>OW386549.1:4011140-5211140 GCA_936435175.1 Glyphotaelius pellucidus
ATAATACTATTTTTGTATGCTATTAAAGTGATTTAATTTATCTACAAAGTTTGAATAGCATTGTTCACCGTTTTTATTTTTAAAAACATCCTAAAAACTTTTCGAATTTACGGGGGTTAGACCACAAGCCCCCTTAAGTTATTTTTCAGCCATAAATTTTCCGGTCAAATTTGACCAGAATACCAGGCCAAAACCGTGTATCTGATCGATGTCAATCTCCAATGTTTCACATCGGTGTGGTTTTACATGATTGCCAATAAATGAAATTTCCAAAAATTTTATCATCGTTTCTTCAAAAAAATTATACATTTTTTTGTAAAATTTATTTTGGTTATTTTTAGAAAGCCAAAACAACCACGCCTGATGGCCATAATTGGTTGAAAGGAAAAAAACGTGTACATTCAAAATGTTTTATTTATTTTACGTTATTATTCCAGTCAAACTCCGAAAGGCTTGCCTTCTGCGAGCTCCTTTTTTTCCCAGACGGTTCCAATATAATATTCGAATAAAAATGGTTGAGTATTTTTTTTATTAAAACGGCAGGCCTATTTTTTAAGAATACTGGAATGAAAATTTGTGGACGGTATTGTACGCAGACTGTCAATATTTCTGTCATTCACTCTCTGAAAATATTAAATTTCTGAAGTTTAACATTTATTTCATACATTTCTTACCGGCCAGTGGCTGAATTGACTTCGCGTCTGAGCTCATTTCCTCGGCTGGTTAAGTCCTCCATCACGACACAAGCAGCATTTTCTGCTTACTGAGGTGTTACTGGGAGATTTTCAAAGACTGTCAGGTTATTCGTAACCCGGAAATTTTTATCTCTATTTAAAACAAAAAAAAAACAAAAATATTCCTTGGTAATTGGAGGGGACCCCACCACATTCCCAACGGCATTATAAGGAAAAATTTGGTTTCCTCCTTCACCGCACACGTCAAGACTCTACTTTGTATTGAAAGAAGCTACATTTATTTGATCGACTCTAGACCCTCCAATGTTCATGCATAAGGGGTTATTAAGCAGTATGCAAGTACTTACATTAACATAATAAAAAAAATAAAAGTGGCAGCCCGTGGAAAAATGCTTCTAAAATCCATAGAGTAAAATATATAAAGATAAAGACGTTAGTAAAATAAAAGGAAAAATAAGAGCTGCACCCGGTTGAGGAAGCTTGAAATAAGAGAAATAATGAAAAAAAAATTAAAATAACAGTAATAATATTAATATTAATAAGATTCCATGGTAAAGCAAGGTAATTAATTTTGTGGTTTGTTGATTCAATATTTTCTTATCATAAATATATTTAAATTTAGGAGGCAGATATGGGTACCGCCGCCCCGGGTACCACTTATTGGATAACTAACACCTCTTCCATAGGTCACTCCAAGTGATTTGCAGCTTTTGGTGACTTAATAGGGGTACCCGGGTTCATTTGGTGATGTTTGTCTAGGTTTTTGCGATGATGCGTTTACTCACCCACTGCGTGGCCGGCCAGATCGGAAAAGACTGGTTGAGGGAGACGTAACCTGTGGAGACCTCTCCATCGCTTGCGCCGCAGTGGAAGTGGTGGGTTCATACGTCTGGGCGTCAATGTGTACCGTCACTCCTGTACAAACCTCGCATACCTTTTTTCCTTCCCAGAACTTCCTTTCCCTAAAAAGATCTTCCACACAGCATTCCCAAAGTCGACATAGACCTTGGGAGATTTTTTTTCTCGAGGCCTGAGTGAAAACAAAGTGCTGTCCAAAATATGAATTGCTGTCAAAAATAATAATTGTTTAATTAGCTCGGAAAAGTTAACTTTCTCATAAATTTTCACAAACAGACTACTTTGAAATTATAATATTCACTTGATTTTGAATTTTTTTTTTATTTTGAAACAAGTTTTAAGTTCAGACGACGATAGACAATTTTTCTTCGCGGAGGCAAACGACCGCTCCACCATTCAGTTATAAAAAGGGTTTCCCTCGGAGGGTGACAAATACTAACCTATTATTAAGGGTGGTTTCACAAATCGAATGGCACCTGTAAGGCTAGACAGGAGGTATCAATAAAATGAAATCGGGGAAAATATTGTTTTCTGTATTTGATATCAAATATTACGGGTTTCCACGCAGTATTGACAGTTACGGGCTGTCCAAGAAATACTAATTTACTCATTTTCGGTGACGTGGACGTTATTTCTCAAAATATGGCAGCAGTGGCATGTAGCTCAGACTTTCCCGTCAAAAACTAGTGGGGAGTTGGCTCGGTAGCTGCTTCAGTGCGATTTTGCGAGATAGACGTTCGTTGTTGAATCCCGCCGCCTGTGAGGTGGGTTCAATTATTTGCTTTCTCAACCTGGAGAGATTCCGCTTCTGATTTGGTGTACTCGCATTACTGGTGAAATCTTGTGGAAAGCGCTCAGGTCTTTTTGAACCAGTTTTCCAACTGAGGCGAGGCTTTTTTTAGGTTGAAACATGGGTTCATCACCCAACTCCGTAATCAAAAAGGCGATGAATGACATGATTTCAAGCTTTTCCTTCACATGCAGCAATATTTGGCTGGAAAACGTTTGGAGACCGAAGAGGACGCGGAGGAAGAGATGAGAACATTTTTGGTGGAGGAGTTCTACGGCAAGGGAATAAAGGACATAGTGCCACGGCCATGCCGAAAAATAATGGAAATTATTATTAGTATCGTATCGTAAAACTGCCTAACGCCCCTCAATTTTCTCTGGGTCTTCTACCGACCCCCTGAAGGTCTCAAACGCCCAAAAGGGGGCGTTCTCGCCCACGTTGAGAACCACTGGATTAAACGAATTTGCTTTTAACTAAATTTAAAAAAAATTAAATGGAGTTCTACGAATTAAACACAAAAACAATTAATAAAAAATTTCCTGATTTTTAAAATAGGAAAGGTCTTTAATTTTTGGACAACCCTATTTGACGTTTATTTTTCAATTGAAACAATCCTCATTCGACGTCGGCGTCGGCATATGTTTTATATTAGGCTTAATGTACGAATATGTTTTCAGGTCATTAGACTTGAGAGGCAAATATAAATAATTCACTCGGTGATCCATTGAATTTGGATGAGCGATTGATTGATTGATTGACAATGAGTTGACTTTCTAGCCTGTACAATACAAATATACCATATAAATACAAATTCAAAATCTCTGTTTTGAATATCCATACTAATCTTATAAATGCGAAACTGCTCGAGTTTGTTTATGACCTTTTCACGCATAACACAATATAAAAACTTTAATAATTCTTTCACCAATATAAAGCTAAATTATATGCGCAGACTACAGGTTGTATATGATGGTAAGCTCTGGCGTTATGAAATTATAAATATTAATATATTATATTTGTTATACATTTTCTGTCGCTAACAAAAGCGAGTTTTTGCTAACGTCAGAAAAAAAATTTTTTCATGGAAACAATGTTGATATATTTTTGGGCTCCAAGCTGGTAGGTACTCAATCTACTGGTCAGCTACTACTGCAGAAAATTCAAATATTAGAATTCGTTTTTTTTTTAACAAGCTTGGAATAAATGTCAGATGAGAGTTCCTATATTAAAATATAATTCGTAACGATTATAAAGACTGAATGATAAATAGAGTATCTTTTTATTATATTAACGAACTTCCAAATATTTAAATAAAAATAAACATCCGAAATGTTTGTAAGCGCTTAAATTCCGAACGAATGAACAAAATTGGATAAGTAATTCTTTTTTTCTTTGAGCTATAGCTTTATGAAATTTAGGTGGTAGGCGAGATGTTTGAAAACTGAATGTAAGGGAATGAATATATGGAATTCGGGAGGGGCTGGGGGTGGGGTGGGGGGGGGGGGGAGATAATTGATAAGTACAAGCGCTACAGTAATTTCCCGTAATACCATGCGAGTGAAGCCGCGGGGAAAAGCTAGTAATTAATAAATGTTTCGAAAACGGTTGAGTCTAAAAAGGATATGGGGATAAAATCTATTTTCATTGACATTGTGAAAGAATGATTGAAAACAATATTCAACCATAAACAACACCCTCCCACTTACAACAACAGTAAAAATTTCATAACAAAATAAATTACGACCATCGTACACACGAAAAGAGCTTTTTATGATTGTAAATATTTAAATACAAAATATAGATACAAAAGTTTATCATTATAAGAGTGAAATGCTGGAATTTTTACTTGGCTTCAATTGAACATATTTTTTAACAAATAAATATAAATAAAATGTATTCTTTTACAAATATTATAGTGCAGTAGAATACTTATTGTTAACTAGCAGTTAAAAACCTGCGGGCCAATCTTTCCGTATCCGGAGAGATACTACTTTATAACAACAAAATCGTGGCAGTTATACCTAGGGGGGACACAATCCCGTCCAACTTGCTGACGAAAGTGGCGACATGTTGTGACGAATTTTTGAACTCAAAACCGAATTACAACAGTAGCTTTGTTTGCAATTCCACTTACACAGATGTTATTTTTGGCGCGACGCGTACGGCGTGGCGTCAACATGCACTCGAAACTGGGTTCTGAAATTCTACCACGCAGATGCAAGGGTATTATAAACACTGTTTGAAAACATGTTATACAGGTGAATGAAGTGGTAAAACATGTTAGGTATCACTTTTATGGCAATGATATCATAATATATATCTGAAGATACCTCGTGAAAAGATGGAAGATTTATTAACATTTGCAGACGATCCACATTTTTTACGAGCTTGTACACATGAAAAGTTTATACTTGGAATAAATTGCAGGAGTATAAAATACTTTTAAAATATAACCCATGTCAAAATCGATTGAGAATTTTGAAATGTGACAAGACTATACTTATTTTTCAGAAGTTATCCTTAGTAAATAAAGGCTGGATTTTTGTTTTTATTTATAAATGCTCTCACCTGTGGCATTATTTGATCAAATCTCTTCACTGAAATCAATCTGACCTTTTGACAGAATACTCGAGTGTATTTTGTCAGAAGGTCAGAATTTAGGCGATAAAATTCAATTAAATGGAATATTTCTGAATATATTCGAAAACAAAAAACTGTTTTTGAAATCTGATAAATAATTTTTTTTCAATTTTATTATCCATATCCATACTAATATTATAAATGCGAAACTGCTCGAGTTTGTTTATGACCTTTTCACGCATAACACAATATAAAGACTTTAAAAATTCATTCACTAATAGAAAGCTAAATTATATGCGCAGACTATATTTTGTATATGATGGTAAGGTCTGGCGTAATGAAATTATAAATATTAATATATTATATTTGTTATACGTTTTCTGTCGCTAACTAAAGCAAATTTTTGCTAACGTCAGAAAAAAATCGTTTCCATGGAAACGATTGCTACTGCTTCAGAAAATTCAAATATTAGAATATGTTTTATTTTTTTGGACAAGCTTCTGTTTTGGAATAAATGTCAGTTCCTACATTAAAATATAATTCGTAACGATTATAAAGACTGAATAAATGAACTGAATAAATACTGTAATTTTTTATTATATTCACAAACTTTCAAATATTTAATTAAAAATAAACATCCGAAATGTTTGTAAGCGCATAAATTCGGAACGAATGAACAAAATTGGATAATTCTTTTTTTCTTTGAGCTATAGCTTTATGAAATTTAGGTGGCAGGCGAGATGTTTGAAAACTGAATGTAAGGGAATGAATGTATGGAATTCGGGAGGGGGTGGGGGTGGGGAGGAGGGGGTATAATTGATAATTTCAACCGCTACAGTAATTTCCCGTAATACCATGCGAGCGAAGCCGCGGGAAAAAGCTAGTAAGAAATAAATCTATAATTATTTATGCCTTAATGTTTTTAAAATGACTTACCTTAAGTTTTTACTGACTAAAATTACTGATGATGAAAAAAAAACACATTGCTACTGAAATACTACAAAGTTAGTTTCGCAGTTAAGTAGACAGAGGAATTAAATTCAAAAAACATTTCAGGAAACAAAACTAAACAAAAGTTTAAAAAATAGTAACGACGAAAAAATGTATTTCGTGTATTAAAATATTTTTTCCTAGATCAGCTACAAAAAGGAGACCCCGAGGAAAATGATTTCCCTCAAAGTTTATGTTATCTTTAGGGATGCTGTGTGGAGGGTCTTTTAAGGAAAGGAAGAAAATGAATTTGTGGGAAGGAAAAAGGTTTGAGGGGATGGTAGGAATATGGGGGTCAGTGCGTTCAGGAATGTTGGAAGTATGATCTCTATCCCTTGCACTCCTGTGCAATGCGATTTATCCTGCTAGAGAGTCCTGCGCCCTCAAGCTGTCTCGCCCGAACCAGCCTGCCACGCAGTTGGTGGGCAGACGCATCCGCCGCCAAGATCCGGACAAATCTCACCCTATGAACCCAGGCAACCCTGAAAAGTCACCAAACGTAGCAGTGATCTGTGTCAGAGGTGTTGGTTATCAATTAAATGGTTCCCGGGGCGACGGTACCCATACCCGCCTTCCAAAGTAATTAGAAAGGCTTGGTTATCGTATTACATTATTTAATAGTATTATCTACCTCTACTGTATGTTTTTTTCCTATTGGCCAGGCGCTAAATTTCCATTAATATAGATGACTGTAATCGGAAAATAATCCATTTTTTTCCGTGGCTTTTCACCCCAAAGGAGAGTTCTGGCCAGTGACAAGTGAATGATTTTGTAAATAATTGTGTGAGTGTAATTTTAGGTAAATTTTTACAAATTTGGTGTTTATAACAAGAACCTATCTACATTATAATACAATAATAATATATAAACAATAATAATACGCTAAACTCTCATCATATGAGATGATTTTAATTACATACAACAAGTGGAAGCAACAAGAAAATAATAAAAACGTTTATATAATCCGTTTACCCATCACAGTGTGTAAAAAATAAGCTAAATAAATAAATACAAAATAAATACATGAAACAAAACTTATAGTTACAAATTGCTGTGAACACCACTAAAGCGCTATTTGCCAGAATATGGCACTATTTAAAAACCTCGGATAGCTTTGCTGCCAATTTTGGCAAATTTTCCCTCATTTGTAAGTAATTTAGAAGTTAACGATTTTATAATATTTTTTTTATAAATCCTATAAATATGTGATAATCAACAAAATATAGGTGAATTCATTTGCTATATAGAACTATAATCAGTTAGTTTGTCTCCATTTTAAAATTCGGAGGTATGATTTTTTTAATTTGGGCAGAAAATATTCAAAATGATCACCAAAAAATGTCGAGCAATCAGAGAAAAAAGTTTTAAATTGCGCTGTCGCTCCAGTTTTTAAGGAAATTATCCAAGACTTTTTAAACGCGTCTGTCCACAGAAGATAACAGGCATGCAATGTTGTAGGGGGGCAATATGCTCGAACTGATTAGGTGAGGGATGAAATTTTTGTTTGAATTATTTATAGGGCAACGGAAAAAAATATGATTTAGGTCCTCTTCACCAAGCCAAATCACACATCGCCATGAATTTTTGTCCGGTGAACATTGTGGCAGCAATGCACTATCCGCATGCGGCAAATGGAGGGTATTATTTTATTTATTTATTTGTTTTATTTTAGTAAATTGTACATTTAAGTTTACAATTTCCTAATTAATTATATCATTTCATATTTAAAACTATATTTTTTTTTTGTTCTATGTATCTCCTACATACATTTTGAACTTTCCAATTGGTGCGGCCTTTAAAGTTTCTGGTAGAATGTTGTATAACTTCATCCCTTTGTATAGTAAACTGTTCTGCGTATTCGTTTTGTCCTTTTTTTGTAGTCTGATTTCCTTGCAAGTCCTTGTATTATGTCTGTGAATGTCCTTGTTGTATATAATTTTGTTTGAGAAGTATTTTGGTAACATGTTGTTCACTATTTTATGGATAAATATCATCGTGTGCAGGGTCAACATCTGTTTCACGGTTAGCCAATTTAGTTCCTTTAACATTTTATTTACTTTTGAGAATCTATTTCGTCGTATTAAGTAAGTAAGTATTATTCTCATTGCCCTGTTTTGGAGAATTTGAAACTTATTTTGTTCTATTATTGAGAATTTGTTCAAAGAGAGACTGGAAAAGCGCGGTTTTAATTTGCCTATTGCAACGATTTCTGTATCAACATTAAAATTTAGCGTGTACTTAAGAATAATTCGGAAATAAATTCACTTAGTCACTTAGCTCATATCGTCGAATGATCTGATGCGTAAAGTGAAAATGCAATTTCAAATAATAATATGTAACGGCCTCTGTGGTCCCGAGGGAAGATTCTCGACTCACAATCCGAAGGTCGCGGGTTCGAACCCGGCGTACACAAATAAATTTTATTTGATTAATTTATGATATTTCACAATTTATTCATTTAAAATAATATACAGTATATTTGCGGCACGTTCCAGAGTGGAAGATACTATCAGTATCGCCCTGGTGTAAGACCACCATTCAGAATTGAAACGTCGCTTGAAATGGCTTTAGCCGTGTTTAGTGACCAGATCTGAATAGCCAGGTACTTCCCCACCTTCCTCTTCCCTATCTCCTTCCCCTCCCCACTATCTTCAGCCTCACAACATACCCCAATTGGAGATGCCATAGTCTCACTGGCTCCAGACGGGAGCAGTTGGAACTCTTGTGCGGTATTTCATAATAGAATTTTTTTTTTTTAAAATGTAAATAAATGTGTACTGAATATACTTTCATACCCACCGTCATTTACTTTTTCTTTCTGAAAAGCAACGGTTTTGTGTTTTTGTGCCACGTTTTGTTGATTTATTTTCAACTTTTACATTATTATATTATTAATAGCAATGGATAATATTATTTTTCCCCAAGTGCGCTCATTCTGAACCTAAAAAAAACATTAGATAGATAGGTACTTAGATATTCCATTCGTGTGTGCTATCATTACTTAATTCCTTCCATAAGGTAAACATTAAACAACCCAACTTGGCTTTTAATATTATGAAAACATAAATTTATATTACATTACGTACGGTCTCCTAATAGCACAATCGGAAAACTATAGAATATTCATCACGTAGAGATAAGTTTTAAAAAAATATTTGTGAACGTTTTTTAACTGTGGGGTAAAGATCTTATTGGAGCCGGGTCTAAGCTTCAACTCATATAAACGTCAATAATGTAGGTAACACACACAGCTATAAAAACGCGAGCAGGTATCTGTTGAACCGCGAGCGCTTTTATATGTGTTGCACCGTCACACGACGCTATCAAATATTTCTTCCAATGGTAGGAGAGGGGGTCAGATGAACTAGAGAGCTGACACGAAATGCCATTTCTTTGTACTGAAACTGTCAACTTGATATCTGTCATCCGCCCATCTGTCATATTCCTTATTTAAAATGTTGTTTTCGGCAGAGAGGATGTCGCACAATTTTTCGCATATCGCTTCAGGAGCGGTTACGGCGTAAGATCTGTATTGTCTATGGTTGAGCTGCGCATAAACCGCTTAGGTGTGACAGGACTGATGGGATTGTATGGAAAGCGTTATTTGACGTGCGATGGTCTTTTATATTTTATAGCTGTGTGTGACACAGCTTTAAATAGCTGATAGAAACCCCCTAACGATCGATTATTTCAAATTTGACCAATGTCAAATTCAAATTCAGAATTTGGGAGACGGGTATGGGTACCGCCGTTTCGAAAACCACTTATTGGATTACCAAACACCCCTGCCATAGGTCACCTCAAGTAGTCTAGGTCTTGGCTGCGAATTCGTTTGCCCACTTACTACATATAGATAGACTGATTGAGGAACCTAGATATCTCCAGCTGGACTCTCTCGACCCATCGCCTTGCACCGCACTGAGAGGGATGGATTCAAACTCACTCCTGGACACGTTGACTCCTTGATTCCTAACCACGTCTCATACCCTTTTCTTTCTCAGAACTTCCTCTCCTTCCGTTCCACATGGCATCCGTAAAGATGACATAGGCCCTGAGGGAATTTTTTTTCCTTGGGGGCTCCTACGAGGAACTAAAGTAAAAAAAGATAAACTCAAATTTTCTCGAAAATGAAAGCTCTAATAAAAAAGTTATTCTTCAAAATCGACTCCATATCTGATGCATCCTGCTTGTACCACCAGTTTCTGGATACCATGTATTGTATAATATAATCGCTAATCTAAGGATTTACATTGAGCAAAAATCGTATTTATAGTAATAATAATATTTGGATCATTTCTATAGCGCTGTTTTCGTGAAAAAATTACCTCAAGGTCGCGGGATGAGGGATTAAGAATAACTGAACTAAATAAGCTCTAGAATATAACAGCATTGTTGTAGAAAAACTACTGCTATATTTGTAAAGCCAAATTAATAATATACAAAGAAAAAAATTCTGAACCATTTTTTCAGACCTGCAAAATCGCAAAGTTCCCTTTTTTATCCCTGTAAAAATGTGTGAACACGGTGTCCAATTGCTCAACTAGGCGACCTCGTTTATATTTTGCTAATTTGCCCGAAACTTTAAGTGTAAAACATAGTATATAATATGTTAATTTTTTTTTAGTTACAAAAAAAAGTTTACGTGTTAACCACAGGCGTACAATAAGAAACTTTGTCATGATTCACTAACAAGACTGCGATACGATGGATTGTTGAGTCGAATCTATATTACACATATATATAAGAATTTAGGTTCCATGGATTGACTCAAAAATTTTGCAGAACATTGCAATTTAGTAGAAGAATTTTTCTATGTATATAATGGTAAGAAGAATTGGCGTTATGAAATCGGTTTAAATGAAAATGTGTGTATTTCATATATTTAAGTGGCAGTGAGGGAAGGCGGGATGGGGAGGTTAGTGAAAAAGGTGGGAAGGATGGCGTAGAAAGGGGAAGGCGGGGAAGGTGGAAGGGGAACGTGATTTTGATCTGCGTATGGAGGACAACATACAATATCTTTGTAATATTAATATTGAGGAAATATTGAATAAAAAAATAAATAAAACCATTATTTTAAAGACAATGTTTTTTTGGTATCCACGAAATCCACACTAACAACGCCAGAGACTGCCAAGTTTAGTGTGACAAGAAGTATATTCGTGAAAAATGTTGCAAAAATGCCTCTTTTACAAAATGAACCTTTTTTAATATTTTCTTACAGAGCTCGTCGTAACTGAGACTGCCAGCAATATCAGGTAATTAAAACTACCCTTTGTCGTTTGTATGTATCAGAAAGCCTTTGTGCGTGTTTCTAGTATTATAATGGAAGAGCAGAAGTCCCTGGCGTTTCCAGGCTTTGAGCAGAGTTTACCGAAATTAGATGCAGATAGTAATTTTCTCCTCACTTAAACATTGTGTGCAAAATTTCATCAGTTCAGTTCAAATTTTTGTTTTAGGGGTTTGAAAAGAAAATGGGTTGGTTTTTCGAAAGTTCATGAAAGTGACAATTATCTTTTTTTGAAAGTTAAGGACGGGTTGTTTCAATAAATTTGATGGATTCATCAAATATTTGAAGTTAATTTTCACGTTCTGCGTAAGTTCTATTCAAGTTCTGTGATGATTTCAGTTTTGTGAATCAGCTGGTCTATAATGATGTAATAATAGAACTTGAATAGAACTTACGCAGAACGTGAAAATTAACTTCAAATATTTGATGGATTCGTCAAATATTTGATGTTAATTTTCACGTTCTGTGTAAGTTCTATTCAAGTTCTGTGATGATTTCAGTTTTGTGAAGCAGCTGGCCTATGATGATAAAAAAACAGAACTCGAAAAGAACTTACACAGAACCTGAAAATTAACTCCAAATATTTGATGAACTCATCAAATTTTTTGAAACAACCCGTCCTAAGTGTGCAAAACTTCATTAATGTTGGAATAAATCTGTAGATTTGTTTAAAAATGTACTGCCATACACAAAATTTTTGTAATAACTATAAAGATGTTGTTGACATATTTAACACACCAATCACTAAATATAAACAAATCCTTACCCAATTTACATATATCGGAAAGAAGATCATGAAATTTTATTTAATTTAATCAAACAAACCACATAGCTCTGCTTCGACTTTTCTTACCAATGTATTGTTGATTGTACTTTTCCTAGTATATCATTTTTCTAACTTGCATGGTGGAGAATTTAGTTTTTAATTTATTTCGTATCGATTTTATTTTTAATTTTGTTTTTGATTTTGTTTTGTTTTGTTTTTCGATTTTGTTATGCTTGTAAAGTTGTTATTAATAATAATAAAAAATAACATGTAAAAGCTCAGCCGATCGTGAATTTCACAATAAATAAAAATAAAATAAAACAAACAAATCCACGCCTCCACACATTCTCTTCTTTATAGAAAGATAAATAGATAGGTAGGTTAAACCTAGTTCACAAAGAGAGCTTGGATCTCAGATTGGACAATTGTTTTCAATGTCTTGAGAGTCATTCAAGAAAACTCTCATTTGAGAGAAATAGTATCTGTCCTTAGACAATATAAAGAGGTATGCTTTTTCAAGTTCACTCGAGCGTGGTTTTCTAGCTAGTGCGCAGCGCCTCGAAATGACGCAGAACATTACCTAGTGTTTCGAGGAAACACTGAATAAATAATACACGCCGAAATTTATTTTTATGTGAATATGCGCAAGAGTCCCAACTGCTCCCGTCTGGTGCCAGTGAGACCATGGTATCTCCAATTGGGGTATGTTGTGAGGCTGAAGGCAGTGGCGAGGAGAAGAAGACAGGAAATAGGAAGGGGGAAGTACCCGGCTATTCAGATCTAGTCACCTGATCTAACACGGGAAAAGCCATTTCAAGCAACTTTTCAATTCTGAGTGGTAGTCTTAGACCAGGGCGATACTGAGAGTATATTTTGCCCTGGAACATGCCGCAAAAATTCATACCATACGGCAGAACAGATGTTCTAGCACAGTACTGTTGAACGAAATATCAAAAACAATAGATATATACAACTCTTCTTTATATAGCCTTAAGATTTTTTTGTATAATGATCATCTTCTATGGTGTTAAGATTGTCAAAATGAGAAAATTGTACGGTAATTGGATTATTAATCTGTTGTACAATAAAAAAAAAAATTTAAAACATATATATATATATATATATATGTTTTAAATTTTTTTTTTTTTAATTTTTTTTTTAATTAATTTTTTTAATTTTTTTTTTTTTAATTAATTAATTCGTAGGTACGACAACTAACTGGTTAGTCGTGATATTTCAATACATGTAATGACCACCTTTTTTTTCGCCTGCCGCTCTTTTCATGTATGCTGTCAACCATGTAGGTGCAAATAATTTCAAAATATTGAAACTTCACCCACTTCTATCATTATAAGTGGAAAACGTGGCTTGTTCAATGATGGAGAACTTAAATTAGTAGAGGATCGAATCCGCAACGCCTAAGTGGAAACCAATGACTATTACGTTTCCAACCGGTTGGTCGAGATATTTCAAAACATGCAATGGTCACTTTTTTTACTTTTTCGTACTGCGGCGCTTTTTCCGTATGTTATATCTTGCATTTTTTATATAGATTGGTTAGTGATTAGTTGGGGAGCTTTGACGAAAAATAAACTTGGAAAGTGAACTAAGTTAGGATTGGGAGCCTCTGTACTACACAATGCTGCTAGGCACAACACGATCCACGATGACGACGGGCGATCAGACAGGCAGTCACAAGCGCATTGACTGAGCAGACTCACACGCGCACGAGTGACGTCGACGGTCACGTAGCCCGCAAAAAATTGTCATATTCACAAGGCCCACCACCAAAACTAATTGCCGATCTCTGCTCTACACCATATACTACATTCAATATAGATAGTCATAATATCTGACAAGAATTGTAATTGTTCAGGTGAGAATATTTCATTGATCGTTTAAACACCTACGGCATAATATTTGAGAAAATATTTTGATATCAACCCACCTAAATTATTGTCATTTTGACGGTTGTCAAAATATTTTAGGTAGGCTTTAGTTCGCCCACGATTATAGGATCGGTTCATTAATTCGTGTTGTTGCGTGTTAACAGCACATTGCTCAAATGATTAGAAGTAATTTTTTCCGGGAATTCTCATTCGTAAAAGCTCTTCATTCGCATATATTTAAGCTCGATGGTTCAGCTCGACTGAACATGTTGACTTGGAACCATTCTCATCGTTGCTTCTACACGCTCGAGCAGATCGACACAAGAAGACATGACTTCTTGTGTCGATAGTATATAGCACCAAAGCGCTCAGTCAAATCGTAAATTACCGCCGAACAAAAATTACGGACCATAAATCTTTTTCCCACCGAGCTATCGACTTGTTATCGAATGAAAAAGCATTGAGCAATTCGGTAGACAGGTTTAGACATTTTTTTAATGGAATATCGTACAATAGTCTCAACTTCTCACAACCACCTCGAGCCAGTGAGACTGTGGCATCCCATTCGGGGAATGTTCTAAGGTTGAAGGTAGTGGGAAGACGATAGAGATGTGGAAGAGGAAGGTGGGAAATACCTGTCTATTCATACCTAGATACCAAACACGATAAAGCCATTTCAAGCAATGTTTCAATTCTGAACGGTGGTCGTACCTCATATTATTTTTAAATGATTAAATTGTGAAGTACCACAAATCAATCTAATATAATTTAACATTAAACTTTGTGTAAACCACTATTTACTTAACAATATCAACATGTTTCGAAAACTATGTTTTCTTCGTCAGGATAATAAGTTAATAAAAAATAACAAAAGACAACCAAGTATAGACTAATTAGAACATAGACAAAATATTAGAAAGGAGAGGTGATTAATTACTTAAAATATCATAAAAAACAATTATATAAAATAAAATATAAAAATTATTTTAGGATTGGTAAAAAATTACATTTACATAATAAAAATATTTTAAAACAAAACAGGAAGTCTGAATAACAAAATAAATTATTATAAATATAAGTATTAATACGAAAATAAATTTAAAAGATGGTTATTTTTAAAATAATAATTAAATTTTAATTTTTTACCCATCCTAAAATAATTTTTATATTTTATTTTATATAATTGTTTTTTATGATATTTTAAGTAATTAATCACCTCTCCTTTCAAATATATTGTCTTTGTTATAATTAGTCTATACTTGTTTGTGTTTTGTTATTTTTTATTAACATATTATCCTGACGAAGAAAACATAGTTTTCGAAACATGTTGATATTGTTAATTAAATAGTGGTTTATACAAAGTTATTTGTTTTCATTAAATTAAATAATGATGCCACAAAGTGAATTTGCGAATTTTGAAGAAATAATATAATTTACTTGCGCTCGACGGGATTTGAATCCACTACCTCGAGATTGTACTAGAGTGGGGTAGGGATTGTCAGGTTGTACTATTCGTATTGGTCAAAAAACCATTTTAAATAAATAATTGATTCACTACGCTTTTTTCAACTTAGAAAAGGCAATTTCATCCCATGATTTCTGCACTTATGAGGTAATATCTCTGTAATATTCACACAGCATCCCAGATGACATAGGCCCTGAGGGAAATTATTTTCCTCAAGGCCTCCTGTGTGGACTTAATGTACAAAATATTAAAAAAAACAGTTAAAGTTTGTAATTGTTTACATAATACCAAAAATACAATTAGCCACAGAATTACTCTTTGTGTTAAGAAATGAATAGAATTATTTAACAAAAACTATAATATTCCATATAATCCTTTGCAGAGATCATTAGTAATGGGCCGTTCCGCGTGAGGGGAACAGGGACGCACGGGTAAGGACATGCAGGGAGAAATAATTTCTTTGAATATGGCATTGCAACGCATGCCGGGAACCAGCTGGTAGTGTGTACAACAGATAAATAATAGCAATATATTAATCTTTCGATGAGCTATTTTTTGTCAGTCTCTAATTAGTAAAGTTTTCACATACACCATGGTTTATCAATTGTATAAAATATTCACAACGTTTTAAGCAAGGCTGATAACTCAGCCCTAACAGTAATTTTATTAATTTAGCTTTTAAATTCCTAAATTAACATTTTATTTTATATAAACTTTCATACACAACTCTTACGACGAAATCGCGAAACATTTTCGAATCACGAAACTATTCAACAGGAGGCTTGTCGCTGATCAGATGCTCCTGTACAAAATTATTAACTCACTCCTGCCCGGAGTTGCTAAACAAAATAAATTTCCACACCTCGACTCGATATAGTAGACAAAATACCCTTCTTTATATTGATAGATGCAACACCAATTCCAATCAAAATGAATTAATGCAAAGGACACGTAACTACTATAACAAAAAAATTGCAAATATAGACACACAGACACATGCTGACGTATTTAATGTTAGTTACTGTCGCTACAGAACTTCATTGTATAATATTCTTGGTGCGAATAACACATATTCATGACGATTAAATTAATTGTATCTAATTTTCTTATATTACTTGCGTGGCAACTTCCCTTAACTTTCCCTTATCGCTCTCCTCCCCTTACCCTTCCCAAACACCTATTGTTTTAGTTATAATAACACTTACTTTATTGTTGTGTATTGGTATATCATTTGGTAAATTCAGATTTGTACTATTATTAATTTTTTTAAATTGCTGCTTAGTTCTGTTTTTTTTTCATTTTTCTTAAATATTGTAGTTAACATTCAATTAGTCTTGTTTCTAAATACTTATCTGTGAACATTAATAATTGGTCTATATTTTTATCATCCTCTTATGTTTATTATATTACTAAGACTGGTTATGTTCCTTAAGGGGGGGTAAGGTTTTAAAACTCATTTTTGAAATAATTGTTTTTCTAAATGTACAGCATGTCGAGAGTGTTGTGTCAAAATTTCAAGTAAATCGAAGTAAAACTAACGAAGCTTAAGCGTTTCAAGCGACCGGCTCTCTTGCTCAATTCAAGTATATTTCGAGTATGAAAGAACTTTAAATCGATTTTCTGGTAAATATTTTTTTTAAGTTCGTGAACATCATAACTCAAAATGTACTTGACCGATTCTTTTGAAATTTTTTTCACTATTTTTGCACATAAATCAACAGGTAGTGACGGAGAGTTTTTTTTACCATTTTCTTCCATTTTTAACCCCCTCCCCTTAAATAAATAAATTTATTCTTCGCAAAACAAAATTATTTTTTTTTATTTATTATGTACGTCTTTAAGGCCTTTCCAAATTCTATTCCAAAATATTAAAGTGATAAAGGAGTAAATAATTAGCTTTTACATAAAGAATCAATCACTGAATTAGTAGAATGCCACAGTAGAATACCAGTATTGAAATACAATTTATTCCACTTCTGATCCTACATTCCCCACATGTCAGCGCATTCCCCGAACAATCTGTTCTCTTTGTATTGTAGGATAGAATAAATACGAATTGTTGGAAGATATAAACTTACCTGAACCGGTGGGAAATGCAACCAGGTTTCACAGTATTTGGGAATACAAAGACGACCTAGAATTTCGGTAAATCTAATTGACATGTAGACTGTAGAACTCGGAACTTTCTCATTAATAATAAATACACTGATAAATAGAAACGCTGAATATTAATTACGTTTTCTTAGAAATTTAACAATCTCTCTCCTTCCCTTAATTTGTTTTTCACTTTTCTTTCAGCCCCAAAATAATTTTTCCTCTCGCGTTGACAGGAAATAAGATTGATAAAATTATACTATCTGACAATAAATTATTGTAGTAATTTAATATTATTACGGCAACACCGTTTTTTTTACAATTTTTACGGTACCTAAATTCAGTTAAGAGTTTACGCTTGATTTTGAAAATTTTTATTGGTTTTCATTTGACAGGTAAAACGGTTAATGGTTAACGGTTAACTTGATTATAAATGCTTTTGTTTAACGTGATCGTCTTCCAAGTACATTAAATTTGTCATTAGTTTGAGTTGACATCTAAAAAATGTTTTCATGTCAGCAATACTGCTGTAACCGCCACTATCTAAGTAAATACTTTTTATACACCGTTTTGCTGAGGTTTTTTTTCTGTGTCGATCTATCTGGGTCCTGTGACTCTACAACGATAACTAAGAACTGTTCGAGATGGAAAAACTACCCGTTTTGTCAATAATACGTTTTTTTAACTGATGTACACACACCTCAAAATCAATAATTTTTGAACAATTTGGTTTTTGGCTGTTACAGTAGAATTGCTTTCTTGCGACGAATTTATCTTTAATCTTTAGCCAGAAGATGAATACTGTAATGCTGTCCGAAGAGTTGGTTAAAGAAGGAGGTAGTGCAATACAGAACGCCCCAAAAATAGAAAAGATGATTTTTTGTAGATTATTATATTCTTAGAATACAAATTAGAAACCTTTGACTCACCACTCACCATGCATCCTAAATATAATACTTTTATAACCCCATTTTTAACACTTATTTTAATGTTGTGTATTAGTTTACCATTTGTTGTATTCACATTTGTACTCTTATTATTTTTTTAAATATTCTAGTTTATATTCAGTTCGTCTTGTTTCTAAATACCTATCTGTGAACATTAATAATTGTTCTGTTTTTTTATCATCCTCTTATGTTTATTGTAATACTAAGACTGTTAATGTTCCTTAAATAAATAAATTTTTGATTATCCATTGTTTTTTTTTCCAAGGATTGGAATCCTTCTTTCTGTATTTATTTATTAGACCGTGGGCGTGGGTTAAGGTTTATACAATAAAATAAGACAATTAAAAATGAACGCCTACCCATTGTACCCGAGAATAAATCACCTTAAACAATGACATCGACGGCGTCCGTGGTCGAGGAGTAAGGCCCTTGACTCGCAATTCAAAGGTCGCGGGATCGAATCTCGGCGCACGCAAATAATTTCTTTTGATTAATTTGTGTTACATCACAATTAAATCGTTTAAAATGGTATATAGTGAATTTGCGGCACGTTTCAGAGTCGAAGATACTCCTGGTGTAAGACCACTTTTCATAATTGAAACGTTGCTGGAAATGGCTTTAGCCGTGTTTGGTGACGAAATCTGAATAGCCATGTACTCCCCCACCTTTCCCTTCCTATTACAAAGAGCCTCACAACGTACCCCAATTGGATATGTCATAGTCTCGCTGACTCCAGACAGGAGCAGCTAGGACTCTTGTGAGGTATTCCCATTAAAAAAATCGCAAAAAACATCATTGTTTTATCGGTATTTAAATGGAGAATACTCCGATAAATTAGCGTCATTGATCCACTCTGCACCCGTGCATAGTCGGGCAACATAATGGTTTGGTGGTTTTGTACCCCCATCAAGTGTATTCCTTCATGATGGAGAAGGTTCAGAAGAAATTTCTGAGATTTCTTTACCTGAGGGAGTACGGCTACTACCCTTGGCTCTACCTTACCGACTTTCACTTGGGCATACTCGGTATGAACCGTCTACGGGTCAGAAGGGATGTGCTCATTATAACAGTCTGATTCGTGGACGGTTCGAAAACTCGGCTATCATGGAAAGCATTAGTTTCTTTGTTCCCGATGGTTATCTCCGTCACTGACAGCATAGACTGTTTTATCTCCCGTCTAGCAGAACTAACTTGCCAATGGTTATGTCAGTCGGAGATCAGTCTTATTGTTAAATAGACTCACTTTAAATATCGACATGTTTAACATCAATGAAGCACAATTTAGACAGCAAGCTTTATTGCTGTTAGTCTGGTTGTGCTTCATTGATGTTTAAATTGTTCATTGATGTTTAAATTGTTTAAATTATTTAAATTGCTTAAATATGCTTCAATCTTAATATTTTCTCTACTTCAAAAACGATATTAAATTTAATTTTGTTATGTTTTTAAAATTAATAAATTGAATTGAATTGAAACATAAACGCGCGCCTAACATATATGTACACGGTTAATATTTGTCACGTGAGAACGGGTCTACGACTCGCTCTTGAGTTCAACAGCTTGGCTGTGGAACAATTTAACGGCCTCTATGTTTCTTCCTTTCTGCATCATGGATCTCTTCAAGACCAATGTTAAATCCTTCCTCTCCTCAAAAGGACCCTCCACACAGCATTAGATGACGTAGGCTCTGAGGGAAATTATTTTCCTCAGGGCCTCCTAAGTAAAGTTAATGAAAAAAAAACTACAAATTGGAAAAAAATCTAATGAACCAAAAGAAGGCGGTCAATATCGTGAATAAAAATTGGAAATTGAAGTATATTTACTGCGACAAGGTCGTTTGATCGGAAGTAGTCGTTACCTGGATTTATTATCTTTAAAGGAGGGAAGTAAGGAGGTCAAGGATCAGAAAGTGATCCAGATACTCGAGGTTCGACGGCTTTACAAGTTAGAAAATAAATCGCCTCTCAGAAAATCCGAGAAAAATTATGTAAAAGTGGCAATCCAATTATTTCCTGAATAAAAATTGTGAAAAACTTTTAACAGTATAAATTTTCTCACAGAATACCTGAAATCTGATTGTTTCCGAAGATTCATAATATCAATCAAAATTTATTTCTTTTTTCCATCAAATTAATGGGTGAGTTTGTCCGCTTTTTATTTTTTAATTCCATCGTAAATATTATATTACATAAAAAGTATTAATAGAGGGGCGTAGCTATGGCATTCACATAGGAGAGGGGTTTGACCGTTAGGGAAGGGGGTTCGATAGTGGGATATTAAGGGAAAATGGCGGGGATAGAGTTATGTTGCGAGTAATATTGTGTAATAATATAAAGTATAGTTTTGAAACGTTCGAGATTGGAAGATACTCTCAATATCACCCTGGTGTAAGGGACCACCATTCGGAATTGAAATCAAAACAATGCTTGAAGTGGCTTTAGTCGTGTTTGGTAACCAGATTTAAAAAGCTAGGTACTTCCCCACCTTTGTCTTTCCCATTTCCTTTCCCTCTCTATCACCTATGCCTTACAACCTATTGAGGATGCCATAGTCTCACTGGCCCCATACGGGAGCAGTTGGAACTCTCGTGCGATATTGATATAAAAAATTGAAATCAATTAACAATATCTTAATATTTTAATAAAAATGTTTTATGAGCAATATTTTTTTTACATTAGCTCCACGCAGAAAACCCTGAGGAAAATAAATATCCTCAGGGTCTATGTCATTTTAAGGGATGTTGTGTGGAGGTTTTTTTTTAAGGAAAGGAAGGATAGAATGTTCTGGGAAGGAAATAGGTACGAGGGGTGTGTAGAAATCTGCAGAGGATAAAAGACCTCACTAAACCAGTCTCTCTCGGTCCTGCCCACCATACAGCAGGTGGGCAGACGCATTGGCCGCCAATGCCTGGACAAATCTCACCCCACGAACCCGGGCACCCCTGCTAAGTCACCAAACGTATCAAACCACTTGGGGTGATCTATGGCAGTACCATGGCAATACCCGCTTTCCAAATGAGAATGAATTTGATGAAAAGAGTTATAATTTTTTACTCCTAGGTACCTATTATATTCTTAGATGCTTTTAGAAAAATCAACATGAATTATAATGTCTCCCAGTCTCACTAGTGATATTATTCTTTAATTTTCACTTTCTTTCGATATTTAACATCACAATGCATCAGAATATGTTTTACGTATAAATACAATTCACATTTTAGTACAATATCATATACGTGTTAAGCTTTGAATTCGGGGAATGGACGTTTGTTAGAACATGTGTCATGTTTAAAGTATCTCTATGTAGAAAACTGCAACACCTTTATCTATCCTAATATTATAAAGAGGATTTGATTGTTTGTTTGTTTGCATTGAATGGGCTCCGAAACTACTGAACCGATTTTAAAAATTCTTTCACCAATAGAAAGCTACATTATCAGCGAGTAACATAGGCTGTATATAATGGTAAGTTCTGGCGTAATGAAATTTGTATAAATGAAAATGTGTGTATTTCATATATTTTTGCAGGAGGGAGGAAAGGTAGGGGGAAGGTGGGGTTCGTGGAGAGGGAAGAGACGAGGGAGGGGGAAGGCGGGGAAGGTGAAAGGGAACGGGGACGCACGGGAAAGGATAAGAAGGGAGAGTCAATTTATTTTTTTGAATGGCATAGCAACGCATGCCAGGAACCAGCTAGTTGGCGATAAAAATGATTGGTATTCCTAGAAACTGTTTTTGAAATAAAACCACGTTGCAATTTAGCGAGACTTGAAATTGAGTATCATAAGTATATGATATTTTCACAGAGATAAGCATTTTTGATATTTTATGATCAACAGCTCGATTTTAAAATGACACTGCATTCACCTGAATCCTTGGTGTCAAGGTTTTTTGACGTAGTGTATCGTTGAAGCTTTTTAAAGTGCTTTTAGTTTTTGTGTGAGGATAACCACAAAAAATAAAAAAGTTTTTTTTTTGTACTTTTTAAATTGAAAAAGGAGTAACATTAGATCCGCGTTAAATAATAATTGTACTAAATACTGGTGTACAAAAAATTATTTGAAACATGTCGATAATGTTAATTAAATAATAAATAAATCAATAATTAAGTTATTAAAAATAATATATAAAGTTAATTAACTGACGAAGAAAACAGAGTTTTTGAAACACTTCGATAATGTTAATTATTTAATTTATTTAATTAACTTTTAATAAATAAAGTTAATTAAATAATTAACATGATCGACATGTTTCAAAAACTCTGTTTTCTTCGTCAGACTAATAAAATAATATAAAAATAACAAAAGACAAACATGTAAGAACAAATAAGAACATAGACAAAATATTAGAAAGGAGAGGTGATTAATTACTTAAAATATCATAAAAAAACAATTATATAAAATAAAATTCAAAAATTATTTTAGCAAGTGTAAAAATTGCATTTACATAATAAAAAATAAATCATAATACTTTTAAAACAAATAATAAAAACAGGAAGTCTAAATAACAAAATAAATTATTATAAATTAAGTATATGTACGAAAATAAATTTAAAGATAGCTATTTTTAAAAAACGTTTATAATATTTAATTTACTATTAACACCTTTCCTAATTTCTAAAATTTCTAAATTATCTAATAGTAACCCGCTGTGTTAGTGTGTATTAATACTTACATTTATAATTATTTATTTTGTCATTTAGACTTCCTGTTTTTATTGTTTTTTTTTATTATTATTTTGTAAATGCAATTTCCATGCATTTTCCTAAAATATTTTTTACATAATTATTTTTTATGACATTTTAAGTAATTTATCACCTCTCCTTTCTAATATTTTGTCTATGATCTTATTTGTCTAAACTTGTTTGTCTTTTGTTATTATTATATTAATTTATTATCATGACGAAGAAAACACAGTTTTTGAAACATGTCGATAATGTTAATTATACAGTGGTGTATACTAAGTTATTTATTTTCATTAAATCAATAATTGTAGTTGCTGTATCCCCAATTATCTCTTAAAACCTATAAATTTTGAATATAATCTGGTACTTTAAATTTTACTAAACTGACGTTTTTGTGCAAGTCTTGACACTATCCGTTTTTCTATAAACTCAAACGGTTCTTGTGTGTACATTTGTAGAAGTTTGAAGACGGGAGAGCGATTTTTTTATAGTATGTATTATGTATACCTACACTTATCTAGGTGTACATAGAAAAACAATGCAACTATTATCTACGGCAAGCTATAATAATAATAATGCGCAAACATGATCAAGTTAATTACTAGACACACAAATACAAAACGCTAATTCGCCCTACTAACTTAATCCAAACCAAACTTCGTAGGTACATCCGCGTATAGCCAAACTAAACGCGTAACACATAGCCAAGCTAAAATTGGTCACCAGAGCATTAAAACTAATCGTAAACACTTCGGAAGTGTTTGTTTTTTGATGCGCGCCTCAAACTAAATAACGCGCGACTGTGTTGGCTTTCACTCATATCTAGGCATAACTAGGAAAGTTACTTCCGCATTCCCCTCCGCGTAGATGAAATTGTCTTGGTTGTATAATGAAGTCTGTTGATGGCGTTCAAACCAGGCTTCAATGATTTTTGAAGGGTCGTAACTGAATCGTGACGAGTCACGGGGTCAGAATGGTATGGTAGGGCCACTCTGTTCTCTTCACCACCCATGGAATATACCAACGCATCAAACTACCACCAAATGCACGACTAAGTCATATGTAATGGATACTACTTACGGTTTTCTCACGATGTTTCTTCGGTTGAATGATGGACCCGTTTGCGTTGGACCCGTAAGCTTCGGATTGCGTCTTTACCACAGGCAGTCGTTATTTGATTGTTGTTCGGTACACCACGCAATTACGATAATCGATATGAATAAGGATTTGCGCGTTTTACACAAGCAACGCGAACATCCCGAGCGATAACTTAATACGACTTAATACTGGCGTTCAGCGTTAATTGTTGTCCTTTTCGATTATCGCAGAAAGTACACACGCTCGAATTTCAACCAGTGTGGAATTTTTGGCTGAGACTTGGCAAGCAGAAAGAACCCATCGATATCCAATCAGTGTTATGAAACTTATAATAAATAACTTCTTAAAAAAGGGGAAACGTACCGACACGCTAGTGGTCGATATCTACATTATATTTAATTAAATGAAGACATTATGAGCGAAACTCAATCGAAAATCTGGAAACAGAAAAATCAGAAAAAGATATTTACACCTCTGGGACTCGAATCCAGGACCTCTCTACTTTCCGGGTTTGGAAAGTAGGGAAGTCCTGGGTTCGAGTCCCAGAGGTGTAAATATCTTTTTCTGATTTTTCTGTTTCCAGATTTTCGATTGAGTTTCGCTCATAATGTCTTCATTTAATTAAATATTACAGTTTGAGGTTTTACTCATAAAAAGTTAAAATAAAAAATAATAATACATTATATTTATTTATTTATACGCCAAATGGCTTTTACATTTAAGTGATACATGAGATTACACAGTGGTACACAGCAGGGTATCAGTTTTACAATAATAACAAAATAAGAATGTACATTTAACAAAGAAAGTTTGGTGAAAAAATAATTTTACGAAGTAGCTTTATTTTTTGAGTAGTACGCCTTTGGTTTTTGCGTACTTACTTTGCATGTACGCGAGAATGACTCAACCCTTCTACCTGAATTACTCTCAGTACAGGCCGTGGGTGGTTTGGTATATTTATGTCCAGGCCTATCGGTCGTTAAGAGGAAAGCATGCGCGGCCCATTTCGGCCAGTTTCATACAAATCTTAAATTTGGATTTGAGATCAAAATACTCAACCAAACTGAAAATTTATTTTTGTAATCAAAATGTATATTAAATATCTAGTACGGATGTGAGCTACTTTATTTATTTTTGCTTTAGATTATAAAATATAGGCCTTTAAAGATTTTAGTGTTTCATGATATTAGAGGCAACTTGGGCAATTATTGGCGAGTAAATGAAAAACCATAAAAAAATTACTTTACGGTTTTTATTTTACAAATACAATGAAAAATAAAATAAAGAAATAAAACATTGTTAAAAATGCATTTTTGGGTAGTAATTTTAATTATATAAACGACGAATATTTGTTTCGCCGTAAATAGGTAATTTGTATTTAAAATTTACACCTATCAAAATGATTTTTTTTCTTAATTTTTATTTTTTATTTTATATTTCATTATATTTCTATGATAAATATAGTAAAATTATTTTTTTATTGTTTTTTATTTACTCACAATTAATAATAATTACCAAATTTGTCTCTAAAATCATGAATCACTAAAATCTTAAATGGCCTGTATCTTATAATTTAAAGCAAAAATAAATAAAGTAGCTGGCATTCGTACTAAATATTTGATATGCCTTTGGATTACAAAAATAATTTTTCAGTTTGGTTGGGTATTTTGATCTCAATTCCAAATTTTAGATTTGTATGAAACGGGCCGTAAAGGGTCGCGCAAAAGATTCACCTTAAATGATCCAGCTTAAACCTTAAGTTTATGCATTTATTTCGGAAGATACCTGATACAAACCCTAAAAGTGATTATGGATCCATCCTGTTTAGGTATTTAACTAATTTTTACATCATTGGTTGTATTGATGAGTAAACACATCAATTAAATACAAAAATAAGTTTCTTCAAACTTCGCAAATTCGCTTTGTGGCGTCATTATTAATTTAATGATAACATATAACTTTGTGTACACAACTATTTAATTTACAATATCGACATGTTTCAAAAACTATGCTTTCTTCGTCAGGATAATAAGTTAATAAATAATGGTGTACACAAGTTATTTGTTTTCATTAAACAAAAATAAGTGAGTTCTTGATTTCCATAAATTTCAGATTTATTCAGAGATATATATATTAGCTCCGGGCACCTCCGGGCTTCCATTCGAACATTTTTAAAAGCAGCAGCTATTGCCATTTACGAATCTCATTTAAAATTCTGCCACTATTTGCACGTTTAAAATAATTAATCCCTCAGCCCTCTATATTTTGTAATAATTTTCCGCTTCACGAAAAAAATCAAATAAATTGAACATTTCTGAATGCATCCAAAAATGAAAAACTGGTTTTGAAAGGTGATAAAATATGCTTCCTAATTATATTATTAAAAAGATACACATAATTTATAAACTATAAAATTTTAAATGCAAGCATAAAAAAGTTTTAAAAACGGCTCACCTTACGTTTTTTCCATCTAAAATTACTGATACCAAAAAAAACTAAATAAACACATGTATTTTTTAAGACAATATTATTTACTTTTTTTTGTCGTTTTGTGTGGAATAAAATTCATTAAGTTTAATATTTTTTCTCTAATTGCATTCAGAAATTTTAGGTTAGTATATGTTCATTTTAATTCTTCTGTGGTTAATTTTAGATTTGAATATAAAGCGTGATGTTTTCTCTTTTAACACCTCTTAGATTATATTTCTCACACGGAAGCAAGGGAAATTGTTAAACATAAATGTGGACATGAAATTGATGTGGAAATTTTCCGAAAGTATGCGCTAGACAAAGCCAAATATTTTGTGCTAAAGTACCGGTTGTACGTCAGACACCAGAAATAAAAATTGCGTTATTGCCGACAGGTAAATTGACAGAAGAGGCACAAGAAGCGCGAAACAAGGATTTAAAAGAATTCGAGCATCATTTCCGAAAATGTAAACGAGAAAATTCCAATGCTGATGTTTTCAATTTGTTGTTGCTCATCAGGTCCTCTCAAAACAAGCAAAAGAAAGCTTCCAAAAAAAGCGATGATAATGATGATGATGATCTTGATTATGGAAGAGATGATGATGTTGATGATGATACTAATGACGACTCAAACACGCCAGATAAAGAAAATGAAAATATTTTTTATTTTCACTTTATGAGTAAAACCTAAAATTGTAATATTTAATTAAATGAAGACAATATGGGCGAAACTCAACCAAAAATCTGGGAACGGAAAAATCAGAAAAAGATATTTGCACCTCTGGGACTTGAACCCAGGACCTCTCGCTTTCCGGGCGAACGCACTAAGAAAAACGAAGATAGTGTGGGTGGTGTAGTTAAAAATGACCGAATTGGATATTGACACCTTGGCGCAGTGGTTAGCGCGTTCGTCCGGAATGCGAGAGGTCTTGGGTTCGAGTCCCGGAGGCGCCAATATCTTTTCTGTTCCCAGATTTTCGGTTGAGTTTAGCTCATATTGTCTTCATTTAATTAAAGAAAATATTTTGGTGGTTATTTAAATAAATTGTACATCATACGTAGGTTATAAAGTTAAGATATGTTATTTTTTAAAATTTATTTTTTTTTATAACATTGCACGCTACATTCAGATTTTCACCATAAAAACGTCCTTCTGAATAAAGGGCGTCTTCAAGCAATCTTGCCTTTCTGTTCGATTGAGATAGTTGAGATACTGTTACATACAAATCTGACTAGGTACCTAGTTGATAACTCGATCTTATCTATGCTAAAATAAATAATGATTTAACAATTTAAAATTTTGGTCGATTTATTTCTATTTTTTACCGTTATCGGTTTCAGCGTATCAAAGCCATCTTCAGACTAGTACAATTCTTCCTTAAACTGTGGTACTTATGGTACTTATACACAACTTTTCGAGTTTCAAGGTAGTCGTAACAGGATTAAACCGGTAAGTGTAAAAAAATAATTTCAATAAAATGTCAAAACATTAAAAAATGTTTAACATTTATATGCGTAGTCCAAGGCTCTTGACTCGCATTCCGAAGGTCGCGGAACCTAAGGTAAATAATTTTTTTTTGATTAATTTGTGTTATTTCGCAATTTATTCATATAAAATAAAATATAGTATATGTGCGGCACGTTCCAGAGTGGAAGATACTCTCAGTATCGCCCTGGTGTAAGACCACCGTTCAGAATTGAAACGTTGCTTGAAATGTTTGGTGAACAGATCTGAATAGCCAGGTAATTCTCACCTTCCTCTTCCCCATCTCCTTCCCCTCCCTTTTACCTTCAGCCTCACAACATACCCCAATTGGGATTGCCATAGTCTCACTGGCTCCAGACGGGAGCAGTTGGGACTCTTGTGCGGTATTCATATAAGAAAAAAACACAGAATTTAAATAATAAAATCGACTCTACCGAACGTCTATCCTAAATGTCATAGTTAAATATAAACAAAGAAAAAAATACTTATTCAAAATAACACAAAGGCCATCCGCTCATAGAGAAACTGAAAAAAAACAGTTGGCCACGCAATTGCAATCAACCTCCTGAACAAAATCGATATTTTTCTGATCTTACATATCGCAGATTACTGGAAAACTTGACAGGTCGTGAGCCGCTACCATGGCAACCTGTCAACAAAGCAACTGAAACGCAACTGCCGCGGCGACCAGTACTGCTTTTTTTCAGTTTCTCCATGAGCGGATGGCCTTTAGACGACAATATACCCTAAAATATATTCAGTATCTTAATGACGTAAGTAAAGGAGCCGTGTACACAAATTGCGACTCGCGACCCGTGTATTGGACGAACCTACTATCGAATTTGCTCTATCAAAGAAAAGAAGAAGAAGACAAATAATGTGGGAATCTTAACGACGTAAGTGAAGAAAGCGTGTAAACAAATATACGCCCGCGGCACGGCGTATTTGACGAACGTACGGTCGAATTCGCCGTAGCGGGCCTGGAGATTCGACCTTTCTGCCGCGTTTATTTTCATTCATACTGAAGAACGTGTTACAAATATTTAAGATATTTCTTTATGAATCCCTCCTAAAGTTATTAATTCATTGTCTAGAAAAATAAAATCTGGTGCTCACCGCTAACTTTGTAGTTGAAAAACTTGTAATAAAGTTTTAAAATAGTTGTACGTAAAACTTATGGTAAGGTATTGTGTTTATTAATTTTAAATATAAAAAAAACTTACATCTCCAGGGGTCTGTTGGAATAAAAAAGTTATTTTAGTTAAAAATTCGCCGGAAATTATTAAAATGTGAGTTTTGAGCAAACAAAAATTATTAGGGTTGTGTACCGCCTTAAACGTTGTATTAGATTATGGAACTAATTTTCGAATTATTCCAAAATAGTTCTAACTTTTTTTCTTAGCATCTGTGAAAGTTTTGCGCAAATTCAGCGCTTCCAACTAGAAATATAATCACAAGTCAGTCTCGTAGCATCATTAAAACGCAATTCGAGTGCTTTACCACCCTCCCCCCCCCCCCCCCCCCCTTCCCCACCGCCGCACAAGTCTTACACTAAATACATTATGAAAACCTATAATAAACTGTCACGTCTGTGAAGCTTTGATATCAAATTAAAATATAGTCATTACGAAAAACATACAACGTGAATTTTGGTTGACCGATCTCTGTGGCTGTAAGCCGTCAAAAGTCAATATATTTTTAAACAAAAAAGATTATCTATGTAAATTTTTGACCTCAGACAAGTTTTATTGACCTCTGTTCTAACTTCGCCCTTCACAATGAGTTTTTCTTAGATAATTTTCTACAAAATTTAATATTATTTTCCACAAAGTGCTCGACAGGTTTATGATTAAATTAATAATTTTAATCAATGAAGAAGCTAATAATTTTAACAATGAAACATGAAATAGAAAAAAGTCATAAAAATAAGAAGATATCGGTCGTAGCCAATACCCTATCAGTATATTAATACGTGAAGCCAAAACTTTGTACCCCTTTTTACGAAAATTGCGCGGACGGAGGAGTATGAAATTTCGCACACTTATAGTTTATATAGAGGAGGAGTGCAGAATGCTAATATTTTTTAAAAATTATGCATAAAAATACATTAAATCAATAATAAAAACATTACACACACTACCACGTATTTGACACACACACACACACGTCTTTACTCTATTGTTTATTGTTAAAGTCTATGGTCAAATTGAGAATAGATTAATATTGTTTGTCTTTAATATTATTTGTCTATGGTCTTACTGAATGTCAAACATAAAAAAAAAACATTACAATTATGGTCGAATTTCGACCATTGGGCGACCACTAGTTCCATTTAATCTCTCTCCCTCTCTCTCTCCCTCTCTCTCCCTCTCTCTCTCCCTCTCTCTCTCCCTCTCTCTCTCCCTCTCTCTCTCCCTCTCTCTCTCCCTCTCTCTCTCCCTCTCTCTCTCCCTCTCTCTCTCTCCGATGGCGCTACAGCCCGTATCGAGCCTTGGCCTCCCGCAACATTTGCCTCCAACTCCTCCTGTCCTCAGCGGCTGACTCCAGTTTGTTATCTGGAGAAGCTGTGCTGCATCCCCTCTTATCTCGTCTTCCCACCTCAGTCTGGGTCTTCCCACTTTTCTCTTTCCACCTGGGTGTCCAGTCAAAATTCTCTTTGGAACGCGTGTATCCAGCATTCTCTGTACATATCCAGCCCTTCTCAACCTGAGGAGTCTCATGTGGGCTGAGATGTTAGGGGCCTGATATATAACGTACAGTTCTTTGTTGTGCCGGATGCGCCATTGTCCCCCCTCTTTCACGGGTCCACATATTCTTCTCAGCACTTTTCTTTCAAAAGTATCTAGCGTTTCAGCCATCTTTACCGTCAGTGTCAGCGCCTCACATCCATATGTCAGTACAGTTCTAACAATGGACTTATATGTGGTTATTTTGGTTTTTCTGTGGACGCTACGTGACTTAAACACTGGGAGCAAAGAGAAGTATGTTTTGTTGGCTGCTGTGATTTTCCTTCTGATTTCCGCCGGATCCTCATTGTTTTCTGTCAGACTGGAGCCCAGGTAGGTAAATTGATCGACCACCTTGTATGAGTAATTGTCTTTAAATTGTGCGGTACTTCTTCTGTGTGAAGGGTTTCTGCACTGTATCATCATTTTCCATTTAATTTACTGAGACATAATTATCTTCGATAATTTTTATCGTTCTTATGATTCCGGCCATAAGAATTTTCCTTTTTTCGTAATGGTTTAAAAGTGAGACTTTTTGTAAGTGTGTCTCCTCCATTGATGTGCAATAAATGTAGGTTAGCCTTCTCATATCTAATTTCACTCTAAAAATAAAATCAACAAAGAGTAACTTCAAATTACAACTCTCCCCATCTCGATATATTTTTTTACATGAGCTCCACACAGGAGGCCCTGAGGAAAGTAATTTCTCTCAGGGCTTATGTCATCCTTGGGGATGCTGTGTGGAGGGTTTTTTAAGGAAAGGAAGGAAAGGAGAGTTCTGGGAAGGAAAAGGGATTAAGGGGTGGGTAGGAATCTGAGGTTCAGTGTGTCCTGGTCATCTTCAAGGTCAAGACCTAGACAAACCTCACCCCATGAACCCGGGCACCCCTGCTAAATCACCAAAAGTAGCAAACCACTTGGGGTAACCTATGGCAGACTTGTTGGTTATCCAATAAAAGTTCCCGGGGCGGCGGTACCCATTCCCGCCTCCCAAATTGAAATAAATTTATTGTACAAGCTTCTAAAAACGCACGCGTAATTTTGTGAAAATATTGTCGTTCCAATTTGTTGCGTGACGTAGTTGTTTGCAGAAATAAATGTAAGATTTTTATCAATTTTACTTTAAGGCGGTGCTATTCGGCTGAAAAAGAAGAAGATGGAGAGATGTGTAATTACGAATGTTGGACAGAGCGCGCTAATATTTTAAGTGATGAAATCGCAGCGAAAATGGCGAAAAAGCTTAATAAAACATGACTTGTTTGAAATAGAGCAAAAATTTCGTGGAACGTATCTTAAGTATCATTTAAAGAAACATTGTGATTTATTCACAAATATAACTTGTAAAATAATAGAAATAGACTTGTTTAAAATAATTTTCGGAGCATACTTTGCGATTTTTTTCTATCGAGGGAATTTCATATAATTTGCGTTTCGGTGTGGAACGTATCTAGATATTATCTTCAAAAATAACATATATTTTTTTAAGAGCTTAAAAACTTCAAATGTTTAAGGGAGATATGTAAGAAATCGGTCAAAATTCGAATAGTGGACCCTTAATCGACATACCGCGCCGCCTCGAAGCTGTTTATAAGATATGTTTATATTTTTGCATTTATATATTTGATTAAATTGTTAATGCTAAAGTCCGCGCGAGTAAAATATTTCTAACAGCCTCAGATTCGTGTTGGAAAATTATTTTCACAGCTAGCCTATTGAGCATTGGAACTTGCTGGTATACAAATTTGCTCCGCGCTAATCAACAAAACGTAAAAAGCGTTGCTTCTTCCGATCTTTCACTTTCTTTTTGATTCATGTATTCTTAAACCAATATGTTTGTTTTCAGTGTTCATTTTTAGGTTCACACGCCCTGTCTAGATGGCGCTTGGTGAATAGTCTCCTCAATTATATTAAATCAGTAACAATCATACGCTAGCTACGTACAAAGCTCGATTCATTAGAGTTTCAATTCAATTCGTTTTCATTCAATGGTTAGAAACAAATTACTTAAGATTAAAATATCTACAGTTAATTCTAAAGGGGTATTTCACCGCCCTTCTTATTCAAGACAGCTTTTCATAGAATAAAGTACATTAATAAATAAACCCATAAATACCCACATCAGGTATAAAACTTGGCCTGCTTTTTCGACATATTACAGACATCTAATTTTTAAGTACTAAAGAATAAACTCACACTTAATAAATAAATAAATCGTAAATTAAAAAATGTGCGTTATGCTATGGATAAACCATGAAGAGGATAGTGAAATACCCCTTATATCGAATGAGTAAGTCGAGTTTTCTACCAATTGAGATTTTTTATTTATTATAATGGATGTTTATCGAGATCTGATCATCGTGATAGCGCATTTATAGGATAACGTATGTTAATAAATTAATTTCAATTTGGGAGGCGAGTATGGGTACCGCCACTACGGGAACCATTTATTTGTTAACCAACACCCCTGCTACAGTTCACCCCAAGTAGATCATTACGTTTGGTGACTTAGCAGGGATACCCGAGTTCATAGGGGTTTATCTAAATCTTGGCGGCGGATGCGGTTGCCGGATTGGATCGGTCGAGGGAGACCTTTTCGACCTCTTCAGTCAGACTGTCTCGACGCATTGGATGAGTGTCATCCATCGCAGTGCGATTCATATGTCCGTCACTCCTGGACACATTGGCTCCAGATTCTACCTACCCACCTCTCAAACATTTTTCCTTCAAAGAATTTCCTTATTATTGTAGAAAGCACTCACTTTGTGGTTTGACGTATTTAATAAAATAAAATACTTTTTTGTTTAAAACCACGAGATTTATTAATTTATGAACCGACCGGTTTTGCTTTAATCAAGCATCTTCTGGTATTACCAGTATTAATTTGTACCCTGAAGATGCTTGATTAAAGCGAAACCGGTCGGTTCATAAATTAATAAATCTCGTGGTTTTAAACAAAAAAAGTATTTTATTTTATTAAAGAATTTCCTATCTACAGCCACTATTCATAGGTTCAATACCAAACAGTAAACTCGAACATTATAAATAAATAAATCTTAAAAGGAAACTATATGTTATCTTCCGAATAAGCTCTAGATTAATTGCATCACCTTCAAGATGGTGGTGAAATATCCTAAAGTATCAAAAGTTCAGTTCAGTTATTCAGTGGAAACAAAAAATGTTTTTCGAATAATTGAATTATCTTCCACGAGTACTTCGCTAAGCTTGAATAATATAATGTATTATGTTCAAAGCAATTACAAACAAATGTTATTACAAGCATTCGAAGTTGGGCAAACATTAAACTTTCAAACTCATTTAGTGAGAAATAAGATTTAGTTATTAAAACCATCGACATAAATAGGAGAGATTGGACCCTTAAGATCTAATGATGTATTTGAATTACATTATTAGAGTCCTCAAATATTTGGAGATTGGCCAACAAATTGTACAAGCATTAGCATGGAATTTGTGATGTAGACACATAATACATTTATTGGCGCGTTCTCAAAACTCTCTAGACCATGGTGACTTTTTTAGGGATTCGTCATCGAACGGTCAAAATTTTCGTAATTGTAATAGAAAAAAACTCAAATGTATCACAATATCTTCACATAAAACGAATAAACACGTACTGGATAATCAAGGGCCAAGGAGATAATAATTCATGAATAATTCTTAAGGGTCCAATATTCGAATTTCGACCGATTTCTTACTTATCTCCCTTAAAAATTTTTCAGTTTTTAAGCTCTTAAAAAAATAAATATTATTTTTGAAGATAATATCTAGATACGTTCCACGCCGAAACGCAAATTATATGAATTTCCCTCGATAGAAAAAAATCGCAAAGTATGCTCCAAAAATTATTTAAAACAAGTCTATTTCTATTATTTTAAAAGTTATATTTGTGAAAAAATTCACAATGTTTCTTTAAATGATACTTAAGATACGTTCTATGAGATTTTTGCTCTATTTTAAACGAGTCATGTTTTATTAAGCTTTTTCACCATTTTCGCTGCGATTTCATCACTTAAAATATTAGCGCGCTCTGTCCACATCTCTCCGTCTTCTTCTTTTTCAGCCAAATAACGCCGCCTTAATCTTTTCCCTGGTTTATAAATTTGGTGGAGGCGTAGGAGATCAAGATGATGCACTCCAAGGCATTAAAACTTATGAAACTGGTGCAAGTGTAGACCATTAGTAAATTTTTTATAACTTGCTATCAAGATACCTTATTTGGCCAGGTTAGATAGATATTGAGTAGCTTTTCAGTTCGATGTATTAGCCAGTCCGTATCTTCGCTATGTACGACATTCCTCGCTCAAATGTAAGCGCACTAAATCTGCCTTAATAAGCAGGAGAATAGTTCCAAGGCGTTAGTAGCACTAGTAATCAAGTATCAAATCTGACATCTACGTAATTATATTGAATACTTCCCTATCATCGAAAATTACGTAAATCGCCTAATTTAATTAGTATGAACTATATTTATCAAGGAATGGGGAATGTCGATGTTATTATTGATAATAATCAATCCAAAATAATCTGGTTAGATATTTTAAAAGTTTCAACATCAGAACAGTTTATTTTCAGCCGTTAAGTTCATTAATAGAACGTGACTCCAGCAAGCAAGCTTGTTGAGGGAGAGGTCGATTCAGGCAATTGCTGATGGTTTCACCTCTTCCTCACATTCAATAAATGCTGGCGTCCCACAGGGATCGGTTCTGTCTCCTACTTTGTTTTTGTTGCACATCAATGACCTCTTGGCGGATGACAGTACAGTCCATGATAGTTTTTTGTTTGACAAGCCCCCAAAGGGCACACAAACACCAGTGGCTCGGAGAACTTTGAAGCAAAGAATGGACGGTTATCTCGAGAGTATTTTCTCTTGGGGTAAAAATAAACTCGTTGAATTTAATGTTTCAAACGTCTGATTTAATCTAAAAGAGATCAAAATAAAAACCTTTAACGGAATCAATCTTCTGAATAGGCCTTCCATTGATATGCCTGGTGTAACTCTAAGTGACCAGCTCAGGTACGGGACCATCGAAGCCAGAGTTAAGTTAGCCTCTCAGAAACTACAGGGCCCGTAGATACTTTAATAGTTCACAACTGCTTACCCTGAAAAAAATTGCAAATGCGCACAATGGTTGCATTTGGCAGCCACCTCTTGTCTGGAGCACCAAAATACCAAAAAAAAACCCTCGGCTATGTGCAGAAACGTTTGATAGATTCTCCTAACTAGACAATCGGATTGCAATCTTTAGAGCACAGGCATCAGGTGGGAATTTCCTTGTTCTACCGGTATTACAATGGAAGATGCTCAAAGAAAATAGCGTCATTGATTCTCTCGGCAACGGTGCACAGTGGGGAAACACGCCAAACACGCGCTCAATGTACACGGTTGACATTTGTCACATGCAAGCGGGTCATTTCTACGAATCGTTTTTGAGTTCAACAGCTCGGGTGTGGAAAGATTTGCCGGCCTCTGCGTTTCCTCCCTCCTACAAGATGGTTCTCTTCAAGACCCGTGTTCGCTCCTTTCTCCCCTCAAAAAGACCCTCCACACAGTATCTTCAAAGATGTCCAAGGCCCAGAGGGAAATTATTTTCCTCAGGGCTGTGTGGAGTGAATGTAAAAAAAAACAACAAATACTTTTAAAAATTAGTATCCTCGCATGAGGTACCATGTTTTATCAAAAATCATAAGACAATCCGTGTAATACTGGTAATATGTAGGGTTGCAACCTGTGTACCAATTATATATCAAGCCGCGCTAAGCTCGAAATTCCTACCAAGCTGCGCTTCAATTCAACTGATATATCGGGCCTCATATGCAGCAGTATGTCTGCTACTAAAGGTATATTTTTCAAATTAATTATTGTGCAAAAAGTCCAATCCTGATCATTCTATTTTTGTGGTTTTTACTTTACTATTCAAAGAAAAGTTATTTCGAGATTAGTCAAAAGGGTCAGTTATTATTAACAAAGTTGTGGATTTAATGATAAAGAATTTATTTTACCACAGCTTATGATTTATTGCGACCTCGAACCTGCCAACGCGCAAATTTCGCCGAAAGTTATTAACATTTAGAAGTTCGCAGGTGGGAAACTTTTTGAAAGGAATTTTGTTTTTGTATCATGTTTATTGTTCGATAAATTGTGGTGTAAACAAAGTGTTAATTTAAGCTTCAATAATAATTGCAAAACTTATTTTGCCAGACACACAAGTACTGTAAGATAAAGCTGGAGGCCTTGATCCGCGGAGGCGCAAGATGTCGGCCCAGTCACCATTCTGTGAAGGAGAAACCAGTCACGTTCTGTGAAGGAGAAAGTAGTGGTATTGCAGGTTGAAGAACTGATCTGAGGTGATCCAATGGCTCCTTCCTTATGACGTACCCATATCTGGTCCGAAGGGTGTAGATTAATCCATGGTTCTGGGTTGAGAGATGGTCAGTAGAAAACGAGGGTCAAGGCAATGTTGGGCGGGCATAGAGAGTTGTTAACGAGAAGAGGATTACTGGTGAACTGACTGGAAAGGGGGTCGAGGCCGGAATTTATACGGCAGGGTCTACCGTTGCCACCGCCCCCCATGATTTCTAGAATCGAATGAAAGCCGGCCAGCAGCTTTCTCTTTGAATCTCTCTTCGCTTGCTCGCTCCACCCCAAATCCGATGGTTTATTTATTTAACGTACAACATTACAAGTATTTATATAGAATTCACATATTTTGGGAGACCCGTGGATACGTTCAGCCGTGCTTTGGACTCGAATATTTTTCTGTGACCACGTCACAAATTGTTGAACACGTCCGTTACACTTATCTTATAAAGCGAGCCACAAATCAATTTCGTCCCTATTGAAGCAAATTATTTTTTGTAAATTTTACACATCCCGAAAAATTACATAAAAATTGTGAACAATTGTTTACAGCTATGTATGCATCAGGCGCGGTCCCTCATACATGCTGTGGAAGCGCCGCATCCCTTTGTTCTCTAATCAAAAAGCCTAGGATTTTGTTTTCTAGCTGTAAACAACAATACTGCAATTTACTAAAAGAAAACACATCGAAGAAACAGAACGACGCATGAAGTGACTCGAAATTCACATACGTTCTCAATACTAATAAACGAACAACGCGTAAACACATACACACAAGCAACAACGTCCACAGATACTCGCTGCGTTCAACACAACGATACAACAGCACCTGCTGTTTGGATGCGATATCGTATTGAGCATCCAAAACACTGGGAAGACTTCGGATTTCGGTACTCACTCTAGCCTCGTAGTTCTTTGAAAGGGAGATGCGTTTCTAACGAGAGCATCCAGAACACAAAAAACGACCTTAATGCATGTGGGAATAAGGCTCAGAAAAGCATATTATCTTATTAGTTATTACGAATCGGGTATATTGCTTTTACGCCTCGATTACATTGAGCGAGTTTAAAAGCTATTAGCCGGCGAATTCACTATCCGATGGTAAACTTGTTCAGTGTAAAATCTGTTAGTATACACGATTACAATTACACTGAGCGAGTTTACTAGCAGATAGTGAATTCGCCAGCTTGTAGCTTGTAAACTTGTTCAATGTAATCGAGGCTTTAGGATGTGTTTTCTTGTTGCATTTTTGACCGTTTTGTTTGAATAATATTGAAACATTGATGTTTAATTTTCATTTAATCCTTCGATTACCTACTTAATTCATAATTTCATCATCTTTATTCGGAAAATACTACGACTGGCGTGAGAAGATATTTTACCTGCGGCCTTTTTTTAGAGTAGAGTGATCTCAAAGAATGTTCGCAGTTCGTATTCAATTATAAGTTTAAAATAAAATCTACTCAGTCACAAACGACCGACCCCTACCAATGCTGAAATTGCTTTGAGCACTGAGCCCTGTCAGCAAAATGAGTGACTCCGCTGCGCTTCGTGAAAGCCATGCTCGGAAGCACTCGTAAGTGTTCGTCTAAAACCGAATGAACCTCTCAAAAAGTTGGAAGATTTAGTTGTACTTCAGGAAAATTATTAAATTTATAGCTTATCTAAGTCGTTAACAATTATGTAACCTATTGTAATGTAGAGGTCTTTGCGTAAAACATAAATAGTGAATTAAATCCCAGGCGGTGAAAGCAATTTAAAGCCATATTGTGTTGTGCTGTTTAATAGTTAATTCTTGTGTTTATTATCGTTATGAAAAGTTTGGGATTTGATAGTCAAAACAAGAATTCTAATAATAAAAAGTACAAATTCTATATACGCACGCCTTTATGTACCCGTTCTAAAAATAAACACGTTAAATTTGAACAAGAATGTATTTATAATTTGTTTACAATTTCGTAAAATATTTTATTGTGAAAAGAGGTTTTATCAAAAAATAGTTAAGATCGTTTTTTTTCCGTTATTTGTTTTTGGGGTGCTATGTCGTGTTGTGCTACCTCTTTCTTTAGTCAACGTTTCGGACAGCGTTATAGTCTCCATCATTAGGGCAGTGTGTAATTGTAGATTAATGGCAGATGGCAGGATGATGGACACTGTAACGCTGTCCGAAACGTTGGCTCAAGAAGGAGTTAGCGCAACACATCATCACATCCCAAAAACAAATAACGAAAATACTTTTTGCCGTGAAAATCTAAAAACTTATACGATCGTTTTTTTTTATTTCAAACATTGGCAAAATATGAAAAAGCCTTTCTTCCACAAGCAGAATACCTATCAGTTTGTCGCTTCTTTGATTTCAAGAATAAGTATTCCTATATTTTGGTATCAAAAAAATATAATTAATATTAACTGTCTAATGAAAAATCCAAAATTAATAAGGCTGTCCGACAGAAGATTGGTATGCGAAGTCACTTCTCTTTAAAATCATTAATTTCCTTATTGACAGCCCTGCATCATCACAATTGATTTCATTTCTTGACCCTTATTGAGTCACACGAACTAAAAATATCTTTCACTGCAACCATACTATCAATACATATTCGTTTATGAACTCCCTTATTCCACGCATGCACAGTTTGGGTAACAAATATGAAGAAGTAGCAAATATTGCAAAGAAAACGTCTTTTGTGATTTGAAACTTGATGAAATGAAAAATAGCGTCACTAAAAAGAGACAAAAACATACATGTGTAGGATTTAGTCTGCAAGAGAATGAGATGAGGGTCTTTTTAAGGAAGGGAAGGTTAGGAAGTTCAAGTAGTTACAGTTGGGAAGGATTAAATATGAGGGGTAGGTAGGAATCTGGTGATCAGTGTGTCCAGGAGTGACAGACGTACGAATCCATCCTTCCAACTGCAGTGCAAGGCGATGGGTCGAGAAAGTCCGGCCGGAAAGGTCAAGAGGCCTTCCTCGACTAATCTCTCTTGATCCGGCACGCAGCAGGTCGGCAGGCGCATCTGCTGCCAAGACCTGGACAAACCTCCCCCTTGAAACAAAGATGGCGATTTTTTGTAAAGTTTGGTAGCAAACAGCAATCTCCAATGCTGTATGAAGCAAAAGCAGCAATCTCCTGTTTAAAAAGGTTTTTTTTATCTTTTTATATACTGCATTAACCGAGTATGCCAATAATCCCTGATATCAAAATATTATTTGATGTAATTTTTTCAGCTTCTCACGAAATCCTACTTAATATTTACAAGTTTTTGCCTTTTTCTCAAAAACACTAAAGTGGAAGATTGCTGCCGTTGCATCTACACATCTAAATTACAATCCTGTTTTATTCTCAGTCTAAATTCTATTTCCAAATAAAAGTTTAATAAAAGTCTTGAATAAAAGTTCAAAAATTTTTGAAATACAGAAAAAGTTAACAAACTTTCACAATTAGAACATCATTACTTTCATCCCCTCTTTCCAGTCGGATCGGTTGCAAATTGCTTCAACAAGGCATCTACTGTGGCATCTACGTGTACTACACGTGGATGCCTCTATCTTAATTAGTGTCAGGAACTCCGTACCAATTTCTATTTTTACCGCCGTAATGACTTTTCAAAGAACTTTTATAAACATACTAATTTAATTCTAAGTAATTAATTAAATAAAACTACATTGAAAAAGAGTAACGATTTATAAACTTTTTATTACAATCTATTTAAACTGAGGATGGACACTGCAAGACTGTCTGAAATATTGACTTGATCGAAAAAACGCAACAGCCGAAATTTTGTACAGCACATTACCTAAAATACCTTAGACAGAAAGATTATTTTTCTAAAATCGTGACTTCATCCTGAAAATTAAATCAACGTGTAGTCCTCACTGAAAAACAAGCCTTTAATTGACTGAGAGGTCTGTTTTCTTGAATGGAGAGGTTTTTAAAAATTTAAAACGTGATTGTAGCAAAGTTGGTGGAATCTCCCATCGACATGCCCCTAGGTCGTGTGATCCCTTGAAAATACAGATCGTGTAATGTCAAAGGACAGCAGGCTTAGTAGAAGCATGAAATCAAATAAGGTCAAAGCTGACAAGGGTAAATTCTTCTGGAACTATACATTGTTATGGAAAAACGCAAAGCTTACAAAAGTCCCACTGTCAAGGCCACCTTGAGCTAGTCAGAAAGCTTTATTATTGTAAAACGTGCAGTCTTCAGAGGTATTTTGGTATATTTCTTTTACAATATCTCCATACTGGTCTCTATTGTCTTTGGGGATGATGTGTGGAGGTTTTTATGGGAAAGGATGGAGAGAAAGTTCTGGGACGGAACAAGGTATGAGAGGTGGATGGAAATCTGATGTTCAATGTGTTCATGAGTGTCCAACGTGTGAATTCATCACTCCCTCTGTGGTACAGGTGACGGGTTGAGATAGTCCGGTTGGAGAGGTCAAAAGGACTCCCTCAACCAGCCTCTACCGAAGTGGCCTTCCATGCCATGGTGGGTTGGCGCAACTGCCGCCAAGGCACGGACAAAACCTCACCCCATGAACAATGTAAAATGTAGCACCTTCACCAAACGTAGTGAACCAAAAAGGGGTGAGCTATCCACTGGAGCGCTTTTTGCCACAATATGGCAGTATTTAAAATACCTCGGATTGCTTTGCTGCCAATTTTTGAAAATTTCCCTCATTTGTAAGTAATTAAATGAAGTTTATGATTTAATATAATATTATTTTATAAATCCTACGAATATGTGAAAATCGACAAAAGATAGGTGAATTCATTGACTATATATATAGAATCAGTTTGTATGTCTTCATATTAAAATTCGGATGTATGATTTTTTTTTAACGTGAACAGAAAATATACAAAATGATTACCAGAAAATCTCGGGCAATCGGAAAAAAAGGTTTTAAATTGCTTTGTCGCTCCAGTGGCTATGGAAGAGGTGTTTATTATCTAATATAGTTTCCGAGGGCGGCGGTATCCACACCCGCCTCCCAAATTGAATTTGTATTTAAAATTTGGTATCCGAATCAAAGTTCTCAGCATTTTCGGTCTCCGACAAGAGAGCATTGAGTATTTACGGTTTTCATAATACCAAGGTATAGATAGCTTCATAGATACTTCAACCCTTAAATACTTATGACTTAACTACAACATACCTTACTAATTTTAATAAATGTCGCCTACGAGTATGTGACTGCGTAATATTGCAGAAAAGCACATAATGAAAATAAATTGAAATATTTTTATGTGACATGTTATATAAAAATTATTTCACACCTTTTCTGTAATTACACACATCTTATTTGTCAAATTTCATTCAATTTACAATTTTTGCCACTTTTATTAAGTATTTTTTTGTGCCAGTAAGTGTTATAATATTTCAGTTTTTTTTTTAACACAAACTATATAAATAAATCTTATATTTTTACTTTATAACTCTTCTTGAAAAAAATACCGATCATATTTTCCTGAAAAACATTTTTGTGTAATATTTTCATTCAATGATTGATGAAAATGATTGACATATTTCAAATTATAGTTTCTGTCATCTGAGCCCACACATAAATAAAGAACGCAAAAATCAAAAATATGAGCATTTAATTCACCAAAACTTGACAAAAATGAGAGAAATGTACAAAGTCGGAAAATTTTGTGTTGTGAAATTCTGAGTTTTAACGCAAGAAATAAGAAGAAATATTATTTTATTTTTTTATTTAATTAAAATTAAATTTGATAATTTTATTATCAAATTCTTCAAGTATTTTAGTATGTACTTTTGTTGAAACAGCTGTTTTGGTTTACAAGACCACTTTCAAACTGTGGTTAAACCATGTTAGACGACTTATTTTTACGATTTTAAATGTCAATTTTTGATTATTATTATATTTATTATACATTAACTATATACTATACTATAAGTATAGCATTAACTATAAGTATAGCATATATATAGCATTTAGAGTAGAAATATGTCATAGACGAGAGGTCTGGGTTCGAGTCCCAGTTGCGACCATTGTTTTTTTCTGTTTTTCTGTGTCTTGTTTTCTTTCATATTTTCATTTAGATTATAAGTGTTATCTTCTTCTTCAATGATATATTACGTTGATGGGAATAACCTTCAAAAGTTATTAAAAGAGAGTTTTTCTCATAAAAAATTGAATATTCATTTAGACTTTCATAAAGTCAATAGTTCCATATGAATAAATTCGGATACATTTATCCGAGACGCTATTCAGGTTACAAACCAATTCTTTGAATGATTGTTTCCAATAAAAAAAAAAAAAAGAGTAGTTGCCTATAATATGGAAAAAGAACTAGTTGAAGATAATATTAATGATTCTAAATATTTGAAATATGAGATTGACAAATATGACGGTTTGACAGAAGGTGGCAATAGCGAAATTGGAAAACGCGCCGTCCCGGTAAGACGAGAGGTCTGGGTTCGAGTCCCAGTTGCGACCATTGTTTTTTTCTGTTTTTCTGTGTCTTGTTTTCTTTCATATTTTCATTTAGATTATAAGTGTTATCTTCTTCTTCAAAGAAATATGTTATTGGGTGCTATGTCTTTTTTGTCTTTTAATTGCACTGTAACATTCATTCTTATAAAACTTTCACAGACGCAATAAAAACAGTGCAGACTGTTATTATGTTGTAGATTTTAATTGTATTTTTTCAGTTACTCTTTTTAAATCCCTAGTTTATGTACACTTAAAATCTTCACTATAGAAATAAAAATAAAAATAAAAAAATCAACATTAAACCCACGCACAGGCATTGCTTTTGTGGGATTTTTTTGTTCGTGTATTTATTGGAATAAGCTTTTTTTATATACTTTTCATTATTTTATGTATCTATTATATGTATTGTATCAAAAAACTTCAATAAAAAAAAAATACATAAGCACACCAAACATAAGCACACTTGTTCAGTGTTCGTTTACATATTTATTTATTTATTTATATATATATAAGTTGTACATTTTATTTATAACAATTACAGGCAATATAGCCTAAGACGTTATAATTGTACCATTTATGCAGTGTATATGCAATGCCAAAAATCTTACAAATGCGCTATAGGACACAAAAAATAAATCTATTTTTTTATCCACCGCATTCAAAAAGCACGTAGCTCTCCCCAGGGGTGAGTTCATAAATAAATTAGTGCGTTATCTGCCCTGATGGTCTAACGTGTTCAATTTATAAAACCCTATATCAATACGATATTGACCAAATCCGTCATTTACGAGTTATCAATATTTGGGAGCACGTCAACGATTGTCAACAGATATTCCGATCGACAATTGATACATTTTAGCGCTGCCTTCATAGCTTCAGGTAAAATAACCCGGGAATGTTTGTCTTTCCTTAAAAAAAATAAAAATAAAAAAATAATAGATAGATTTAAAATATCTAGAAATCGATATTAAAACAAACGATTAGAAAGCTCTCCAGCAATATGCCAGTCAAAATTTTCTTTGCATATTCTTCTAAGTTCACGAAAGATTAATCCTGCGGTTATAAAAATAAATTGATTTTCTGTGAAATTTGTTTTCTCGTTATTTTAGATTTCATCAGAATTCAATTTAAAAAATATTAGTGACAACCATCAGACTTCTCCAGAACGTGCTTGTATTGAAAAACACCCACGTGTTGGTGTTGTCATAATCTAGCAGCGTCATTGGAACAAATACACGAGGTTGGCCCTTGCGGCAACTAGAATCATTTCCCATATTCCATAAAAATGGGTATTTTCAAAAGCCATGGACACCATTTAAAATGTGAGGAAGATTGAAAGTTTATTTTTCTGATTCTGATTAACTACTAAGAATGTGTAATTTTAATATTTTCAATCATAATAATTATTTTTATTTGAAAAACCTCACACCTTAATCGAACATGACATTTTGGTCGCAAATCAAAAATGGCATATTTTTTTTACATGAGCTCCACACGGGAGGCCCAGAGGAAAATAATCTCCCTCAGGGCCTATGTCATATTTGGGAATGTTGTGTGGAGGGTTTTTTAAGGAAAGGAAATGGAGGATAATTCTGGGAAGGAAAAGGGTTTAAGGGGTGGGAAGGAATCTGGGGTTCAGTGGGTCCTGGTCATCCGCCTCCAAGACCTAGACAAACCTCACCCCATGATCCCGGGCACCCCTGCTAAATCATCAAACGTAGCGAACCACTTGGGGTGACCTATGGCAGAGGTGTCGGTTATCCAATAAAGGTTCCCGGGGCGGCGGTACCCATTTTTGCCTCCCAAATTTTTAAATCAATAAAGAAAATTTATTCCGAAAAAGTTAAAATTAAGCTTCCGACATTATCATCATTTTTTCCTTTATTTTTTTCTGAATAAAAACAATGAAAACACCTTGTTAAGGCAAGGCATACCTACCTAATTTGTAATTTTTTTAATATTGTGGTTTCACATTGGTTTATGCATTTAGCATTGCATTGGGAGACTGCGGATACCACTATCAGCGCAGAGCTAATATACATAAATTATTGAAAATTTACTTTAAGTTAAAAACGATTGATAAACCTTACAAGTAAGTACTTATGCTAAGCACTTATGCTTTTTGCTTTTCCTTTCAACCCTAAACTCCAAAAACTGGATTTCACTTCGTTTTTTTCTCACAAGATGCCGAAAATGAAATGAAATAAATGCATGTTTTTAAATGTGATACCTCACAAGAGCGCCCCTGTCTGTACAGTAAAAAGTCTAGGAAACTATATCAACACCCAGTTGGGCAGCGTTGTGGGGCGGGTTAAGGTAGGGGTTGAAGGAAGTGATTTAATAATGCGGGTCTTGAAAAAACCTGCATTACGTGAAGGAGGAAAAAAAATCGAAGGCAGCTCATTCCACATACGAGCCGACTACAATTTACAAAGTAAACACGGATCCAATGAAATGTGAAACTATCTTTTACAATTATTATGGGTCAGCTGGTGAAAAATTAGCACAATAACAAATAAACATCGTGAATAATGATTTGTTTACATCACCTTCCAATCATTGGAACACCTTAACACAGTTCCAACGACATTGATGAAATTAATTCTTCAATTTCTAAGATTTCTATCAATTCATTCATTATCTAGGAGGCGGGAATGGGTACCGCCGCCCCGGGAACCTTTATTGGATAACCAACACCTCTGCCATAGGTCACTGGCAGGTGGTTCGCTACGTTTGGTGATTTAGCAGGGGTGCTCGGGTTCATGGGGTGAGGTTTGTCTAGGACTTGGAGGCGGATGACCAGGACACACTGAACCCCAGATTCCTACTCACCCCTTCAACCCTTTTCTTTCCCAGAACTCTCCTCCCCTTCCTTTCCTTAAAAAAACCCTCCACACAGCATCCCCAAAGATGACATGGGCCCTGAGGGAAATTATTTTCCTCAGGGCCTCCTGTGTGGAGCTCATGTAAAAAAAAAAATGAGGGAGTATGGCTATTATCCGTGGCTCTATCCTACCGACTTTCTTTTGGGTATGCTCGGAATGAACCATCTACGGGTCAGAAGTGATGTACACATTGCTACGCATTTCTTCAGATTGATCCGCGGATGGTTTGAAAATTCAGCTATCATGTAGAGCATTCATTTCTATGTTCCCGATGGGTATTTTCGCCACCTACAGCATAGACTGTTCTATCTTCCGGCTTACAGGACAAACTTACCAATGGTCATGCCGGAATATCGACATATTTAGCGTTAGTGAAGCTGCCTTTAAAAGACAAGCTCTATTAATGCTTGTATAGTTTGTATCTACCACTTTTACAAATGTATTTTAAAAACAAATTAAAATGTAAAATTTTGTAATGTTTTTAAAAGAATAAAAATGAATTGAATTGAATTGAATTAAACAGACTTTTAACGAATCAATTGGGGAACTTTTAAAGATTATTCCTGTCAATGTAATATATCACTCATAACAATCTAAACGAAAACATGAACGAGAACAAGACACAGAAAAATAAAAAAAAGATAATCGCAACTGGGACTCGAACCCAGAACCTGTCGTCTTACCGAGACGAAAGCCTTATCCAATTAGGCCACTGCCACTCCTTATCAAACGGTCATATTGTTCAATCTCATATTTGAAATTTCAGAATTAACAAGAACTATTGCGACTTGAGATTTTTATCGATTTCTTAGAAGAAGTTTAATAGAATAAAATGTATCAACGATGTTATATAGTTCTTATATCCCCGTCATATTTTTGAAAACATCATTACCATCGTACCACATATTGATAATATAAATGAAAGGATTCTAAATAAATTAATGAAATGTAGAAATTACTTTGTTTATAACCCCGATTTATTTATTAACTTTTTTTAATTCCAATTTTTTAATTCGCTTAACACAAACATCATCAGGGTATAAATTAAACTGAACAAAAAAGACATTGTAAAAAGCTCATAGAGACATACAGAAAGAGACAAAACATAAAATAAAGGAACAGTGAGAAAGTATGAAATGAACATCTTGTAAATATATACAATAAAAATATAAAATTTGTTATAGACCACTTTAATTTTATTTTAGACCACTTTAATTTTACCGGTTTCGGAAGCACCCTTCTGTCGTCAGGAGAATATTAGAATTAAACTACAATATAGAATATTGACAGTCATCTATATAAATTTAGTGTTTGAGTGAGAAGTGAACAAAGGGGAAGCGGTAATTAAGAGATTTCCACCAAACTTTCATTATATCCACCAATCTATATTATATCTTTATATATAGCGGGTGGCATTAATTTAATTTTTATACAAATCGACAGTTTTATTCCTAGATTGATGAAATTTTCTACATTTGACCTCCCAAACAAGACGAAGGTGTCTGTCCTATATTATATAAGATTTCAAAAAACAATCCCGATCCTCTTTTCCCACCCCTCAAATCAGTATTTTGAAGATTTTTGTTAAAATTTTGCACACTTGTCTACACCTGATTTCGAAAAACTCTGCGTAAGACCAGATCAATGTCAGGGACTTCAGTTAGTTAAAAATATATCTGTATGAATTTTTTGAAGTTCGGGGACAGATAATTCAACGCACTGATTCCCCATATACTTGTAATGACCTACCTACAAATTGATTAGAATTGATTTGCCGATTCTTAGAGGTGATTTCATTATTAAAAAGCTGTATATAAAGTTGACCACGAACTGTTTTCGTTAGCGTAATAAATAAGCAAATAACAAAATAAAATCGGGACCCAGAACAATTCCTGCATCATCCCACCGTTTCATACGAGAAGGCGACACGTGCAAATAATATTATAATGTGTAATATTATGTCATATGTCATATTACATAAAAGGCGCAAGGTGTAATGTCTATATATTATAAGTTAACGTGTTTTGTTGCCAGCAAGAGTATGTTTACGATACACTTAATAATTGGCAAGGGAATAAGGACCTCCAGTGAAAAAAAAATATAAGAATAAGAGAACATTAGTTTTATTTTACGTTATTGCACAAAAAAATTTTAAATCGTCATTTAAAAACGAATTAAAAACCATTATTTTAAAACCCACTGTTTCCTTTGTACAGCTGAATCTACTAATTCTGACACCATGGGTCTCGTAACTAAAACTGGTTACGAGAACCGTAAGCACGTGACTGGTATATCTATGATCTACAACAACCAAACGCAACCTGCGGCCCGCCAGGCTTTTGTGTGCCACCCTAAATACATTTTTTATCAGGAACTTGATTTTTAAAAATCTATCATTCTAAATTTCGTATATCTTGAGATTCGTTTCAACTTTCACGCACAGATAGTTACACCCGAAGATGATTGTCATTATGGTTCACATCAGAAAAGCTATTCTCTATCTTTTGTGAGATCGAGATAGATCTCAAACGAGATGTCCTGTTAGGTTTGTGTGATTTTTTACGGCTACGTTGGGATTTTTTTGTAAACGGCCGCCTTCTATTTTATTTTTTTAATGAACGATTTTAACTACGTTTTTCAACCGGGTTGACAATATATTAGAAAAACAATACAAACATTTGCATGCACCAAGCCTTAAACTGTTTTAAACCCTTTTACTTTTGTTTTTTTATGAACGATGAAAATTTTACATAAAAAATTGAAAATTAAATTCGCTGGTCAGCGTTTGTTTATTTTTTTTTACGTATCGAAATTCCCTACGTGGTGCCATAGATACAAAATTTTCAAACAGTTTAAAAACTTGGTGCATAGTTAGTGCGAATTGAATGTATAGTTTTTTTAATATGTTGTCAACAAGGTTGAAAAACACGAAGGTTTTTTTTAGACTAGTGGCGTCATACAGATTTGGTGCGATTCTAAGGGCACTGAAAAATTAAGAGTTTGAAAATTATTTTAACTATTTAAGCAAACTATAACAATAACAAAGTATACAGACCGAGAAAACGACTTTTGTGGATCGACCCCAAGTCCTACAAATAGCCCGTAAAATGATGAATTTTCCAATTTTTTTGGATTTTCTGAGATTATTTGATTGATTCGTGTACAGGAAAAGGTGCCCTGGAATTCGATAACCATCAGCGACCTGGGTTCAAATCTTAAAAAATCCAAAAAAAAAACGTTTTTATTTTTATTAAAATCAATATCCAACCTTCAAACCACTCTAAAATGGCAAAGAAAATAAAAATAGCGACATCTAGCGACTCTGGAGAAGAAAACACAATACACGATGACCAAATAAATGTACACTGGAAATACGACGACATAAAAACACCTGCGTCTTACGAAGCCTTAGAAAAGGCGTCATAGCCAGTATTGTTCAGTGGAGGGTTGTTCATTATTGATGTTGTATCGTTTGGGTGGCTATATCATTATCATTTTAATAAAAACATTTTTCAAGTATGCCGAAAACTAATGGCGAAAAATATCATAAATATCCGCAGAAAAAAAAAAAAAACATGTGTGCTGTTCACCCACGGTAGAAGTGGATCTAGCGTGTGTATATGATTCTTACTAAAACACAATTTGATTGATCAAATTATGTGTTTTCAAATTATCTCCGAAAATTAAAAAAATGCGCAAATTCATCATTTTATGGGCGTTTTATAAGACTTGGGGTCGAACTAAAAAGTCGTTTTCTACGGCACTATGGCACTAAACCAACCACAATTTGGATTCTTACTAAAATCCATGTTCGGTACACGAATTAATCAAAACATCTTCAAAAAGAACAATTTTTTTAAAATACATCATTCTTTCGTGCGTTTGTTAGGTTTGGGGTCGAACCTCGATTATTGTTTTCTCGGGCCCTATGGCACCGAAACGACCACAATTTTGTATTCATACTAAAAACAAAGGTCTGTACACGAATCAATCAAATAATCTCCGAAAATCAAAAAAATTGGAAAATTCATCATTTTACGGGCGTTTTGTAAGACTTGGGGTCGAACTACAAAAGTCGTTTTCTAAGGCCCTATGGCACCAAACCGACCACAATTTTGGATTCTTACTAAAATCCATGTTCGATACACGAATCAATCAAAACATCTTCATACTCAGTATTTCATTACTCAGTCCACCCGTTTCGGTCAGTCCCGATTTTACTTTATTGTGCCCAACTCTTAACTAACACTGACAGCACGGGCAGTAATCATATGTGTTTATAAATGTAATTATGTATTTTAGCAGTAAATAAATAATTTTAAGACACATGTTAGTCATAACACGAGTAATGCAGTGTTGGACTGGTTATAAAAATAAGTAGTTAATTTAGTTACTTATTACATAGTTTTAAGTCACTAGTTATATAAGTTTTAGTAATTGTAAGTCCTTAGTTATCAATCTTAGTTATAAGACACTTGTAAGATAAATAGGTTAAATGTATAAATGAATTTATAAAGCGCCCTTGAGGTGATTTTCTCACAAAAATGGCGCTATAGAAATCATCCAAAAAATATTATTATTATTTTCTTCGAAAGGAACAATTTTTTGAAAATACATTATTCTTACGGGCGTTTGTAAGGTTTGGGGTTAAAATTTTGAAAGTAGTTTTTTCACGCCCTGAGACACCGAACCGACTGAAATATGGATTCGTACTCAAAAACATGGTCTGTACACAAATCATTCAAATAATCTCCGAAAATCAATAAGTAAAATTTACAAAATTTTAAGAAACCCCGACACAAAAAAGGCTTATAACCTTGAAACGCTTGAACAGATTTTCATGAATTGTAGCTAAGAACCAACTCTATTGCGTCAGCTTTCAAACAAAAAAAACTGCATTACAATCGGTCCATTCGTTTAGGAGCTACGATGCCACAGACAGACAGACACACAGACACGTCAAACTTATAACACCGCTCCTTGTGTCGGGGGTTAAAAAAATGGAAAATTCATTATTTTACGGACGTTTTGTAAGACTTGGGGTCGAACTGAAAAGTCGTTTTCTACGGCCCTATGGCACCAAACCAACCACAATTTTGGATTCTTACTAAAATCCATGGTCTGTACACGAATAAATCGAAAAATCTTTCGAATGTACAATTATTTGAGAAAACATCATTCTTACGGGCGTTTGTTAGGTTTGGGGTCGAACCTCGTATATTGTTTTCTCGGTTCCATGCCAACTGGGATTAATGTCAACTCAACACCTCCTTGAAAAGTCATTAAAATCTATGAAAAAAATAATTTTAAATTAGCCGATAACCCTAACCTAACATAACCTATTTAACCATTTTTTAATATATATTTTTTTATAACTCTAAATTACTTATCTGAGATGGTTCTGAGTTGGTTTCATTCCGAGTTGGCCGGTCACCGTTTTCTCATACCCTATGGCACCGAACCGACTTAAATTTTGGATTCATCCTAAAAACCATGGTCTGCACCCGAATCAATCAAATAATCTCCGAAAATCAAAAAATTGGGAAAATTCATCATTTTTAGATGGTCACTACAGACCGTGGTTTTTAGAAGTTATTAAGAACTGGTCATCACTGATTTTATTAAACCTTAAAAATAAATTTGATTTTATTAAAGAGAGTATTTTTTTATTTAAGAGGCCCTGACCAAAATTATTTCCTTCAGGACCTTTGTCTTTTTAGTGTTTAATATCTTTTTTTCGCGTTTAAACTTTTCTAATTGGAAACAAGGATGTAGGACAGTCAGTAGACTAATATTCGTTCTATCTCGCTGTCAAAGTACCTCTTTGATAGAAAAAGAAACTACTAGCCCACCTCGCTTCTGAACTGCACGGGCGAACCTATATACTAGAGACACCTCTTTAATGACTCTATAAACTTTATGAGCTACTAGTCTGAGTGCCATCTATGCGACGTAGCTCGAAATACCACAGAAATAAAATTCCTTTACTTGTTTTATTTTAGAACTCGTAACGTTGTTCTGGAAATATGTGATGAACTAATTAATCTTCCCAATAGAAACTTCATTTACTCTCTTTAACGAAAGTTTTCACATTAAGTGTCATTTGTTATTTCCCACTGTACAGGTTAGTACAAAATACTTTTATCACGATAAACTGGTGGGAGCATTTAAACTTTTCAAGCGTCAATTTGTTTCTCTTTCCGATTTTTTGCTGAAAAGGTTATTTGTAATAAATTTCATCCAACAATCCTCTTTCTGTAACTGAATCATTCTGATTGGGGTCAGTGATATCGAGAGCTTTCTTCATATTTGGGCAATCGTTCTCCTTTTTGTTGAACCTAACACCAGTTGAATCCTCCAGTTCAATAAGTATAATTCTTTCCGTTACGCGAGAATGAATAATTGCGATAGTAAATCAAAAAAAAATAAACATATTAGTTACAAATTTATTAAACAATATTCAACTATATAGTTTACATTTATATAAGAGATTATTTATCAGAAGGTGGGAAATGAAAACTGGAGCAATTCGCGAACAGTTGAGTCCACGGCAATCGGAGACAGAACAATTCACTTCCTTTCACGCTGCTGATGAATAGAAGGCTCGTAGACATATTATTGATAAACGAGCTGTCTATAGTATCTGTGGCAAAGGTGCTGCATTGTTCGCTCACCACACCACAAAAAAAGTTATAATAATAATGATGGGAAAAAATGTTTGGCTTTATTCATAGATCTTCAAAAAGCTTTTGACACGATTGACCATAAAATATTAATATCAAAGCTAAAAAAAATAGGAATGGCCGAAACAACAATGAACTTATTGGAGTCATATATAACAGGGCGAGAACAACAAGTACAAATTGGCAAACAAAAGAGCAAACTACTATCTTTAAACTATGGAGTCCCTCAAGGAAGTGTACTGGGTCCGATTCTATTCATTATCTATATCAACGATTTAACTAACCTTACCATTAAAGGAAACATAATCAGTTTTGCTGATGATACTGTTTTATTATTTCATGAAGAAAATTGGACGGATACATTTAATGTGGCTGAACAAGGGCTTAGCGCACTTCAAAATTGGCTTAAAATCAACTCGCTTACCCTTAATATAAGCAAAACTAAATATATAACATTCTCAATGAACTCAAGAAGCCAACCAATAAAATCACTAAAACTAAAATTACACGAATGCCATGGAAATAATATACAATGTTACTGCCCCATCATCGAAAAAACACAAAATATAAAATATCTCGGAGTGATAATTGATGAAAATCTTAGATGGGACCTACACATCAAAGGAATTACCGAAAAACTAACAAGCCTCATATATTTCTTCAAAAATCTAAGAAACGTCGTAAATAAAAAGGATATGAGAAAGGTCTACTACGCTTTGTGTCATTCTCGAATTGAATATGGAATTATAGGATGGGGATCTGCTACACATAAGTACATACATAACCTTAATACGATTCAAAAAGGAATCATAAAGACCATATTGAAAGTACCCATTAGAACGCCTTCAATTGAAATTTTCAATAGCTTTGATGTACCAAATGTGCAACAAATATATGCCAAAAATATATTATTAAAGCTTTTCAAAAATACTGAATCTTCCACTAGACCATGCATGCATAACACTAGGTCGAATAAAAATGATGTAAAAAACATTCCAAGTTACAAAACCACATTCGGACAAAGAAACTACACATACTTTGCAACTAAACTTCATAACATCCTTCCCCAAGACATAAAACTAATAAAAAATTCTAATGTATATAAATCAAGAATAAAAATATGGCTGAAAGAGATCAATGAAAAAACCCTAATGGAAACACTAAAAACGACATAGAAGACAAATGAAATATATTTAAATAATTTTAGTCCGCCTCGGCACAGGACCCCCTAGTGAGGAGGACTAAGAATTGCAATATTTAACGTTAAATTCATCATTTTATTTTGTGTGTACAATTATTCTATATAGTTGCTAATAAAAAAAAAAAAAAAAAAAAAAAAATTATGAATTTCACAGGCGCCATTTTATTGCCCTCGTCTTTCCCTCATTAACCTAACTTTTCTGATCGTGTCTTAAGAGGAATATAAACGATATATAGAAATATTTCGATTCTAGTGCCTACAAAATTTTAAATTTTATAAGAATGAAAAAAAGTTAGAACATACAAAACCTTAGTCTTAAATAATATAGTCTTAGCCATAAAGGCTTATTTTTGGAAAAAAATAAAAAAAACAGCCATAAAGGGGTATTTTTGAAAAATTGTTTCTTATATTACTTTATAGTTAAAGTATGAAAAAAATTTTTTTTGCGGTTTACGCTTATATTTTTTGTTATGTAAATAATAATTTTCTTGTAATTGTAATACATAGAAAAGCTTCAATTTATCCGTAACATATTTTTTGATGTTCATACTGTAAACCGATTCGTCGTAAAGATGAATAGTATCTAAATAGGATTTCACGTATAGTTTCATCTTAAGAGGAATATAAACGCTAGAAATATTTCGATTCTCACGCCTTCAAAATTTGAAATCGAGCGTCTTTTTTGCACGAGGCAAGTGAGCGAAAAAGCGGTTTTTATTTATTTTGGGCATAATTTTATAAGAATGAAAAGTTAGAACCTACGAAACCTCAAAAATAGTCTCAGCCATAAAGGAGTATTTTTAAAAAATTGTTTCTTATAGTATTCATAGTTAAGTCATGCAACAACATTTTTTTTAGTGGTCTACGCTTATATTTTTTGTAATGTAATTAATAATTTTCTTGTAATTCCAATACATAGAAAAGCTATTAAAAGCTTCAATTTATCTGTAGCATATTTTTTGATGTTCATAATGTAAACCGATTCGTCGAAAAGATTAATCTAAATAGTGTCTAAATAGGATTTCAAGAATAGCTTCATCTTAAGCGACGACCATCTTCCTGGATCTCTCCATACATGTGCCAAGAGGGAAATGGCCTTTGGAATGATTGCTGCATGCATTCACTCAAGAGCATGTATTCAAGAACATAATTAAATTATTCCTCATAGTGTTGGTGAACGAGCAAGCTAAATTGCCTATTATTGCTTATTGCTGAATAATTATTGTCTTCGTCTGTCGGGCAAGGTATTGGACGATAATTTTGCCATGTCCTGTGAAATTTGCCCTTATTTATAAGACAAATTTACAACTCAGCAACAAACGATATCCTGCAGTAAACTCCACCAAATTTATATACCCAATCTTTGAAGCACAAACCCAACATTGTTTATTAATAATAAAGGCATTTGAAATGATGACAGTTTTGGTAGCGAGTAGGTGGCGAACATGTCGGTAGGAAACAGATTTGATTGTTGTAATATCGGTAACCGAGCGAACTTACCGACAATACGTCGACAAAAAGGCAAAGCAGACAATCTTGACCGAAAATACCGAAATCTTGTCGGAAATACCTACTCGGCGAGAAATTGCCGTAAAAACTTGTTCGTTTATCAGAGCCATTGTTAAAGGACCGTTTTTTCTAAAATATTTTCCCTTACCTGTAAAAGACGCCCTTGAGGTGATTAAATTACAAATAAACCCACAAAAAGTTAACAATTTTGAAAAAGAAAATTATTGTACAAATTTTTTTACAATAGCTCCGACCGAGAGGTCGAGAGGAAAATAATTTAATAATGTCTTCTTTGGGGATGCTGTGAGGCGGGTCTTTTAAATGGAAGGAAGTAGAGGAAATTCTGGGAAGGAAAAGGTACGAAGGGTGGGTAGAAATTTGGGGTCGGTGGGTTCAAAAGTGACGGACGTACAAATCCATCCCTCAGTCGAGAGGGTCTTGCTGGAGAGGTTAAATGATCTCTCTCGATCCGGCCCACCACGCAATAATTAGGCAGATGTATCTGCCGCCAAGACCTAGAAAACCTCACCACATGGTCCCGTACACCCCGTTAAGTCATCAAACATAGCGAATTACTTGGGGCGACCTATGACAGAGTTGATTATCTAATAAATGGTTCCCGGGGCGGCGGTACTCAAACCCGCCTCCAAAATATAAAACATCACTAATACAATAAATTGTCAGAATTAATAAATGATTTTTTTTGACGTGGTAGCGTCTTATAAATCGATGAACACCGGCTGCATGCACGTAAAAGCATGACTCATTGTCACGTTCCGCCTGAGCCTAGCGTGCAAGCGAGAGGGCGGAACAAGCGATAGAGAGGCACGATCGGCCTAAGCGTTCGGCTTACGACGCATCAATGCAATTTTTCATCAATGTTTTCTTATGACGTTATCACGTAAAATTATCGTCCGTAAACCGACTTTACGGACAACCAATTTTTTTTTCAATAAATACACCAAGGGTTGTTAGTTCATTTTAGGACTCTCTCAGTACCAAACTGTTGTTACACGTCGAATTTATGCGCTTCAAGGGAAATTAACTTCAATATTATTTTAATTTTCTATCCAATGTGCTTACGAAAACAGCTTTAAACTAAAGATGAGTTTCGTGTTTATGTTATAAAGTCGTGGCTTATTCCACTTATAATTTACCTGAAGGTATATAATAATATAAGAGGTGAAACCTCTTATATTATTTTTTTAAGGATAAATACCTATCTACTAGTATTTTTTTGCAATTTGAAATTGGAGGCTTTGAAGTTAAAAATTCTTTAGCCTTGGTTTTAGCCCACGCGTTACAATTAAATTCTTAAAACTATTAATTTTTTACGTCAGTGAGGTGAGAATATTTTTCGTTGGAAAATAAATATACGGCAGGCAGTTCGAGAATTCAATTAAATTTAATCTTTTATTGAAAACACAAAACCACTCAAATTGTAAACAAATTCAAAAATATTAAACTTTAAAATTTATTTTAACACCGAGTAAAATGCAACTCGAAAAACGAAAGTGTAATTGTGTTTTTATTTTGTTTATTGAAGTCTTTTTGATACACAATATTTTTTGTTTTTCCGTCTGTTGTGTACACGAACAAATCAGATGGTTTTCCGACGCGTGCACAGGCCACTTTTACCTATCCGAGTGTGAAGCATTGATTTACCAAATTTATCCCTTGCTATCCACTACCGCTGCTGCCTCTCCTTTGCAAACCTTTGTCTCTGCCCCTCCCTCGTTCCCCACCCCTCATTGTCATTGATCCCTTCGGCACCGGTACATAGTCGGGAAAAACGCCAAATACGCGCCTAATATTTGTACACGGTTGACATTAGTCACATGAGAACGGGTCGTTTCTACGACTCGTTCTTGAGTTCATCAGCTCGGCTGTGCAACGATTTGCCGGCCTCTGTGTTTCCTCCTTCCTACAACATGGGTCTCTTCAAGACCCATGTTCACTCCTTCCTCTCCTCAAAAACACCCTCCACACAGCATCTTCAAAGTTGACGTAGGCCCTGAGGGAAATTATTTTTCTCGGGTCTCCTGTGTGGATGATAAAAAAAACTTGTAAAGTCGGTTTACGGACGATAATTTTACGTGATAACTTCACGAGCCGAACGCTTAAGCCGAATGCTTAGGCCGATCGTGCCTCTCTATCGCTTATTCCGCGCTCTCGACGAACGCTTGTTCCGCGCCCTCGTTTGCACGCCCGGCTCAGGCGGAACGTGACAACGTGACAATGAGTCATGCTTTTTCATGAATGCGGCCGGCGTTCGTCGATTTATAAGACGTTATCACGTCAAAAATAAAATGTCTCCCTGTTACACTCCCGTGACCCCCTCTCTTCCTGCATTCCCCTTCCACCTTCTCCGCCTTTCCCCATTCCGCGTCCCCAAATAATAAAGTATCGCGATGTATGAGTTCGGGTAAGTTGTAAAACAGTTCATATACTGATGCTATTGCGACGTTAACCCCACACAAAAACTCTGGTTAAAATAACTGCCTTCACGATCAATTTAATCGTTGGGAATGCTGTGTGGAGGCTCTTTTTGAGCAGGAGAAGGATTCGAAACCCCGTGTTGTCAGAGAAAGAAAACCCAGGCCGGTAAATTGTTCGACAGCCGAGCTGTTGAACTAAAAAAACGAGTCGTAGAAACAACCCGTTCTTATGTGATAAATGTCAACCATGTACAAATTGGGCGCGCGTTTGGTGTATTTCCCGATTATGCATCGGCGTGACATGATGCTAACTCTTCGGAGCATCTTACAGTAAAATACCAGTAGAAAAAAATACGAGTGTGCTTTAGACTACACGACTGAATTAAAACTTCTATGAGAGGAAGAGAGAACGAACTGCTCTCCCTTGCTCCTACAGTGTGATACATACAATAGGTCTGCACTGTGTCTGTCTGATATACGAAACGTAACTGGCTGTGAGAGAAAGAGAGAAAGAAAGTTTGTGCTCGCACCTCTCTCTCTCTCTTGCCCCTACAGTAATATAAGAAACGTAACTCTCTCTCTCTTTCTATCTTCACTAACTTATATCTCCCTCTCAACTTCCGTTCGCCTCGCCCGACACTTTTCGCAACGCTCTCACCAGCTTACATTCCAAGTCAAGCGTGCGTAAAGAAGTTTAACATCAACAAAGACAGCCCCACCTGACGCCTGTGCTATAAAGATTGCAATCAGTTTATAAAGATGCTCTAATATCAACCTTTTATCAATCTTTACTTTTACAGATTTGAAAATCAAACTAAATTCTACTTGGCGCCAAACATGGAAACATCAGACAGATATCTGATCAAAGTGAAATTTTTACGTTTATTTATTCAGTTGGCGACAACAATCAGCTAAAGAAGATAATAAAATGTACGCCACTCTAAACAGGCCCCACTAATAAGTCTTTTACAAAAGCACGTTTCTCTGGAATTATCATAACCACGTCAGACAGCGCGCTTTTACATTATTTTGTCCATTAATATTCTGTTTTTCAACGATTTTTAGTAGAAAGAAAAATAAAGAAAGAAAGTGGCATGTCTCTGTTTTCCGTTGGCAATTATAACAACGTAAAATGCTTATTTTACGCGAAAAGTAATAAAAGAAAAACGCTTTGTTTTTGACAGATTGGGGTATTTCCACAAACCAGGTATACCGCTAAAAACATGTGGAAGATTTAAAGATTATTTTTCTGAACATGATTATTGCATTAAAAATGTTTAATTTTGATATTTTCATTCATAATTATTGATTTCAAAATACGCGTAAACGGAACGAAACGTAAACGGCCCATAACTGCTTATACGATTCATGACGTCGCAAGAGTCGCCGTTCCGAGGTTTATCGCCGTGTTACTATCAAAAATCTAAACATCCTAGACTTGTTAGGGGTTATGGACGGTTTTATTTCATATTTAAGATGATTGTTTATGATTGTGTTATGTTTCTACAGTTTTATATAATATTGTTCAGTTGTAATGACTGACAGTAGTATTTTTAACGGCGTAATCCGACAACTTGCCTAAAATAGACGCTACAATGAATAACAATAATTTTCTAAGTCCTAAATTTCGGGATTCTAAGACGATATGGTAATGAAAACATTTTTTTTTATACAAACTCTCATATTATATACGTTATATACTGGTTTCAATATTTTGACAAAATAGAATTAATTCCGGCCCTTTTCTTGTCTTGATTTAAAATAAATAAAAAATATATTTTTTAAATGTTTATTATAAAATTTATATATACAATTTATATATACATACATATACATATTAACGCCGGGATTGCTAGTCGAGAGCCTTACCCCTCGACCACGGAGGCAGTCATTATTGTGTAGATATCCATCTTACGACTGTATACAAAGGTGTTTCCATGTTTAAATTATGAATTTAAATAGTCAATAACGAAAGGTTTTTTTTGTAGCTTAAAATTTAAATCTGAAAAAAGGGCACGGGGGCTCCATCGAAACCTCCTTCTTCTTCTTACTGTACTAAGGGCCAATATATACTGCAGATAGTACACAACTGCTGACCCTGTACAAATCGCAAGTCCACCTGTTGAATTTGGCAGCCACCTTTGGTCTAGAGTCCCAAAATATTTGAAAATTCAGAAAGCATAAACGGGCGGTCCGTTCGATAGATTTCCCTCTCTAACAAACGGATTGCAATGTTTAGCGTGCAGGTTTCAGATGGGAATGGTGTCCTTGTTCTACCGGTATTTCAATAGAAGATGCTCCGAGGACCTAGCGTCATTGAACCCTTTGGCGGTGGTGTCAAACACATTAAACGCACTCCCAACAATTGTACACAGTCGATATTTTTTGTCGCCTTAGAAATGGTCGTTTAAACATCTTATTTTGGGTTTTTCTTGTAGTATTTGTAAACATGTCTACCAAACTATACATGTTTTGCAAGTGGGAAAATATAGGAAAAATATAAAGATATAATTCGAGCAAACTGGAAGTCAATAAATAACACTAAGTACAACTTACGGACTCACTACAGGCGGTGATCGCATGATGAGAGGCGCCTGTGACGTCACAAGTGACTGGTGGCAAAACCATCGTTTTGGTGGCATTTTAAAAAGGCGTATTTTAAAACGTTATAGAAAGTTAAGTCGTCGTCATAAAAATAAAATAAAAATTCCGTTATCATCGTAATTTTTTGCTTAATTTTTTTCAACAATAAAAAAAATTGTGGAAATACCCCATTTGAGTATTAACACTTTCCTATCAGATCATGTCGGCGTACTTATTTACTTACGGGCACAAACAAACAATTGTTTTAAATATTTTACAGCAAAACTTGCAAGGAGGGTTTTTCTTAAAATATTTCAACTTTTTTTTTAATATGAATACCGCACAAGAATCCCAACTGATCCCATCTGGAGCCAGTGAGATTATGGCATCCCCGTGGATGTGTTTGTTGTGAGGTTGAAGGTAGTGGATGGAGGAAGGAGATAGGGAAGAGGATGGTGGGAAGTACCTGGCTAATCAGATTTGGTCACCAAACACGGCTAAAGCCAATTCAAGCAACTTTTCAATTCTGAATGGTGGTCTTACACCAAGGCGATCCTGAGAGTATCTTCCACTCTGGAACGAACCGCAAATATACTTTATATTATTTTAAATTAATAAATTGTGAAATAACACAAATTAATAAAAAAAATTATTTGCCACGATCGATTTTTTGATCCCGCGACCTTCGGAATGCGAGTCAAGAGCCTTACCTCTGAACTACGCCGGCCGTCAGAACTAGAACAGAACCAACTACCGCCATCTATATACGAGCAATATAATATGTCACCCGACAGTTGATCCGCCAACAATTGGCCCCCCGAAATGATATTTATTTTAAATTATTTTTCTTGTGCTTTATTTACCAATTTCAAACGTAAAATACCCTTAATAATAAGTTGGTGAGAATATTAAACGAATTTATTGTAGTGATTATTTAGATATAGATTTTTTTGTACGTATGCGCTGGTGTACTCAGTATATAGACAAGTAGATTTTTCTTTGGTGCATTTGAATAAAAATATGTTTTATACTTTGCTATTCGGCGGAAATTCCTCTCTGCACGCCGTATTTTCACTAAAACGACTGTATCTCTGCATATTATAAATTAAATACTCCGGCGGGACTGTCTGATAAACTCAAAAACTACTGAACGGATTTTCATGTGGTTTTCACCAATAGATAGAGTGATTTATGAAGAAGGTTAAGATATAATTTGTCAAGGTTTTGGGTAAATTGGTTGAAATATATAAGAATGCCCTTGAGCGGGCTGGCAAGCGGGTTGTTTGGATTTGATTTGCATGCAAATTAACATATAGCGTTGTGTTTCGTTAGCCACAGCAACGCGTGGCCGGGTCAGCTAGTATTGTATATAAGTATGCCGGGGGGGCAATTGTCAGCGGATCAACTGTCATGGAACCAATTATTTTTAATATTTTACAGCATAACTTACAAAGAGAGTTTTCCTAAAATAATAATCTAATTAGCGCCATCTATGAACGAGCGGATTATGATTTTGACGGCCATTTTCATTAATTATTTTGAGCTTCTCCGTCCAATTTGGCGCTATTTGGCAGTACCTACCGTCAAATGTCACATTGACAGAAGTATAATAGTTCCAAGATGGCCGCAAACCTGACGTAAAATTATCCTTAGACATTTGAAGGAAATTGCTATAAATTATTCGTCTTAATAAATTCTAGATATATTTAAATCGTCGTCTTGCATAAGGCTAGTAGATTCCTCAATAGTGACCAGCTGCTAACCCTATATAAATTATTATTTATCGAGTAATATGGAAAACAGAAACCAAATAGATGTGATCTATACCGACTACTCGAAGGCCTTCGATAAGGTAAACCATTTAATTTTAATTACAAAATTAAATCAATTAGGCATTCATGGTGACTTACTCCGATGGCTCACTTCATACCTTTCGAGTAGACTCCAATGCGTCTCAGTTGAGGGATCAAAGTCCAACTTCTTTTCCGTGCCCTCCGGCGTACCTCAAGGTTCTCATCTAGGCCCATTATTATTTAATGTGTATATTTATGATATTCACAAATGTTTTTTACACTCTAATTATCTAGCATACGCAGATGATAAAAAATATACCTAGTTGTCAAATTAATCGAAGACTGCTTTAAACTTCAAGAGGACCTCAATCGTCTTTTTGTCTACTGTGAATTGAATAAACTAGTCATAAATATCTCAAAATGTAATAAAATATCATTTACACGTAATAAAAATAAAATTTTATTTGATTATACACTAAACGGGACACTTATCAACGAAGTTGAATCTATCAGGGACCTTGGGGTAACGCTTGATTCTAAATTAAACTTTATCCAACACACTAATAATATCATCAACAAAGCCAACAAAATGCTGGGATTTATAATTCGTATATCGAAACCTTTTCGAAATATAAATACCAGGTGTACCAGTGCACGTGTGTGAAACTCGACGGAAACGAGAGGAGCACCCGTTCACCAGTTGATGTTGGCTTCAAAGAATGGGTCGTTTTTCGAGGATCGTGGAACGAGCTACTGGCATCTGTTTTTCCTCCTTCATATAATTCGGGCCTCTTCAAGGTCCGCATTAATAAATCACTTCCTTTAGACCCTCCCTTTACAACGCTGCCCAGCCGGGGGGCGACATAGCTCCCTTGCCTTTGTACTGTTAAGACAGGGGCTTGTGAGGTGTTACATGAATTAAATAAAAAAGTTTTATTTTCAATTTCAGTAATTTTTTTCTTAAGTTTAGTAATTTAGTTGAATCGAAGTGTACATGCGTATGACAATGTTTATTTTTTTTTCCTAAGTTTGTTTCACAATCTTTATTACACTTAATGGACGGGTTGTTTCAAAAAAATTGTGAAGTAATTTTGTAAGTTTTATACAAGTTCTGTTATTATATCATTTAGGCCAGTTGCTTAATAAAACTGAAATAATCACAGAACTTGAATAAAACTATCACAGAATGTGAAAGTTAACTTTAAAAATTTGGTGAATTGTTAAATTTTTTTTAAATAACCCATTTTTGGTTTAAAAATTACTTAGCTAATTTAGAAACAGTCGATTTACGCGCATAAATGATTTATTTTGTAACCAATTTTATAAGAAATTTTATAAAGTTAATCAAAGGAAACTGTCACAGAAAATCTAAGCCAGACAATTACATATTTCTTAAATTGTTTACTTTATGTGTTCATACATTTCTAATGAAAAAAATATTTTTCAGTTGTTTACGTTTGTATTTTTCGTTAATTAATTAACATTTTTGTTTATTCTATTCAAACGAACTGATAAAAAAGGGTCAATTCATCGAAAACATATTTTTAAATGTTCATAAAGTAAAATAACTCAAAAGTAAAAATCGAAAATGGTATAGTTTTAACTTTGCCTCGCCTTAAGCTTGAGTTTTGCGCCATCTGTATGAAGAGAGTCGATATAACCTGAAACGAATTGGAAAACGACTCAGAATACCTATTTTTATTTTGAATCACGTGAATGTAGATACCAATAGCAGTCAGATAAAAATAATGTTAAAAGAAAAAATAGACAATCGTGTATGTAATTAGATAACTAGGATTATAAATCAAGTATCAAATAATGTTATTTGTTTTTCCACTATATTCGAAAATTCCTCATCTGTGTTCGCAAATGAGCGTTAAATTACAGATTCCTGCTTTATTCAGGTACGAGTTCTCACTTTCCGTACCGAACATTATTCAAAAACAGAGTGTTATCATGTTTCAGCAGTCAAATTCTATGGACAATGTTGTGGAATAATATTATGTTGTTCTATGGGAATCAGTACCTGCTCGGAACAGCCATTGTGTTCGGTGAATTTAAACGTCATCAATATCAGATTTGCTCAAACGTGGTTGCCCTGAACAAGTAAGCCTATGGAAGTGTGTTGTGGGCGTGTCCAAGCGTCCAAAGTAAGCAAAAAAATTTCCTACTTCTCACGTATTTCTGATGAAATTGATGTTTTCAAATACAATATTGTTTCTTGTACGGACAATTTCATTGGCTGCTCTGCAGTTTAGGAATCGTTTAGAAATGTTTTATGTTCAATTTCGGGTACCATTTATTTGATAACCAACACTCATGCCACAGGTCACCCCAAGTGTTTAGCTACGTTTGGTGCCCGGATTCAAGGGGTGAGGTTTGCCCAGGTCTTGGCGGCTGATGCTTCAGCCCACTTACTGCGTGGCGGGTCGGATATAGAGAAACTGGTTGAGGAAAACTTTTGACCTTTCCAACCGGACTCTCTCGACCCTCCGCCTTGCACTGCAATGGGAGGAATTGATTCATACGTTCGTCACTCCTAACACATTGACCCCCCAGATTTCTACCCACCTCTCATAACTGTTTACTTCCCAGAACTTCTTTTCATTCATTTCCCTAAAAATACCTTCCACACAGCATTTCCAAGATGACATAGGCCCTGAGGGATTTTTTACTCGGGGCCTCCTATATGGAGATAAAGTGAAAAAAAATCGAGTGCAATTCACACGCAGTAGAAGTGACACTTCACCCACAGAATCTCAACCAAAAGGAGCCTTGAAAAGTGAGCTCATAATCAAAGCCGCCAATGCGGCCAGCGCGACACTTCGTAGGTAAGGTTTCATTCTATCTCATTCTCTCGCATCCTAAATCTTATAGATGGGTAGTTCTACAAACTAAGGAATTTTCGGTGGCTCGGCCAAAATTTATAAAAAAAATATGTTATAAACTCTTTTTTACGGCATACTGTTATTTTCAGTTGTTTCCAGTTGGTCACTCAAAATTATTAAGATTCACAATTATTTTCTAAATGAAATTGTTGTCCAAAGAACCAAATTCTCAGAATCCTGCAATGTCCCTCGAACTAATTTTAGTTCAAAGTGCATCGTGTTTTATTTATTTCGACATCAAGGACATAAATGAATTTCTAATTAATGAGTTTAATGTTTTTTCTTACTGTGTAAAAAAACGTTTATCTTATTTTCTCATAAATACGAGTATATTCAGAAAATCTAGTTTCAATTTTGTCCCCGCGATGTAATGTCAGGATCCCGTTCAATGTAAAATATCAAATATCTTTTACGCTTTTTGCCGTGCGATGTTGCCGTACCGCTTAGTCGATCGTACCTACGACAGAGACAAGGAATATCATTTATCTGCTGTTACCTAGCGCATGGTTTAGTCAGCCCAGTGCGGTCGGCACGGCAAGTGGTGTCGTAATCAGCGGAATTCTCAGAATCCTGGTAAGGTATTTATATACGAAATTAATAATTAATATAAGTAATTTTAGCGCTTTGATATGTAAGTTGCTAGCACAAAGGCTTAGTTAAGCTTAATTTTGTGTAATGTTATAAATTGATGTTTTTTTTTACTTTTAGTCAGAAATTCTCAGAATCCTGGTCTCAGGGTCCTGTCCAATTGCGAAACTCTTTAATTTATAAAATTATAAAACGAATTATTTAAATTTCTTGAATGTTCAGCTGACTATGATTATAAAAATTTAGCATAAAAATAATTAAAACTAGACTGCCAAAGTTTCTGTTACTATCTTTAAGTGTAATACAAGATTAAAAAGTAGTTTACTCTTAGACTTACATGTTGTTTTTTTTTTTTTACAGTTAATACCGCACAATAGTCCCAACTGCTCCCGTCTGGAGCCAGTGAGACTATGGCATCCCCAATTGGGGTATGTTGTGAGGCTGAAGGTAGTGGGGAGGGGAAGGAGATAGGGAAGAGGAAGGTGGGGAAGTACCTGGCTATTCAGATCTGGCCACTAAACACGGCTAAAGCCATTTTCAAGCAACGTTTCAATTCTGAATGGTGGTCTTACACCAGGGCGATACTGAGAGTATCTTCCACTCTGGAACGTGCCGCAAATATACTAAATATTATTTTAAATAAATAAATTGTTACCTTATCTATAAGAGAAATTTTACATAATGTGATTAAGAACAATAATTAATGCTCAATTATCATTTGATTATTAACTTTGCTTTTGATAAATAGTATAAAATATTTTATAAAGAGTAAAGTCTAGAAAATTGATAAATGGTATAGAATTAGTATCAAAGCCAAGCATTAAGCAAATTTTCGTTATTATATAAGATCGTCCTACTATTAAAAAAATATGTTAAAAAGCAATTTAAAAATTGTGAGATAAATGATACTCTTATATATAAATATAACTTTGATCTCAATTGACTTTAGTTATTTTTCTCAGTTTCCTGGTTCTTGATTTTCTTTAAATGGCAATAAATCAAAAATTATTCATTATTTTGACTGTTCCGCTTAGGATTAGCTAAAAGGCGCTGTACTCTTGTTATTAGAATGAATTCCGCTATCGGAATGTTTAAAAAATGGGCCGAAATCAGGCTGAAATTCTTCCTCAGTTTGTAGAACTACCCAGATGTATGTGTTTGTCTCTTTTTAGTGTCGTTTCCGTTTCACCGAGTTTCAATTCACAACGGTGATAAAGAAGTTTTCACTTAAAAAAAAACAAAGTGTGCAATTCATACGCGGTAGAAATGAAACCTTCATATAACTAAAAATGTAAATTTACGAATTGTTTGTTTCCTTTCAAACCGAAATAGATCACACTTCTAGATATTGTCTGTTCAGTGCTGGCTTTTAATGTAAATTAGTAATTGTTGTAATATTACAGGTCAGTGGGTGTGTGGTTTGGTACATTTCGGTCAGTGTGTACGTTCATCCGTGCAGTCAGGATTCAAAATTTTGAGGGCAATGTACAGTGCATGTATTGCGGTGCAACTCTCGTAAGGCCTCGTTCAGATGAAAGTAAAAAATATGCGGTGAAACGACCGGTCAGTTGATGAATTGGCATCGCGTTTGGGTCCAAACCAGGCGTCGCGTGAACGATGGCTCGGCTGGCTGGCTCCATCACTACACAAGTGTGTTGTGATGGAGCCAGCTCATTCCACATGTTCCGCGTACTGTGGTGGTAGTAGGAGATTTTCAAATATTGTTAGGTTATGTTTAATAAATTACCCCTAGATATACGATCAGAAGAAAACAATGACAGTTATTTAAATTTTTTAATTTATTTATTTTGCAGAAACAAACAGAACATAATTACATAGTAGAAAATAGTTACAAAGTTATGAAATTTAATACAATAATTGGTACCAATGACATGTCGCTGTTATATATATATGTTTTTGTGTGATAAATTATACATTTTACCTAAATTAAGTTAGTTAGTAAATTATTGAAGTAGATGAGTGTGTGTGAATATTTGTGTGTGTGTGTGTGTGCGCGTGTGTGTGTGTATGTGTGTGTGTGTGTGTGTGTGTGTGTGTGTGTGTGTGCGCGCGTGTGTGTGTGTGTGTGTGTGTGTGCGTGTCTGTGTGTGTGTGTGTGTGTGTGTGTGTGTTATGTGTGGGAATTCAGTGTGCTAGAAATATTATAAAAAATTAATTAAATTGAAATTCTCTAATACCACCTCATAACTTTTCTTATTGCTAGATATTATATTTTACTCAACATTCCTTTGTGACTTTCCTGTATTTTTATTACTTTTATTTGATTTTCTTATAAAATTACAAATGGCTTTATAAAAATATTTTCAATTTAATTAGATTACATAGTTGTCCTCTCCTAAGCACCAGCATCTGCTTTATTAGGAGAGTGTTAGAAATAATAATATATTTTATGTTGTAAAGTTTAAAATAATTAAAAAATTAAAAAACATTCGCAACAGGGGACTGTTAGTCTTTCTTAAAATATAAAGTTTTTGACGAAGGGTTTGACATTCAGCCATCCCATACAGACACGCCGGAGTTATATGCTCCAATAGATCAATTTCCTTATTTATTTCCTTTCAATAGAAAATCATTTTAATAACGATAAACACAATCCAAGAGCGCATGGCGTTCAAAGACTTCTCGCATGAACAAGGCTTTATGTAGGTTCCGATGACAATTCACTGTGTGGACGTCAAACATTAGAGTTTTGCTTTCCTGTTTAGAAACACATTTATTAGTAACTTTTTGTCTGTGAAATTATGATTAAACTCAGTGCAGTCCAGTAAGTATTCTTGATTCTTAACAAAATTATAAAACGTTATAAACCTATTAGGTTGGTATTTTATTGCTTGTCTAAATTCTTCAAATAACTGATTGCAATTTTGGAAATGACACTTAAATTAAAAACAAATTTGATTAACTAACGCACAGCACAGACAACCGAAAGTAGTATATTTGATTATTAATATGCGAAAATATTAATTTATTTTAATTGTTTTTTACATTAGCGCCAACACGCAGGAGGCTCTGAGGAAAATAATTTCTCTCGTGGTCTGTATCACCTTTGATTATGCTAAGTGGAATCTTGATAGAAACACCTGATGCATACCTACCTCTAGGTGTTGTAATTGTAAACAATAATAATGCTCGACAGGTACTTATTCGAATGTGTAGATTTTATAATGCCATAGAATGTTACTTTTAAAAAACATGTGCTCTGTATTAGCTACAAGTCAATATGACGTCATGGCAAATAGAAGTATTTGAACAAAAAATTGTTTAATATTGTGTCTTTTCTTTCTTTAATTCTTCTCTTTATCTGTACTACATGCTTAGGGGTCGTCCATTAATCACGTGATGTTTTTAGCAACTCTTTAACCTCCTCCTCCCCCCCTGTTGATATGTGGTGAGCATTTAGACTACCCCCCCTCATACCCAAAATCACGTGTATTTTTTTATACAAAGTATATTGAAATTTTCAGAATGTTGTTTTAAGGCAAAACATACGCGGCAACGATTTACGCATGTATTTGGCGTCAAAATCACAGACATACTGGCGACTGGTGAGCCGAGCGGTTCTCGCAACGCGCGGGGAGATCGTTGCCTTGCAACGGTGAGTCAAGGCCACGCGCCGCTGTTTGGTTTAGAAATCGTGCGTTCAACGAAAAATAAATACACGTGATATTTATTTTTTTTTTTATTTTTATTTGTTTATCTCAAAAATGGTACGTATTAAAGTTGTACTGGTCTTCCATTAAAAGCATTTGCTTGTGGATGGAAGAAGAGTTTACATTCTATATATATTTATACATTTAAACAGTCACGTGTTTTACATAAGTAATTAGTGCAGTTAATACAAACACATTATCTATATTATATCTCATTTTATCTCATTATATCCCCCCCCCCCCCTCCCCCTCCTCCCTCCTTGTGATATTTCGTGATTTTTTTCCAAACCCCAACCCCCCCCCTTTCAGCCTCACGTGATTAATGGACGATCCCTTACTATGTTTAATTTATTTTACTTATTATTATTTCTGTTATTTTACTAGTAGCATCTGCACATTGTAACAACTGGTGATAGACTTTTCTAAGGTGGAGGTGGTTCTGGGTTGGTTTCATTGATGTTTACTTTATTGTTCCGAGCAGTTATTTAATTCACGTCGCCGGCGCCATGCTTTTTATGAAGACAGCGTTTTGTTTATCAAAAAGATGATAACAACGTCATTACTATCATGAAAATGAAATGCAGATAAAATAAAAGCGTGCAAAGCGTTGTTTTTTTCATGAATTGATAGCGTAAAACTGAAACAGATTCCTTATCGTGTTCAGTTATTGGGTTGTCCCGATCCGCCGCCGGTTGTGTGCGAGTTGTTCCTTGTTGTCTGAGCCAACGTTGAATATTATACGAATTACGAACACACCGGAGTTAACAATCAATAAGGTAAGTTCGAACAAGTATTTAAGGTCGTAATGGTAAATTGATTATTTTCGATTAATATTTATTACGAACCGGTTTACATTATAAACACAAAAAATATTATCTGGATAAATTGAAGCCTTTTCTTTCGTTTACATTGAGTAGAATTAAAATAAAATTGCTAATTACTTTATAAAAAATATATGAGTTGACTACTAAATAACGATTTGGTAAATATGTATAAGCCCACCTCACGGATAACACGGAACGTTCGTCTTGTCGAAGTTCGATACACGGATAATACGGAATATTCCTTTTTTAATTAATAGACAATCAAATATGACATTTGTCGGAAGTACCAACCTTATAAATAAATTCTGTTCAAAATAAAAACAAAAAAGTACCTACTTCGAATAATTCCTGGGTTGAGATTCAAGCTGCGAAAGCTGGATGTCATCATCATTTAGATATTCATCCCAGGTTTTGAATGGTTTGTTTGGCAAAGCAGGGTTTGTCTAACGAGTGTGTGTAATTAATCTAATACCTTTCTTTCCTAATAAAGTTCTTCTGTTAAAAATACGGGTTCAAACTTGTCAATAATGCATTTACTTAAAAATGAATAAATTATTGTTTTATATGTCAATAACATTTTTTGCATACCGCTCGAGTGAAATAATTTTAACGAAATTAAAATGTAACATGCATATTTTTTCGTCTCCCCCGACATAAATATTCATTTTTTGTGATAATATAGCTAAATCTCACTATTTGAATATAATAGAATAGAAATATTGCATATTAATCAGTAAGCGGAGTAAGACAAAAATAATAAATTATCTTTGACAGGTTTCATTGATTATAAAGAAGTTTTTCTTTGTTGAAAAATTATTTACAAAATAATTACAGACCACTTCAGCGCTTGCGTGACGTCTAAACTCCGTTTGCCGAGCGATTTTTATGCTTTGTTACCTATATTCGTGGCAGTATAAGGCACACTACGAAACATAAGCATGTTCACATTGATAAATAATTCTAATGAACGTCAAGAAAAGCAACCTCCTATTATAAAAATAATGTGTTACTTAGTTTATAGTATTTCTACTTTCCTTCTATTTAATTATTTAAAACCTCTAAAAACCCTACGATGGCGTTGTACTAAAAATGCCAACCTTTTTGAGCCTGCATCTCCCTTGACTCTTACTACAAATTTGTTGTACCCCGCAGGTACCCTCTATCTATCTTGTGTACACGTGTAATGAAAGATATGTTTAATTTGTAATTTTTTAATACTCTCATTATTACATGAATTTAACAATCAAGTCACACAAATACAATTAATGCAATTTGTTCAAAGTATATACAACTTCGGGCATTTTTAACCTGTAATTCTAAACGCGAGATGGAAAAATTTTGTTCCACCGATTTTTATTTCAACAAAAAAATATTAATGCTCTCCATATATAACTCCAAACTCCCAAAATTTATTGAGAGGGTGAAATTTTTTAACCTCTAAAAATTTTGTAGAAAAAGAGTTTATCTTTTTAAAAAGGAGTTTTATATGTAGTTTTAAAATAAAATTTCCTGTTAAATAAATCATACAATGTTAACATACAGTCAATGTGACTCTTTAGATTGCTTTGTAAAGCAAAGTTTTACAAAGTTTGACTCAATTTCACATAGGTAGAGCTGAGTTTAAAAACCTACTTTCATGCCAACTGAAAATGAAGTCAACACCTCTTTGAAAAGTCATTAAAAGCTATGAAAAAATAAAATTAAAGATAGCCCCTAGCCATTTTTGTATAACCGTTTGCACAGAATGTTCGGTTTGCCAACTCAGAATCAAGTCAACTCAACACCTGTTTGAAAAGTCATTAAAAGCTATAAAAAATAATTTTAAATTAGCCGATAACCCTAACCTAACGTAACCCATTTAACCAATTTTTTATCACTGTAAATCTGAGATGGTTCTGAGTTGGTTTCATTCCCAGTTGTCCGGTCACCATTACCCCAAGGTTTTTGTGTACCACAGGTTGAAAACCACTGACATAGATAATTTTATTACTGTTCTAATGAAGATTGTAAGTTACTGTGTGTTCTACCCGCGCGATTTGAAACAAATCTATTTAACATGGGTCAATTATTTTAACCCATAGGTAACTATTAATTCTGTGGAGAGTAGAATTTGAATAATGCTGATTACGTGATTACTCTGACTAGTTTCTCGCAACATCAACGCAACGCTCATGCGCTTTGGCGGAATAACAAGATACTATCTAACACAGCTACCGTATTGACAACATTGACCGGATATAGAACACACAAACAAATTTACAGACAGATGAAAGCAAAGTGGTCGAGTCAAAACGGAACTTATTCAATAATTATTTTATAGTGAAAAAAACTAACTTAAAATAATAATTATAAAATTAGACGACTATACCAAAGCTGAAGGCAGAAAACCACTGAGGGGACTAACGTTTGCTAAACGGTATCACTTTTATTTACACCATAGGTTCTCAACGTGGGCGTTAGAGACTTTCAGGGGGACAGTAGAAGACCCAGAGAAAAGTAGGGGGCGTTGAGAAGGCACAGTGAGGGCGTGGGCAGGTAAAAATACTAATACGGTACTTAAAATACAAAAGATTTGCTAAATAAAAAAAATTGGGGGCTCTGGAAAAAATATTCTCAAAGTGAGCGGTGGGCAAAAAAAGGTTGAGAACCTATGATTTACACAAACACGCATTTCACCACAATCTACGTACCTACCCTGATGATCGACACTGTAACTCTGTCCGTAACGTTGGCTAAAGAAGGAAGAAGCGCAACATGGCATAATAACCCAAAAACGAATTACGATAATACTTTCGACAGTGAGAATATAAAATCGTAAGATTATTATAAATGTTTATATTCTGATCAAATCGAAATTAAAAAGTAGGTACCCACCTACCCACGTCGAATCGATATTAATTACGGGCACAATCGACATTGTCGATTATCCTCATAATTGCTCAATGATTTGGCGCCATTCTTGCCCCTTCCATTCGCGTGAAACTATTTCTTTCATAAATATTATTTGTGTCGAACAATAAAAACTCAATGTTATGGGATCATTGAAATTTAACCTACAGTTCCATTGATGATTAAAATGGTATCTTTATCGAAAAGACATAATATATATTCATACCTGAATGTCTATTTCTCTACCGGAATAATATATTATATCTCATTGCCTTGTAATGTTTATTACTAACTTTTATCTACGAGAAATATATTGATTAATGGTCCGATATATCCATAGAAATCGGATGTTTGCTAAATGTTGCTTGATTATAAAATGTGGATGATTAAATGAATCCATCAATATTTTGACATGAATTAGCAAAAATACTTCAATGATTATTATATTGTGATAACAGATTTCGATATATTTATTATTACACATTTCTAGTGGAAAATTACAACCGATGCACTTGTTATGGAATATACATAAATACCTACTAAAAACAAAACGAGGACAGTACGTGTAGGAAAATTCAAGGCATGCAAGGAAAATGGATAACCAATCACTTATCACTGCATCTTTGTAAAGAAGCACACGACACAGCCACAATATTTAGTTACTAGCTTTTCCCCGCGGCTTCGCTCGCATGGTATTACGGGAAATTACTGTAGCGGTTGAACTTATCAATTATCCCCCCTCCTCCCCACCCCAACCCCCTCCAGCATTCCATACATTCATTCCCTTACATTCAGTTTTCAAACATCTCGCCTACCACTTAAATTTCATTAAGCTATAGCTCAAAGAAAAAAATAGTTATCCAATTTTGTTCATTCGTTCGGAATTTATGCGCTTACAAACATTTCGGATGTTTATTTTTAATTAAATATTTGGAAGTTTGTTAATATAATAAAAAATTACACTATTTATTATTCGGTCTTTATACCTAATCGTTACGAATTATATTTTTAATGTAGGAACTCTATCTGACATTTGTTCCAAAACAGAAGCTTGTCCAAAAAAAAACAAAACATGTTCTAATATTTGAATTTCCTGGAGCAGTAGCTGACCAGGGGCTCAGTACCTACCAGCTTAGAGCCCACAAATATATCAACATGGTTTCCATGGAAACGATTTTTTTCTGACGTTAGCAAAAACTCGCTTTTGTTAGCGACAGAAAACGTATAACAAATAAAATATATTAATACTTTTAATTTCATAACGCCAGAGCTTACCATCATACACAACATATAGTCAGCGCATATAATTTAGCTTTCTATTGGTGAATGAATTTTTAAAGTCTTTTTATTGGTTAATGCCTGAAAAGGTCATAAACAAACTCGAGCAGTTTCGCATTTATAATATTAGTATGGATAGTTCCATCGCGATACCTCGAGGAAATTATCGTCACAATGAAACGAATGAGTGCAAAACGATATACTTAAACAAGATTTTGTACACGAAAAACACCGACAACTTGCAGTCCAAAGACAGTCCAAAACCTCTCCTGTTTCCAAAATAAGTGCACTCGAATTTTCACTATTTTTCTTGCTATTGTTCTGTTTTCTTCTTCTTTCGTATGGTGGGGGTCAGAGGGGGATATCTAGGTCTGCGAGCTAGTCTAGGGCCTCAGGCGTTACCCTGTGGACCTCATCAATCCCGCCGGAGAATGAATGGAGCGGGTATTCGTTGACCACGTGTTCGGTGATATGCACCGCACCACATTCTCACATCTCCGACTCTTTAAGGCCCCATCTATACATCATACGTGCACAACGGCTACGGGAACACCTTATCACTAATATTGTCTTCATTAATAAAATTTTTATTTATTTACGCCCTTAGGAATTTTACATAAAAAGTCTTAATAAAATGCATTGTGCATTAAAATTTTATAACATTTTATTAATAGAAATAACAAACATTTGTCTATTTAATCCCACGTGGATGGGATACCTATGCAATTCAATTTATCCATATTGACATAATATAAAACAATGGCTATAATTGACCATCAATCATATTATACAACAATACTTATAATCGAGTGACAGCTGTGTTTTGCTCTGCTCCCAAAATTAATTGTTAATGTTTTGCTATAGCGAACAGTTCAATACATGTGTAAAAACTGATAATAAATTTTATTTTATACTGAAACAGTGTTTGTTTCCCAGTAGTGAATAATTGACATAGTTTTACAAACAAAAAAACTAACGGAATATCGCAAGTGATCCAAGTGTCAACCAAAAGGGTAATTAATAAAAGCAGTCCTTACAAACAAAATCTAATTTTCAAAATGGCAACATCAGCAAGAAACTGAAAACTGAGCTAAACGACCGTGACTTGCCTTATATCGGAGCCCCAGGGTATAAATATTGATATCCTGCTAGAAAAAAAGTGGATGAAGGTGGAAAAAATATTAGGAGTGTTTAATACTTTAAAAAAGATGAAAATCAAGAAAGCAGAAGAACAAAAGACTCCATGAGCCGTAAATATGATAACCATATCTAAAAATGGAGTCCATAATTAAACTGGTTTCCGAAGTAAGAAAAGAACTAACGGGAAAATGTGGAATAGCAAAGAGCCTTAAAGGCAAATTGGCAGAAATAGAGCAGACAACTCGTGAAGACACCTTTGAATTTGCAGGTATTCCAGAAAAATAGGGAGAGTAGCATGCAGAAACAATTAAGCGGGTGGTCACAAATCACTTAAAAGGCAATGATATTCTCGACATCAAGAAAATTCCGGATCAAAGACCAAGAATCCCTCCAAAGTTCTGCGTCAGAATTACCAGCCCCCAAAAAGACGGCAAAATTAGGAAATAACTCAACCCAATCACAACTTAAGGATATGGATTCCAGAGGATTTTTGTTAGCGAAACGCTTGATCCCTATTTCAAAGATTTTATGTGAAGGTTTAACACAAAGGCAAAAGAAAGGGGTTTCAAATATGTTTGGTACAAAAAACGTAAAGTAATGATTTAAAAAAATTAAGTGATAGAATTATACACGTCATCATACATTCGGATGATCTTTAAAAAAATTATTAGTTTTTTTGATTGAGAGCCCTATTCTCTGGGTCGTATTGGTGGGTAACATTTTATGTTCTTATTTTCTCAACGCTGTTTTCTGTTTGCAACAATAATTCACCTCATCCACTTCCAATCAAAGGTTGAAATCCCCGGTGGTAGTACCTAATGGTTTAGCGGAAAAAAGAATTGAACTGTGTTTTTTTTTCTGTAATATAAATTGTCGTATGCCTCTTACCATAAGTAATACGTACAAAGAGCTAGGTGATCTAGACAATTTATTTACAACATAAGATTCTTAAATAGTAATTATCTTATAGCCGATCCAGAAAACACTACTTTTATGCACCAAAATATTAGGTGAATTCATAAAAACTTTAACGAACACGAGATACAGCTAAACAGCATTGAACCTAAAAAATTCGGACTCGATTTACTGGAAAACGAAAGCTAAATCGAATCAAAAGTTATTCCACAAAATTAACTCCAAGTGTGATGTGAATTCATCAGTTTACCTCTTGTACTACGATTTACTACTTTACGGATGCCATGTGTAAACTGATATTTCTTCCGCATATTATGAAGAATTCACTTCGTCCGATAAGTTAGGGAAATTGCCATATTTTTTGCATACAAAAGCGCAAAGCAAATTTAGGCAAACAAAAGAGTTGTTTTCTTATATTATAAGTCTAAGGCGTGTCCCAAACTCATCCTGGGCAACATAATATACCAGTATCTAGTAAAAGCAAATATCCGTGTATTGTGGAAAATACATGTTTTTTATTGTTTCAGAATGCTGCAGGATATTCCAACATTAGAGTCTGTTGTGACGAAGGCGAAGGAGCAATTCGTTAGGGAATTTGGACGTGAACCCACTGTAGCTGCATGCGCTCCGGGTAGAGTCAACCTCATCGGGGAACACACGGACTACAATGATGGCTTCGTTTTGCCGATGGTAAGTCAATAAAATATAAACTAATAGTTTTGGTACAGTAGACCCCTTGTCAAAAAATTGGTTGTATCTAAAGTCGGTTTACGGACGATAATTTTACGTGATAACGTCATATAATAACGATGGAGTGGAAGAGAGATAGTTGCGTCACAAACCGAACGCTTGTTTCGCCCTCTCGCTTGCACGCTCGGCTCAGGTGGAACGTGACAATGAATCATCCTTTTTCGTGATTGTAGCCGGCGTTTATCGATTTATAAGACGTTATCACGTCAAAAACGTCATTTACTTTAAATTAATTTAATAAATCTAAAACAATATTTCCTCTCAGAACATTTTTTCTTGCTCGTAAACGTATGTATAAGTGACTGCGTAATGTATTCAAATTGTTATTTAAATCTTTTTAAATTTTTTCTTAAAATCCTTTCAATTACAATACCGAAACTCTCTACATTTCTCTTTCAATTGTAATGAATAGTGTTATAACGAAATTGAATTGAACGTGATTTGGATGAAGGTACAAATATTACACAGAAATTGAACAAATGTACAAATATTGCACTGAAATTGAATGAAGGTACAAATATTACACTGAAGTTGAATGAAGGTACAAATATTACACTGAAATTGAATGAAGGTACAAATATTACACTGAAGTTGAATGAAGGTACAAATATTACACTGAAATTGAATGAAGGTACAAATATTACATTGAAATTGAATGAAGGTACAAATATTACACTGAAATTGAATGAAGATGCAAATATTACACCGCAAGAATTACAAACGGACGAAAACACAATGACGAAATTACAGACGGAGAGAAATATATCCTAGTAAATTACACTTATCTACTGGAAATGCATTTAAATTTCACATTGTGTATCGTTAAGTAACGAAGGAAAGAAGGTTAAAAATAAAACATCCTTAATCCATGTAAAATTGTATGCAATGTGATGAACATTAATTTCCCTTTCAAGCGGGGAAATAGCTGGTAATAGAGGCTAAAAATAGAGGCTTCACAATTTTTTTTTCTTTTCATAAATCGATAGTAGAACTATTGAAAAATATATTCTGAAAATTTCAAACCAAAATTCCGCGCCATTTAAAAGTAACAAGCGTTTGAGTGTCCCTCGGTCGAACTACTACTCGTCGTCTTAGTTCTTAATTGTCCAAACGACCATCAGAAAATTTTACAGGAGGAAAAGGTTTTCTTTGATTATTTCAAATAAATATTATGATGGGTGTTTAAGATAAAGCTATTTTCTTGAAGGTAAAAGTCTTATTAGTATAAATAATTCTTAGTTTAGTGATTAACAATCATTTTTTATATTTATTTTTAATTTTAAAGTGGAGATTGAACGAAAACTAGAATAGTCGTTTGGACAATTAAGAACTAAGGCTACGTACTATTTTACTGCCACTCTTATTTTTTAAACTCCGCACATAGTTTATTTATATAAATACGCTCTATTTGAACCACAATGCTAAACGATATATTTATTTTAATATTTTTTATTGCACTAAAACGTACAAAAGAATGGTAAAAAATCATACTCAATTTTCAATTTTCTTTAAAAAATATTAATTTTCGATTTTTTTGTGAGAATTGAGGTGAAATTTTTTGAAAAATTGTATTTGGACAAAAATTGTGACCTCTTACACAAAGTGCCCAGACGGATGGCGACTTACAATGCGCGGCAGCTGATATCTCCGTTATTTTTAGAGGAAAAATATATGAGAATTTTAGAATATACTCTTGAATATATGTGTAAAATGACACTACGGTATAAATAAAAAAAATAAAAAAATTTTATGTGTTAAAAAATTCAAGAAAATCACTAAAAATGCGCCGTCCTACACCTATTTCCCCTCTTAATATTTCATACGATGTGTAATTAAAAGTTTTTCAGAGTTTGTAATTAGATTTCTATTTCATAGTAGAGATACTTTAGTTTGGTTAACATTAGTTAATAAGCCTTCTTATTTCAGACAAAACTCGATATTGTATAAACACGTGTAGCGGATACTATACAGGGTGTTAAGGAATGTACTTGACTCACTTTAAAAAATGATTCCTCACATTATTTGGAGTAAAAAAATGTAAATGATATTTTAAAACATAAAAGAATAGGTGTTGGACAGTTGGGAGCGGGGTAAGAGGTTGAGCGGTCGCTCGGTTGAGTGACCAGTGACGACATGTGGAAGAAAAAAAATTGTTTGATTTTGAAGAAAAATTTTTGAAAAAAAAAAGTCATAGTAAAATTCACGGAGATTAAAATTTCGTTTATATTTTTTACTCCAAATAATGTCAGGAATCACTGGTTGAAGTAAGTCAGTACGCCCCTTAACACTCTGTAGAACCATGTAAATTTAATTTTCTACCTTATAATTTGTAACGATGTTTTTGTAAACTCCGCAAGTGTTCCTTTTTTTTACATAACTCCACACAGGAGGCCCTGAGGAAAATAATTTCCCTCAGGGCCTATGTCATCTTTGAGGATGCTGTGTTGAGGGTGTCTTTGAGGAGAGGAAGGAGTGAACATGGGTCTTGAAGAGACCCATGTTGTAGGAGGGAGGAAACACAGAGGCCGGCAAATCGTTCCACAGCCGAGCTGTTGAACTCAAGAACGAGTCGTAGAAACGACCCGTTCTCATGTGACTAATGTCAACCGTGTACAAATGTTGAGCGCGCGTTTGGCGTGTTTCCCGACTATGCACCGGTGCCGAGGGGATCAATGACGCTAGTTCCTCGGAGCATCTTCCATTGTAATACCGGTAGAACAAGGACAGCATTCCCACCTGGCGCCTGTGCTCTAAAGATTGCAATCCGTTTGTTAAAATAGGAGAATCTATCAAACGGACCGCCCGTTTCTGCACAGAGTCAAGGGTTCCTAAGGAAAATAATTTCCAACAGAGCCTATCTTTGGGAAAGCTGTGTAGGGGCTATTTTTGAGGAGAGAAAGGAGTGAATATGATCTTGAAGAGACCCATGTTGTAGGAGGGAGGAAACGGGGGCAATTGGAGAGAGGAAGACATCGCCTTGTATCGCAGTGGGAGGTATGGATTCATACGTCCGTCACTCCTCAGCACACTGACCCTCAGATTCCTTCTGACTCCTTACACCCTTTTCCTTCCCAGATCGGCCTCTCCTTCCTTTCCTTTAAAAAAACCCTCTTCACAGCATCCACACAGACAACACAGGCACCGACGGAATTCAGTTTCCTCAGGGCGTCCAGTGAAGAGCTAATGTAAAAAAACCGAGCTGTTCTCATACGACCAAAAAAATGTCAACGGTGAACAAATTAATGTTGGGGGCCAATTTACCCGTGTGTTTCTAAACGAATAAATAAATAAAATACATGCTTACGTGGAAAATACCAATTGACGTCTTTATTTAAGATCCAATCAGGTGAAGATAAACATTTAAAAAAAACATTAACGGATTGTTAGTTCAAACTTCAAAAATAATATCACGACTACCAACAAATAATCATTTGTGACATCTATAAGATAAGAACAATTTATTGGGAGATTGCATCTTACTGGTTCTTCAAGTTATTGTAATCGATAAAGCTTTATATTTTTATCAGGAAATTTATCTAGTTACCTGTCGTATGTGACTACATCATGATAAAGATAATAGAGCAGTGTTCCCCAAACTTACAATATGCTAGTAACCGAATTGGCGCAATTGAAGCAAAGAATGGACGGTTACCCCGAGAGTGTTTTCTCTTGGGGTAAGAATAACCTCGTCGAAATCAATGTTTCAAAGAACCAATCACGTCTGATTACGTCTAAAAGTGATCGAAATGAAAATTTAGTCTCCTTCAACGGAAGCAACCTTCCGAACAGACCCTCCATTGATATGCTTGGTGACCAGCTATCAGTGACCAGCTCAGGTATGGGGGCTCCGTCGAAGCCAGAGTTAAACTAGCCTCCCAAAAACTAGGTGTACTGTACAGGGCCCGCAGATAATTTAACAGTACACAACTGCTAACCCTGTACAAATCGCAAGTGCGCCCCACGGTTGAATTTGGCAGCCACCTCTGGTCTGGAGCTCCAAAATACTTGAAAAATACCCTCGACTCTGTGCAGAAACGGGCGGTCCGTTTGATAAACTCTCCAACCTTAACGAACGGATTGCAATTTTTAGAGCACAGGCGTCGGGTGGGAATGCTATCTCTATTCTACCGGTATTTCAAAAGAAGATGCTCTGAGGAACTAGCGTCATTGATCCGTTCGGCACCGGTGCATAGTCGGGAGACACGCCAAACGCGCGCCAAACATGTGTACACGGTTGACATTTGTCACATGAGAACGGGTCGTTTTTACGACTCGTTTTTGAGTTCAACAGCTCGGCTATGAAACTATTTGCCGGCCTGTGTGTTTCCCCCCTCCTACAACATGGATTTCTTCAAGACCAATGTTCATTCCTTCCTCTTTTCAAAAAGACCCTCCACACAGCATCCCAGATGACATAGGCCCTGAGGGAATTTTTTTACTCAGGGCTTCCTGTGTGTAGTTAATGTAAAAAAAATACTTCAGTTACAATTTAAAGCAAACGTTTCTATATTTAATTATATTTTAAAGAAGTAATTCAAAATATGTCGTGCTCAAGTGTGGCTGTGCGATGGAAGCATAGATGAATTCACCGCACGCAAAAGCAGACCGCTAAAAATCTAAAACATAGCGACGAAAAGCGATATCTTATGTGTATTATTTTTTTTAAGTAATTCTATGAACAGTGTGCTTCGTGTCAAAAAAGTATGGTCTTATTTTTTTTTCATTTGGGTGGCGGGTATAGGTACCACCGCCCCGGGAACCACTTATTGGATAACCAACACCCCTGCCACAGGTCACCACAACTGGTTCGCTACGTTTGGTGACTATGTTGGGATGCATGGGGTGAGGTTTGTCTGTGGCGGGCCGGATTGGGAGAGGCAGGTTGATGGAGACCTAATCTAGATTTCTCCAGCCGGACTCTCGTTCCATCGCCTTGCACCGTAGTGGGAAGGGTGGATTCATACGTCCATCACTCCTAGACACAGTGACCTTATTCCAGATTCCTACTCACCCCTCATATAAATATTTTTCCTTCCCAGAACTTCTACTCCTTTATTTTCCTAAAAAGACCCTCCACACCCTTGACGGCCGAAGTGGTCTAGCGGTAAGGTTCTTGACTCGCAATCCGAAGGTCCCGGGATCGAATCCCAGCGTGTCAAATAAATTTTATTTGTGTTATTTCACAATTAATTCATTTAATATAATATTTAGTAGGTATATTTGCGGCACGATTCAGAATGGAAGATTCTCTTAGTATCGCCCTGGTGTAAGGGGCCATCCATAAATTACATCACACGAATTTCATGACTTTTTGACCCCCCTCCCCCCCTCTGTCACATTTGTGAGACCCCCCCCCTAGAATTTCATGATTTTTTGACCCCCCCATACCCTTTGTCATACTTCTCTACTCCCCCCCCCCCCCCCCTTAAGGTGTGACGTAATTTATGGATGGCCACTAAGACCACCATTCAGAATTGAGACGTTGCTTGAAATGGCTTTAGCCGTGTTTGGTGACCAGATCTGAATATCCAGGTACTCCCCACCTTCTCTTCCCCATCTCCTACTCCTCCCCACTACCTTCAGCCTCACAACATACCCCAATTGGGAATTCCATAGACTCACTGGTCCCCTGGGTGGAGCCAACGTAAAAAAAATATTTCTTATTTTCATTTATTTAATACATCATAACCAAAATTGCCCTAGAAATCATCAGATTTGTAATGAAACTCCTTAATAAGTTAGGTAGGCATCATATCTACGCATATCTGGTAATGTAAAAAAAAAAAAAAAAACAAACAAAAAAAAAAAACAAAAAACAAAAAAAACAAAACAAAAACAAACAAAAAAAGATGTTATATTATCGTAAAAACAAGCTTATTTTTCCGAGTGGTTAAGTTATTAAATTTATCAATTTTTCAAAATAAATCTTGTCGTAAAATATTGTCAGACACGAGTACGACACTCGCGTCGGCAAGGGGGGGGGGGCAGAATGGGAACATCGTTAAAATCGGATTTATTTAAAAATTAATTAATTATTTTTATTTGATTTTAATATTTCTATTACAGTGGCGGCTCAAGACTTTTGGGTGTGCTCAAGTGCTAATATTAAATAAATGGCATTACTGATGTTGTAGCCAAAAACGATTTTTTTTTCGAAAATTGGTTTTTGTGTGAAGATTTTCAGAAAATTCAGTTTGGCAGTGCATTGCACACAGATTTCCTGAAATTCTTCACACAAAAACCAAAATTGCTACAACACCAATAATGCCATTTTTTTTAAATATTTGCACTCTAGCACACCAAAATTCACGAGCCGCCACGATTTCTACTTATTAAGACGACACAAAACCCTAAAATAACGTAAGTAAAGACGCCGTGTGTACAAATTGCGACTAGCGACCCGTGTATTGGACGGACCTATTGTCGAATTTGGTCTATCAAAGAAAAGAAGAAGACGAAAAGTAATGTGGGAATCTTAACGACGTAAGTGAAGAAAGCTTGTAAACAAATATACGCCCTCGGCACGGCGTATTGGACGGACGTCCGATCGAATTCGCCCTAGCAGGCCTGGAGATTCGTCCTTTCCGCCGGGTTCATTTTAATTCATTCTGAAGAACGTGTTACTAATATTTACGATGTTTCTAAACGAATTCCTCCCTAAGTTATTAATTCATCGTCTAGAAAAATAAAATCTGGTGCTCACCGCTAAATTTGTAGTTATATATGGGAAATAAAATTTTCAAACCGTTTTACGTAAAATATATTAATCGTAAGGTATTGTTTTTATTAATCTTAAATATAATGGTCGCGGTTTGAAAAAAAAAGTTATGGTATTTATTCGTCGGAATTTATTAAAATGTGAGCCTTGAGCAAAACCCCAATATTATACCCCCCTATTATATTTTTTTATGTATTACTTGGACTAATTAAACATATGGTTAGTATCAATTAAATGTTCGGCAAATTCTGAAAAATGTGTACTTGTTAAACACGTGTTATTTTACTCTAATATGTACGTTACGTGCGGCTTTATCTATATATTTTTCATTATTCCGACAAATTTAATCGGGCGATTCTTGTGCACCAGTGAGCTCGACATTGAATTCACGGGCATAACTGTTAATTTTGTAACACGATCCATTGACTTTCTGTTTACAGTTACTTTAGTTAACAGACTGCACACTCACACTGCACTACATTATGCGGACATCTTTCTGCTGTCAATTCAACTACGAGTGACCGTGGTTATATTTTTAACGGAACATCGACCAAAAATTACGGTACACACGTTGAGATGTTCAAATGAGCGTAAAATCATGGAGTGCAAATGAGCGTGGGTACTTAGCCTTAATATTACGTCAACAAGGGCCAATTGTTTCAAAGAATTTCAACGATTCTTCAAATTTCATAGTTTAACCACTTTGAGACGACTTATTTATGCGAATCTAAATGACAATATTTGGAGGTGTCTAAATTGATATATACCGGTTTAAAACCTCTTAAATGCCACAGTAACAAACGGGTAAATTTCGCGATGGTTTTGACTTTGACGTAATATTTTGCGCTATCATTTTATGCTATCTTACGTAATATTTATCGAAACACATTCCTTGAACACTAAACTATGCATAAAAACAAGATTACTTCGTTTATTCAATGAATTTATACATTTTACGATCTTTTCATCGACCACGACGCGACACTGAGGGACGCCAATCTGACAGCTGAGAGATTGGAAAAAATCTAGGCCCAGGATCATAAACCATCCCACAGAAAAAATATCGCTGCGCTAGGTGGGTTCACGGTATCTTATACCTTATGAACAAGAATGCCCCAAGCGATTCTGACCTTCTTCTTCATACGTTTTCTTTATACATAAGTTTTAAAATCGCATTACAAAATTATTTTTTTGCGATTATTTTGGCCTGAGTGCAGGCGCACGTGGCAACCCAGCGGAAATCTTACCATTTAGTGCGGGAAAACAGATTCCGAAGAACCCCATATAATGGAGTGTCTACTGTCTCAATTAATTTCTCAGCAAATTGGTTTAATCGTTTAATAATGACTACTGCTACGACTCATTTAAATGCGACAGATTGTTTACTTTTTGTAAACATGCTAAGAAGTAGAGAATAAATAATTTTTCTTACTTTTTTAGTTAGCGTTACATTGGGGTCATTCGTTCGTTTATTGATTTCTAACTGTTCAAGCAAATTTAATCTAAGACCCTTCCTTTCTATATGTAATGGTTTAGGCTTGTTTTTTTTTAAGTGGAACGTAATTATTCACTAAGGGATGGTATGCAATTTTTGAAGAAGTGTTTTTATTATTATAATATTGTATATGTTTTTCTAATCCAGTTGAGAATGCTTTAAAATTAAAAACTAAAATACGTTCAGAACTTGATAATAACATTATTATAATTTGAATTATTTTTTTTTAAATTACGTGGAGTTCCACGAATTAAATACAAAAACAATTAACAGAATATTAACTTTTAAATTTGGTATTGAGAAAATGTTAAATCCCTATATTTGCACATTTATGAGTATTTTTAACTTCTAAATTCAAAATAGGAAAAAAATTGTAATACTTCCTCGTTTTGGGAACATCCGCAATGCCGAGAGAAATAAATTGTTAATTTCTGTGGCTTCATAAAAATTTCCAAATAATATTCTGCCTGTATTCCGGATCTTTTTTCAAATCGCTACAGGAACTTCCTGGATTTATTGTTATTTTATAAGACATTTTTACGTAAATAATAGTTAACGCAGAAAAACTTTCAAAAAAATATCTCTTCAAAAAGCAAACTTTTAAAAATCGCAGGACCTGTCAATAAAATTTCTCTTTTAAACAAACTCGTTTTCCTAAGAAAACTCATTCTTATAATATCGAAAAAATCCCTAGAAACTGATTATATTTACATTTCCAAAGGGTTTTTATTTTCCGAGAAAAACATGGGCGATGTTATTTATACTAGTTCCTATTATTGTAAGAGTCTATCTTTGAAAATATTGAATAAATATGTTACGTAGTTGATCTGCCAGTGGTAGAGTTGGCATCGCGTCTAGTTCCCACCCACGCGTCGTAAGTTCAATTCGTCGGCTGGCAAGTCTTAAATTACGAAACAAGCAATATTTTCCGCTTACTGTAATGGTAGTGGGAGATTTTCAAATTTTGTCAGGTTATTCGTAAGCCAGGAATTTTTGTCTTTCTTTATAAAATAGTGACATCTTTTTGTTTATCTATTTATTCATTTATTCATTCATTCATTCATCCATTTATTCACTCATTCACGGAATCACTCATTCATTCATTCATTCATTCATTCATTCATTCATTCATTCATTCATTCATTCATTCATTCACTCATTCATTAATTTATTCATCTTTCATTCATTTATTTATTTATTTATTTATTTTAGCAGGTTCTCCATAAAACAGTTATACACCAGAATATTATGGGGAAGATTACAAAATTTAAAGAAAAAAAATGTATGAGGGCAGTTTCATTATCTTGTGACGTATGTCAGAAGATAATTACTGAATTCTCTGTAGGTGACATTGAAGATGTCATTGAATTGCTCTGTTTAATGGCGCATTTTGATAGGAAGAAGTTCTCGCTTTCGGAGCATAAAAAAGTGCGTGGGATCTCCCACGAGTGTACGCGTTGGGTACATATTAGTTAATCTTATGTATAAATCATCAACGCCCTTTTGGGTTTTTACATATTTTTAAATTTTCTATAGTTAAGTACATACACGTATCAAAAACAGTTAAGATAACAAAAAAATGAGATAAAAATGGGTAAATATCAAGTGGTACCAAGGAGAAAGAAAAAACTCAGTTTTTGAATTGCAGATGGCAGAAAATATGTCACAAATTAATCAAATGTGGGATCTCGATACATATTTTACTCTTACCATGTAACATTGCAGATTTATAAAGACAGTGTAAGGTAGTTATCATTTGTACTATTACAGAATGTACAAATGAGTTCAATTATATATTAAAATTAGGAAATTTAAGTCATTATAGTAAGTTTGTTATTATAATTATAAAAATAAATACGAAAAGATTGTTTTTAAGTTTACTTATAATTAGCGACCTTTATTACGCCGTACATAGTGGGTCATATGTTTTGAGTCTGGTCACCCTACAGCGAGATACTGTTTCACCTTGCGCATGTAATACGGGTCAGCAGGTGAAATTGCACTCTGGAGCAGCTGATCGACTCTGTGTGGACATATCAAGGTATTGGCTTTGTGTCCACTGCAGCGCCCGTCAGCTACAATATGTAGGTACCGTGAGGTGACCTTGACATCTGCCTCCAATCAATAACCACTTGCGAATATTACATGGAAAGTTTCCTTCACGCCACACACTTGAGCTGAAAATGATTAGTGAAGTAGATTAAAAAAAAGCAATGCTAACTTTCTTTCATACACTGCGTGCGTTTATTTATTTTTTTGACGTGATAACGTCTTGTAAATCGATGAACGCCGGCTGTACTCACGAAAAAGCATGATTTATTGTCACGTTCCGCCTGAGCCGAGCGTGCGAACAAGCGATAGAGAGGCACGATCGGCCTAAGCGTTCGGCTTGTGACGCATCTATCTCTCTTCCACTCCGTCGTTATTATACGACGTTATCACGTAAAATTATCGTCCGTAAACCGACTTTACAGACAACTAATTTTTTTTTCATGTTCTTTGTAAAACGGTTATACACCAATATATAATGGAGAAGATTACTTAACGTGTTTACAAGCTTTTATGAAAATAAGCATTTTGAAAGCAATGCACAGAATCGTAGAAAATTTGCGCTTTTTAAACACGAAACCGGCTGGCAAAATCAAACCAGACGTTGGGTTGTTTCGCAGAAAATCAAACGTAACACCGTTATCAAATAGCCATTCAACCCCGTTTTGTTGACAGTAGGGTTCCCGTGGGGGGCGATACATGTAAAAAGAAGAAAATTTGCATAAATAGTTAAAATAACATCTCAAAAACATGCCTGTAAATTTTTAGAATGAAATTCGCATTATTTATTGATTAAAAACTCATTTAAGTGCTCCGCCTCAGACAAAGTCGATGACCAAAGGGTGAGTCGAGAAAATCGCCACAACTCTTTGACGACCAAAAAAGCTAGTCAAGCATGTCATGTAAGAAGAAAAACGAGTACTACAAACGCACCGAAGGACTTCTGCATGGCCCTGAAATCGCTGACTAGTTAGTAGGTCGTTGCAATCTTAGTGTGTGTCAAAACTTTACAAGTGTTTCTCTCCAAACTACTTTTTTTAAATTGGCGGGCAAGGTAACTCAAAAAGATCTCAACCGATTCTTATGAAATTTGGCACACGTCTTCTCTATTAGCTTCTAGTTGAACCTCAAATATTCCAAAAAAATTTACCATTTTTGACCCAAAAACCTTAAAAAAGAGTGAAAAATCGAACTTTTTTTTCTGAGGCGTGCCAATTTACGATTTTTTGACTTTTTTGTTTTTTTGTTGGTTCAACTAGAAGATACATGTTTTATGAACACGCTCAAACCAAAATGTTTGATTTAATTAAATGAAGACATTATGAGCGAAACTCAATCGAAAATCTGGAAACAGAAAAATCAGAAAAAGATATTGGCACCTCTGGGACACGAACCCAGGACCTCCCTACTTTCCGGGTTGGGGCTCTTATCCACTGAGCTAAGGTGTCGATATCCAATTCGGTCACTTTTAACTGTACCATACTTCGACTAAGAACCACCCATATTATCTTCATTTTTCTTAACGCATATTTTTATTGGCTGCCATCTTTATGATGATCATCTAAATGTTTGATTTCAGATAACTGTAACAGAAGCTAAAAATCCCGCCGATTGATGCCTATCGCCGCGAAGGTCTCAGGAGATAAGTTACTACGGCGGCCATTTTGAAAAAACAAAAAATCTGATTCTTGTATTTTAATATATAATTAATAAATTTATTTATTCCTTCCCTTTTAAATAAGCCTCTGAAAAACGGTCAAAATTCAGACGGTTACGTGTATCGCCCCCCTTAAATGCCGATTCTAAGTCCGTTTCAGTTTTTGAACAAATTGTGATCAACTGAAGATGACAGCTGAAGGGGCTGATTTGGTATCGCGTTTGGGTCCCGCCAAGGCATCGTGTGTTCAATTCCTTGGCTGGCTAAGTCCTCCATTACAATACATGCAACATTTTTCGCTCACTCTGGTGGTAGTAGGAGATTTTCCAATATTGTCAGGTTATTAAAAACGCATCTAGAATCGGCGTTTAACTGGCACTTTTCAAAAAAATAAAATGGCGCTGAATGGCAATTTAGTGACAATGTTACATATTTATGAACTTCTGTGAAACAACTAGCCCTTTATATTATAGAACTCAGATTTGAACATTTTCTACGTCTACCATTCCCATCTGGTTCCCACTAAACATACCTAGTAATCATTAAGAACTATGTAACTATTTTTTTAAAACTATTGAGCACTTTTATAATTGCCGTGACGATTTACGGTTACGGTACCGTGACGACGCAAAAAAAGCATAAAACGTACTTTCTTTATCCTAATAATGCTGTAGCTCTTTCAAAAGATGAGCTACACAATGTACCTAGGTCTGTTTCCTCCAAAGGAAAAAAGTGACCATTTTTTGCATCTCTCTCACACGCCGCACCGTGACATCTCCGTAGATTAGTGTTGCAACAGAACTCTGCTTCCGCTTCTGCAGAAGTTCCGCAAGTTTTTTCACTTCCCTTTCCGTTTCTGGTTCCGCAAACTTTAACAGAACTCTAAACGGAATACAGCGAAACCCTTTTCCTTCCCACAGTTCTCCTCCATTTCCTTTCCTTAAAAAAGCCTCCACACAGCATCCCCAAAGATGACATAGACACTGTGTGGAGCTCATGTAAAAAAAAGATAACGCTGCAGCTCTTTCTTACACACTAAATAACAAGAGTCGAAAACGAGACAAACGGTAAACATATGTCTGCACCCCCCTTAAAGGAAACATACAATCATTATCATACATCTCCCTCACACGTATAAATAAAATGAAACGCAAGGAAAAAGTACTTTGGAGGAAACAGTCACACGTATTTCGTGTGTCTCACCATTATTTAATGTGTAAGAAAGAGCTGCAGCATTAAAGCGATAAGGTATGTCTATTTATTGCCAACGTTAATAACTTTTTTTTTCTTTTTCACCAGGCCTTGCCTCTGGTGACCGTCGTGGTAGGAAGACCTAACGGAACTCGATCATGCACTGTAACTACTTCCGTATCGGACCAGAAGATGGACTCCAAGACGACCTTCGACCTTCCCGGAGAAAATGGGAAGGACCTCAAACCTGGTAACCCCTCCTGGGCTAATTATGTCAAGGGAGTTGTTGCCAACTTCAATGGTGAGCAATTTTTAAGACTTAATTAGTACTGCAGTAAACATTCTATTGTGTCAGCCGCTTAATCCAATATGTGGCCAATATTCAGAAATAACCTCGAATTTCAAGAGCACCCCATAACATCGGGATCTTGACGAAAAATAGCGATTACCACTTATCGTCACAAGACGTCGGGTATTTACTGAGCGCCCGAGTCTTGCCGAAATATCCTGAATGGATAACGCGTTGGGTATTTAGGAACTTGGGAGCGGCATTTGCGCAAATAACCGAAATACCATAGTCAAATTTCATTAATCGGTAAAATCTATTTGTTCAGTTTTCGGAACTCATATAGATCTCACAGAAATCGTTGTGTCTCCCTTACTATCATAGTGAGAAAGATGTTATAAATGGTGTTGAAAGAGAAAAACTGTTAGATTATACATATAAATGGCGACCGGCCGCTTGTTTTGATGTATTCAAGTTAAAAGCCAAAAAGCCTGCCATATTTTATTTAGCGAAGCTCAGGCACAAGTATGTAATTATTTTACGATTATTTTCTAAAGAATTTAATTTCCCACATTACACAATATAACCATAACCGAAAAAGGGTTCGAAGTAGGAGGTTTTGAACTTTAAAGCAGTTTTTATATGCCTAACCCTGTTATTTTTTTGTAATTTTGTTTGTGCGTCACGTTTGCGTTTCAAGATGGTGGCCGTTTTAATAGTCAGTAAACATAATTTTTTTCAAGTGAAAAATCGTCGTGTTTATTTGGACTTTGTTACTCACATTTTTCAATATTATGGTACCTACCTGGGTTTTCATTTAAATAGCCATTTTTATTTGGACATAATATTGTATTTTTACTTAAACTTTTTTATAAAAGATATCCAGCATTGCAAATAAACATGTTTTAAAATTTTCACAATTGATAAATAATGGCTGTTCATCATGTGTGTAAAATTTAAAACACGTATATTAGTAAGGCCCATGGTGTAAATTAAGTAGGTAAGTTTTTAAGTATGCACTTTAATTTCTAACTGCATAATACAGTTTTACTAATTAATATTATCTTTCGTAATTATTCTTATCTAGATAATTACGTAATTTTGCTCACGTATAAATAACATTATCATTTGATTTATACCATTCTGTAATCTAGAAGACACGAGAAACTATAAATAAAAAGACAATTGTCAAAATCGAGGAATAGTATTCCCTATTTTTTTCCTCCAGAATTGGATCCAGATAAGTTTTTTTTACCAAATGTGTTAAGGCGGAACTCCTGCGCCAGAATACACATGAATACTAGCTTGAACCACACTATAAACGTTCTTTGTTTTCCGTCTCCTGCGTTTTTGAAACATGGTTTGAAAGATTGGTGTGAACAGGTGTGAAGTTCGCGCGGTCCGACAATTTTGCTAGTGGCCTTTCCACGCGTACGCAACTGAACACTTGACGTTTGACGTTTAAATAAATGTTAAAATATGTTCCGATGAAGAAGAGATGCTACATCAGGCAGAAAACAGAGATATTTTAATAGATGTTTATTTACCAGGAAAGATTTCCGACTAATATCAATTATTATGACCTAAAGTTAGTATTTGAATTTCGAATGCGTAATTAATTACGCATTCGAAATTCAAACGTCAAAAGTCGAGTTCTGTTAAGAAATTTAGCGATGATATTGTAGACGAAATATAAAGGAGAACACGCAGATTTCAACTTAGACCTAACCTACCTAACTAGATTTTTATTAGGTATTTATTTATCAGGGAAAGAATAGAATACCTATTTTAATTGGTCAATTTCTTCCGTGTCTCTGAAATCGATTTATAAATTAATAGACTTTATTTACAAGTGAGTTCACGAAAGATATAATCATCCATTACGACAGTATTTATTTGCAATTTAAAGTCATAATTAGGTATTAGGCTCGCGCGGTTGACATAACCTCAAACGTCATTCGATTTATCTCCGGTACCAACCGCTTCGTACGGCTCCTGTAAAAATATGAGCTTATTTCCCCCCCCCCCGCCGGCCCCGCCTGCATTCCCGCTTCCCGCTTCACCCACTTCAAAAAGAATATTAATATTAATGTTGTTAATATTCGTTATTATATTATAATTTTATTATCAAACATATTTATTTTATTGTATTTAGGTATCATAATATTTTAAAGTAGTGATTATTAAGCTCAATCATTGCGCATAACCTCAAAAACTTGTTCGGTTTGATTCTCCATACATGACCGCATCGCGCGGCTCTTGTAAAAATATGAACACGTTTCCCCCCGCCAGCCTTCCCCCTTCGCCCGGGAGATTAATGTTTTCCGTCGCCTATGGTAAAGCTTGAACACAGGGTTTTTGAACACGAAGTGTTCAAATTTTCAATGTTTTGGGTGCTGTTCAAGCTAGTGTTCATGTGTATTGTGGCGCAGGATACGCCGCTTTAGAAGGAAATATTGCATGTTTTAACATTTTCTTTTTTTTTAATACATTTTCTAGTTTGTAAATCTATTGTTCAAACCAGGAAATTTTAACGATTTTTGGAGTGTCCTATCTACTACAAGCAGTAACTTATCGATAAAAGCAAAACGTACCGACGTGCTGGTGATCGAAATCTATATTAGGTATATTTGTTCAATTTGGGAGGCGGGATTGGGTACCGCCGCCCCGGGAACCTTTATTGGATAACCAACACCTCTGCCATAGGTCACCCCAAGTGGTTCGCTACGTTTGGTGATTTAGCAGGGGTGCCCGGGTTCATGGGGTGAGGTTTGTCTTGGTCTTGGAGGCGGATGACCAGGACACACTGAACCTGAGATTCCTGCCCACCCCTTAAACCCTTTTCCTTCCCAGAACTCTCCCTCCTCTTCCTTTCCTCAAAAAAAACCTCCACACAGCATCCCCAAAGATGACATAGGCTCTGAGGGAAATTATTTTCCTCAAGGCCTCCTGTGTGGGGCTCATGTTAAAAAAAAAAAAAAATTTAAAAAAACATATTTGCACTAGTGTCAAAATCCAGAAAGGAAATTGGGTAATACGTTTGTATGGTCAAAACACTGCCCGGTTTCCTCTTTATTTGTTTTCCCATAATTTGATCATGTGGGCCTCATCAGATGCTTTACCTCAATCCGTTGGTACATTTCGATATTCAATATGGTGGTGGGCAGTTTTTATAAAAAACTAGCGAGTACCCGGCATGCGTTGCAATGCCACATAGAGAAATAAATTGTTTCTCCCGGGTCCCCCTTTCCTCCCGCGTTCCCCTTTTACCTTCCCCGTCTTCCACCCTCCCGCGTCTCCCTGTCCTGCGAACCCCTCTCATCCCCACGTTTCCTTCCCCTCGTTCCTTTTTCACCTTCCCTGCCCCCCCCCCTCCCTCGTCATCCCTCCCGCAAACCCCCCCTCCCTTCTTCCCTCCCCCCTGCTAAACTGTATGAAATAAACACATAATTCAGACAACTCGCTCGCCATCTATTGTAATTTTTTAAAGCAAATTTCAAAAGCCAGAACTCTCATATAGAAACATGGACGTAACCAGGTTTTGATTTAGGGGTGGGGCAAAAATAAATAATCTATAGTAGGTACCGAAAAAAGTAGGCTTCTACAATATATTCATCCTTTAGGCTCTATGAATACAAATAATGAATGGAAAAAGGAAAAACCATCCTATGAAGTGCTGTAAATTCAAAAACGCGACTCGGTCGATAATCCCAGAGGTCATGCATCGACCAGCCAGGGTGGGGCAAACGCCCCACCGTGCCCCACCGTGCCTACGCCCATGTATAGAAACCTTCACGAGCATGCCTATAACAACTCACCAAAGTTTCATCGCAATCGGATGAATGGTATGGGAAATAATTTCATAAAGCTAGAGCTCACCATTATATATGGAAACCTTCGGAGGCCTGCGTAGAACAAATCGCCAAAGTTTCATCACATTCGGCTGAAGGGTTTAGGAACGCATAAGGAACAAAGAAACCATTCATTTTTATATATAGAAGATAAACTTTTTTTATAAGTGTAAATGAGATTCCCAAATTGGTCCAGGTGGATCCCTAGGGATCCACGTGAGATCCGACGGGGGTCCACATAGGCACGATAAAGAAATGGGGGTTCACAAGTTGTAAGTGGGGGTCCACAAACTGGTTTCGATTGAGACTCATCCCATGCCCCATATCCATATCCCATTACGCCCCCTCTGTCATGGCAAACATAATCTCGAATACTGGTCCACTTTGCCCCCGTTTGAAAAAATCGTAGATCCGGTACTACTCCGTTGTGACAGACCATGCCTCGCCATTCAGTATTCAGTACAATGCGTGTCGAGTTTCGGGAATATGGTAGAAATGTGTCAGTAGAGGGTCCACCGTGACCAGTAAAATTTTAAAAGTGGTCTATGAGAAAAAAAAGTTTGGGAACCTCTGGTGTAAACCTATAAAATGAAAATATAAGCGAGGTAGGTACCTGCATACCTGTTTGTTTTTAATAACTATTTAGAAAAACGTATTGACATTGTGATGAAAGACTTGTGTGAAAGGTGTCCAAACAAATTGTGCAATAAATATTATAAATTATTTCTTGACAGAGTGCTCAATCAAAAATGGTATATTATCTTGGCCTGTGGTGTTAATGGAAGATAAACTTTTATCTGACTAATGAACTTCGATAATAATATATTGTTTTGAACGAATCTTAAAAATAACGTTAAGTGTATGAAAATATTAGGTAGGTACCGAAACATACAGAAAAGTGTGACAGGGTTAATCTTCTTCTTCTTCTTTCTTGCACTGTCCCAACTCATTGCCTAGGTAGGCTGTTGGGGTCGGCTCTTTTCATTCTCAGGTTATAACTCAGGCATCAGTAACATGTATGTGGTGTGTGGTGGGCCGGATCAAGAGAAACTGGTTGAGGGAAGCCTTTCAATGGCACTTCTTTAGCACCGTTGTGATTTGAAACTCGATGAAACGAAAAAACTAAAGTCAGTAAAAAAGAGACAAACACAGGCGGATAGTGTCACACTCCCCCTCCCCCCCCCTCCTCAATGTGTAGAAAATTGCTCCGTCCTGGGGGGGAAGGGGGTGGCTAGAAAATTTCTCCATAAATATATACTATTTTCGCCTATAAAAAGACCGTCAGACACAAAATTCTTCCATTTCGGGGCACTCCACGGGGAGCCCTAGAGCTACAAAAATATAAATAACATACCCTGTTCAATATTTTTGTGGCAATATCCTTCGTAATTTTTTTCCATGGTCGGGTTTCACCCCCCATCGGGTGGCACCCGGGGCAGACCACCCCCCCTATCTGTGAGATGGATTAATCGGTCTCTTTGTGCGGTGCTTCGTAGCTTCCCCACTCTTGTCTACATTAAGATTTTTCTGAGGGTTTCACTTCTATCACGTGCAATCTGCACACAAATTTTATTTTCATGTTGTTTTCTGTCCCATTTTTCATTGAAAATTTGTTAATATTATCTTTTTCAAAGATATATTACAATATATGTACAAGAGGTATAGATAGCTTCAATAAGTTATTCCAATAAATTGAATTTTAAAAATTCCTGACAATACTTTAACTCTTCCTCTAAAAACAGCTTAATTATAATGCATGAATTAGCCTGCCAAAAATTGAACCCGTGACATCTGGGCGCGAAACCGACGCTTTGAACCCCTCAACCACAAATCCGTCAAATACATAACACAGAAAATATGTAGCACTTTTCTGGATTTTGATTATTTTCACTGCAAACTCTGAATGTGTTGGTATTTTAATTTTCAGGAGAGCTGGTTGGGTTTGACATGTCGATTGAGACCACAGTTCCGCTTGGAGGCGGTTTGTCCAGCAGTGCTTCCTTGGAAGTAGCAACCTTCACCTTCCTTGAGGCCCTCACTAACTTCAAGGCCAGGTTAGTCAGAATATCGATTTCAAATACTACCAATAATGTACAGAATAAAGACATAATATGTAGATACAAAAAATTATATTTGATTTTATTGGAATAAATTGTTATAATCGTAGAGATACAATTAGAGATAGCAATACAAAGCAAATAAAATTCAATTAAAATAAATTGTGTTTTTTCGCGTAAGGAAAATTAAAAAAGTACTTACCCTTTTACAAACCATCTAATTCACGAGACAAAGAAACCACCATTCGGAATTGAAACTTTGCTTGATATGTATTTAATTAAATTTATCCTTTATTCCAAAATATATGACCAAATCTTTTTTCCAGACCACAGGACAAGGCGTTAATATGCCAAAAAGCAGAGCACGAGTTCGCGGGAATGCCCTGCGGAATAATGGACCAGTTCATTTCTACAATGGCCACGGAAAAGCACGCTCTTCTAATCGACTGCAAGTAAGGCAATATACTACTTTTTGAAAATTTTATGTGATATCTTACAATAGCACCCCTGTCTGTGCAGTATAAAGAGACGGGAACCATGTCGCTACCCAGTTGAGTAGTGTTGTGAGACTGGTTAAGATAGGTGCTGTAGGAATGGGTTTATATGAAGGGGGAAAAACAATTGCTTGTAGCTCATTCCACATATTACTTTAAGAAGAAATATCTCATGAAGTCAACATCGACTGTGAACGGGTGTTCTGCTCTTGTCTGTCGAGTTACAAATGCGATGCAGTCTATGCCTGCATCGCATTTGTGCATAAGTCTGTCTGCCAACAATGGATTGTCAATCAGATGGACCGCCCTCCTTTGCACTAGATAACTAATTTTGTATATTATGAAGTAAATAAAGACCATTCCATCAAGAATAGCTTGTGTTAAAAAGGGATAAGTCATTTCACTACCCAGAGTGAGTTTTTAACTCAATTTGTTGGACTTCTAGCCGAGCATTCTAGTTACAGGACTATCAGACATACCATTTAACAAAAAAAATTGACAGAATTTTATTTTTAAAAATAATCGGCATACTATGAATTCTTAACATAAAAGAATTCATATGGGAGTGATATCATAATTCATTTGGTGTTTTCATACTTTGTGCAAGGTTTTTTTTTCAATATTTTGTGTGTTTTCTCTTGCAGGACTCTAGACACAAGCCTGATTCCAATTGACGACACGGAAGTGGTCTTCCTAATAACAAATTCTAACGTCAAACACAAGTTGACGGGAAGCGAATATCCCCAGCGAAGGGCCCAGTGCCAGAACGCGGCCACACTTTTGAGTGAACCATCCCTTAGGAATGTGCAAATGAAGGACTTAGACGGTAAGTAGCCTAATAGAGAAAAACTCTTATTTAGTAAGTTTTTTTATTTGTAGATTATACTCACCAATACATCTACGAATGTCAAATTGAAAAGTGAAACTCATATAACACCCCTGAAATGATAAGTGACCAACGATACAAGATTTTTAGAGATGTTTTCACTTACACGTGAACAAACCTGTTACAATAACACGGTTATTATTAAACATACTAATTTCGGTTGTGCCTTTCTCCGTAACTCCGGTTCTATGAACTCTACAACGTTTGCTTTGAATTTAAGATTCATTTTAAAAATTGGAAGTGTTTGTTTAGAGAATCCAGACAAATGATAACGTACTGATATACAGGGTGTTATTAGTAACAGTTATTTTAAATTATACAATTCAATTTTATAATAATAGTTATTAAAATTAAACAATTGAATTTAAGTAAAAAATTTCATATACCATAGTTTCTAAATGTAAGGATCCATTGTGGTAATTGTTTTTAAAGGTATGGGGTTGGGTTTCGGTTTTTAAATTCTCAGGGAGAAGGTTAAATATTTTAGGAGCAAGGTACATGAAATGTCTTAGATCTGGCGTGATATGTAGTGAAGGTACATTGTAGTGTCAGGTTATTGTTCTGGTGGTGTAATTGTGATGTAAGAGAATTTTTTCTAATATTTGAACATGAAATGAATAGTAGCACTAATGTTTTCATATGTTTTTGATTGGAAGTAAAGATACGTAGATACTTAAATGTTGCGTAATTTAAATTTTCAGCACTCAAAAACCTGAAAGTAGATAAGATGACGATCAACAGAGCGGAGCACGTCATTTCAGAAATTAGAAGGACTATTGAAGCCGCCCAAGCCTTAAAGGACAACAAATTGATAAAGGTAGTTATTATTTATTAGAGAAATTTAATGATTTTTTGACAATGAAAATTCACTAATGCATAATTTTAGTGTGGAATTGGGATATATGAAAACCTAAAAAAATATCACTTAGATTCAACCTCTGCAATTTGCATCTAAAATCAACTAGCATTTAAAAACCCACAACTATGACTCCAAAATGGACGATGATAAAATCGATTTGTTTTTAAGTCGACCGATTTCAGAAAAAATCAACCTTCCTGAAGATGAGTTTATACACTAACAAACATAAAATACAGAGAGTGTAATTCACATGTGGTAGAAATGAAACCTTCAGAAAAATAAAGTAGACAAGAGTGGGGAGGCTACGAAGCACCGCACAAAGAGGAGGCCGATTATTCTATCTCATTCTCTCGCAGGCTAAATCCTGTAGATGTGTTTGTCTCTTTTTAGTGTCGCTATTTTTCGTTTCATCGAGTCTCAAATCACACCGGTGCTAAAGAAGTTTTCATTTCAATATCAGAAATAATTTATGAAAGGGTAGTTTTTCAAGAAAAATTTTACAATTTGGGAGGAGGTTTTGGGTACCACCGCCCCGGGAATCATTTATTGGATAACAAACACCTCTACCACTTTGGCGACTTAACAGGGATATCCGGATTCATGGGGTGAGATTTGTCTAGGTCTACTGCGTGGAGGGCCGGATCGGGAGAGACTGGTTAAGGGAGACCTCTCCAGCCAGACTCTCTCGACCCAACGCTTTGCACCGAAATGGGAGGGAAGAATTCTTACATTCGTCACTCCTGAACACGCTGGTCCCCAGATTCCTACCCACCTCTCATACCTTTTTTCTTCCCAGAACTTCCTTTCCCTAAAAATGACACAGGCCTTGAGGGAATTTTTTTTTCCCCAGGGCTTCCTGTGTGGAGATAATGTAAAAAATAACATTATTTTTTATATCAACAGATGGGTACCTTGATGAATGAGTCTCATGACTCACTGCGGGACCTATTTGAGGTGTCCTGTCCGGAGGTGGATCTACTGGTGGAGATAGCCAGGTCCGTGGATGGGGTGCTCGGCTCCAGGATGACCGGCGGCGGATTCGGGGGCTGCACTGTCACCATGGTTAGTACACTCTCATTTACACAAACATATCTATATTATCCAACACGCACAATTACTAACATAAGTCAATGCTTACTCCACTATTATCCATGTTTAGCACAATTCAAGGTAAAATTTCAGTACTTCGCTTACTTCTAACCTTTAAATCTCACCCACATTATTGAAATAATGCTTCGTTTCACTATAATTAGTACAAGAAACAACTATTTACATCAGGCACGGGGGCTCCATCGAAGCCAGAGTCAAGTTAGCCTTTTAGATACTAGGCATACTGTACATGGCCCGCAGATATTTTAATAGTACACAACTGCTGACCCTGCACTGTTGAATTTGGCAGCACCTCTGGTCTGAAGCCCCAAAATACCTGAAAAAACCCTTAACTTTGTGGCGGTCCATTTGATAGATTCAGGGGAATCTATCTTAAGAAGCGAATTGCGATCTTTAGAGCACAAGCGTCAGGTAGGTATGCTGACCTAAATCTACTGGTATTAAAATGGAAGATGCTCCAAGGAATTAGTGTCATTGATCCCTTTGGCACCGGTGCATAGTGCCACCAATGCTCAACATATGCACATGGTTGACATTACATGAGAAAGGGTCACTTCTATAGCTGTGGAACAATTTGCAGGCCTCTTTGTTTCCTCCCTCCTACAATGTGGGTCTCTTCAAAACCCATGATCACTCCTTCCTCTTCTCAAAAAACCCTCCACACAGCATCTTCAAAAATGACGTAAGCTCTGAGGGAAATTATTTTTGTCAGAGCCTCCCATGTGGAGTTAATGTAAAAAAAAATTAAATACCTCTGAGGAGATGGAAAAAAAAATTGATGATATGTAAAATAGTGTTAAAATTCAAATTCTGTTTAAATTCTGCTATTTTTATTCTGTTTCAACCTGAGCCTTTTATTTCACAGTACTTGGATAGTAATAGGACATTCACAAAACTTTAAAACAGCCTTTATCTAGTGAGTGGATAAAGACACTATGTAAATATATATTACAATAAAATAATGAGAAAACATCAACTTTGAAATTTGATGAATTGTTCAAATTCTATGATACAACCCGTCCTAAATGCTGACGATGAAATAGAAAAATAAAATAAATTTTTTTATATATTAATTAGCTGGTACCCGGCATGCGTTGCAATGCAAAGAAATAAATTGTTTCTCCCCGCATTTTCTTTCCAACGCGTCCAAGTTCCCCTCCCGCGTTCCCCTTCTACCTTCTCCCTACCTCGTTATCCCTCCCGCGAACCTCACCTACCCCGTTCCTCCCTCTCCACCTTTCCTCCTTGCCGCTAAAATATATAAAATACACTCATTTTTATTTATAAAAATTTCATAACGTCAGAGCTTACCATTGTATATAGCCTATAACCTTCGCGGGAGTGCGCACAACAAATCACCAAAGTTTCATGGCAATCCGATGAACGGTATGGCAGTGCATAAGATACGAACAAACAAACAAAAATTGATTTTTATATATAAGATTACGAAAAGAATTAAAAATGCATTGTCCACGATGAATCAATGTTTCAATAAATGTTTTATAAAAAAACTTTTTTTCATATTTCTAGGTGAGACGGACAGCAGTTGACAAACTAATGAAAGAAATAACGGCTAAATACACCGGAACCCCCACATTTTACGTTTGCTCACCGGCTGACAAGGCCAGAATTATTCCGCTGGCCTAAAAGCATTTTAACGTTGACACAGAAAAATTGAGATATTAAATGTTAATTTGAAATACGCTAAATAAGGTAGTGAATTCAATTACAGATTTGTTATTGAATAATTATTATTAAGATAAGAATTATTGATGTTATATAATTTATAAAGGTTACTGATTAAGCCATCAGTTTGTTTAAAATACTGTTGCTTTAAATAAATAATAATGTTTTAGTTGATTTGACTTTTGAACTCTGCAAATCAAAGCACAGATTGCCATGAATTAAATAGGAAATTATTATCATTTAGAGTTGCTTTTACTGCATTATGTGTTGCAACAAACATTCCTGTTAATGTGAAATAAACGATAAGTTATAATGATTATTGATATTTTGTGAAGGCCACTTATTTTTGTTTTCGTTAATCAACGAGGTCATTATTTGTACTTGCGTTGCTTTGCATTTACATGATGAAAATATGAAAGATTGTATTTTGAATAATGTTAAAAAACTTCATTAACGTTTTATAATAAATATTATACATTTAATTACATTTTTATTTACAATAAACAAACAAAGGACATAACAAGAATAAATAATTTTATAATAAATATTATTTTATCACAAGCAATTTGGTTTTATTTTACCAGGGTCAGTCAAAAAGTAATTCCTCCTATTTTTTTTACAAATAAATTTAGTTAAGTGAAATTTTCGAATTTAATGCTATTTCTCAAATCTTTTACAAACTGCTGCAGTAGTAACTTTTTTGCGTCAACAGGTGGCAGCACTGCAGTCGCTTGCAAAATGGCCGACATCGATGTTCAAATTAAACAGTGTTCTGTGATTGATTCATGACTGTAGAAGTTGAAACGCCTATTCGCATTCATGAAAAACTGAAAAATGTGTACCACAATGCAACACGATGGATGTCAGCACTTCTAGACGATGGGTTCGTCGCTTTCACGAAGCTGAAGGTCAAACACCGCTAGCTGGCTCAATCGCAGTGACTGCACACAACATTAAGCGAATTGATGACATCATTCGTGATGACCCCAGATAACTATAGATGTCGCATTCTCTCCCTCAGTAAAGGCAGGGTGATGACGATTATTTGACAGCTGATTATTCAACAAAAGTTTGTGCAAAGTGGGTACCATGAAAGTTAACCAGCCAAAATAAAGAAATAAGAAAAACAAAAGCCTCACAACACTTGCAGCACTTAATTTCTGGAAGAAATTGTGACTGGAAACGAAATATGCGTTCATTTTTTTTAATCTGAATCAAAGAGGCAATCAATGGAATGGCATCACACAAACTCACCAAGGACAACAAACTCAAAACTGTGTGATCGGCAGGGAAAGCTATGGCGATGATATTCTGGATTGACCATGCTTCTTACAATACTGTGATACATGTCCTTGTTAAAAGATGAATCAATGTGGTGGAAATGGATGGAGGTTATATTGAAAAGTAATAAATTAATTGTCAATAGTGTGGTTTTCAACCTATGTAACTGCATTTATTATTTTTTGATGATTAAAGGAGTAAAAAAATAGGAGGCATTACTTTTTGACTCTAACCCTAGTACACATTTTTATGTAGGTAAAATTATTTAGATAGATTAGATAGTTCTCAGCAATATTTTTAAAAACCCGTGATGCTTACTATCTGTACATAACATAGAATAAAGAATAACACATGAAGTACCAAGTGCTTTGTGGGTGTGATTCGTGTTGCAAATATTTGCCTAATCCAGGATTTAGGTAAGATTTAGATAACCACCTCATAGGGTTAGAGTGGAATGTCCACCCTATGTTAGCAGTGCCTATCGATCTCGACAAATGCGTCCGCATAAATCAAATAGCAAGGTACGTCACAAAGGTACTCATAGTAAGTTATCTTGCTTGTTGTAGGTGTTTCACTTTAGAATGAACCATAAAACCAGGCACTCGTAATAGTTTTTGTGAAGTTTTATTCATAAAACGGCAGTATATTCGATTGGTGAGGCGGGTAGCTTTTACTGATAGTAACGGTAAGAAATAACATTAGCATGCGGTACGTAATGCAACGATGGGAACTGATAGAAACTTCGAGGCTGACTGACTGCGAGTGGCTCTCGGCGGCCGGTTGTACCCATTGTGCGAATTTAAATCAGTAAATTTGAATTCACACCCTACACGGTGAGCAGAACAAATCTGTCAAAATCCAATTTGGCGTTATGAAACATGAGGCTTAAATTTCCAAACAAAACTGTGTTTACGAAATTCAAATTGGATGAAGATCTACGATTTCAGATGAATGTAAGTGTAACCATTGGATTAAAATCAAATTTTTATATAAGACGCATCAAATGTTATTCTTTATTCTGCGATGTTTAATTTAAATTATAACAGAACGAACTACTACTAAACATGACATTATGCTAAGGTAAGTACAGAGGCAGACTGCATCAAATCATTTTCCTGACATGCACATTTTGCTTCCTTCAAAATCAGTCTTCTACTTGTGTATACACTTTTATGATGCATACCTTTTGAACGAGAGAAGTCATACCAATAAAATCAAACAAACAAACCTTTAAATTTTACAAGTGATCCTTTAACTTGACATTTCTCCAAAACTAAGGAAAAATAAACTCATAAAATTAGGCACCAATAATATCCATAATTTCAAGTGTTGAATATTGCAAAAACGCAAATATAATATTGCAAAAACGTGTTTGTATATACTAGTCCCAGCGAGAGATGTATGTTTACGTCATCGATCTAGTACCTTTTGTCTTTTTCGTTTTCAAACAAGACGTACGAGTAAGAAGAGGACAAACGTCAAAGACGTAACTACGAGCTTTGGCTGTGACCAGTTTGATTGCCTCCCCACAGGGTTTAGGGGCAGGTCAGACAGAAGAAAAAATAATTAAAAAAAGTTTCCAATCAAATTTAGATGGCGATATTTCTGCAATAGGTCATTGTCAAAAAGCCCAACATTAAAAAAAAAAACATCTCTTTGGTCAGTAATTTTAAGAGTTCCAAAATCTCCTTTGTGCATCCATTTTAGGTAAATAAATAAAAACATGGGGATAGAAGTAAGATGTCATAGGCAAAAACAATAAAGCCAACCTCTTTGAAAAGATCCCTGAAAAAATTCTCTGGAAATAAAAGCAATTTTTTCCTCAGTGATCCGAAAATCACAAAATTTCAAAAAGGGCTATTTTTGTTACTTTGTTTAAAAAACGCAAATTATTACTAAAATCTAATATGTACATAGTTAACATTTGAAAAAGGTTTTCAAAGTTAAATAGTACACTGAGAGCGCCTGCAGATGTGAGTATTTAGTTGCGGCAACAGTTGGAAAACTATTCCAAAATTCATAAAAAATCTCCCAACCAAAAAATCTCTCCGATATCACACCTCCATATACTGTAATGGATTTTATTCCTCGCGACTGTTGCAACTGTCTCTGCAACTAAAGTTTTTCATCTGAGAGCACCTGCAGATGTGAGTATTTAGTTGCGGCAACAGTTGGAAAACTATTCCAAAATTCATAAAAAATCTCCCAACCAAAAAATCTCTCCGATATCACACCTCCATATACTGTAATGGATTTTATTCCTCGCGACTGTTGCAACTGTCTCTGCAACTAAAGTTTTTCATCTGAGGGTGCCCTAACTTTGTTTGCATCTTTTTAATTTAAAAAAATGAGTCAACCAGTTTCAACACAACTGTGCCTTCTTCAGGGAAGATATATAAATTTATAACTGTCAGGATTGTTTTAAAATAAAGAAATTTAAACAAAATTGCAGCTTTTACTAAATTAGTCGTGTGTGTAAGTCAGGTCAATCATTTCAAAATGCCTAAGCATCTGAGCTCCATCTGGAGGAATGCCTTCATTCCAGGGTCTTCCACCTTTTCTAGGATTTTCTGAGCTATTACGGGATCCGCCGATGCCATCTTCTTGGAGAGAGCTTCCGCCCATAATATGTAGACGCAGTTGGCACAACCAGACATGCAGCAGGTGGTGGGTGGGTCATCTAAGGATACCTGGAATCGGTGTGGAACATCTTAGAAGCTGAATTTTTAAGATGTGAACAGGAAAGCAGAAGGATGAATCTGTTTTTTTTTTTGATAACGTAACGCATGTTAAATCGGCCATATACAACTCATTTAACATGTTTAGTTTAGTTAAATGAGATATCCCGTATCATGCTGACGAGCTAAATACCGCGCGTATGTTAAGACACCAACTGTTTAAAGTAGTTACCCTAACGCCAGAGATGACAGCGCGTTTGTCGTGTGATTCTCTTCAAGAGATGTTAGTGGCGGGAAAATTTGCAAATTGAATGTCATCGCGTTCAAACATCAAAATAATATGACAAAAAGAGAGTCATTTATGAACAAGTATTAAATTTTATATGCAAGTAGTTATAATAACTAATAAAGAGTAATTTGTGTTTTAAAGTATGTAATTAATCCACACCAACGAAATCAACACACAACAGGCATAGACATGCCATTGAAAGCCATAGAAAATCACAGAAATTTGACAGCCGATAACACATGACAGACGCCTTCTGATATCTGACAGATTTTGTCTTAATACAAAAGATAACACAAAAGATACAGAATCAGCCTTCAGAAAGACATTTGTGGGGATAGAGACCAAATTCCGAGGATGCTTTTTCTGGAGGAAATGTATGAAATAACATTTTGATTTAATAAAATTTTTAAAGTGTAGCATTCCATGAAACAATAATAAAACGTAAAAACAATAAACTACGTAAAAGAGCTTTTATTGAAAGCAAATTTGAGATGAACTATTACAAAAGTGCGCTATATAAATTCATTGTTATCATCAATGGTGGTTCGTGGCTTATCTTATTGAGAGTTTAATCGGAGATTACAAAAGGAAGAAAAAAAATCACTCATCTATAAATCCTATGTTGGCCTTTTCCTTACCTAATTATATATTTTTTTTTCCTAGATCTTTTTTTTTATAAGAGCTCCACACAGGGGGCCCTGAGGAAAAAATCCCTCGGGGCCTGTGTCATCTTTGGGCATGCTGTGTGGAGGTTCTTTTTAAGGAAAAGAAGGAGAGAAATTTCTGAGAAGGGAAAGGGTATGAGGGGGGGTAGGAATCTGGAGGTCAATGTGTCCAGGAGTGAGAGACGTATGAATTCACCCCACCTACTCTGCGGTGCAAGGCGATGGGTCAAGAGAGTTCGGCTGGAGAGGTCTAGATTATGTCTACCTCAAGCAGACTCTCCCGATCCAGACCTCCACGCAGTAGGTGAGGAAACGCATGCACCATCAAGATCTCCAAACCTCACTCCAAGAACCCGGGCACCCCTGCTAAATTACCAAACGTAGCGAACCACTTGGGGTGACCTATGGCAGGTGTGTTGGTTAATCAATAAATGGTTCCCGGGGCGGCGGTACCCACACTCGCCTCCAAAATTATTAAGATCTAAAGGAATTCCATCACAACACTGCATGAGAAATTAAAGATCTGCGTAGATCACAATTTGGGAGGTAGGTATGGGTACCGCCACCCCGGCAACAATTTATTGGATAACCAACACCTCTGCCATGGGTCCCAAGTGTTTTGTTTTGCATTTGGTGACTTCGAGGGGGTGCCCGGTTTCATGGGATGAGGTTTGTCTGGATCTTGACGGCGGAGGCGCCTGCCCACCAACTGCGTGGCAGGCCGGATCGGGAGAGACTTTTTGACCTCTGCAGCTGGACTCTCTCGGAACACACACGCCTTGCACCGCGGTGGGAGGGATAGATCCAGCATCCCCATGCATCTTTAGAGATACAGATATATAGCATCCCTAAAGATGATGCAGGTCCTGAGGGGATTTATTATTCTCGGGCCTCCTGTATGGAGCTAATATAAAAAAAAGACATTCAAATTAATAGATTTTCCCCAATATAAAATCTGAAAAAACAGTTTGCGCAACTATTTGGTGATAAAAATCATCCCTGATTCAAATACTACTCTAAATCAAGCATTCTATTGAATTAAAACTATATGTAGGAACTTACTTCTTCAGGAACGAAAACTGGTCTGGGATCTTTGTCTTGATTTGTGACATAACTTTTTGTTTTACCATTATTTTCACTGTTCAGTGACATTGATCTTACATCCGAGGCTAGTTTAGTTAAACAGCAAGTCCCCTTGTAAGAACGAAGACAGATTTTCTAGAAAATAAATATTACGTGAAGTTCTACAAAAACAAGATGAAAATAAGTATTTATGAATATAGCACATTGAACTTAAGAAGTTGCGCATATTTTTCTGTTTACAAATAGGTCAATTTATTATGTAAATGTTTACGGCGTATTTAACCTCACACTAAAAACTGAACGAGAAAGACTTACATGCATTTGATAGGTTTTTAGTGTATTTTAATAGTATGTGCGCAAATAATCCTAAACCATTGGTGAAATCGTATTAGCGATTAGAGAACTTTGAAAACCTAATCAAAATAAAATATTTATAGCCTGCCTGCCCGCCAAAAACCAAATGCCAAACATGCCAAACGTCAGTTGTCACTTCTGTCAAAATAAAAATATATAGAATCGATTCATGTTTATGGCTAAATAATGATAGAGTTGTCAGTAGCCACATAATGTTTCTTGTAGCAGAAAAAATTAATGATTTAGGCAAAATTATGTACTTGTTGCCAAAACGCGAAAAATAAATATTGTTTTGTCTAACTAAATGATTGGTTATATTTACAACGGATTTTTTGCTGTAAAATTCAAAGATTTTGATGTTACAGTATTACGTGCAGGTATATATTTCAAGGGGAGGATATTTTGCACCGGGATTGGCATTGGCGTTCAAGTTTTGGAGAAAATGCTTTTATCAAAATTAGCTCATACGGGCCTTTTTCGAAAAAAAAATCATCGGGCCGCTTTTGAAATCGAACGCTTGACGTAGTTTAAAGTACCGAAACAAATGATATTTTTTTACTTGTATTACAGATAATTCAAATCTGCCGGTGGAACATGAACTGCAAGTTACGTCACGAATTTTTAACCAATCACCGCTATACCCCCTCGTCGAGCTTACCTTGTTAAAAGCATTTTCTACAAACCTTGAAACTAACTTTTTAATAAATTAAAGTTCCATTATTTATTTAAAGATACTTTAAATATGTACCTACTTTAAAGTAACTACAATCCAGGAAAAATAAATAGCGTTGTTACAGTGCTACAAGTTTAAGTTAGCGGTGGCACGAACATTCTAACGCTTTATCTTTAAATTTTATTTTGCAACCACACCTACTATCATGGGGCAAATGGGGACTACCAACATTGAGGGTGGGGCAAAAAATAAATATCTAGAGTAGAAAAAAGTAGGCTTCTACAACATATTCGTGCTTTGGGCTCTATGAATACTAATAACGTGAAAGGAAGCAATTAAATTTGAAAACGACTCGGTCGACAATCCCAGAGGTCACGCATCGGTCAACCAGGGTGGGGCAAACACCTGACCGTGCCTGCGCCCATGCCCACTACTGTTATGGTGTTATGTCTTAGACGACAGAGCTCTCCTTTTTCGCTAACTTATTTATGTAGCACTGTGCCTATTTGAATCTGAATCAGTTTACACAAATACCTCAGGGTAAAATGACAGCCAAGATGGAATCAATATTTATTACTTATCATATAAGCTGAATAATAATCATGGAGACCATTTGAATGCAACGCCATTTTTGTATAACCGTTGGAACAGAATTTTAAGTGTGTGCTTAGATCGGCAGGCCAAGTCCTTCTCTTGGGTATTTTGTTTAGTCATTGGTTTGCATTCAACACTTTGCCGCGTTCTGACCTTTCAATTTCAGTTGATCAACTTTAATTGAACGACAAAAATCAAACAAAATTTCATGCAGATTTTTAACTAAAAACTTGATCAATTTGTTGAAAGAGGGATTACACTAACTTGTCAATGCTTTGCGTTACTCAACAGAGTTGATCAACTAAAACTACTGTAATGTCTGAACGAGGCATTTTGAAATAGGATTTCAAAACATTGTCTTTTCTAATGATTGTATCCAAGTTATCTTCAAATCAACATTATTTTTTGCGCTCCGAAAGTCTTCTTTATAAAAATCTAAACAGATGTTGATGTTTTAATTATTAGAGATAACATTCCTTAAAGGGCTTTTGGTGCATGAATGTAAATAAAATAAAAACTTATCCTTTTTTGTTTGTTCGATAAGACAAACATGATTTTATTTATTTCGTGAAGCAAAAATATCATATTTTCCATCCCTAGTTTATGACCTGAAAATTTGGAAATGGAAATCATGTTTTCAATTTTCAATCCGCCGCGGCGCATAATCGAACAGGCGTGACCGGAAATAAACCGCCCCGTCATTTCTATTTGAGAAATTGAAGCTCTGCTTTTGTCGGCGGTTGTGAATACCGAGTGTTTTTGTTTTGTAGTGTATAATTTACCGGTAAGTGTTAAGATGCAATCTTTCACATTTCTTTCATTCATTGTAATTAATACATTGCAATTTGGGCAAACAAGTGTATTGCTAGAAAAAGGGTTCATCATTTTGACGGCGGCTCGCCGGTCGTATTTTTTCTCCGTTGACTCATAATGTACATAGGGTAGATAATCGTCCGACGTTAATGCATTATTGATTTATTTCGCATGTGCGTTTTGCCTGAGTGTACCGTGGAAGGTTAGTGTCGCTGTCAGAAATATATAAAGATCTTTTGTCTTTTCAGTTGATTTCTAAAATGTCGAATGATAAAGTAGCTACTCCCGACGAGATCGACGAGGAGATTGTTACCACCTACAAGCCTCCCCCAGAGAAGTCTATCGAGGCCATCATTGCGGCCGACCAGGACGATGAATCCCTCAGGAAATATAAGGAAGCCCTTTTGGGCCAGGCCCAGCAGGGACAAGTCATTGTCGGTGAGTTATTTTTTCTTTCTATATTTGAACTCCTGCAAATTGACTTTTCATATAAAACTTTCCGAGTAATATGGTAACCAAGGAAAGATGCATTACCATGACTAAATTCTGTAAAAATATCAATGCATCAATGCAATTAAATCTCTCACAAATGGGAGAAAACTTTATGTGGCCGCTCCTAGTGGTGATAAAATTATTTTATCATAATATTTAAATGTTTTAACACAATGTGATCGGGCAGTTTTCGGCCGCGTACTAGTGCTGCGAACGGGTGATTTTTCGCGTAATTTCGCGCTAACGTAGACCTCTAGAAAAATTGCGATAACTTCAAAAATATTTGTTTGATTTCAATAATTCTTTTTGCAAATTATTTATTTTATTTTATTATATTTAGAAATGTATTCTTCATCGTTAAACTAGTGCAGAATTTCACATAAAGCAGGAAAGTTTTGAAAAAAAAAAAAAAAATTTTAAACCTATCTCTTGACATTGTTTTACCGAAAAACGGCGTTTCTAAAACAGGATCTGTGGTCCAATATTCATTCCGTCTATCTTTCCGTACTAACCCCATGAATATTATGAGACCTACAAACTTTTTCATTTCCGGAATGGTGATATCTTTCCATTTGATACCTTTGGTATGTGATTTTAGTCGGTCGATGTTTTGATAATAATATCTGTTGGATTCGATAACCAAAAACTTAAAAAAATCGTCGTCTATGAACAATTTCAACACATCCATCTGCGTTTTTGGAGGATTATTCAAGGTAATTCCAGGAATACCCAAAAAATCTTCAAGAACTGGGGGATTATCATTTATAGACCAACCATCAACCTCTTCTTCGTCAGAACTGGACGAAATGGTCCTGCGGGTAAATGTTGTAGGCAGTGGAATAATATCTTCATCATCAACTTGATCGCTATCATCACTATCAAAATCACTTTCACACGATATGTCGGATAAATTGTCGGCGTATATTTCTTGGTCACTATCTTCATTGTGGTGAGACATTTTTCTTATGGGATAAAACACAATATAATAATATAACTAACTAAAAAAAATAACAAACTTTCAATCACAATCGTGGTAAAAATGTCTGTTTCATCGAAAATTTATCAAAAGTATTTTAACTTTTAACCACTAAAATAAAATGTAAATATGTACGTAATATATATATAATATCTATGTACTCGATATTTAGCTTTTAGCAACGTCCGACCACCAAAGAGTAGTGAAATAAACTAAAAAAAATATTATTCTTCGTCTTAGTGTTGCATGTATACCGTTATATGTACCGTTATCTTCGACTATTTTTGTGATTTATAACACTACCTCGGTACCCACCGTACACCCCATCTATTGTTCTCAAAAGGTTTTTACCTGCATAGCTACAACCCTACAGACGCTATATAGCGAAAACTCAAGTATATTGGAACCCGTATTTTAACGTGACCCGCGCTCCACTAACAATCTATCAAAAACGTATAAATACGTGATCCGCTCTCTAGCATTAATTTGCTAAAAACGTATCAATACGTGATCCGATTACAATGTGTTAAAATGAATTTTTAGTAATAATATCATACACACAATTAGTATTAAAAATGAGATTGCATAGTCTAGTAATTATTTCTATTTCAGCGCTAATCAAAATAATGATTGACAACTTCTATTAAAATGAATATGTTTTCCAATACATTCAATCTTGTGAATTTCTTGGAAATAATGCCAGTTCTAAATAATTCTTCGTAGGAAATGAAAGTAAAAGTAATTTCTCTCAAATTTCCTCAGAATCTTATAGTTCTTCAGTTTCCCGAATTCTATAATTAGCGCTGCATAAACACATTTTCTCCACAGTTACTTAAATCAACACACATCACTGCCCGGTTCCAATAATTGATCATACACGTAAATATAGACAGTTGGTGGTTGCCACACCATATATTATTATCTAATCTGTATATTTTAATCTTGGCCTCAGAAACTGCCATCTACGCGATTAATATTCAACTTATACATATTAATTACATCAATGATAATTTCTTCTTCCTTATTTTAAAATGGGGCTACTAATTTTGAATCAAGTTCGATTGACAGCATTGCGATTATGTGGAGTATTTAAATATAATCTTACAATAAAATTATGTTCTTTAACCTCTTGAAAGCCAGAGCAAAAAACAGAAAATTATTTTTTAAGCCGTCGGAGAGGCTCCATTCATAAAATCGAAAGTGGAATCAGTATTATTAGCGCAAGCAAATCTGATTTTGTTCTTTGTACATTTTACAAAGCATAAAGGTAAAATCGCAATGCAAATAATTCTAACAAGATTTTAATGTGAAAACTACCTTAACGAGTTGCGTGCCAATCAAAGCTTTGTAGAACTTTTTTTTAAATGAATTAATTTTTTTTGAATGATGGTGCTCCCAAGCCTTTTTTTGTTTTTATTACCTGCATACTTTTGTACTACTGGTATACTTTTGTAACATCAATACCTGCGTTCTACCTGCGGTGAGGTGCAGCTCTAAACAAAATTCATCCATCCCTAGATCATAGCAGGTACTAAAGTATTATGCGATTCTAAAATATGTCTTTCAATTGTGATTAAAAATTTTTTTGTAAAAACATTCCTTCTATTTAACATTTTTTTAAATTAAAGTTTTAATCCGATTTTTGAGCAGAACTCGTCAAGGTAATTTTCATACGGCACTCGAGTATATAGTAAAGATTCTCTGATACGATGTTATGATATGATGTTAATGCATTTGCAATTTTTTAATCTAGCTATTCCCTTTAAAGTATTCGGCAGCAATATCGGCGAAGCCAATAGACTTACCATTCTTCATTCATTTCATCAATCTTTTTATTTCATCCATGCTGATTTTGGTAACATTCACTCCGTCATTATTAATGCCTGATTCGCCGCTGGAAACACTGTCACCCGGGTCGCCTTCGAAATGGATGTCACCTGTCCATTAATAATATTGAATTGAGGAAGACATACATGACCAAGGGAATCTAATACTTGAGTCGGGTCATTTTCAGAAGCAGAATAACGGAAGTGTATGAGGCGCTGCATGAATTTGAACGAAGCAAGCATTTGCAAAGCAGAGTTGTGGGGTGGTCCATCCTCTCACGAGGGAACCTGGAGGGGAACCTCCAGAGAAATTGTTTGATGGTTGATGTAGTTGGATTGAAGAAACATATACCTATGTACTCAGTTGACATTTGTCACATGAGACCAGGTCGCTTCTTCAACTCGTTCTTTCGGCCTGTGTTTTTTCCTTCTTACGACATGGGTCACTTCAAGACCATCAATCATTCATTCCTCTCAAAAAGATCTTCCACACAGCATCTCCGATGACTCCTGAGGGAATCTATTTTTCTCTGGGCCTTCTGTGTGGACTGATGTAAAAAAAATATATCTAACCCTAACAAAATGAATCCGTCTTAGAAAAAGTCTGAAAAGAATTAATTGAAAAATGATTTTGCAATTTGTTTTGATGCAACTCATCTTTCATAATAATGTACACCTTCTCTGGTGTGACTCATTTGTATTCTTGCCTTTCATTTCGTTTATAATAATATTCGTGACTATATTGGCGGACTTGTTTGTGTAATACGTACGTACACAGTACTTTCTACAGCATAGCACCGATTTTATCATGTCTTCCATTGTATTTGTGATTGTTTTAATTCTTCTGAAAATTAACTGATAAAATGCTATCATAAGAAGACTTGATAAAACAATCTTGTTTTCAATGATCAAACCTTATTTGAATTTATTATTTTTATTCACATTTATTATTGGGGCTTCTGTCTCCCATTCGTTGGCTCACCTTTTGTAATAAACCAGTGGTGCAGCAACCTCTTGTTCAGCGGCCCAGGGTTCTTTCTGCCTTTGAAGGGGCGTACTCACTGAAGGTGCATTTCCTCTGAGGCAACATGAGTAGCGTGAGGCTATGACGCAACAATTTGAACCCGGAATTGTGAAACAATAAAATTAGCAGTTGTAAACAAAACAGAATTAAAAATGATAAGTTGAAGCAGTTAGCAAGTAAATACAGTATTACTGTTATTTTTAATTTTGTTTTAATTTAAAAAAATTGTCATTTAAAAAAAAAAAAAAAAAAATTTTTTTAATTCTTGACATGTAGCACCAAAATGATTTTGCCTCCATGAAATCGTTTGCACAAGTGCTACAAGCATCGACGACAAATCCCATGTGATGCGGGGAGTCACAATATGCATGTGGAAAAAATTTGTGGCAAATATTCGCACACCCAGAAACGGGTAACACTAGGAGATTGAATTATTGTGAAAAAAATTTACTTCAGGGGCGTGGCTTTGCTGGGTTAAACTAGTTTGCTTACCCGCAATACTGTTTAAGACTTTTTGACTACAGTCCAATCAAATTGATAATCTGTTCAGGAATGATTTCGATATTTGAAATTTTTTGTGCAATTGATTGATTGAAATTGTTTCAATTTTATCTAAAGTAAGGGAAAATTGAGCTTTTTTTGGGCACACGAGACACGCCTGCAGCATATTTCTATCAGTTGCTTATCTCTTCAGTAACTGATAACCATTATTTACCTGTCGTAACCAATTGATGTGATATAATTCACAAGACCCTGGCCCCTGGGATTCTAAGAATAACCAATTTCGTGAAAAAAAGTGTTTATTTTTATTCCAGCAAGGTTGTGTATAATGTGCAGTACAACTATAAGTTATCCATTAAATTAAAATTATATATTGGTTTTTGTTTCATCCTCTATAATTGTAATAAACCCTCTATAACAAATATCTGATGGAATAGAACTTCCTAATCCCATACAATAAAATATAATATAGTATGAGGGCGCTGTAGCATATCTGCCCCGCCCAAGATTCCCCGGTGCTGGCCGGGCCGTTCCGTGCTTCATTCTACCTGCTTGGCAAACTGTCTAACTATAATTCAAGCTCGAATTTGATGCTTTAACTTTGTATTCTCCATGTCTATAGAAAGATTTTTAGGCTAAAACAAAAAAAAAATTTAGGGAGAGGGTAATGAAGGGGGTGGGGTTCGCGGGAGGGGCGACGAGAGAGAGGGAAGGTGGAAGGGAAATGTGGGAGGGGAAGGGAACGTGGAAGGGGAACAAGGACGCATGTGAAAGGACATATAGGGGGAAACAATTTATTTCTTTGAATGGCATTGCAACGCATGCCGGGTACCTGCTACTTTCTTATAAAAATTGACAATTACTTTGAGATAGAGTTGTTGCACTCGAGTCTTTCCTTAAGACTAGCACCTCAGGAGTGAGCCAAATCTTTGTACATATGCAGACTTTGAGAAACATCATTTAAACACCAATCAATATACAGCATTCAAAAGTGATAGGGAATTTATTTTTGTGGAATATGTCCGAAATGGGGAATATTGCGGGAATTTTCATCTAAATGAAAAAATCTCCATGAGGTTGTCTCCTACATCAAAATTTCGTGTGATTTACAAATGTATCATTTTAATTAGAGCAAGCTGAGGACAGAACTTTAAGAATTTTTGTAAAGTACCGAATAGTAACATCAGAATGTTGTTGTTTGCAGCTGGCCGAAAAGCGTGTGATGTCACGTTACATACAGTGATGAACACAATACTGCAGCACTGCCATTAGAATTATGACTACTGATAAGTTTGTAAGGTCACACGAGGCACAATTGTATATGTTTTACCCAAGTTCTGAACGCTCTGAAAGCTCTGAACTTTGTCATTTTTGGAGATATCGAAAAACTAATTTTGCTGTTATTATTAACTCTTAATAATATACATTTTTATCAAAAAAGACCTCATTTAGAAAAATTTTCATAATGAAAATATTATTTCCAGACTTAGGGGAATTTATATTAGGCTGAGAAATATTCCCGGGTGCACATCACATCACTAGTCATAAATGTGATGTCCTGAACTGGATGGATTGTGGGCTCCTTTAGTTTATTTTGTAGGGATAATGCGATTGAATAATACAGTTGTTATTTGTTTGTTTTCCAGATGCTACGGATCTTAGGAAAGTGATAGTAAAGAAACTAGCCCTGTGCGTCACAGGTCGAGATGACGTGGAGCTCGATCTTTCTGGTAACCTTACTGGCCTCAAGAAGCAAGTTAGTATCTTTCTTTTCCAATTGAAGGTTGACTATCATCTGGGCAATCTTCACCCTGTGAACAACTCTGTAGACTCCGTTTAGACGACCATTATTCAACCAACCTCGCAACATCAGCAATTTTGACAGCAGAGCCGAGTCCTGGTTTGACTCACCGTTTTTACATTCGGTTCAATATGGTGGCAGTTTTAATTGTGTATTGATTATTTTTCAAATGTGAAACGTTATGTTTAATTGGACTTTGTTATTTGCATTTTTTCAATATTATTGTAAAACTACATGCTTTTCAAATTATTGTACCTCCACCTGCTTGAAGAAATTTGGTTGAAATGGTTTATAATTACTTAGGTAGGAATTTAAGTACCTACCTACAAACAAATCTTATGATTTCAGAGGAAATTTTGGTTTTGTTGATTTATATTATTGTGGCGTTCATACAACTATTTTTCGCCACTCTAGAATTCGCGAGAAGGAATTACCGTTGAAAGTATTTGCAAATTCGCACTACGCGCAGCACCTACCTACGCACGTATAGGCAGACAATGTACTCGTGAGACCGGCTGCCGACGAATAATAATATGCACCACCTTCGCAAAAGGTCTAGACTCAAGCGTGCATTCACGACTACAGTGACGAGTACATTCTAGAACCTTCCAGCGCACGTATTGCCAGCGAGTGGAAAGCTACTCGGCCGCTCGCTCTTATATAAAGTGGCCCGCTAAACTACAAACTAGTTCAGTTCAGTTCAGTTCAAGTTCAGTTCTAGTCAGTCTCGCCTCTCTACAGCGAACCATCGTAACATCGAGTGCCCGTGCATCCTCCCAGGGCAGCCTCCTTCGTGGACGTCACAAGGACTATCTGCCGGTGGCTCCACTCACCGAGTCACCGCCGTTTCCCTCCGCAACGCGCGTCGAGCAGCGGCCTGGGAGACGAGGTCATCCTACACCGCCACGGTGTCAAGCATCACGCTGGTGACTCCACTCACCGAGTCACCGCCGTTCATCACTCCAGGGCAGCTTCCTACGTGGACATCACCAGGACTATCTGCCGGTGGCTCCACTCACCGAGTCACCGCCGTTTCCCTCCGCAACGCGCGTCGAGCAACGGCCTGGAAGATCAGGTCTTCTCCGCAACGAGCGTCGAGCAACACTCTGGTGACCTGCAGGCCCGTGGCCTGCTCCACCACAGCATCTCCGACCTGCTTCACCCATCATGACCGAGCACCCGCAACGCTTCATTCTACGGCACTTCATCATCTCATGTTACACCGACCGACCTCAGCTACGTAGCTCATGCTTCAATAAACGACTGAACCCGCAACCAACTCTGATGCATTTCATTTCTCCCTCCGTCTCCGTCGACTCGCGGAGTCCGTTCCTTCATTATAACAGAAAATTAGAAACATATTTTTTTGGACACTAAGTCTACTATACACAGTACTATTAGTTTTTAACATTATCACCATAACATTACCCATTTAATTAATTTAACATTACCACTATAACAGGCACCACAAAAATATTATCACTATAACAGACACCCCAATTACAAATACCACAAAATTGAACATTATCCAAATCTCCTTACCCTTTATTTATCGAGCTAACAACTTAATAAAAATTATCTTTATAAATTTTGCAATTATAACTTAACCTAATAAGTTCACATATGATCTAACCGGTTTCATGCCAACTCAGAATCAAGTCATCTCAACCACCTCTTTGAAAAGTCATTAAAAGCTGTGAAAAAAATAATTTTAAAATAGCAATTAACCCTAACGTAACCTATTTAACCAATTTTTTATCATCACTTTTAATGACCTTTCTGAAGAGGTTCTGAGTTGGTTTCATTCTGAGTTGTCCGGCCACCGATCTAACCATACCTAATCTAAGGGCCTTCGCTCGTGGAGAAACTGAAAAAAAAAACAGTTTCGACGCAATAGCAATCAACTTTCTTAAGAAAATCGATATTTTTCTGATCTGACAAAAACTTGACAGTTTGTGAGCCGCTACCATGGCAACCTTTCAACAATGCAACTAAAAACGATGCAACTGAAAAACCAGCACTACTGGTCACTTCGGCATTCGTGTTTCAGTTGCATTGCTGATAAGTTGCCATGGTAGCGGCTCACGAACTGTCAAGTTTTGACACGTCAGATCAGAAAAATGTCAATTTTGTTAAGAAAGTTGATTGCAATTACACCAAGAACTGTTTTTTTTTTCAGTTTCCCCGTGAGCGAACGGCCTAACTGTCCTCGCACAGAGAAAAAATAAAACCTGGCCTGTCAAATTAAAATTTGAACAAAATCCGATAGCTTTGTTTATCTATCAGAAAGAACATTGTTATTGTATTCCATTGTTTTAATCGATATGAAATAATAATTTATCTTCAAGCCTAGTGTGGTTTTCATAATTAGCACAGAGTGTCATTAATTTCTAAGTGGTAGTAAAACACTACATTTTGTACTGAGAGAATAGACAAAACCTGCAGATAATGCAAATATATTTTACAACACTATGACCAGCGCATCCTATAGTCAATTCTGATGTAAGCCGGATGCTGGCAATTTGTGAAATGGCATGATAATACTGGAGTCTATGATTTTATTATAACACAATAGATATATTATGTGTCTCGTTTGCTATGTACGCCATTTTTAAATTCGCATTTTATCTCTCACATCTATATTAAAAATACTAATTACAGTTGTGAGTGTCTGTCTGTAACTCCGGTTTAATGAACTCTTTGATTTGCTTTGCATTTAACTAACTAACTAACCTTACGCCGTTTTCTGCAGGGGTAGGCAGAGAGGACGGACCGCCAAACAACTCGGTCCTGGCACACACTCTTTGCTTCACTCACTTTCATACATCGTCTCATACATACTCTTCTATTATTCTGACTTTTGACATGGCCCGACTCAAGTATCTGATTCACTTGATCGTGCCATGTCTTCCTCGGGCGTCCCCGACTTCTTCTACCATTCACATTTGCGTCATATATTCTTCTTACACTACTTTCTTCGTTCATTTGCTCTACATGCCCAAATCATCTGAGGGTCCCTTTCTTAATCTTACTCATTATTAAGTGTCTTAATTTAAAAAATTGGAAGCATTTGGAGAATTCAGACAGGCGATAAAGTATTTACCGAAAATATATTATTTTCGACAGAAAATTTTATAATTGGCGTTTTCAAAATTGGAACTGATTAGTGGAAAATTCAGACCAAACTTGATTTTTCACCGTATAATATGCTAGTGTTCAATATCAAAACATGTCGTAAATTAATCTTTATATTGGTCGGCTTAATTTCACTTGGTAATTTAACTGAGAAAGGGGACCGACCACATGTCTTGTTTGTTTTACGTGAATATGTATGTGAAAAACAAAAACATTTCCATTGTGTGTAATCAGATTCTATTGAGCAACTCGCAATATTTCTTATCTTTATAAACAGAGTAAATATTATTTGTTTTACATTTTCTTTCACATTGTAATCAATGTATTGATATCTTTAATTTCTCCTATTGTTTTGTATTCTATTCAATCATTCAGATTATGTGTGTTCATAATCGTTTTTTAAATCTTGAACTTCCGTGGACTAAAGTTAAAAAATTTTAATTGCAGACTTTGAAAGTTTTGATTGTAACTTTATGATTGTATTTTTTTTATGATTTCAGGTGTTTACCATCAAAGAAGGAATTCAATACAGAATACGCATAGATTTTATTGTCCAGAGAGAGATTGTACATGGATTAAGATACGTTCAGAAGACTTACAAAATGGGCATTCCAGGTTTGTACCTAAATGAATAATTCAACCAAATATTTATGTTTCTCAATTTTTGAAACTGACAATTCATGGTGGAATTCCGTTATAATAATAAAATAAAACAATTATGAAACTTATTTCCACTTTAATTTATTTGACCGTAACCGGTTTCGGCTTGTTAAAGCCATCTTCAGACTGGTACAAATTATTCTTAATCTACAGTTTATATACATAACATATGGGGAAGAGGCGTGGTCTCTAAGGATTTTATTCAATTATATGGGTTTTCTTACATTTGTTACTAAGGACCCTCGCTCATGGAGAAACTGAATAAAACCAGTTTTCGACGCAATCAACTTGAAAAAAATTGATTTTTTTTCTGATCTGACATATTGCAGATTACTCGAAAACTTGATAGTTCGTGAACTGCTACCACGGCAACCTGTCAACAAGGCAACTGAAATGCGACTGCGACTGTCACCGCGGCAGTTGCGTTTCAGTTGCCTTGACAGATTGCCATGGTAGTGGCGCACGAACTGTCAAGTTTTGTCATGTTTTGACATGTCAAATAAAAAAAAATATCAATTTTGTTGAGGAGGTCGATTGCATCAACAACTGGTTTTTTTTCAGTTTCTCCGAAAGCAAAGGCCCTTGGTCGTCTTTGACTGTTGAATTTTTAAATTATATGAATTATTAATGACCTAATTTTATTCATATTACTTGTAAGGTATTCCCCAAACAATATCGAAGTAAGCTACACATCTGAGGTAATTAAGCCTGCTGGGAATAACCAAAATAATTAGAAATTTTACAGTCAAAGACAACTTTGTAACAAATGTAAGAAAACCCATATAATTAAATAAAATTCTTAAAGACAACCCCTCTCTCCCCTCCCCCACATGTTATATATATATATATAAACCGTAGATTAATAATAATTTGTACCAGTCTGAAGATGGCTTTGACAAGCTGAAACCGGTTATGGTCAAATAAATTAAAGTGAAAATAAGTTACATAATTGTTTTATTATATTATTAAAATATTTATATATTTCCCATAAGATAAAATTAGAGACCATTCTTTACCCAATTCAAACAAATAATTTTTATAAATCAGTTATCGTGATCTAGCACTATTTTCATTCAGAAGTCAATTAATTTGTACTTCATTGCTATCTTGCATAATTTTTATCTAAGTATTAATTTGATAGCGTTTTTTAGTTTGGCGTAAATTGTGCTAACCGCAAGCTGTTCCCACCTATCAGGACCTAGAGTGCTACACGTACTTCCTGCCGTCCTTTAGCTGTTAGCTGATAGCCCTTATCTCTGGCATATTTGTATTTTGTTGTTACCGTTTACATATCTCCTACCTTTCAGCAATATGCTTAATATATTAAAAATAGTTCCCTTTTGCCATGATATTATAATAAATTAATTTCAACCAAATTTTTATTTGTTTACCAAAAACTCCGAAATAGATTTCTAATGCTATTCGTCATAAGATGATGGTGTACGCTTTTTCTTTGAATTGGCAGATTGTGAGTTTGATTCCTTCATTGCAATCCTCCTAAATAATTTGGGAGGCCGGGGATGGATACCGGGATGGGAACCATATATTGGATGACCAACAGCTCTGCTGTAGGTCACCCCATTTTCGCCACGTTTGAAGGGGTTTGTCAAGGTTTGGCGGCGAATATGCTGCCATGTTAACTGCATGGCGGGCTGGATCGGTGTAGACTGAGGTTGAGGGAGACCTAATGTATATCTCTCAGGCCAGACTCTCTTAACCCATCGCCTTACATCGCAGTGGGAGGAATGGATTCATACTTCCGTCACTCCTGGACACATTGATCCGCAGATTCTTAACCACCCCTCATACCTTTTTCCTTGCCAGAACTTGCTTTCCCCAGAAAGACCCTCAAAACAGCACCCCCAAAGATGACATGGGCCCTGGGGGAACTTTTTCCTCATGGCCTCCTGTGTCTAGTGTAAAAAAAACCCAAAAATCAAAATTCTCATGTTGTGGCGTTGTTTGTTGGGTGGGTGGTTCGTTTGGTGATGTGATGTCTTTTGTTAAATTGAAGAACAATTATTTGAGTTCTTGTGAATTTTGCATTATTAAAAATAATATTTGATTTTCATGAAACTAAATATCTGAGACACGAATCAATTGGCTATGAATTTCAGATGCATATCAAATTATGCTAGACTTCTCAATCTTTAATTAAATTTAAAAGAAAATATTTTAAGTAACAGTATCTCAACCTATTGTCTAGGACTGAAATTACACAGAAAACATTATGCATTAAAGTATAATATTGTAATTAATTAATGTAACAAAATATTTTTATTTTCCCTCTTGCTTCTTGGATTTTGCCTCAAAGGAGCCGGTACGTAATTTTTATGTTTACATTATGAGTAATTTGTTTTGTAAGACTGTTTGAGAATAATTTCATATTGTATTGTCAATTTGTCCAATGTCTTTGACGCTTTCGGACGTTGTTCATTGATGGTGTCTTGCATGCTAATTGTTAAATTCAATTCAATTCAATATCCGTTGATGGGTTGTTGATTCATAAGCCGAGGTCGGACGTTTCAATAACACTTTAACCTTATTTGGCCACTTGTGTTGCTTCTATGAAGAATTTAACCTAGTTTTAGATAAGATTTATTGCATAATTCTATGGATATTGATGCAAAAATGCAGTCTTGAAATAACTTCATTGTTTATTGAAAATCATCAGATAATACGCAAACAGTATAATTACATATTATGATATGCAAGATTTATATCAAAAAATGGTCTGTCGATTGTTGCTGTATTGTATAGTTCTTACTTAGCTCAAGCGGTTGTATTGTATTGCCGCATTATAAAAAATTATGCTAGCTCTGCCTATTGTCTAATAATTATCTTTCCCCTGAATACTTTTTAGAAGCTATTTAATATTGGAATATGATATGCGCATGCCAAGCTTTCTAAATTCACTATGAACTGAAAAAATTCAATTTGTATAGCGGAGGATAGTTTTTTTGAAATTTTTTTTATCAGAATACTGTCCAAGAGTCCCAACTTCTCCCAACTGCCTTAAACCAATGAGACTATGGCATACCAAGTTGAGGCTGAAGGTAGTGAGGAGGGGAAGGAGATGTGGAGGAGGAAAGTGGGGAAGTGCCTGGCTATTCAGATCTAGTCACCAACCACGGCTAAAGCCATTTCAAGCAACGCTTTAATTCTAAATGTCGTCTTACACCAGGATGAAACTGAGAGTATTTTCCACTCCAGAAAGTGCCGCAAATGTACCTTATATTACATTTTTTTAAAAGATGAAATAAAATGAATTGTGAAATACCACAATTGATGAATCAAATAAAATTTACTTGCGCACACTGGGATTTGAACCCGCGATCTCTGGATTGCTAGTCGATAGCCTTATCCCTCGACTACGGAGGCCATCATAATGGCTATCTTAATGAATGCCAAGGTTATTTAGCCAATCAACAGCACCGGGAGTCATTTGATTCAGCACAGCTGTGCCTCTTGCCAAGCGTGGTGGAAATTCTTTTACGATATGTTTTGAGATGTGTACGTGTACACAATCTCACAATTGTGTCAAGTAAGGCCCGTTTGTGCATTATTTAATCACAGCGACTGTGATTGCATCGGTTGCGATTCGAGAAACACATTGAGAACCTTGGCTGTTTAATAGTTGTCTCTTTATTCTGACTGACGCTGACACTAGCTAATGAATGTAACAAATCTGTTTTAGTTGACAAGATGGCGCACATGGTGGGCTCTTACCCTCCCAAGATGGACATTCAGTCCTACACCACCCCCCCGGAGGACGCTCCCAGTGGCCTGCTCGCTCGCGGCTCCTACACGGTGAACAGTCTCTTCACCGACGATGACAAGAACGTCCACCTGCAGTGGGAGTGGTCCTTCGAGATCAAGAAGGACTGGTAAATAAACAACAAGGGATTGGACTAGAATACACTACAACACCGTCATACCCTACTGACTGCTGACCGACTGACCAATAGGACATTCTGCCACTGTCATTCAGGAAGATGTGCCACCGATTGTGATGGAGTTCCAAACACCTCAACCTTAATTAATATGATTTTGGTTATGTCGCATTTCGGCAGATGTAATAATGTTAATGAGCAGGGTGTGACTGTACGGAGGTTGAACTCCGCAAATGCAAGTGATTCTACGTCAAATGACAAGACAGAGGGAAGGCAACTTGGTATGTGTAAATAACACTGGGACGGAAACCAGCTTGCATTTTAATAGAATTTGTTTTAAACTGTTTAAATGCAATTTCAGACTCAAATCTGGGCTGTAGCTCTTACACGGTAATACTCCCAAAATTAAAATACAAAATAATCTTTTTCAATCTTTTCAAAATCCGAAAAACAAATCGGAACTTGTTTCTATTTTCAATATGTCGGTTTAATCAACTATTTTAAAGAATTGTTGATAGATTTAAATTGAATAATTATATAATTTGAGATTAATGGTGTCATGATATTAAAAGTGTCAGCGTCCAGTTGTCAGGAATGCTATCTCAATTTACATATCTGTCACAATCGTACCAAATGATTATTCAGTTTGACTTCATAAATGATATTAAACAACTTGCATTGCATTGGATTTTCTAAAACCAAATTATTAAATCAAAGACTTCCATATTTTTATATCTTTATCTTATAAATCTGTCTGATTTTGAAGAGAATCTTGTAAAATGCGGTGTTTATAATATTTCTGGCATTTATAATAATACATAATATAAAATGATTCAATTTAATTATGTTTTGCTTTCAAATGTGGTTTGAATTGGGTTGTCATTGAATGCTGTTCCTCATTCCTACTTAAGGTCTGGATATTAAAGACAATTCACCGTATCCAAGCTCAAATATCTTGACAAGAGTGCTTTATGATTTACGAAGGTCCACCTGACATCTTGCTTGTGTGCTATTAAGATATTGCTCACTTTTTAATAGTGTTTACGCTTTAAAGTTAAATTTATATTAAACTTTGTCAAGAGGAATGTTTTTTTTTAATTCACCGACCTCTGTCGGTGATTGATGTGTGTATAATTTTTATATATGTTTTTAATTTTAAAATGGACAAATTTTCATACACAATGTTTTACAAGCTGTAACATTGTATGTATTTTACAAATTCTAGGGATATATTGGGAAGGCATTTTGAGTGTAATAGAACAAGTTGTTTATTGAAAACCAGATTTGCTTTGCTTTGAACGTCTCCTGGTTGTCACTCACAATCCATTACAATTCTTTCACTACACGGTAAAATCCTGAAAACATTTATGTAATGGCATTTTTTGTGTTGTTTTTATTTTTTACAAGTTGCCTAAATGTTTTCAATTGTTAGATCACCTATCTGCAGTGATTTTGAATTTTCTCGGAACTTGATTCATTTTAATAAACTTTCTAGGGTTCTTAAAAATATCATCCCTGTTTTGGTAAAAACATTTTCTGCCAGAACTCCAACTTCATTGTGTATTTTAAATGTTGATTGTACTGAGATTAAATATATCTTTTTAAATATTTTTTAAAACTCCTGTGTAATTAGTTATCCAGAAGTGACCAAATATACACTTTAATTGTACAAAGTACTCAGTTCAACATTTAATGTAAAATCATTTCACAATCTATTAAACAACTGATGTCCTATTAAATCATACAAAGTGCATTGTGAATGGTAAGTTTTGTAAGAAATATATTTTTCCTAGAACATGTGACATTTGTAAAATTTCACTTATTATTTATAGCACCGTAATTACCCCGCAGTACTTACGTAATTAATTTGCAGCTTAAAATTTATTAAGCTTTTGTCAAACAATTAACAAAGTACCCCTACCTATGAATTGCATTGTTCGCCTTGTTATGCATAATTTGTACTACATACTCCAAGCAATAAATAAAAGTATTATTCGGTGTTGCTGTGTGCTATCTATGTCTGTTTCCTATTTCATGTGAATTTTAAAATGGTTGTATTAGACGTTGTAGCTGTGTAAAATTTTTAATACATATTTAGATTATTTTACAGTTTATTTCACATTATTAAAATGACTGCTTCTTCCTGAAATAAACACAAGCTTGTCGGACTGAAATATGTGACAAAGGAATTTCATGTTTTTAAAATGTGTTGTTCAGATGAACCAATATTCAATTAAATAAAATAAGTGTAGTCTGTTTTACGAAGCTTTTCATATTTACTACATTTTTGAGTAATGTTTTTAATCTATACATTTTTTTGGTATAATATGTGCGATTTTTAAATTTTTATTAAAATCTTTTGATAATCCCTAGTCTAAGTGGAATCTAGTTTTTTGAGATATTTACGCAAATGGAATAATATTTTTTTGTTAGCGAAAATATTTGTATTTTTCTACCCTAAATGTGCAGTATTACCCTATTCAAGAAGTGCATCAAATGTCTGTTTTTATGATGGCAATTTTTATTTTTGGAAACCGGTTTAGTTGATGATTATATTTTTTATAATTTTTTGTGTATTTTAAGTCAATTTAGTTTTAATTTACAGTTTAAAACCAAAGTTATGTATCCTCTTTTTACTAGTAATGAAACAATCTGGCCTTTTGATATATTATAAAAACAATAAATTTACTTGGCTTAACTGCACTTTAGTGTTATGTATTCATATTCAATTTGTTGTATGTATTTTCCTTTTCGTAAGTGTTTTGATACGAACTTACCTGAAGAGTGCTTTGAAATACGTAACTGATCAATTGTTGTGAATTCCTTTTGAGTCTGAAAATATCCTGTACTAAAATATCTTGGATAAATAATTATTTACGAGGAGAGAGTATATTTCACTATAAATTCCCCGGTGCCTATAGACATTAACCTGCTAAATACCTATGATATGCCCCTTTGACTATGTATGTTTAAGCTGTGTCAACAAATATATTATTAAATATAGAATTATTATTATTATTATTGGCTTTCTTCCGACAGCCTGACAGATATTTTTCAATACTTTTAAGTAATCCTCCGCAGTTGTGCATTATAACTGTTATTTTAGCAATATTTTATTAAATTTGTATTTTTAATTATCGTAGGAGTACTTAATAAAGAATAAAAAAAATATGTTTCACTTTTTATTTTTATAAGTTTAATTGTATAAAATAGTATGACGATGAAATGAGAGTGTTTTCTGAGTGCAATATAATATCATCTTCATAAAAAAATTGGTTGTCTGTAAAGTTAGTTTACGGACAATAATTTTACGTGATAATGTCACGAGCCGAACGCTTAAGCCGGAGCTTAGGCCGATCTTGCCTCTATCGCTTGTTCCGCAATCTCGCTTGCACGCTCGGCCTGAGCCGAGCGTGCAAGCGAGAATGAGTCATACTTTACCTGAGTAGAATGAGTCATACTTTTTCGTGAGTGCTGCCGTCGTTCATCGATTTATAAGATTTTATCACATCAAAATTATTTCCGAATGAATTTTTTTTTTTTCATGTATGGTGGAGGTACCTTGTTGTAAGATTTCTCTTATATATATTATGTAAAATGTAAGAGCATAAACAAATATGTACACAGAAGTCGTTGTGACTGATTGTTTACTAGAGGAAAGAACAAATTAGGTGGGAAAACCCAGTAAACAAACTGTTGCCAGAGAAAGGTTTGAAGTTGGTTGAAGTAATGTCTGGTTTTTACAATTTTATTTTTATTTTTACATTAGCTATATATGGGAGGTCACAAGGGAAATAATTCCCCTCAGGGCCTATGTCATCTTTGGAGATGCTGTGTGGAGGGTTTTTTTAGGAAAGGAAGTTCTGGAAAGGTAAATGGTATGAATGATGGCAGTGGTGGCCTGTCCCTTGGGTCAATAAGTCAATGCCCTCCCCAGAATTATGAGATAACAATATATCATAATTATTGTATTACATACATCAAAGAAACTGGTCATATTCTTATTTATTTGAAAATGTACTGCGAGATCGTGGAAAGCGGCAGCGGCGAGTAGTGACGTCTAACATCTAAAATGGAAACTACCTTTTACACGCCCTTGTGATTGGCTGGGTCAATTTACCAAATGTCTTGCTATCTTCTGTCTCTTTACGTGCTATGCAATATATGAGATGGCAGTACATCTTAGTAAATGTTCTTGCATGCTGAAGACAGCTTGGGTCATTGCCATGAGGGAGAAGGCGCAATGAATATTATGTGTTTGAAAGGGATGGTTTGATGAACTTAGGTTGGTTTTGCATATTACGCGCTTGTCGCATGAAACAATTTACTATAATAAATAATAATGTAATTTGACCATCGAATTCATGGGGTACCTATGAATGAATACAGAAAATGTCACCGTATATCACAATATCAACTTATCAAAAGACCTTCTACTTCTAGATCCCTTGAGCGACCTCTGAAGGGTCGGTAGGAATCTGATGATCAGTGTGTCCATGTTTTAAGAATCCATCCCTCCTAGTGCAGTGCAAGGCAATTTTCTGAGAGAGTCCTGCTGGAGAGGTCAAAAGGTCTGGTCTAGTAGATTGGCAGATGAATCCACCACCAAGAACCAGACAAATCTCACCCTATTAATCACCAGATCGACCTATGGCAGAGGTATTGGTCATCCAACAAATGGTTCCCGGAGTGGCGGTACTCATTTCCGCCTCCCAAAAGCTTGGTGGTTAGTGTAATGTGTAGTGCAAATGGTTAAAAAGTGCAATTTGAGAAAACTCTACAACATATGTTCAAATAAATAAATAAATATTATAAAAAGAATAAGTGATTGTTTTGAGTTTGGTTGGAGTTCGTGTGAAATGGAAATGGTGTGATAAGTAAAAAGACAACTGTTTTCAGAATAAAAAGGGTTTTATTCCAAAGAATCAAAATGTGCTGTGAATGGGCCTCAAAATCTTTTACCCTGGACTGCAGATAGGAAAGCAAAATGGTAATTTGTTATCGCTGCATTATTTCTTACATTTTACTGTTAATTTTAAATTCACTTTTCACTAGTTTTTACTGATCATGATGTGGAGCGTCTTAGAATAATGTTTGCCCCAAAAGTTTAGGACAAATAGCTGTAACCCTGCAAGGGGCGCCAGTTCCATCTTGAATTTTCATTGGCATAACAATGACGCTGCACAGACTACCTGTAAACAGAGTAAAAGTTTCCAGTTAGATCTAAATATAAACAAACTAATGGGCAAACTTGTCATTATTTGATGTTTCACGCATAAAGGTGTCAATAATATTGTAAGATTTTGACTAAAAATTTATTTATTTATTTCCACATACACGCCATTAACATAATTATATTAACCCTTAGCGGAACTTTTGACTTTTTTTTACTTCAAAATTTTGAACTGAATGACAAAAATGTCAGTAAATATGTTGTTATTCATATTTTTTAAGAAGTTTTTGACAACGGCAAATATTTTGTAGTATCAGTTACTTTAATTTATGTGTTATTTTAAAAAGGTCACTGCTTCACTAGGTTTTAATTATTTTGTATGTGTTATCTTCTGGGGTACCACAATTCCGCTAAGGGTTAACATATGAATAGCACAACAACTTAAAGAATGTAACAGTATAAATTTAGAAGTTAAAAGTAAGAAGTCAAAGTATAAAATAAGTATAAAGTAATAACTAATAACATTACTTTATTATATTGACACTGGAAAGGTTAAATGCCTTGCAGCTGGAAAGGAAGAGTGGCTGAAGCGCCGTACGGTGCTTGAGCCATTTTTCCTTTCCAATGTAGGTATAGAGGGTAAACTTAAAATAATTAATAATCTGCTCGTTCATAGAACCCAGAGGTGGCTCCCAAATTAATGGCGTATTTGAGATTTGTACAGGATTAGCAGCTGATCACTATTGAAGAATCTGCTAGCCCTATACAAGACGCTCAGTTTCTTGGAAGCCAGACTTACTCGAGCTTCCATGGAGCCCCGATATTTGATTTGAGTAGTATACTCTTAATTATCATCATCATCATCAATCATCAATCAATATATTAATACGTGAAGCCAAAACTTTGTACCCCTTTTTACGAAAATTGCGCGGACGGAGGAGTATGAAATTTCGCACACTTATAGTTTATATAGAGGAGGAGTGCAGAATGCTAATATTTTTTAAAAATTATGCATAAAAATAGATTAAATCAATAACAAAAACATTACACACACTACCATGTATTTGACACACACACTCGCGTCTTTACTCTATTGTTTATTGTTAAAGTCTATGGTCAAATTGAGAATAGATTTATTGTTAGTCTTTAATATTATTTGTCTATGGTCTTACTGAATGTCAAACATAAAAAAAACATTACAATTATGGTCGAATTTCGACCATTGGGCGACCACTAGTAATTATTATTTCAACTTACTGGGTAGCTCCTTTTCGATGTTAAGGTTCTCCAGCATGAAGATGTTGTGTCCCGCGAGGATGGTATGCACCACTCCTTTCAGCTCCTGCCCCGCGTCCACCGAGGGAGTGTCCACGCCGACTCCCACCAGGTTCTTGCTCTCCACCAGCCAGTTGGCTACGTCAGCACTAATGCCTGTCAAAACAATTTTATTTTTATTTCATTCTCAAAGTTCTAGCTGGCCAGTGGAACTGTTGCCTGGGGAATGTTCTCAGGGCGAGGCGATGGAGAAGTGAAGAGGAAGGTTGGAATCATGGCCATTCAGATCAAGCCAGGAAGATTACGATTCTAAAAGGTGGAATCAGAATGTTACTGATAGTGATAAATAATTGTGGCCTACCCTATTTATTGTTTTAACCTAAGGTGATTTAAAGTGATTTAAAGTGTCTTGGCTGTGAAATGTACGAGAGTGAACCGGTATTAGAAGTGTGGAGGAGCTATTCCGGGCAGCGCAAGATAGAGATACATTTTCCAGAGTGATCGCCAACGTCGGGGGGACCTGATAGGGCACACGAAGAAGAAGAAGATTTAAAGTAATGTTTCGATTACACGTAATGGTTGTCTTTCATCAGGATGATATCTTTGATTAAGGAACAAGGCGGAAATTTATAGTATCTTCTTTAATTTTCTTTTAAAAAACTAAATTACTTGGATAACACTGTTAAATTTATTATACATTAAATTAAAAAATAATAGTAAATAGAGTTCTACGAGTTGAACACAAAAATAATATATAGGTTTTACCTGGAAATTTGAGATTAAATTGATTTGGGTTCACAGCTCCAAAGTACTTGGTAATGTTTCCGTAGTACTGACTCCAGCCGAATCTGAAGATGACCGTATAGTTTCTTCTGGTGTCCAGGTGGAACAGATTGTTCATGTGGGACCTCTGTAGCAGGAACTCTTCATTTCCCCTCACCAGCTGGCTTAGGTCGACGATCACCACTGCAATGAAGACCTATATTAGTTAACAGCCCTCCACAATAGTGACCAAATCAGTTAAAATAATATATTGCATGATCCCATTCAAATCAAAAGTTAAAATGGATCGAGAACTTAGTATTTAGCAGGAACTGCCAAGAAATTAATCGTGGCACTTATTGTAGGTGGAAAGGTACCCCAATGGCTGATTATGTCGACCGTTATGGTCATTAATTATTGTGACGGTGCACAATGGAGCAAAACACCTCTTTTCGATACAATAAACAAAAAAAATTCAATCTTACGAAGTCGCTTTATTTGTTGGATAGTATCCCTTAAGTTGTAGCATACTTAGCCTAACCTTTCTACCTGTAATCGCTCTCAGTCCAGCAGATCGGTCGTGAAGAAAAGATCCCCGTTAAATGAGCCAATGAGTTTATATATTTATTTTGGAAGATACCTGATCAAACCCCAAAAGTGATTATGGATCCATCATGTTCAAGTATTAAACTTATTTTTTTCATTTAGTTAAATAAAGACAATATTAGCGAAACTCAATCGAAAACCTGAAACAGAAAAATCAGAAAGGATACGGTCACATCTGGGTCTCGAACCCAGGACCTTCGGCTTTCCGGGCCGCATCTCTGACCACTGAACTAATGTGTCCCTATCCGATTCTGTAATTTTTAACTGTATCATACTTCGACTAAGAACTAACAAAACTATCTTCATTTTCTTTACGCATATTTTATTGGCTGCTATCTTTATGTATGATTGCAAGATTTTCACCGTAAAACGTCGATATAAATAAATAGCGTTTTCAAGCATTCTTGCCCCACCGTGCGGCGTCAACCTAAGCAGAAAGGCTATTCCCTAAAATTTGTGATAAGAGATTGTTCTCCCGCGAGAAGTGCTGTCAGATTTGTGTGATTTTCTACGGCTGTTATTTGCTTTTTCTATCGGCCGATGTCAAAATTTCAGCTGTGAGCTGTCACGTATTTAAGTTTGGGTCGTTTTAAACACGAATTCCTGCAAGTATGCATGATTATTTATTCATTTAACAGCTGTAGAAAATCACACAAATCTTACGATCAAACGACCTCTTATCACAAATTTTAGGGAATAGCCTTGGACGAATTTAAAAAAATCGAGGTTCGATGAAAACCCTTGATTTTAACTAAAATACTTTTAGGTATTAACATCCTGACGAAGAAAACGTAGTTTTTGAAACATGTCGATATTGTTAATTAAATAGTGGTGTACACAAAGTTATTTGTTTTCATTAAATTAATAATGACGCCACAAAGTGAATTTGCGAAGTTTAAAGAAATAAAATACTTTGTTTGACGTCATTGAAAACACTTGCATCAGTTAAGGAGCAACTATCTCACTCTCCGGATAATCAAAATCATGATTTTAAATAACTATTTCGCCCGAATTATTAACGAATAATATACATAATTTTGGAAACGTCTTTTGTTCCTAAGTATTTACGCTAAAAATGGGTATTTAGGCTAGTTGCTTTTTAATTAATGTAAATAACAAAACAAAAAAATCACCTAACCACTCGAGCGTGTCGATTTTCGCTTTGGTCAATCGATTTAATTAATATCACTCCTCCAAATATTAATACTGCAACATGAACTGCTTACTGCGATCTAAATCCACTGAATTCACCTAGATTTTAACGTTTATTTCTTATTTTTAGGTTCTATCAATTAGGCAAATTACGGCAAGCGATCGCTCAAGAAGTTTATGTCAAAAATTGATCGAGTGGAAAAACCTATTTTAATTTATAATGTTAGGTACTCCAATAGTAATGAACACCAAGTGAACATGGCGAATGTCGGAGACTGAAATATTCGTAGATGCTCCTCATTGTAATTGAATTGATATTAAATGTTTAAAAAATAATTTGTGCATTTTGGATGTCCAGATATTCACCAAAAACTTACATGGGGTAATGAGATTCTCAAATGGAATTTGTCCAACGGTCCAACCATCAGGGTTAAAATGGTAAGGGGCGTCCAAATGGGTGCCACCGTGCTCTGCAGTGCAGAATTCATTCGTAGAATACCTGAAATAAAACAAAAAAAAACATTAAATATTTGTGCAAAACCTAGGTTTACAAACAAAGTTAAATGCCTTTTGTTGTTTTCTAATAACGCAGGCAAAGACATTCAAATTGATAGACGAGCCCATCAGGGAAAGTGGAAGAAATCAAGGTACGCGTAAGGGAGAGGGGCATGGCCGTCTGCCTTTCTGTGATTCTGTCAAAATCTGACAATATAAAGACAAATCGCATAGTAAAATCTCCATTTAGAAATAAAATCTGCTTACGAATAACTAGTTCTTTTTACAATGGCGCGTAAATTGCTGGCTGCGTAAAAAAGTTAACTACAATTCCCAAATCGGTGAACAAAAGTATTAGTTTATTTCCAAAATTGAATATTTTGTTATACTTTTTAGTTAGACACTTTTACAAATGTGTTGTGATTTACCAAACTCATTGATTTTTGGCGTCGCTACGCGATTTGAATCCGTTGCGGTTTTTTTTAACCGTTTTTACGAACTTTCAGATCCCGCGCAAAAAGTCCCAAATGGCCTGCAAACTGTTGCCTTTAGCGAACTTTACTTTTCTGCGCAAGGTTTTGATTATTTCAAGGTGCGCTCTTCGATCGTCAACTTACGACTGATTTCATAGTTTATTCAAAGCATTCACGAATCCTCCTAGTGTCAAAAATGTAGTCACTTGGTTTGCCTCCAGCTCGTCGAAATGAAACCCAGATTTTACGTTAGGGCAAGTCTATATCAATTTGGACGTCTATTAATGCAGGCCATTGTTACTCAATCGAACAACCAATGCAACGAAATTACACACTCCCTACGTTGGTGGCGTTATGATTAAATCGTCGCTTGACGCGTCACAATTCACAAACACTTCACCACAATCTACACATCTGCCCTGATTATGGACAATGTAACGCTGTTTGAAACGTTGACTAAAGAAGAAGGAATCGCAACACGGCAAAAGGTTATTTGACTTCAGCAGAAATAAGAAAATCGAGCAATTGGATACCTTCACCAACATGACCACATCTACACACTTAATCAATTTATCTCATTAATGCCAATGAAGTTATAGCGTACAACAATTTTATGAAGATTCCATGAACCAAAATATTATGTATTTGTAAAAAGCATTAACTTTGTGGCTCGCCATAAAAAAAAACATATAAATTTTTCATAGACCGCCTTTATTTTGGTTACGTTTTTAGATTTTCACGGCCAAAAGTAATTTCGTTATTTGTTTTTGGGGTGTTATGCCGTGTTGCGCTACCTTTAGCCAACGTTTCGGACAGCGTTACAGTGTCCATCATCGCTGTCCAAAACGTTGGCTAAAGGAGGTAGCGCAACACGGCATAACACCCCAAAAACAAATATCGAAAACACTTTACCTTTATTAACACTACCGGTTTCGGAAACACCCATCTTTCGTCAGGAGAATATTATAAGGACTAAATTCTAAACTCAGTTTAAATATTCTCCTGACGAAGGAAGGGTGCTCCAGAAACCGGTAGAGTGTGAATAAAATAAAAGTGGTCTTCAACAAATTATGTGTTTTAATTTCAAAATATTGTGAATTAAAAAAATTTAATTAAATGAAGACATTATGAGCGAAACTCAATCGAAAATCTGGAAACAGAAAAATCAGAAAAAGATATTTACACCTCTGGGACTCGAACCCAGGACCTCCCTACTTTCCGGGTTGGGAGGTCCTGGGTTCGAGTCCCAGAGGTGTAAATATCTTTTTCTGATTTTTCTGTTTCCAGATTTTCGATTGAGTTTCGCTCATAATGTCTTCATTTAATTAAATATTACAGTTTGAGGTTTTACTCATAAAGTTAAAATAATAAATAATAATAAAAAAAATTATCTTACCAGACTCCATCTGTCCTCGTCCCAGCGAATTTTTTCGTGAACGCGAATCTTTTGCCACCGGGCCAATATACGGTTTTATTGTCGTAGGGGTGAGAAAGGTCGTTGAATTCCAGCCCCCCCGTAAAAAGGGCATCGTTCACGTCGACGTTTCCATTCGTCGAGGCGCAGTCGAACGAGGAGATGGATAGAAGGAGATTTATCAAGAAGAACAACGCAGCCGGGTGACCTCTCATGTTTGCGGCGCGGTGATTACTGATGAACCCGATGACTTAGCTGAATAAATTGAGAGTGTTGATTGTTGGAAGCGGTGTGGACTGTGGGTAGGTCATTTTAAAGAAATGATTATTTATCAGCGGTCGAGAAGCGTCGGTTTAGCAAAACGGTTTTTGGTTCTCTCCTTGAATTGAGTGATCCTTTGATATTTTAGTAAGATGGAGTGTAATATGTTTTACTTGCCATATTGAATGATTTACAGCATGTAACCACGACATGATTATCATAAAAAAATGATTTTTTTTTTTTACATTAACTCCACACAGGAGGCCCTGAGTAAAATAATTTCCCTCAGGGCCTATGTCATCTTTGAAGATGCTGTGTGGAGGGTGTTTTTGAGGAGCGGAAGGCGTGAAAATGGGTCTTGAAGAGACCCATGTTGTAGGAGGGAGGAAACACAGAGGCCGGCAAATCGTTCCACAGCCGAGCAGTTGAACTCAAGAACGAGTCGTAGAAACGACCCGTTCTCATGTGACTAATGTCAACCGTGTACAAATGTTGGGCGCGTGTTTGGCGCGTTTCCCGACTATGCACCGGTGCCGAAGGGATCAGTGACGCTAGTTCCTCGGAGCATCTTCCATTGTAATACCGGTAGAACAAGGACAGCATTCCCACCCGACGCCTATGCTCTAAAGATTGCAATTTAATTACAATTAAAGATTTGTTAGGTTACGAGAGTCTATCAATCGGACCGCCCGTTTCTGCACAGAGTCGAGGGTTTTTTTTAGGTATTTTGGGGCTCCAGACCAGAGGTGGCTGCCAAATTCAACCGTGGGGCGCACTTGCAATTTGTACAGGGTTAGAAGTTGAGTACTATTAAAGTATCTGCGGGCCCTGTACAGTAAGCCCAGTTTCTGAGAGGCTACCTTAATGGCCACTTTACACACAGAGGTCGGAGCGGGAAGTGCCCGCGCCACTTCAGGCCGCCGCGCAGAAAAGTCTCGCAGTGAACTGCGCTGTAAACCGTTATCTTACTTTCGGTCTTTACTTTTCTGCGCCGCGGCCTGAAGTGGCGCGGGCACTCCCCGCTCCGACCTCTGTGTGTAAAGTGGCCATAACTCTGGCTTCGATGGAGCCCCCATACCTGAGCTGGTCAGTCACTTAGAGTTACACCAAGCATATCGATGGAGATCCTGTTCGGAAGATTGCTTCCGTTAAAGGAGACTAGATTTTCATTACGATCCCTTTGAGTCGTAATCAGACATGATTGGGTCTTTGAAACATTGAATTCGACGAGGTTATTCTTACCCCAAGAGAAAACACTTTTGAGGTAACCGTCCATTCTTTGTTTCAAAGCCCACCGAGCCATTGAGGTTTGTGTGCCCTTTGGAGGCTCGTCAAACAAAAAGCTATCGTGGACTGTACTGTCATCCGCGTAACAATGTATTGGTGCACACTGCAAATGACAAAAGGTCGTTGATGTGCAACAAAAACAAAGTCGGAGACAGAACTGATCCCTGTGGGACGCCAGCATTTATCGAATGCGAGGAAGAGGTGAAACCGTCAGCAACCGCCTGAATCGATCTCTCCCTCAAAAAGTCGGCAATCCACGTACACAAGGACGCGGAAAGTCTATAAGAAGGCAGTTTGTTGACAAGCCCACACTGCAGATTGTTCACACGCGGTAGAAGTGAAATCTTCAGAAAAGTAGAGAAGAGTGCGGAAGCTACGAAGCACCGAACAGCACAGAGAAGAGACCGACAGGCCACGAAGCACAGCACAAAGAGGAGACCGATTATTCTATCTCATTCTAAATCCTATAGATTTACGTGTTTCACTTCAAAAACTGCACAAAGAGGAGACCGATTCTTCTATCTCATTCTAAATCCTATAGATGTGCGTGTTTGTCTCATTTTAATATCGCTTTTTCATTTCATAGTTTCAAATCACGAGCTAAAGTTTCTTCAAAAACTGAACCACCCTTTAAAAGAAAGTTTTTTTTTTCTAAAAGTAATAAATGTATTTAAAAAAAGGTTTTTGACTGAGTATTGAATTTTCCTACCCGGTAACTGGAGTAAGCCACGCCACCAACAGAGCCAAATCCCGATCTGATGAGATTAACATTTATATACCTACAAAAGTCTACATGTTTACATGAATGTACTACCTAGCGCCAGCAGTTTAGATTTAATCTCAACCTGTAAGAAATGCAACAATATTGTTCTTTCAATATCTGTATAATTTTGTGTTATTTTGTTAATTGTAGAATTGTTAACCTCAACACAGGCTTGTCCTAGTGAGGTTGCAAATTGTTTTGTAAACATTTTTACCTGCAATGTAAAGATACAATAAATAAATAAATAAATAAATAAATAAATATGCAATAACGTTGAATTTCAGACAAATGTTTATTTGTCCGAGTGTATCGTCTTACCATTAAAAGTTCAATGAATCCATTTTCATCGACAACGTGTCAATCTGCCGAGTTTCAGCTCGATCGAATGTCGGGAAATGGGTTAATTTCCACTTCTGAGATTTCACTCAATTTCTACATTCATTCTATCAAGAAAACAAAAGTGAAATTCAAATAGAATTATTTTAAAATACATGGGCACTCTTTTCTCAACTTTGCAATATATAAAAACATATCGATGAATAATATATAAAGTAAAAATTTGATAGCGATTTAATACATTAAGTTTAATAAAAATATATTAAGTTTAATAAAAACATATTAAGTTTAATAAAAACATATTAAGTTTGATAAAAATATATTAAGTTTAATAAAAATATATTAAGTTTAATAAAAACATATTAAGTTTAATAAAAACATATTAAGTTTAATAAAAATATATTAAGTTTATAATTTGATAGCGATTTAATGCATTAAGTTTAATAAAAATATATTAGGTTTAATAAAAATAAATTAAGTTTAATAATTTGATTTACGGAACATCTTTTCAACGAGAGTAGGTATAATTGGTTGTCGATTACTTTTTTTTTACGCTCATTTAAATTATTCTTCATTTCACAATCAGTGAGAAGGAGTAAAAACAATGCCACCTACGTTTATATCAAGTTTATTACGTTATTACGATATTGTAACATTATTATGTAACTTATAATTTCACATTTAAAGAAATTGCGATGTGATCGGGTAAGCAGAGTTTGAGATTCCATGACACTTGATTCCCCGACGTTGGCCTGCCGCGGCCAGCATGCTTATATGCAATATGCAGTCGGCTTAGGAGAAATACGGTATACCTAGTTACACAAAATAAAACTTAGTCATGGGGTGACGTTGTCTGAGTCTTGGCGGCGAATGTGTGTGCCAACCAACTGCATGGCAGGCCAGACCGGGAGGTACTGGGTTGAGGAAGACCTTTTGACTTCTCCAGCAGAGCTCTCTCAGAACATCGCCTTGAACCACAGTGGGAGGAATGGAATCATTCGTCCGTCACACCTGGACATATTCCTCATACCTTTTTCCTTCCCAGAACATTCTTTCCCTAAAAGACCCTCCACACAGCATTCCCAAAGATGACATATACCCTATTGTGTGGAGCCATTGTAAAAAATACATGTGTGCAGTTCACACTCGGTAGATGTGAAACCTTCAGAAAACTAAAGTAGACAAGAGTGGAGAAGCTACCAAGCACTGCACAAAGAGGAGACTGATTAATCTATCTCATTCTCTCGCAAGCTAAATCCTGTAGATGTAAATGTTTGTCTTTTTTTAGTGTCGCTTTTTGTTTTATCGAGTTTATTTATTTGAGACACAAACAGAATATTTACAGAGCATTATTTTGGTTATTGTATAACAAATTAAGATACAAATATAAATATCCCTAGACTAATGTGTCTACAGTAATAACATTAGCGTATTCACAGACACATGAAAAACAATGTAAGTATTTTTTTACATAATTTAGAAACTTAACTAGAAAATTTGAAATACATGATAGCTACAAAATATTTAAAGTGTTTATTAAAAATAATAAAACAACATTCAAAAAATTTTTTTTTTTTCAGTTGCACAAATCATGGAGATATTTCTTAAAACAAGTAAAATTATTCACAAAAATATCTATTTTAGAGTGTGATTTAGTGAGATCGTTGTATGATCGTGACATTCTAGGTATATTTCAAATCACAATGGTGCTAAAGAAGTTTTCACTTCAATAAAAAAGGTTCCACTGTCCGCAATTATTGCTATATTTTGGTACAAGCATGCCTTCATCCTTTGTGAACCTAGTACCTACCTTTTGTGTTCATGTTCCACTTTCCTCTTATATTCAGAGTGAGATATATGCTGAATCAATATTTAGTACCATAGTTGTCTGCACCGGCAACATAGTTAAGTTCAGACACCTTAATGAAATGTTTCATCTCTGTGAAAAAATATTATTTGAACTAGTTATAGTTTTGTTCTGATTGTATGGGTTCTGTGACGTTTCATCCCGCGACAATAGATCCCGACAAAATATCCCCCAACAAAATATCTACCGAAACCTTAAACCTAACCTAACCCAACCTAATCTGACAAAAAATGGGACAAAAATAATAAAGACATGCTGTAAAGACAATAGTTTATTGTTATCTGTATTATTTTTGTCCCATTTTACAATTTTTGGACAATAATTTATTGTCTTTGCAGCATGTGTCTATTATTTTTATCCCATTTTCGTTAGGTTAGGTTAGGTTAGGTTAGGTTAAGTTAGGTTATGTTAGGTTAGGTAAAGTTTTAGTAGATATTTTGGTGGCGAATGGTTTGTCCGTAGGATATTTTGTCGGGGATATTTTGTCGCGGGATGAAAACGCGCATTACCGATTGTATGTAAATTAAATTAGTTTTGCAAGAACGTCCCCTGGTGGTTATTCCATATCGTAAAAATGATTCTGCCAGTACAACGTCTAAGAGTTCACACGAACGAAACACTTCAGTTTGTAAAGTCACTTGAGTAAGCAATGGTTAAAAAAATGATTCCTTCAAATCTGTAGGTTCCAGATATCTTTGAACAAATGCTCAACATCCTCCATTTGCCACAGGCAGATAAGGCATTGCTGCCACAACGCTCACCTGATAAAAATACGTGTTAAGAATTGTGCTTGATGAATGAGGATCTGAATTACATTTTTTCAGTTGTCCTATAAACAATTCGTATAAAAATTTCATCTCCGAACTGATCAGTATGGATATATTGCCCCCCCTACAACATTGCATACCTGTTGTCTTCTGTTGACAAACATGAAATAAAGTCACACCTAGTTTCCTTGATATTATCGGCATTTATTTGTAATCGTAATGTGTATGTTTAGTTTCATGTATATATTTATTTAGTGTGTTTTTTTTATTATTTATTTATGTTCAATAAATTCTATTTACTTATTTATTAATTACCTATTGCTTCAACTTGTAAATATGTATGTAATAAAATACAAATAATGAAATTTTCAAAACTATAGTAATTTTATCTCTCAACTAAAAAAATTACACCTTGTGAGTGTTTAGCGTATTTTTTAAAATCATTTTAAATTTGTGATGTAAATAGGTTCTTGTTTTTGCTACAAAATTTGTATATATTTCCCCAAGATTACACTTACAAATATTACTTACAAACTCAACCAATTGACACTGACTAGAACACTCCTTCGAAGTGATGTTTCGATTTCTTCAACGAATACGGTGAGTCAATTTTCACAAAATTGCTCCCCTTTATCAACATCAACAACAAGAACATGTCAAATCAAGATTATTGAATTTTGTTATTAGTTTTTATTTTAACTTTTATGAGAAAAACATCAAATTGTAATATTTAATTAAATGAAGACATTGAGCGAAACTCAATCGAAAATCTGGAAACAGAAAAATCATAAAAAGATATTGGCGCCTCTGGGACTCGAACCCTGGACCTCTCTCTTTCCGGGCGAGCGCGCTGTCCTCTGCGCCAAAGTGTCGATATAAAAATTCGGTCACTTTTAACTATCATACTTTGACTAAGAACCACCCATATTATCTTCATTTTCTCAGTCCCGGAGGTGCCAATAACTTGTTATTTTTCTGTTTCCAGATTTTCAAGTGAGTTTCGCTCATAGTGTCATCATTTAATTAAATATTACAATTTGAGGTTTTACTCATAAAATTTAAAATAAAAAATAATAATATTCATTCTAGACTTGCAGAAAAGTCAAAAGATGTCGCATATTAAATAAAATGGATAAAAATTTATCCAGACACCATTTAAATTGCATTTAGTTTGGGTTTGAATCTTGCAATCATACATAAAGATGGTAGCCAATAAAATATGCGTTAAGAAAATGAAGGTAATATGGGTGGTTCTTAGACGAAGTACGATACAGTTAAAAGTGACCGAATTTGATATCGACACCTTGGCGCAGTGGACAACGCGCCCGCCCGGAAATAGAGAGGACCTGGGTTCGAGTCCCAGAGTCCATAGAGGTGCCAATATCTTTTCCTGATTTTTCTGTTTCCAGATTTTCGATTGAGTTTCGCTCATAGTGTCTTCACTTAACTAAAAATTGAATTTAGTGTAACTCGTGGGACAACACTAAACAATTCGCACAAAAGTACATTTACTTTTTACCTGCAAGCAAATTGATTTTTTTCGCCCACTCTACACATTAGTGTACCCTGTTTCTAGAATGCACCAATAATGTTATATACAGCTTTTATCTGTGACTTCACACCGCGTTGTACGGACGGTTGTTCTTCTTTAAATTCCAGGAGGCCCATTTGGCAGGAATTTGTTGATATTCGTTGGCATCCATCAGCCACGAGCCATCAGATGTTGGTCGTTCCCGTTAGGTCAACGGGAAGACGGGCAGCGGGCACAGGAGTAGTAGTGGTGAATTAATGATCGGCGGAAATGTTTCATCTCGGAAGTCAATTTGCGACGGAGTAGGATTTATTGTTTTGCGATCGGTTTCCTTCGCAGAGGACAAGTATGTATAGTGTGGCCTTTGAAGATAATTTATTATAAAAACTACATCATTTAAAAAAAAAGAGAAACGGGTCTAGCTCTGGAGACTTTGGTCTCTTCAGAATTATGATCACTACAAGTTACACGAATATTAAAACATGTCTAATGTCAGGAAAGAAAGATCTTTTTTATTATATTACATCCCCGAGATTTTTGAAGTGAAAAATTCTTTAGCACCGTGGTAATTTGAATCGATGACACTAAAGAGAGACATACACATCTATAGGATTTAGCCTGCGAGAGAATGAGATAGCAATAAAACATTGATTTATTTCACGGGTACTCGGTTCCAATATAATACGACAAAAGCACGGTCCCACGCCAGTCTCCTTTGGTCTAGTGGTATAAAGTGCCTGACGAACCTTAGCGGCCAGACTTTCAGCGAACTCCAAAGAAGAAAACACAAATCATTATATTGAAGCAAAAACTTTGTACCCCTTTTTACGAAAATTGCGCGGACGGAGGAATATGAAATTTCGCACACTTATAGTTTATAATATAGAGAAGGAGTGCAGAATGCTAATATTTTTTTTAAATTATGCAAAAAAAAACATTAAATTTAATTTAATTGTGGTCGAATTTATTAATTAAGGAATACGAAATTTCGCACACTTATTGTTTATAATATAGAGAAGGAGTGCAGAATGCTAATATTTTTTTAAAATTAAGCAAAAAAAAAAAACATTAAATTTAAATTAATTATGGTCGAATTTCGACCATTGGGCGACCACAAGTACTGATAAAATGATCAAATGGATAGAAAAAGGTGCACTGAAATTCGACAACAAAAATAAGGAAAAAAAATCATGCTTCACATTGATAAAAAAGTGCTTCGTAGTCTCCCTACTCTTGTTTACTTTAGTTTCCTGAAGGTTCCACTTCTACCACATGCGATTTGCACACTATGCTTTTTTTTAATGTATGTGAATACCGCACAAGAGTCCCAACTCCCAAGTCCCAACTTCCATGCTCCCAACTACCCGGAGCCAGTGAGACTATGGAATTCAAAATTATTAGGGTATGTTGTGGGATTGAAGGTAGTGAAAAAGAAAGGGAGATGGGGAAGAGAAAGAGAAACGTGGGAAAGTACCTCGTTACCAAATACGGCTAAAGTCATTTCAAGGAGTTAGATGAGAAAAAGTTCCCAATTTTTTCATGTATCGTATCGCATCGTACGCAGATATCAGACAAAGGATTTAATTTTTTAAAAATTTATTTTGTAAATGTTTAGGACAGGCTGTTGATAGAAATTCAAAGGTACCATTTGATGACAATGTTACACACGAATTTCTGCGAAATAACTGGCGCATCTTACGATCTTATTATTAAATATTGATCCGAAAACTTCATGCTCTGGGAATCAGAGCAAATATGTTAAGCTGGCTAAATAGTTACATATCTGGTAGAACCAATAGTACATATCTGGTTGGCCCAATTTTATTTCTTGTTTTTATAAACGATATAGTCAACTGCTTCAAAGACGTTTATGTATTGCTTTTCGCTGATGATATTAAATTATATAAAGAAATATCTCTCTTAAACCATTGTCAAGTTCTTCAATTTAATATAGACATGCTAAATAACTGGTGCTCACAAAACAATTTATATTTAAATGTAGATAAATGCAAAACATTGACCTTTTCCAGAAAAAAAACATTATTGCTTTTTGACTATTCAATAAATGAAATAAATTTAGAAAGAGTATCCGAAATGCGAGATCTTGGCATAATAATGGATGAAAAACTAGACTTCACGGTCCACATTCAACAAACTGTAAATAAGGGTATGAAAACATTAGGATTTGTATTAAGAACAATTAAAAACTTTGAATCGTTGCAAATCATTAAACTGTTATACCTATCCCTTGTTAGAAGCCTAATGGAACATAACTCCATAGTCTGGTCGCCCTTCTACAAAATTCATATTCATAATGTTGAAAGAATCCAAAGAAAATTTCTACGTTACGTAAATTTTAAACTTAACATCCCTTCAGAGAACATAAATTACCTGTCTTTAATAAATATTTTAAATATTCCAACTTTAGAAAACAGACGAAAAATTAACGACCTAACCTTTATATTAAAATTATTATATTCTAAATTCAACTGTTGTGAACTCCTGCAATTGATAAATCTACATGTACCTACACGATCGACTAGACAAATATTAACATTTCATATACACACATCTCATTCCGACTATAGTTTGCATTCTCCAATACAGCGTTTACATAGCCTTGGTAACCAACATTTAAACAATATGGATGTATTTGATAATAAATTAAATTTATCAAACCTTAAACGACGTAAGTGCCAACTATTTATTCCTACTTCTTATTTTTACTTTACCTCTATTTTTACTTACCATATATTCTATGTTACCTGCTTTGTGTCAACTCTTATATTTGGTGTTATCTATATTTTGTTTCTTATATTTTATGTTATCTTTATTTTGTTTCTTATATTTTATGTTATTTCCTATATTTTATCAAAACATGTACTGCACTTTATGTATAGCCCTATGGGCGTTTAAATAAATAAATAAATAAATCTTAATTTACATACAGAGGTAAACGAATTGTGATCATCATCTACTTGTTCGCGCAATATGTATGGGATTGGTAGGCATGAATTTGCAAAGACTTAGACTAGAGAGCAAATGTCAATAAAATCCTGCAATTATCCCACCTACCTAACCTTCCCATCCTTGTCATCATTACCGATATAATTGTTGCAAGAAAAATACCTACTTTATAAAAGGTGACAGTATTATGCTCATTGAAGAGAGCTGTCAGAGTAACGCAGTGCGATTTAATATCCAAGACAGGGCGGAGCTATTTGTATATAATAACGATTTTGGAAAAAATATTGTGAACTTATATTTCAATTTATACATTATTGTGAAATTATACATTGTTCCAAGATTCATATTGTGAAGTGAAGCATCCATAACCTGGAGACGTGTGGCCCTAACTGCGACGGGTGAGTCCTTGTTTCCTAAACTCCAATCTGGGCTTATCGTATGTTCCAGAAGCCTAGATTTAAACCATTGACTAATACTGCCCATCAGGTTTGGCGAATGCATACAAACTTAATCGTCCCATATAAACATGGTGGTTGACGTAGTTTTGGGACTGGTCCTTCGAGTGTGTGGCGTAGGATTTGGTTTGGATCTACAGCACATTAATACCCTGGAGCCACAGTCTCACTAGACAACTACCTATTTTCAAAATATTCTTACTTTCGTTCTCTCTAAACAAATTTCAATCAGTGTAATCTTTTTAGCTTACGTAAAGTTGTCTCCACCGGTTAGTGAAGAAAAATTCAACAGAATAACCAATATTATTATTTATAATTATGTTCTTTAAAATCTACTGTACTAAAGACCGGTAATTTTTTGGGATTGGTGGCCACGGCTATTACGAATAATTTTTAGAAAAAAACTTTAGATTTGCCTTAATCACTATAAAAGGAAAATTATTGCATCACGGCTGGCGGAAAATAATGCATTTTAATTTTCAATATCGTTAAATAAAATTTCACTTCGCGAACCGATCTACGACAGCCCGCCCGCTGCCGCTCGCCATTCTGTCAACTGTTGTGTTGTTGGTATCCTTGACTTCACACAAACGATTGTAGTCGACTTCGCGGGATAAATAATAAGGCGCGTAGGTACTGGAAGCGCGTAGGTACTGGAATGGAGACAAACCATTCAAATCCTGGGATGTTTTTTAAAATAAAGATAATATACACAAGCCCGCTACACAAACCCTGCGTAGCCAAATAAACCATTTAAAAACGTAGGCTGTTTTTTAAAGTAAAGATAACATACACAAGCCCGCTACACAAACCCTGCGTAGCCAAACAAACCATTCAAAAACGTAGGCTGTTTTTTAAAGTAAAGATAACATACACAAGCCCGCTACACAAACCCTGCGTAGCCAAACAAACCATTCAAAAACGTAGGCTGTTTTTTAAAGTAAAGATAACATACACAAGCCCGCTACACAAACTTTGCGTAGCCAAACAAACCATTCAAAAACGTAGGCTGTTTTTTAAAGTAAAGATAAAATACACAAGCCCGCTACACAAACCCATGTATCACGCGAAGTTGCGTACAATCGTATTTAGTTGTGAGGTCAGTGTAAAAATGCATTATTTTCCGCCAGCCGTGATGCAATAAGTTTCCTTTTATAGTGATTAAGGCAAATCTAAAGTTTTTTTCTAAAAATTATTCGTAATAGCCGTGGCCACCAATCCCAAAAATTTACCTAAAGACCTAATGACTGCGTGCATTTAAAAAAAATATATGTGTTTATATTTTTTAGTAAAAATTACGTTACGGAGTTGTAACTCCTCGTGACAGAAGTGTATTTCATCCAGTTGTCTTCTGCCACCTCGACTTGCGCATATTCTATAATGTTACAAAAAATATATACAACGACATAAAATATGAAACAATTTTTAAACTCCAAATGCTATAACCTATCAAGTAACAGCGATTATTATTTTTAATGATGTTTAATAAAATATTTAAAAAAATCTCAAAAACTTGTCTCCTACAAATTTTATCCCGTATGTTAATTCTGTCACGTGGGTTGTCATTCGAAATATGTATACACGCAGCTAGTGTTTGTACACAATAGGCATTTTAGGCCTCTCTTGCTAGGCCCTTGCTACAATTTCCCCTCTGAAATCCAGAGAGAATTCATTTATAGTAAAAACAAAATGTGACAGTGGTGGAAATGTGACAGAGTGGTAAAAGTTATGTAGGTTAAAAAGAAGAACAACCCATATGAGTAATCCAGTTTCAGAAACACTGCAGTCGCGGCAAGCTGTAGATTTTACTTTGTGACAGCAGGGATAAGAAAAATGAAAGAGAAGTACATAATTTACATCATTAATTTTATTACATTGCTTCATGTAAAATAATAAAATAATTATTCCTTAAAACAATTTATTTCTATTTTAATTTACTCAAACTATTTACATTTAGCATTTGGCATTCATCAAATAAATCAAGGCGTCTTGTCAAAATTTTGCAGTTTCACAAAATTTTTAAAGACGGCATCTTAAATTTTCAATTGATTTGTTTACTCCTTAATACTTTACCCCGACACTTCACCAACACCACTTTTGAGATTCATTATTATCATTTATACCCATTATTATTAATCGAATAATACCTAAAAATTAAGATTTCTGAGAATTTCGTGAAAATATTTTTCTTTTGTATTCGTTGTAATTTAAGGTCTTTCCACAAAAATATTTCTTAAATTATTAATAATATTGCACTTAATATATTTTGATCCATTTAAAAATATATGTGATTAAAAGAACTTATTAACAACATTGTTTTGTTTGCGTTCATTTCCGATATCACCGTTACACGAGATATCCAGAAAAAAACGGAATGTTTAAAATACTCTTTCGATAAAGATAAATACTATGATTGATATAAACTTAACAAATATAAAGAAAATGAAAAATAACGCCCATAATATTGTCAAGAATCGTGTCTCCTTTGTATAAATAATTTTCTCACGACTTTCGAGGTTCATGTTAAGGTTAAAATAAATTTTCATCAATATTTCGGATATTATCTTCTCAATATAATCCGGAAGGAATATCAGTTAATTTTGCCAAACCGTTCATATTACTGGCAATACTCGTACTCCTCGTTCCTGGAGGCGACAAAGCTCTTGTGTTATTTCCAGATATTCCGACACTCATTATTCTGGAAGTTGAAAAGCTCTTTGTTCCGTCTTTGCTGCAATTATTTTGTCCAGAATAGAGGCCGGCATTTGTGTGGCCTCTTCTTATGATGAAGGAAGTGTTGCTGCCATTGTTCTGGGAATGCTGTTCGTAGGAGTTAGAACTCACCCTAGAAGAGGGGAAGAAGAGTCTGTGCGAACCGTCAGAAGATGGGTGACTTGTCTCATAAACTTCTTGGGTGACTTTGGTTCCAGATCCCCTTGAATCGTGTCTGCTTCTCGTGTTTCTACTCAAACGCCTTTTGCTCGGGCTTCTGACTACAACATTGCCAGACGAGTCCCTGGCCAGGTCAACGTTTGAGTGCATTTTGGTCATTTTTCCAGTCCAATCAAACTGGCGATTATTCTCTGATGTGAGAATTATATCTACCATGGAGTCAAGGCCTTCGTCGATTCTGTCCAGGCTTTTGGTGAGTTTCTTTGCTTCTAAAAGGGCTGCAAAGTCTTCTCGCTGTTTTAAAAGTGCCACTTGCGTTGTCTGTTCATTTCTCTTGTCAGCGTGTCTGGTAAGTGTTTCATATTGTGCGTCGTTTGCCTCGTTGAGATAAAATAGTCCATCAAAACTGTTTCTGCCTATTTTTCCAAGGTCATCAACACTAACAATTCCTACTTGTTGTTCTACCCTTGTGAATGATTCTGTTCTCTTGATTGATTGTTTCCTGCAAACTTCGTCACCTGATTTGTGTCTCGATCTTCTCAATTGTTCTCTTTTTTCTGCCATTACTGCCCTTTCTCTTGCATCCATTATTGTGTTCAAAAGTGACCTGTTATTCGTTTTAACATACACTTCCTGTTTATCTGGACGAACTGGTGGTAGCTGCGGTTGGCACCTCGAAGCACTTAGTAGCGAGTCAGATCCTTCATCACTCGAATAGTATTGTGGGTCATCATCATACTGTGAATCATTTTTGTTATTGCAAATAACTCCTTGTTGCGCAGTTGGTATAAAAAGATGGACCAAACTCTTTGACTTTCTCGGAGGTTGAGGTAGTATCTTTACTGGGATGATTTCTGAATCAGAATCCACAATTGAACGAGCGATATAATCAGATCCATTCGTAATTATGATATTGTGTTTCGTGCTTGTGATGGAGTCTTTTTTCTCGAGGTCACTATGATTTCTGGATTCAACACCAATGGACACATTAATTTCAGATTTTTGGTTGAATTTGGATAGTTTTTCTTCAGCAATTTTGTCTTTTTCATATTGTTCAGATTCAGCATCATTAATAATGTTTCTGAGTTCTTCGATGACTTCTTCAATGGTTGTTTCATCTTCGTCGTCGGAGAGTTTTTTCATGGATATTTCTGAGGGGGGTGTTTGGCGCCTTTTTTCTTTCGTTTTACCAGAGCGCATGAGAATGGTTTCATTTTTTACATTGAACACTTCATACACCATGGGTTCTCTTTGTAAATCATCATCCGGGCTGAGAGATCGTTCAGAGGAGCTTATACCTTCATCTTCTGGAGGGGAAGATTCATCTACAAAAATGATTAAAAAATATTAGATTTATAGAGAATTACCAAAAGCGGCTTGTATGTCAACAGTATTTGATTGTATTGTTTTTGAAAAACAAACGGTCGTGTAATACATTGTAATTATTTGCGTTAATAGTGATTAATTAATACACATGATGTTCCAGTTATTAAACTTTATGTCTTAAGGGATATATTTAAAGATATAAAAAGAAGAATGTGTCATGTAAGTCTAGGTCTAGGTTTAAATTTTTTCATGGAAAAAATGTTTTTATGAATTGCTCAAAAAGCCTTATAAAATAAAATTTTACCTCTTTTCACTGTCTTTTGTTTGGGAGCAGGTTTTTTCCTGATTGTAGTTCCGTGATCTGATCGGAGAGAAGTAACTTCCTCTTGTAGTTCGCAGCATCGTTCTTTCAAGCACTGTTCCAAGGAGAGCAAGATTCCTTTTTCTTCTTGCAAGATCTAAAAAATAAATACAAATAAACTCTTTAAGAGGTATTCTAAAAAAATGCTGAACATGTAAAGGTTTCGAGTACATTAGTGTAATGAACTAGATCAAAGTTCTTCTGAATAACCAGTATACACGTTCATTAGTTCTGAAACGCAAACAATATTTACTTCTTCAAACTTTGGAAATTCACTTTGTGGCGTCATTATTAATAAATGAAAACAAATAACTTTGTGTACACCACTATTTAATTAACAATATCGACATGTTTCGAAAACTATGTTTTCTTCGTCAGTTAGTAATAAGTTAATAAAAAACAACAAAAGAAAAACAAGTATAGACAAATAAGAACGTAGACAAAATATTAGAAAAGAGAGGTGATTAATAACTTAAAATATCATAAAAAACAATTATATAAAATAAAATATAAAAATTATTTTAGGATGGGTAAAAAATTACATTAACATAATAAAAAAATCTTTTGAAACAAAACAGGAAGTCTAAATAACAAAACAAATTATTATAAATATAAGTATTAATACGAAAATAAATTTAAAAGATGGCTATTTTTAAAAAACGTTTGGTTATTTATAATATTTAATTTACTGTTGACACTTTTCCTAATTTGTAATATTTCTAAATTATCTAATTGTTTAGAAGTCTTCCCAATATAAAAAAAGTAACAATCATTACAAATTAATTTATAAACCCCAGATTTATTCAATAAAACACCTTTGTCCTTGTTATTAAATATATAATTTTTTAATTTGTTATTGGCGTAAAAAGCTGGTTGGATATTATCTGACATGTTTTCAATTATTAAATTTTATTATTTATAAATACAACTTTTCTCCAATTATTTTCCTTGTCAACTACTTGTGGATAAACAAAAGATCTAAAAAAATTTTTCTTGTATTTTTTGTTTGACATATTATCTATAAATTGTAAAGTATTTTATTATTGATATATTATCTATTAATTGTAAAGTTATTAATATTGTTAATTAAATAGTGGTGTACACAAAGTTATTTCTTTTCATTTATTGCAAACAATATTGCTTGCGTTTTTATCTTCAGACCAGTGCTCCGCAACCAGTGTGTCGAGGTGCGACGCGGTCAAATATGTTAAGAAAAATTATTAAGTTATAATATTGTGTATTCTTTCAAAATGTACAGATAAATATTATAACTAAATAATTTTTCAACGGTCCCCCAGCGCCTGGTGTCAACTGGTGACAACTGCGACGTATGCTTTGTGCACGCCCACGTCCAGACCGAATGAGCCACAGACGGATTTCCCCCTCGTATCTGGCGGATCGGAGTGTCCCGAAACGGGAGAATTTTGTGTCTAACGGAATTTACAAGATAACGGATATCCTGGCAGAACCGAAGAAAATAACGAATATTAAAAATATTTGACTAATTTATATAGTGCCACTTTCGTGAAAAATCACCTCAAGGGCGCTGATCACCTCAAGGGATGATCACATAATTTTAAAGGTGAATTAACCTGTTTGTATGGATACGAAAATTTGTGAAGAAATTTTGATCTCTGAAATTCTCTAGACACCCCCCCAGGTTGGACGCAGTAATATGGTGATTTACTATTTATATATTTCAGCTATTGATGTGCCGCGGAATTCTGGGAAGAACTTTTGTGTGTCGTAGGTGAGAAAAGGTTGCGGAGCACTGCTTTATACCACCACTGGAAAAGTACCTTAAATTAAGTAATCTAGGAGTCTCTCATTGTAACAACAGCACACGTAATGCTACATTGTTAAGGAGTAGCTAAAGTAAATTAGGATCTATTTTAACATTAGCTTTCGACTTTAAATATTTAACAGGTCACAACATTTAACGTCTGTTTCAATTTTTAGACGTGAAAGTTGACATTCTTACCTGAACTCTTTTCTCTAGTAGTTGGAGTTTAGTTCTGAGATCGTCTTTCTCCCTTTCCGCCTCTGTTGCCTTTTCGCTCAGTCCATCCACGTCAATCAGTTGTCGCTCATAACGAGCAAGTTCTATCAATACTTGGTCAGCCCCCGGAGTGTTTCTGGCTACAGCCTGTTAACAAAATTCATTTAAAATTAAAATTGATAAAAATGTGATTTTAAGAAAATTGATTTTGATACCGGAAGAATTTATAAGCGTATCGTAATATTGAATGAAGAGGAAGCTACAAGCCAAAAATGTACGTTTTCTTAGTTGGCAATAGCCATGAAAATTGATTGGCAAGCGGAGTCTAGAGGTTACGATTTAAAGTGCAAAGTGGTGTTTATTTATTTTAAGTATAATTTCATAAAAAGGAGAAAAAATTAATCAATGGAAACTATTACAGATAATGTTAGCCATAAAATTGTATTCCTAATTAGTTGCTCCTTACATGCGTTCATACATTTCTAATGAAAAAAAAATTTTTTTGAGTGGTTTTTGCTAATTGTTTTTATACAGTATTTAACAATTTTATTTTAGTTGTACTTAATGGAAATGTTAGGAAAAGGTTCAATTTATCCAAATATTATTCTTTTGTAATGTAAACCGATTCATAGTAAAGATTAATGTAAAGCACTTAAGTTGTCTAGTAAAAACTTATCTCTTTCGTCTTGTGACCCGTCTTATCGGAGATTATCTGGACATTCTTCACCCGCAGACTAGCCACGTAATATCAAATCCACGAGGACTATTTTTTTAAATTTATTTAAAGAGAAAGACAAAATATTACGATGAAATGGGAAGAAAAATGAAACAGAAAAAGAGAATATTCAAAATAAACTAATTTTAAGCGGTTTGTCAATGGGTTAACTTATTTTACTTGGTTTTAAGGGAAATATTTATATGTATGTGTATATAACTTATATTTAAATGTACACGCACATATTATGCCATGTATAAAAATAAATAATGACATACACATAACGCATACATGCACATTATAAAATAATAATAATATTGACACAGAGATAACAAAATGAAAACATTTTTAAATATGAACCATTAGGAGATCAACACTGATAGTATCGAACAAACAATAAAACTATGTATACATGCATAGCATAAAAGTTAAAGCCTAAAGAGATGTAACATAATATAGAAACTGTAAAAATATGTGCATTCTTTACTTATCTACGGAATTATAGGTTGGGGAGGATATATGTAATTAAAAATTGTTTGTATTAGAGTCTAGTGAAAAAACCCCAGTAGATTTCTTGTATTCCGCTTCATCTTGTAAAAGGCACAAATCGTTGAAATAACACTTCATTTCAACATAATTAGCGGAGGAGGCGTAAAAAATTAGTACTCATAAATGCATGTTTTTCATCTCCCTTGAATTAGTGAAGAGTGGGGGGAGGAGATAGAACGAAGAGGAGATCTTCGTCGGCGTAAATAAATAAACATCTACGTCGGTGTAAATAATTGTTTATTATTTATAGTTATTTGAGAGGCGGATATGGGTACCGCTGCCAAGGATACCATTATTGGATATCCAACCCCTCTACCGTAGGTCATCCCAAATTGGCTACGTTTGGTGACTTAGCAAGGGTGCCTGAGTTGGGGTTTTATGGGGTGAGGTTTGTCTAGATCTTGGTGGTAGATGGGTCTGCCCGTCTTCTGCGTGGCGGGCCGGATCGAGAGAGAATGGTTGAGGAAAACCTTTCGACCTCTCCAGCCGGATTCTCCTGATTGCATCGCAGTTGGAGGGCTGGATTCATTCGTCCGTCACTCCTGAACACACTGACCCACCCTTCATAAGTTTTTCCTTCCTATTTTCCTTTCCATCTCCTCCTTTTCTATAAATGACATTGGCGCTGAAGGAAATTGTTTTCCCAGAGTCTTCTATGTGGTGTCAATATAAAAAAATAATTAAGTTGAAATGAGGAACGAGAATCATCCAAAACACCATACAACCTTTTTTACAACGAGTACCCACTTGAGTTCACTAGTTTTCTCATTGTCAGTGAAAGATTGGATATTAAACAATTTGAAAGATCGCTTTTGTATTGCTGTCACCAATACTTTGTTATAAGAACGCAATTTAGTTTTGCAAATTATAAATTCATTGCATTTACTGATTACTTTCGTTTGATAGAAAGAAACCAAGAGTTACCAAAAGATAAATAGTGCTACTAGCTACAGGAAATAGAGGCAGCGGATGTCCAAGTAGAGGCACCTACCGGTAAGATCCGGTTCTTTGTTCGCTTTCTTTGCTCTCATAGCCTGTCCTCTGCCACCGGTAATACCAGTGCAAAGCCACCGCCTATCTACTTGTTAGCTTCAATTACACCAGCTTAAGGTAGTAAAAGGTACACCGTACCTGCGAGTTATAACACATAATCGCATTAATTAAAATTTAAAAAATTGTCAGGCGTTGGCCGTGAATTAAAAAATCAATTATACGTTTTCACGGGACACATTCAATATTCCAGTATTCTACTAATTATTAAATTGCAATTTGCAACGCCTTTCGATATGTTAAAGGCTGATATAATGACACACGAAGCACTGGAAGAGGAAGCCATAAATGTATGTATTCTTAGTGTGCCTTACATCGCCACGAATATAGAAAATAGGTGTAAAAGTCGCTTGGCAAACGGAGTCTACTGGTCACGATTTCAAGCGCAAAAGTAGTTTTTATTTATTTTGTAACAAAAAAGTTAATAAATGAAAACTGTCACGGATAGTTTTACTACAAAGTCGTATTTTTTTTAAAGTTGTTTCTTACGATCGTTCCATGCATTTGTAATGAAAAATTTTTTTTTAGTGGTTTACACTTATATTTTTTATAAAGTAATTAAATATATTTTTTTTTAATTCTACTCAACGGAAACGCTAGAAAAAGCTTCAATTTATCCAAAGCATATTTTTATTTATTTATTTTATAAATAAATTAGTAGTGAAGATTAATCTAAAATAGTAATTTTGCTTTAAGCTTCGATTAAAAAGGATATTATCTAGCTTTGCGCGCTGACGTTAAACGAATCATTTATTCGCCTTATTTCTCTTCTATCAAAGGTAATACACCAACGTTGTTATTTTTTTTTCAAACAATGAAATAAATTAATGACCAAGGCATTTCTTAGTTAGTTCAGCCAGGATATTTTTCATCTACCGACACTTCTATTTCTATCAATTCTGTCTTTAATTTTTCGAACTTTGTAATACGGACTAGAGGTCACTTACATACGTGAGAGTAAACGAGATGAAATATTTTTTGTGTGTGTCTTAACTAAGTGTACCCGAAGGGATAAGCAGGGAGGATGCACCACCGAATAACAAAACAATAAAACATATTTTCATTCAAATGCATCAAGGATAAAACTATTTCTCTATATACTGTATATCTTAATATAGCGTGTAAATAAAAAAAATCAACACTGTAAATAAATACGTTTGTTACCCTCACTAACTTTTAAAGATATTTTTGGAGTCGATTTTAGTAAATAACAATTGTAAATTGGTAAATAATAATTGAGATTTTTCTCACCTTCCGTATCGCCACCACGTCTAGCCCAGCTTGGTCCAGCTCCGCTTGAAGGTACAGCTTCCTCTGCGGGGTGGGAGCTCCTCCCAACAGTGCGGCCAACAGCCTTAATCCTGCGGCCGGAAGCTCGCCCCCTCCCGCTCCGCTCTGGAGCATCCCTGCCAGGAAGCGAAAGCGGCAAGGCTCGCCATAGCGTAGGCGCAGAGTAGATAGAGCCTCCGACACCCCGGAGTGGCCTTGTTGGGATACTTCGCAGGCTGTTGTTAACAACTGGAATTAAGTAATCACAATTTTGTAGATTCCTCAAGAAACAATCTTACATTTAAGGTTATTTCAACGTTTGATTGGGTGTTTGTTTGAAATCCAACAGAGTCCAAAGCGTTACTGGATTCATCATCTTGTGCCATCCCATATTCCCGTATCCCATATCATCAAGATAAGAAATCATACATATTTTACTCTTTATTTTAGTGGTTCTCTCTTCCATCGGGGGTTGTCTATCATTGTTGGATCATTAGACTTCTATAGTGGGCAATATTCACCCTGAATTTTATAGCTCAAATAAGTCAAGTAAGTTTCTAAACGATAATTTGCAACCTCTTCTCCGTCACGTCCAACATTAATCTTACCCCGGAATATCAGAACCACTAAGATATTCTTAGCATCTGACGCTATTCACGACGCATTCAAAATAATATAGGTGTTTAAATATTCATAATGGGTGTTTTAATATTCATTCGTTTATTTTACAATTTTGCAACGTTTGATCCGTTTGCAACGCATCCGATGCGAATCTCTTTATAATCATCATATCTGTCCAAGCTTATTTGAAAATGTGCCTATCAATTCATATAACAAAATCTTTTGTTTTCCGTGTTTTGATTCGATGTGAATGTAGCAGCAGAGTTCTCAGTATGAATAGAACAGAGTTGTCGTTTGAATAGAACCTGCTATCAGTTACGCAACAGAAGAATGACAGATTTTTTAAGATGTCATACATTGAAACAATACAAGAAAAGGACTAGAACTGGAACCAAAACTAATGTTCTAATTCGACGATGTGATTTCATTCCTACGTTGGAGAGATAAGTGGATGAAAGATAGATAAATGACAATACCTGTAGAGCCAGGACTCTGGACTTGTTTACTGTGGACATGATGCAAGCCGCGAGGGCGTACAGACCCGCGGGGCAAGACACCAGTCTTCGGGCTGATTCTGGATAGCGTTGGCAACAACTGTGAAGGCATTGTCTGAAAAAAAACAAAACATTATGGGATTAGTTGTTGTTGTAAATTGTAAAATGGAAATTATCTAAGGTAAGAGTGGTTTTATCTTCAGTCTCTCTTTAAGAAGAAAGTTTTTGAAGTACCTCCATGTAGCTCTAGATTAAGTTCGGTTAATTTGAATGGACCTATCACACAAAGCACAATCACCTTTTTATGTTCGTTGTAAAAGTATGGCCTGACGCTTTAATAAACATTTATATTTTAAATGACAGTCATCCTTCCTTCCTTCGAAGTGACATAGCGTTTTATATTGTGTTTTGTATCATTTTTAACACTGTTTGTCTACTGCTGTAAAAAGCCCACGACTTTAATTTTTTAATGAATTGTTATTAACTAGGTATTTAACTAGTAACCTGACCAATTAGGACTCCCACTTTTCAAAATAACATCAAATTTGTAGTGACAATTCTTTCATATAGGTCTTTAACAGTTCTCTTTGGAAATTATAGATGACAGCACTTCTGCCTGCAGTATGTGGCTATGGAAAGCATGTACGGCAGACGTAATGATTCAGATAATAATACCACCAGATAACTAATAAGCAAGCTCTAAAATGTCTTGCTCAGAAGATTCACCAAAAGCCCTTGGTTCATCCGTAACAGCATTATTAATTCAGGCACGAAAATCCCTCCACTTAAAAAACACATAGTAGACCTAGCCAGAACATTTTTCTCCAAACTTGCTTCAAATCCGAACCCAAGCATCTCATGTCTCGGGCAATCAAGTCCCGATGACAACCTCGACCACCGCCTACCCATATCCACCCTTCACCCGCCCTGATGCGTGGACTGTAGTAAAAATTACCTTTGTGTACTTATAACAAAATAACACATTTTTAGATACACATATTGCGTATTTGGTATACATACATGGGTGTATGTAAATATGTCTGTATGTGTGTGTATATCTAAACATAAAAATTAAACACAAAAATACAAAAAAAAAATGCAAATAATATTATTCGTCCTTCATCTTGCCCAAGGTAGCCCTAAAATCGGGTAAAAAAAATCTATCAGGTGTCATTAATACAGTTTGCAAGACAAAGGGGTTCTTCTTCTTTCGTATGGTGGGGGGGGGGGGGGTCAGAGAGGGACATCTAGGTCTGCAAGCCAGTCTAGGGCCTCAGGCGTTGCCCTGTGGACCTCATCAATCCCGCCGGGGAATGAATGGAGCGGGCATTCGTTGACCACATGTTCGGTGTTCTGCACCTCACCGCATTCACACATCTCCGACTCTTTGAGGCCCCATTTATATGCGCACAACGGCTATGGGAGCACCTTAGGGGCCATCCATAAATTACGTCACACGAATTTCATGACTTTTTGGTCCCCTCACCCCACTGTCACATTTGTGAGACCCCCCCCATTTGGGAGACCCCCCCATACCCCTTGTCACACTTCTCTACTCCCCCCCCCTTAAGGTGTGACGTAATTTATGGATGGCCCCTAATCCTATTGATGGCGAAACAGAGTTTGCGAGGCAATGAGAAGCCAGGCTGTCTCTCAGTGGAGTCTTGTAAAAGGGGTTAATTTCTCCCTATAACTTGCCAATAACCAACATATAATATATAAAAAAAATATACTATCAGATAACTTACAAGCAAGCAAGCTCATCCAACAGGGATCTCCTCTGAACGGCTGGTGGTAGTCTGGGAGGTGGAGAGGTGGCAACCACGGTCCCCGAGCCGGCGGAGGCGTTGGGCGGGGGAGAGCTGGCCCCCGACTGGCTGAGCTGGATAGTCCGAAGCGCCTCCACCACCAATGAGACCCCGTCCAACGGCTCGCTGATGAATTCTTGCACGAAACTGTAAAAAACATAGAATATTTTTAAATCGTCGGGTCTGCACCCGTGAAAATCAAGGAAAAATTATAAACAATTGTTTAAAAAAAAGAGAATGGGTATTGCTCCTATAGTATCATTACTTTTTTTGTGTCATATATCCATGAATATTTATTTTATTTTTGCGAATTTTACAAAAACATTAAATTAAGTATAGAGTGTTGGTATACAATTCATATTATCTGAAACAGGCAATATTATTAAACTTTGGAATAACACCTTCCTCCTCCGCATCTACTTTCTCTCCCTACTTTAGCCTAACAACATACTCCAATTTGGGATGTCTTAGTCTCACTGGCTCAGGATGGGAACAGCTGGGACTCTTTTGGTATTCAAAGGACAGTCTGAAACCTTGTCAAATAAGTTTTGATTTTGAAAATACGTTAAATTATTCTATTGCAGGTAGATACCTACTTTATCGTTTGAATTCTTCACAAAATCGGTTCCAATTTTGAAAATGACACTTAAATTCAAAGTAAATTTCAGTTAATTTAACCAGATTTCACGCAGGACTAACGCACAACACAAACAACCAAATATTTTTGACATTGTCAGGTTAAATACCAAAACATTAACGATAATATGGTGTTATTAATAATTATATGTATATCGAGCCATATTTTGAGACAGAATCACATATTCGTTTGCAAGAAATTTGCATGAATAATTTAGGTACTTATTAAAATAAAAAAAACACATTTTTTTTCTGAAATTAACATGTGTAGAGCTGTTAAACGTGAGAAAATATTTTGAATTGATAAAAAAAAAAAACGAATTTCTTTCCTTCCCGTTTGAGTCCATAAATGACAGATTACATCCTGTATTTTATGGCATATACCTACAAGTACTAAAAAAGATTTTTAATATTAATATTCAAATGTCTCTTTGGTGTCTACAACTCTACAGGTGCTCGACCCACGCTTCTAACACGTATGTAAATACGTCGACAAGTCTTGATTAGAAATAAAAAGTAATGAAATCGATAAGATGAAGATAAACTCATAAACTTTGAATTATGATAGGAAATTGTTGCATTAATTAATCTGACGGAACGGTAATTTTTTTTGTTTGATGACCACACAAGAATCCCAACTGCCAAAGTACATAGCTACTCAAAATTAAGAAACATTCACACTTGTTCTTTCTACACCAGATTCAAATTATTAAATATTTTTTTGCTAATCTGTATTTGTATTAACGTTTGCTTCTCACAGGAGGCCCTGAGGAAAATAATTTCCCTTAGGGCTTGTGTCATCTTAGGGGATTCTGTGTGGAGGTTTTTTTTAAAGAAAATGAAGGAGATAAAGTTCTGAGAAGGAAAAAGGTATGAGGGATCCGTAGGAATATGGGGGTCAGTGTCCAGGAGTGACAGACGTATGAATCCATCTCTCCAGTTTTTTTTAAGAAAATGAAGGAGATAAGTTCTGGGAAGGAAAAAGGTTTTTCAGTGGGGGTCAGTGTCCAAGAGTGACAGAGGTATGAATCCATCCCTACAATTGCGGTGTAAGGCATTGAAAGAGTCCTGCTGGAGAAGTCAAAAAGCTTCCCTCAAACAGTCTCTCTCGATTCGGCCCACCACGCAGCTGGTGGGCAGACGCATCTGCCGCCAAGACCCGGACAAACTTCACCCCATGAACCCGAGCCTCCCTGCTAAGTCGAGGGTTTTTCAGGTATTTTGGGGCTCCAGACCAGAGGTGGCTGCCAAATTCAACAGTGGGGCGCACTTGCGATATGTACAGGGTTAGCAGTTGTGTACTATTAAAATATCTGCAAGCCCTGTACATTACGCCCAGTTTTTGAGAGGCTAACTTAACTCTGGCTTCAATGGAGCCGTACCAGAGCTCGTCACTTAAAGTTACACCATATTACAGCATAACAATAGGGAGCCTGTCCAGATGATTCTTCTTCATATATAATGATTATTTTCGTTAAATACGTACACGGATGAGGAGAATGTCGTGACTTAGTCGTATTCAGGTCTACTTTTCCATTGTCTAATGAGCTGTGCCATATATGGCGCAGCGAATACAGCGATCATCATTGTTGGAACTAATTCTACGCGGAGAATTGATCGGGTTTCTATTCGATCGAAGCAACGAGAAAGCAGTACGGAAAATGAGGAAGGTTAAGTATGTGGTACCCACATACATTAACTGTGAGTAGGCAATGCTAATTTCTTTCTAATCGTCTAAAAATAAGTAGTAATAATGTATACTTATATGGATGCGATAAACTATGTATAGGTATACGGTTGTCGTGTACATGCAAAAAGACAGCAATTTGCAAAAGTCATATTCTGAGACACGAGCCCTTTGGTAGTAGATATTGAAAGGTTATTCGTATTCGGGAATGTTTGTCTTTATTTAAAATAAAAAAAAAAACGTATAGACAAACTTTTGTATTAGTTAAAAAGAATTTTTAATCGTTTCTTTACTTAGTTTTACTATAAATATAAGTAAAATTTACAAAATTTTAAGAAATCCCCGACACAAAAAAGGCTGATAACCTTGAATTGCATGAACAGATTTTCATGAATTGTAGCTAAGAACCATCTCAATTACGTCAGCTTTCAAAAAAAAATAAACTGCATCACAATCGGTCCATTCGTTTAGGAGCTACGATGCCACAGACAGACAGACAGACAGACACACAGCCACGTCAAACTTATAACACCGTTCCTTGCGTCGGGGGTTAAAAAACCACCTTTTCAAAGAAATACTTTATGAACACCTATCCAATGCCCAATCAATACCTAACAATTACACCCAATACATAAACAATATTTAACCAATACCGAACAATATTTAACCAATATCTAACCAATATCTAACCAATATCGAACCAATACCTAACCATTACTTAACGAATACCTAACCAATATTTAACCAATATCTAACCAATATCTTTTTTTTACATGAGCTCCACACAGGAGGCCCTGAGGAAAATAATTTCCCTAAGCTACGTCACGCCTATGTCATCTTTGGGGATGCTGTGTGGAGGGTTTTTTAAGGAAAAGGAGGAGAGGAGAGTTATGGGAAGGAAAAGAGTTTAGGGGGTGGGTAGGAATCTGGGGTTCAGTGTGTCCTGGTCATCCGCCTCCGAGACCTAGACAAACCTCAACCCATGAACCTGGGGAACCTATAAATCTAATCAATACCTAACCGATATCTGACCAATACCTAACCAATACCTAACTAATACCTAACCAATACCTAACCAATATCTAATCACCAAATCCTTGTACGACGTGGTCGAGGGGCAAGGCTCTTGATTCGCAATCCGAAGGTCGCGGGATCGAATTCCGGCGTGAGCAAAAAAATTTTTTATTCATTTGAAGATACTCTCAGTATTGCCCTGGTGTTAGACCACCATTCAGAGTTGAAACGTTGCTTGAAATGGCTTTAGTCGTTTTTGGTGACCAGACCCGATTAGCCGAGTACCTCTCACCTTATTCTTCCCTATCTCCTTCCCCTCCCCACTACTATCAACCTTACAACATACCCCGATTGGGGATGCCAATGTCTCACTGTATTCAGATGGGAGCAATTGGGACTCTTGTGTAGTATTCACGTTAAAAAAATAAAAAGGTCGAAAATTGAGAAATGAATTTAATATGGTGGAAAAATTGAATACATCAATTTGACTGTCCTAAAATGGAAATATTCGTAGTCGGACAGAAGTTTTCTTACATCTTTATAAATAAATTAAAAGTTTTTAAAAGTATTAGCAACAATAATACAAAAAATACACACCATGGCGGCGCCAAGGACCCTTTATAACTTGATTAATTATTTACTTGCAATATTCTATAAATATACTGGTTACCCATCAGACTACGTAAATGTTGGCAAGTTCTTTAAAGAATTATTTCATACATTAGTAATTGAATCGTATTAATATACATGTTGCATTTATCGTAGAGCTTATGTGACGCATACAAAGAAGGTATATTTCCCAAGAGATTTCTCTCCTGGACCCCACGGGGCGGATCTCATAGAAGACAACGTTCTTGTTACTTTGAGGCTTGAGGCCGCATCCTTATATTTACACCATGGCCCTAATTAGGAAGCGATCCTGGGAATCGATCCTGGGAAGACTGTTGCAAAGTGTTCACAGTTAATGAAAAACTATTTCTTCAATAAGAGGAACGTCTGCGCTAACTGAATAATATTCTTTTAAATCGAAATGCGTAGAAGAAGAAATCGTCTTTTGTTTGTAGAGAAAGAAAGAATAGCCTGTTGAGGCATTTGCTTTGCCAGAGATAAATCAATAGAAGGTTTTTGTCATTTGCAGTTATTTCAGAGAGGATATACGCAAGGTTCATAGAAAATGCGTTTTACAAGGTTAGCTCATACGGGCCTTTTTCGACAAAAAAAATCGTCGGGCCGCTTTAGAAATTTCGAACGCGTGACGTAGCTAAAGTAAAACACTGCCACTTGTATTGCAGTTAATTAAAATCTCCCAGTGGAACGGGACTTCAAGCTACGCCACGAAGTATCCAGTATCACCGCTCTACCCCTTCAATGAGCTAACCTTGTTGAAAGGGGTATACCCCTTCTACGCGAGTCCTTACTGCTTTCAACTATCTGGAGTCAGTGAGACCCACAATTGAGATATGTTCTATGGATGTAGGTAGTGGAGAGGGGAAGGAAATGGGTAAGACGAAGGTGGAGAATTATTTGAATTTTCAGATCTGGTAACCAAACACGGCTAAAGCCATTTCAAGCAAGGTATCTACTACTATGTAAAGGTCCCCATTTACTGTAAAATATTATTTCTAATGAGAAATTTGTGAAATAACTCAAATTAATCAAAAATAATTTTTTTATTAATCAAAAATAATTTATTTATTCAAAACATCAAAAACACACCGCGATCTCCGAATTCGTGGTCAAGGATTGAAAAAAATGAAAGTTGTTCACCTACAAGAAGTAAACAGAAGAAGAAATAAACTTGATACCATAAATTGGTCAACTGACATCACCAAAATTATCACCATCAAAAAGATGGCAAAATGAATGAGACTATTCGTGTTTTTTGAGAAAGTGCTTCATTTGCAATTCTGAAAACGGCTTTGCAAAGAATATTTCATCTGTGAATGAAGAAAAAGCCTCTGAATGAACCTGTTTCAACGCTCTTTAAATTAAAATTAAAATTCGCTCAAAAAAGTGCCGGAAGTACTGGATATTTGGTTTACATTCTCATTGCGATCGAATGTCGTTGCTTTAAAATATACTAAGGTTATCTTTATAAGAATCTTTATCAAAGTGAAACAAGTTCTTCGTTAAAAACCACTTTATTTAAATTTATATTCGTCGACCGGTTTCGGTTGTACTCAACCTTCTTCAGGACAATAAACATATAAAAAAATCTTTATAATTCATCATAATTCTATTTTTGTGTGCTGATTTACTTTTAATCATACGATGTTATTTCTTTGTACTTGACTTCCAAGTAACTCAAGTAAACGTCGATCTCAGAATTTAAAAATGTTTTTAGGTTTGTCTCACAACTTTGTTAACTAAGCTTTTATCTGGAGGTTTCCCGGGTGTTGTTTAATGACGATTTTAACTGGTACCCACGAAGTTTACATATTTTTACACACACTACCTACATATAACATTTACATTCACTACATACATATACAGGTATATTCAACTAATAAATTTTAGTGTTACAGTGAAATATAAATATTGTAAACAATATCAAAAAAGATTTGTTTATCACCCCAAGTGGATCCCTACGTTTGGCGACTTAGCAGGGGTGCGCGGGTTCATGGGGTGATGTTTGTCCAAGTCTTGGCGGTTTGTGCGTTTGCCCACTTACTGCGTTGCGGGCCGGATCGGAAGAGGTTGTCTGAGGGAGACCTCACCTAGACCCCCCCAGACTCTCTCGACCGATCGCTTTGCACCGCAGTGGGAGAGATGGATTCATACGTCTACATGGATACATTGACCCCCAACTTCCTCTCCTTCCTTTACTTAAAAAGACCCTCTACACAGCATCCTCAAATATTAGCCTCCTAAATCAATATGATATAATTTTTTTTCACCATAAATGGCCTGGATTAAGAGGAATATAAACGCTAGAAATATTTCGATTCTCATGCCTAGAAAATTTAAAATCGCGCGTCGTATTTGCACGAGGCAAGTAAGCGAAAAAGTGATTTTTATTTATTTTGTGCATAATTAAACATACAAAACCTCAAAAATAGTCTTAGCTATAAAGGGGTATTTTTAAAAAATTGTTTCTTAAATTATTTCATAGTTAAGTCATGAAAAAACATTTTTTTTGTGTTTTACGCTTATATTTTTTGTTATGTAAACAATAATTTTATTGTAATTACAGTACATAGAAAAGCTAGTAAAAGCTTCAATTTATCCGGAACATATTTTTTGATGTTCATAATGTAAACCGATTTGCCGTAAAGATGAATCTAAATAGTATCTAAATAGGATTTCACGTATAACTTCATCTTAAACCCCTGCTACAACCTACGCATAATATAACAAATTGTGAAAATGGAAAAAAGTTTTATATTCGTTTTTATTATAATATATGTGAAAACAGTCATCACGAAACGATTCGAACTTCTTCGAACCTATTCTCATCCAGGAAAATCTCAATATTTTTTTTCCGCCATAGATACGTAAAATGCGAGCAGTTTTAAGTGATGTGCATCGCAATAGGACACATCATTAAACAGAAGAACAACTATTATAACAATCTTGTTTTTAACACCTATCCCATAAATGTAATTAATCCCAACATAGTTAATTATTATGGTCCATCTTTACCATTACAGGAATTGGTATTTAATAAAAAGCAGTGCTCGACTGAATTGTTGGTACAGCAAAGGCTAGAGATTGCTGGTCCTCATAAGAAAAACTCAAACAGCGGTGGTTATTATTCCTCGAGAAAGAAAGGCATGTTTGTTCACCGGGGCATGACCGCGAGAAATGAACGATTCACCACTAAACGCGATGAAATAAGAAGAAAGCAATGCAGTTCTGAAGCCTTGCACATTGTGTGCTGGCATCTTGATTGGCGAGTGCGGGACAGTTCTGGCATAATGCATGCGGGCGGGGCGCGGGCTCCGTCAAATGCAGTGCCGTTGGGGTGCACTTAATGCTGACATGGGCGATCGCGTTGTTGTTCATGTTGAGCGCTTGACGCTTTACGCCATTAGCTATTAGTACAGTTCAAATGAATCATGCACCCAAACAAAAAGTGACGAAGATGTTACAATGGAATCCGTTTATAATGACATCGAAGGGAAATGTCAAACACGTCATACTAAGCGAACGTCATACATACATTTTTGTTAGGTATAAATGTATGTATGTAGCGAATGTAGCGAACGTCATACATACATTTTTGTTAGGTATAAATGTATGTATTTATTCTAATAGATAGAAACACGGCATGTTAAGACTCGTGACGTGAGAAAAGAGCATATAAAGACTCGTGACGAGAGAAACACAGCATATTGACATCGTCGGGCGTCACGTGACCCTTCCGAACACTGCCAAAGGTGTTAGGAATCATGTCGATCACTATAACCGACATAATTTTCCTTGAAATTAGGACATAATTTACTAAAAATGGGTCATAATAAGCGACATGTCACTATAAGCGAAGTCATTACGACTTTGTTATAAACCAAACTTTGCTGTGTAATTACGTCATATTAAGCGGTTGGTCAAAATAGACGGAGTCATAATAAACGCATTCTACTGTATTATAATATGAATAATTTTTGAAATAAATACCTTTTTATTTAGGGTGACGGACCCAAGAGCCTGACAGGGCTCAAATAATTGGAAATGCATCAATAAAAATCGCGTAGTGGTCCTCCATATTACAATAAATGTTCCATAACACTGTCTTGGTTTGTAAAATAATGGATCTATTTGCGCGAGTGGCGCCATCTACCCACGCAATATGATATTTTTATAATATGATATTTACGATAATTTTGACGGCCGGCGTGGTCGAGGGATAAGGCCCTTTACTCACAATCCTAAGGTCGCAGGATCGAATCCCAGCGTGCGTAAATAAATTCTATTGATTAATTTGTGTTTTTCACAACTAATTCATATAAAATAATATATAGCGTATTTACACATTCCAGAGTGGAAGATACTCTCAGTATCAGAATATAACAGAATTTAAACGTAGCTTGAAATGGCTACAGCCGTGTTTGGTGAACAGATATGAATAGCCAGGTACTACCCTACCTTCCTCTTCCCCATCTCCTTTCCCTCACCACTACCTTCAGCCCCCCAACGTACCCTAATTGGGGATACCATAGTCTCGCAGGCTCCAGATGGGAGCTGTTAGGACTCTTGAGAGGTATTCCAATAAAAAAATTAAAAATCAAAGCAGTAAATTCAATACGTAAGCAGATTATGTAAATATGGTCGTGTTTTTGTCAAATATTCTCTAAATCTGGCCAGTAAGTGAATCTGGGAGTGGATTTCCCCGTATCAGTTTTTAGTGACATTAACGACCTATCATTTTCTTTAACAAAAATAAATTGTTAATTTTAATATTTGTTTATATTTCGTTATTTCACTAGCCTTCAGAAATGCTCTGTAGTTTCATCGGACAAGGCTTTTATCCATTGGGTAATTTATTATTACTAAGTTATTGTTATTAAAATCTGTATATAATAATAATATATCTTCATTCAATGAAGATTTGCAAGATTTATAACTAGAAAAAGTACGTGTTACAATGGTTTATAAGTTTTGTAAGTAAAAAAGATAAACAATAGAAAATAAATATACATTTGAACAGTAACTTCAAGAATAGAAATTTATAATTACAAATTTATTTTCCTCGTATCCTGCCTCACTAGGCTAGCCTGTGTTGAGGCAGTCATTTTAAGTCAATTTATAATACTTGTGAACATACCTACATTTATATCACACAATAGATTGGTTGCATTAATAATAAACCACATTGGTACAGTAATAACAAATTGGATTCATTACTAATTTCGAATTTGGGTGAGTGCACCGGTAAAGGCCCTATCATTATGTTTTATCCAAATTTTTATGCTCTTTTTGAATTTTTTTTTGTGAATCACATTCTTTTATTTTAATTGGAAGAATGTTGTATAGTCTTAAAAAAAGCAAGTATTTCCAATGGCGAGCTCAAATAATATGAAGAAGGTTCGATTGACACCCTGTATAGAAGGTATTTCTATTCTTCTTGAAGCAAATAGAAAAAACAAAAACGATTTATCTCCCTCGACCATTACTCGGCTTTGACATGAAATACGCGGGGTCCTGCGGAGGCTTAAAATTCTTCTGTGTCTGAACTTAATGATGGCCGCCTGCTTCTACCAAACCAGCCTCTATGAATCCACATTCTTCTCTGAACTTGTCTCGTTTCCTTCGCAGGACATTATGCCTTTCCCAGGACCTAATGCCTGCGATAATGGCGGAATAATTCTCTGCAATTAAATGCCTAGCGTCGGAAATTGAAAAAAAAACAACATGGATGTACACTATAAATAGAAATGGCATTTTTTTTAATTTTTGAGAAGTGTTTTTTGGAAAATCTATCCTTATCCTATTTTCTTCTTTTTCTCCCCCTTACCTAAAATTAATTTTAAGAAACAATAAGACCCCATCTCGAAACAACATTAGCATTAGAGACTTTTTTGAATAGACTTCAGTTAACCCAATTTATATATTTATTTTATTTAATGTGCGACTTCTATTGACTGTTCTGCAAATCTAGGATGAATATTATTATTTTTTATTTTAACTTTTATGAGTAAAACCTCAAACTGTAATCCATTTTATTTAATGTATGTAATTTACATTAAATAAAATGGATTACCGTTTGAGGTTTTACTCATAAAAGTTAAAATAAAAACTAAAAAAATAATTATATATTTATCTTTGTATTCTATGCAATTGTTTCTAACAAATAAGTGAACAAAATTACAAAGAAAATACTTAAATTCCAGAATGTCATGAACTAATTTTCGCAGATATTTAGTAATTAGGCCGGGTTGTTTCGCAAAAATTCAAATGTAACATTGTCATCAAGTGGTCATTCATCGCCATTTTGTTTTTTCAAATTTGAAAGGTTCCCCGTTAATCGACAATTTCAGGTGCATTTCAGATTGTAACGCTGACAAGCTTAAGTAGTCTTCGGCTGATCACAATTTGTTAAAATGCTGAAATGGGCTTAGAATCGGCGTTTAACCGGAACTTTTCAACTGTCATAAAAACAAAATGGCGCTAAATAGCCGTTTGATGACTTTTTCAAACTTAAATTTCTGCGGAACAACTGGGCCTAAGGCTTTTCATTATTTATGGTACCTAGGTACAATTAATTTGATACTCCCTTAAATACACTCTACTGAGAATATTCTTCTATTTTTTCATTTAATCCACACAGAAGACCTTGAGGGAAATAAAATAATGCATTTTACAATTTTTCTAAATATATTACGTACGTCCGAAAAAGCTATTTTTCAAAGTAGAGTTTTTAATGATCATCAATCATTCTAATTTCGGTTATGTCTGGTTGAATGAGTTATGGATTGAATTTGAATTTAAGTATCATTTTCAAAATTGGAACTGATTGTGCAAAAAATTCCGACAAGTATAAAGTACCTACCTGTAATAAAATATTTCAACAGAAAATTATTTTTATTGTCATTTTAAAAATGGAACTGATGATATGTTGTGTCAAGAATTCAGCCTTTCATTTTTCACGGGTCTGCAATAGTAACAACATAAAAATATTCTTGATAATAAAATAATTGTCCATAAAGCAACATAAATATTGGCCAGTTATGATTAAAAAATCTATTAAAAATTCAGTCAAAAAATTTTCTCACAATTAACTTTAAGGTTTTTATTTTATTTTGGTAATCCAATATTCGTTTATTTGTTTTGAATGGATGATAACGAAGGAAATGACTGCCGTTAATTATTGATAATACCTGTTTTTAACGGAAAAACGTGATATGGAAAACGTATTGGAATTCATCTTTATTTAATGAGAGAGATAAAAAAAGGGTTTCAATTATAATTAATAAACGATTTACGACTCTCATGAGATAAAGCGGTATCTGTTTCAAGTCGCTATTGGAAGCCATCATTACATAAGGTAACAGTTTTGTAGCAAATCGTTTAAGGGGGTATTCTAGTCTAGAAGCATGAATTGTAGGTGTTTTTTCAAGTGCAATAAAAAAAACAATAATATTTTTACAAACCTTTCACAAATTAAACATTTCACCAAATATATTTTTTTAAACAACTTCACCAAATATTTATTAAACATTAAAAAATACATACAAAAAATGAAACGAAAAAATTAAAAAAAGTTACAGGGTGTTGAAGTGGTGGGTCTAAAAAAATGGCGCGCCTTAGTTGACACGATTGCAACCCTCCTAGAAATCAGAAGAAAAAAAAACAAATTAATTCTTAATCCAGACAAATGCTGCTATAGCCCGTACCTCGGAAAAGTAAAAAAAAAAATCTCGCAAAATGGCGGCTGTCTGAAATAAAAAGATATTTTTTTACCCCCTTTTTTGACTTTTCGGAATTTTTAAAAACTATTAAAAATTGAAATTTTGTAATCATTCTGGTAGGGGCAATAGAGTAATGTATAATGTATGCTCACACCAAATTTGAAGCAAATTGGTTTCGTGGAACTTGAGATATCGTGTTAACCGCCTCGAAAAAGTGGTTTCGAGAAACACGCTTTGCTCTATTTAGATTCTGGTTAGAATACGTCTAAACCGCGACATTAAAATGGTTATAACTCTTAGAATAATGCGAATTTCGAAAAATCCTTTTAAGGAGATATTTTTGAATAACTCCATGATATGGGATTAGATTATTTATTTTTTCTTTAGTATGTATTATTTCAATATTATTGACTGTCTATTGACTGTTTTCACCAATAAAAAAAAAATAGGGGTTAAGTAAATGTTTGATTTCAGCCTTCAACGGAGATTCCATCGATATGCTTGGCGTAACTCTAAGTGACCAGCTCAGGTTCGGGGGCTCCATCGAAGCCAGAGTTAGTCTCTCAAAAACTGGGCGCACTGTACAGGGGCCGCAGATACTTTAATAACACACAACTGCTAACCCTGTACAAATCGCCAGTGCGCCCCACGTTTGAATTTGGCAGCCACCTCTTGTCTGGAACCCCGAAATAGCTAAAAAAAACTTGACTGTTTTCTGTGCAAAAACGGGCGTTTCGTTTGATAGATTCTCCTAACAAACGGATTGCAATCTTTAAAGTACAGGCGTCGGGTGGGAATGCTGTCCTTGTTCTACCGGTATTACAATGGAAGATTCTCCGAGGAACTAGCGTCATTGATCGCCTCAGCACCGGTGCGTAGTCGGGAAATACGCCAAACACGCGCCCAAAATTTGTACACGGTTGACATTAGTCACATGAGAACCTGAGATCAACAGCTCAGGAACGATTTGCCGGCTTCTGTGTTTCCTCCCTCCAACAACATGGGTCTCTTCAAGACCCATTCTCTCCTTCACTCCTTCCTCTCCCCAAAAAGACCCTCCACACAGCATCTTCAAAGATGACGTAGGCCCTGAAGGAAATTATTTTCCTCATTAACCCCTCTGTGCGGAGTAAATGTAAAATAAAAAAAAAATATGGAAGACTGAGACAAGACAAGACCGTTCAGTTTACTTGCGGGATTTTAAAATTAATTTTATTACGTACTTTACAAAGTTAGTTTTGTACTTTCAAAGTACTTCTTAAGTACTTTTCAAAATATCTTGTGTACACATATACAGGTGGGGTATTTTTCTTTTCTTTTTTTCCTCAAAATAATCTATACGTTTTTGCCGATTTGAAAAAGTACTTAATTAAAAAATTAAACTTAAAGTAAGAAATTCATTTCTTTAAAAAAAATCGCTAAACATGCCTCGAAAATTATAAAAAAACATCTGGTTCTGTTTTTCAACATGTTATATCTCAACGACAGGCGTACGCGGGTACTGGCGGGCCGTCTAATACACGAACAGCTACGGAAATAGCCGATGATTCACGATAGACAGTTGGGCTCCCGCAGTGTCGGATTCTCTAGAATTACTTTATTCTTTAGAATAACTTGATTCTATAGAATCAGTTCAAATTACTTACTTAGAGTATTCAATAGGACAAACGTCAGGTCCACTTAAATTTCATTGTAAAAATATATAACCTAAATAAGGTTACTTGTAATCTCGACGAGTCTCGATCTTTATTTAAGTTTTCCCGAACATATTTCAAATCATCTCAATCACTGGGTTTGAAGAAAATTAATCAGAAAGTAATAATTATTTTCCCCTTTTACTTGTCTCCTTCACCAACCTTTAAAGATAGAAGAAAAAAAGTTAAATATTCTTTTTTACAATCCATTTCGAACCCGTGACTCCATTACCATAAAAACAGGCGTTCTACCTCTGGGCGGAAAGGCAACACAAGACCGAGCAATTTAATCCCGAACGCTTCGAAAATATTCGTACGAACGTTTATCTTTTCATCACCTAACAATTTTAAACCGATATGCCAATCTTACGAACCATTTCCTCCCAAACCAGTTTGTATTCCTATTTATTATTTATGACCCACTAATATTCAGTTGATTTTTTTTATTCGTATATATCGTGTAATATTTATTATTATGGCAAGAGCTTCGTAACGGAACTGCTACATAATATAAGAACATTTATATGGAAATTAAAAAAATATTTGATCTTACATGATACGATGAAACGCCTAGTATTAATAATACATAAATGTAGCCGAATATTGTATTTTTCGTAATTGTCCGATTTCAACAAGGAATGACATTTAAAAAAAAAACATTTTAATTTAGAATTCAATTCCAATATACAATAAATTACCTTATTAAAGCTCGGAATAAGCGTTCAAAATGAAGAAGAAGATGGTCTGAAAGGGAGATATGTAAATACGGATGATAGAGAGAGCTCGCAAATATAAAAAAAACGAGTATAATCAAAGCTTACCTTATTTCAAATAGAGCAAAAATCTCGCGATAAATGTCTAAAGTAGCATTTAAAGAAACACCGTGAAAATTAAACAGCAGAAAAAACGTGTTTGTAACAATTTTTGGAGCATTCTTTGCGATTTTTTTTCTATCGAGAGAATTAAATGTAATTACCGTTTTGGCGTAGCAAATATATTTATTAAGAAATATTTTTTTTAAAGAAAAAAACTAGGAAATATTTTATAAAATCGGTAGACATTTGGAATGAGGGGGATTAAATTATGTGAATGAAATGAAAATTAGAAATTATCTGAACAGAACACAAAGTAAAATTCTACAGATCTACAGATAAATAAAGTAAATTTCCTACAATGATGACATTGACATTTTAATATTATTATACCGCCACCCCGGGAACCATATATTGGATAACCAATACTCCTGTGGTCATTCTAAATGGTTGGGTACGTTTGATGACTTTGCAGGGATGCCCGGTTTCATGCGGTGAGATTTTGTCCAGGTCTTGGCCAAGGAAACTTTTGCCCACATACTGCATGGCGAGACTGGGACTGGTTGAGGGAGACCTTTTCACCTCTCCAGCTGGATTCTAACGACCATCGCCGTGCACCGCAGTGGGAGGGATGGATCCATACGTTCGATACTCCTGAACACATTGACCCCTTATTCCTATCCACCCGTAATACCCCTTTCCCTACAGAGAACCCCCACATAGCATCACCAAAAGGGAGTGGATTTTTTAGGGAGTAGAGCGGAAGGGATTTTTTTCTCAGGGCCTTCTGTGTGGAGATAATGAAAAATTAATTATTGTTAATTTTAGGACTCGCTTTTAGTTTCCTCATTTTTTTTAATACCCAATTGCTCACAACCTTCTGGATCCAGTAAGAAGGCTGAAGTAGGGAGGGGAAGGAAACGGGAATGAAGAAAGGTTGGAAAGTTCCTGGCTATTCTGTTCTGGTCACCAAATACGGCTAAAGTTATTTCAAGCAACGTTTCAATTCAGAATGGTGGCGTTACACAAGGACAAGATTGAGACTATCTTCTTTTTTTTTCTTTTTTTATATGAATACCGCACAAGTGTCCCAACTGCTCCCGTCTGGAGCCAGTGGGACTATGGCATCCCCAATCGGGATATGTTGTGAGGCTGAAGGTAGTGGGGAGGGGAAGGAGATGGGAAGAGGAAGGTGGGGAAGTACCTGGCTATTCAGATCTGGTCACTAAACACGGCTAAAGCCATTTCAAGCAACGTTTCAATTCTGAATGGTGGTCTTACACCAGGGCGATACTGATAGTATCTTCCACTCTGGAATGTGCCGCAAATGAACTATATTTAATTTTAAATGAATAAATTGTGAATTTACACAAATTAATCATATTAAATTTATTTGCCACGCCGGGATTCGATCCCGCGACCTTCGGAATGCTAGTCAAGAGCCTTACCGCTGGACTACGTCGGCCGTCTATAAAAACATTTATATATTATTTTAAATGGATAAATTAACTCAAATAAAATTTTGTGATTTGAACTCCCCTACCTCCAGATTGCTAGTCGAGAGCCTTACCAGTCAAATAATAAAATTAAATAAGACTTATAATGAAAGCTCAAAGTTTTTTACGTTTATAATAAATGACTTACATGAACTTCAAAGCAATGTTACAGATTTGTTCACATCTTTCCATTTAATTTATTAAGCTATTAACCACAGGCTTTAAAGTTACCTACACAATATGACCATGTTTGTTCGTCGCCCTTGTTAGTGTGTACCGTTTCTGTAAAGATCACAGATCCAATTAAAATTCCCAACGGGCACTCTTATGAGCAAAAAGCCCTTAAATCTATCAAGACTCGAGTCCCACCAGACTGACGTGGCCACTAGAGCATGTCCAAGGTCCAGATGCAGGCTCCAGATAATGCCTGCTTTATTCTGAAACTTGTAAAGTTGCCAACAGTGTAGTAGGCAGTGCCTATTATTATCTTGTACTCTTTCCCAGGAATAATGATCGTAATCGGTTGGCCTGGGTGAAGAATTGATTATAATACCTTATGATTACGCGAAAAGATAATTTCAAATGCAGAACGAAACGCAAAACCTTTTTGTTGTGGTTAAATGGGTTGCCTTTGCACGTCTCTGTTATTAAAACATATTTTTTTGCACAGAGCCGACAATCTTTACCTTAAGGTTGTATGAATATTTTAAATCTTACCTATTTTTTCTTATGGGCCTAATGATAATGCACAACTATCCAGTTCTATGAAATTGAAAGTAATTTCATATTTAATAGAATTGAATTATATAATTTAGTAGCTGAACCCGGCGTTGCTCGGGCTTTACGCAGAGCAATTAAGATCTTTAGACAATAATTTTCCCTTTTTTTGAATGTGCAACATTTCTCGAAGAATTACCAAAATTCTCCATTAATGTATGGGAAAAAAAAATCGAGTGGTTTTTAGAAATCTCATGTGTATAGTGACATCCTTATTTTGAAGGTTTAGTGTGCTAAATTTCACCATTCTTGCAATAAAACTGTAGATTTGTAGGTATAAAAAACAAAGTCACCTAATATAAAAATACCCATGTCAATCACTATAATGCTTCGTATGAATCGGTTTTTGATTATATTGGGCATACTATTAAAAAAAAAAGGATTTTTTAATCACACGTCGCCACTGATCACATCACACTCCTACACGTTACGTGATAGGCTGTTTCGTGAGTTACCGTGCTGCTGGAACGAGACGGAGAGTTTGTCATGTGACCCAACTACTCACTTTCGACGTGTGCTGGTCTTCAATTAAAAAATATCATCGGACAGTAAAATGACAACCAAATTTTTTATCCAAATGTGTTCAGCAATCGCTGGTTAAAATCCTTTGCAAAAGTGCTGTTACACCCTGTATAATGTGTATTATCAAAAATCAGCTCCAAAAAGCTCGTTGTTCAGATAATCTAGATTATGGGTGGCCAACCTTTTCAGCAGCCGGGCCAGATTTTAGAAATGAGATATCCTACCGGGCCGTACAAAAAAATTTCTTTCAAAGCAAACAAGAAATGTATTGTTTTTTTAAGAAGATATAACAAAAATATGAATAAAAAATATTTATTAGAGTTAGGCACTACAAGAAATAATAATAAAAATAAACAAAATATAATAAATTTTAGTGAGACGTCTGGTTTTGTTTGTCAGAACTAAGTGTATCAATTTTGATAACGATTGATTTTGTTTCAAACAGTTTTCCAAATGCTCATCAGTGATTATGTTCTCTTAGATCTTTGGATTTGGATTCATCCAAAGCTAGAGCATAAAATATGAACTCAGATGCTCTATTTTTCAAATTATCTTCAATATGTTTTCCAATGTCGTCGACACGCCTAGTAATAGTTTGTCGAGACAGGCTTGTTTTTGAGAAATCCATTTTCTTTTTTAGACACAGAATTTCAACCACACTCTCCAAACATTCCTGTGGAACGTTTGCGCGACCCTTTTTAGCCCGTTTCATACAAATCTTTAATTTGGATTTGAGATCAAAATACCCAACCAAACTGAAAAATTATTTTTGTACCAGTTGATGGTATACCAAATATCTAGTACGGATGTGAGCTACTTTATTTGTTTTTGCTTAAAATTATAAGATATAGTGTTAAAGATTTAATTATAATATTAAAGATTTTAGTGTTTCATGATTTTAGAAGCAATTTGGGCAATTATTTGTGAGTAAATGAAAAACAATTAAAAAAACAATTTTACTTTTAGAAGAAATTGTCACGATAGTTGAATCAATGTACTGAAATACTTCTACGTATGAGTTATGATACGAACTACGCACGTTGGAATGTTGGTAGACACCCAGCGGGCCGCGGGTTGGCCACCCTTGATCTAGATCCTTTTTTTTCTATAAAACTCATGAACGAAATTTGACGAATTTAAGAGCTATTTACGTGGGAACTCAGAATTTATCTAGCCGCCACCTCTCCCCCTCCGGATTCACAAAAATTCGAAGACACCGGTTTATTTATTTTTCGAACTTCTCTTTTTGTTTTTCTGTGTCTTGTTCTGTTTCACGTTTCCCTTAGATTTATTAGTATTATCTGCTTCTTCAATGATAAATTATTATAATGTTTAAACAATGACAGTGTGTAAATTGAAAACGTAACATTTCAACGTCACAAACCCCTTGTATTTTTCTTTTTAGTGTTAAATTCAACAAAAAATATTATATAAATAAAAAAAAAAACGACTACCATTATATAAGAACACAGGCAATTATTTCTTCTTATGCATGTAAATGGAGTAACGTAGAGTACCTACACGGCAATTTTATTTCAAGAAAATTTGCAAGTTTCAATTAAAATTAATAATCATCAATTATTACGTTTCATGTATCTACTGTTATTATAACAATACGAGTTCTTCTTTATGTATATTGAGATCCCTTTCAACTTCCCATCGTTATTTTTATACTGCCGATAAAAAGAAATTAGAAAAAAAATAGTTTCGTAAGCGAAATGGGATTCAAACCAGTAATTTGTTATTCGTTGATCCTCTAGAATTTTGACCGGATACAGCTTGGCAGTTGTTCGATTAAACCGATATAAATGGTTGAATATTCATCCGTTTTTTTTCACACGAATACAATATTTTGTACACATCTTGTCGATCAAACTTTATGATTAATTCAGTTTCAAACACTATTTTTAAGAAACTATTTTCTCAATGGCTTTCTTTGAATATTTCTTCTCTTCAAAAGCTTGGAATTGATATCGTGAGCTGAAGATGATATCGTTGATCTAGAAAATCTAAGTAAAGAAGCATTCTCGATTCTTCAGAATAAATAGTTTTTCTTCAATGTTGCGTATCTAGATAAAAGATGTTCCAATTATAACCACTACCGAAATTGAGAGGTTGAAACAATCTAATGATTATTTAGCCCAACGTTAATTTTTAATTTTATTTTTATAAATTTTATAAAATTTAATTGAAATTAAATTTGGTAATAAATCAATATAGACACCTCCAAAATTGACTTTTAAAATTCTATAAATAAGTCGTCTCACGGTGGATTAACCACAGTTTGAAAAAAGTCTTGTAAACCGAAATAGCTGTGACCAAAATACGTACTAAAATACTTGAAGAACTTGATAATAAAATTATCAAATTTAATTTTAATTAAATTTTATAAAATTAAATGGAATACGAATTAGACACAACAACAATTAATAATTTAATCGTTTCGTTTTCACATTTTCCAAATCTTAGGAAAACTGCGAAAAAGTTTTATATTCCCGAACCCTCAATGTTAATTTAATCGTAGGCGACGTACTTCGTAGGTTTAATATTAAGAATATTAGGCTTTTCAGCACAAAATATAATTTTTCCTCTTCAAATTAAAACACTGATTTTGTAAATCCAATTTTTATCTCCATATTTTTGACGTGAACACATCTTTAAAGTCGATGACGGGTGTGGGGAGGCAATTTCGCCCACTCGAGCGATAATCTCTTACGGAGTAATTTCAAACTTCAAGTTAAAAATAGAAATGGCTAATTCAAGCTACTAGCCGGCGAATTCACTATCTGCTAGTAAACTCATTTAGTGTAAAATCTGCTGGTTAGCTAGTAAAAATTATTACACTGAGCGAGTTTACAAGCTATGAAATCCTCGATTCATGAAATAACTGCGGCCGTATCCGACACTGCCTAATTTTTTTAGTTATATTTGCTACGTGTTTTTGACGGCTCATTGCGAATCATTCTAAAATGGTTACCCCTTGTAATGGTGCGGTAAATAATAATTACTAAGCCAGCTTTAATTACTTTTCAAAATTGACCGGCTGCAGGTTCAGCAGCCAGTCGCCAGATGGCAGCAGGTTCGAGTTCAAGTTTAAACGGAAGTTGGTACCTCGCGGAGTCGTTCCACTCTTTTCATTATATAACTTTTTTCCTTATGTAATACATTTTTATTCAGCGATCAATACGTACTAATAAAGCCGAGTTCACGCCGAGTCAACGACACGGGATTTTAAATTATTGACGGATTAACCATACACAAGCGGTTAATGGAAGGTTTTTACATGAATGAAAGACGTGCAGCATCCGTACCTAAGAAGGAAAACAATCAATTTTTATTAGAACAACTCTCTTTTTATAACTTTTGAACGCTATTCCCATCAATGTAATAAATCATTCTAGAAGAAGATAACGCTAATAATCTAAACGAAAATATGAAAGTGAACCAGTCACAGAAAATTAAGAAAAAAAAAAAATTAATTTAATAATTTTTATTTCTTTCAATAATATTATTATTTAATCTTAAGTTTGTTATAAACAAGTTCTGCTATGTAATTATTATTATGCATGACAGCTGTTTCAAACTCTGAAGGCATTATCAAACTGAGCTTTAGAGGGTGAACCTTCGTAAGGCGAAACAGCTGTTACGCGTAATAATAATTAAACAGCAGAACTTGTTTATAATACACTGTATTTATAGATTAAATAATAATATATAAAAGACGTAAAAATTCAAGTAGTTATAAAATAAGATTATTAAAATGGTAAAGTAAGGTCGCCCCACTCCGAAAGATGTCTTTGTTCAACAATTTTTGACGCCCCATACACATATACTTTGTACTTTTTTAAGAAAACTTTTTTATATAGAAGTTATTTGGTTGCAGAAAATTGTATTTTTGTAAAAAAGTTATTTGGTTGCGATATTGAAAATTGATAAAGTCATCCCATTTACTCGTAACTGTATATATACTGCTAGCCCTGTACAAATCGCAAGTGCGCCCCACGGTTGAATTTGGCAGCCACCTCTGGTCTGGAGCCCCAAAATACCTGAAAAAAAACCCTTGACTCTGTGCAGAAACGGGCGGTCCGTTTGATAGATTCTCCTAATTTAACTAACGGATTGCAATCTTTAGAGCACAGGCGCCAGGTGGGAATGCTGTCCTTGTTCTACCGGTATTACAATGGAAGATGCTCCGAGGAACTAGCGTCATTGATCCCCTCGGCACCGGTGCATAGTCGGGAAACACGCCAAACGCGCGCTCAACATTTGTACACGGTTGACATTAGTCACATGAGAACGGGTCGTTTCTACGACTCGTTCTTGAGTTCAACAGCTCGGCTGTGGAACGATTTGCCGGCCTCTGTGTTTCCTCCCTCCTACAATATGGGTCTCTTCAAGACCCATGTTCACTCCTTCCTCTCCTCAAAAACACCCTCCACACAGCATCCTCAAAGATGACATAGGCCCTGAGGAAAATTATTTTTTCCTCAGGGCCTCCTGTGTGGAGTTAATGTAAAAAAAAAAAAAAATACTAGTATTTTTACTTATTGAAAAAAAGTATATATCAATCTTGGATTTGGGTGAAATAAAATTTCACAACGCTAGTGCTCACCGTTTTATTGATTTTAATAGAACTAGTGAACAGATTTTGTGCTAGAATCATATCGATTATTTTTTAAATATGTGTTTCTATAAGGTAAAAGATAATAAAATAACGTTGTATTGTCTTGTCTTGATGATTCGTGTGAGAAAAGTTATTTGCATGACATGTTGACTCTACGTTTTAAAACCTGAAAGAATATGCACTACGTAAGAACGTGTCGCGATGTATTTACATTTCCTAATTATATTGGTTAACAATAAATTTTTGATCTATGTTCAAGTTTATTAAGTTTTACACTTCTGTTAAGAATTAGCGTATGAAAACACACAACGGATTAGTTAACAAGTTTAGAAATGTTTGTTTGCGTTTTTGACGTGATAATGTCTTATTAATCGATGAACACCGGCTGCGTGCACGAAAAAGCATGACTCATTTTCACGTTCCGCCTGAGCCGAGCGTGCAAGCGAGACGGCGGAACAAGCAGTAGAGAGGCACGATCGGCCTAAGCGTTCGGCTTATGACGCATCAATGCAATTTTTCATCAATGTTTTCTTATGACGTTATCACGTAAAATTATCGTCCGTAATCCGACTTTACAGACAACCAAATTTTTCTTCAGTATGACTTTATAGAGATTAATTAATAAAAAAAATAATATTTACTACGAATATAAAAAAAATAAATAATTGTATCTATTTCACCTTATATACAAATGAATGGTTTTTTGTACGTCCATTACGATTTCCTGTACCTTTCATCCGATTTCAATGAAAATTTGGTGAGTGGTTGTGCGTACGCCCGCGAAGGTTTCTATATATAAATCTGGCGTTATGAAAGCTTTATTATATACCATGGGTGGCAAGCAAGTTTTTTGAAAAAAAATTGTGTGTATTTCATATAGTTTTGCGGCAGAGAGGTGGATGAAAGGGGTGACGGAGAAGTGGGAGACGAGATAGGGGCAGAGGGAGGGATTGCAAAGGAGACGTAGTAGCGGTAGATGATAGCAAGGGGTAAATTTGAAAAATCCACTCCTCTTATATGAACAGTGAAATGTGCATATTTCATATAGTTTTGCAGCAGGGAGAGAGGTAGATGGGAGGGGTGCTGGAGGAGTGGGAGACGAGTTAGGGTCAGAGGGAGGGATTGCAAAGGAGACGTAGTAGCGGTAGGGGATAGCAAGGGGTAAATTAGAAATATCCACTCCTATCACATGAACAGCTGTACGTGGCCTGTTCACGCGTCGGAAACCGATTCGTGTTCGTGCACCAGACGGAAAACAAAAAAAAATCGTGTATCCAAAGCACTTACATAAACAGCATTGCAACGCGTGACGGGTACTCACTAGTTTCCAATAAAAGTAGAAAATGCGTGAGAACCTCGTCATTAAATGACGAGGTAGTGTAAAAATTTTGTACACTACGAAAAAATCACACAACTTAAAGTTCCATCAATATAATATATATACGTACGTAGTCATAAAAGTAAATAAAAATAAAATGCTATTTTCCTGTAGTGCTCAATAGTGATATTGCACTTTATCTAAACTCGTTGAAAATCAACAAACGACGAAGATATCGTCATGTGCATATAATTAACCCACTTACCTAAATGAGAGATAAATTTACTTCAAATTAAGCACATGGTTATTTTAAAGACTTTCTATGCCTATTTTTGTAGTATTTTTTGTAGCGAGTTGTTTATGTTTTTTTAAATTTAAATTTAAAAAACAGAATTTGCAATTCACCCGCGGTAGAAGTGAAAACTTCAGAAAACTAAAGTAAACAAGAATGGAGAGAATATGAAGCACTTTTTTATCAAAATTTTTGTCATCGAATACCAGTGCACTTTTATCTATACATCTTATTGGTATTTGCGTTTTCTTCTTTGGAATCGCTAGATGTCGCTTTCTTTTGTGTTTTCTTTTGCATGTTCATTTTGGAGTGGTTTGAAAATTGGATATTAATTTTACAAAAATAAAAATATATATTTTTTTATATTTCGTAGGATTCGATCCCCTAAACGTCTAGCCTTTGAGGTCCATCAGGCGCTTTACACCACTAAACCAAAGGAGACTTGCGTAGGACTGTGAATTTATTGTAATATATTGGAACCAAGTACCTTTGAATTACATACATATTTTTTTGCTATCTCATTCTCTAAATGTATTTGTCTCTTTTTAGTGTTGCTCGTTTCCGTTTCATCGAGTTTCAAATCACAACGGTGCTAAAGAAATTTTCACTTAAAAGAATCAGAGTGTACAATTCACAAGTATCTAGATGTCGCTTTCTTTTCTATTGCCTGTTTATTTTAAAGTGGTTTGAAGATTGGATATTGATTTCACAAAAAAAATACATTTTCTTAATTAATATTATTTAATTAATATAAAATAAACAAAACTAAAGTGAAAAAAAAAACTGTTTAAATAATATTTTAAATTAATATTGATTAATCTAAATAAAAAAAAATGCTCGTATTTTTGGATTTTGTAGGATTCGAACCTCCGTTCGCTGGATGTCTGTCTCTCTGGCCGCTGATTTGTCACGTGCCTTACCCGCTGCGCTATTGGAGGCTCGCGCCGAGCCGTGAATTTACCGCATTTGAACCGAGAACCAGTCAAATAATACATTTTAGTGACGCACTTCCGTTTCATCAAAATTTCAAATCACTAACGGGGCTAAATTAAAAAACTTTATATTCCTAAAAATCGAGATAGTTGAATGTATAGTCCGGCATACTGCTGGTCTAAATCGAGATCATAGCCACACGTACTGTACATTTAAGAGGTTATTACCCTCCCTTTAAATAACACTCGTTTTTGTACGTCCCGAATAACAAACTTAATAATGATATTAGCTCACCCGCAATTCCTTGAATTGAAACGGCATCCATTTACGAGTACAATATGTTATTGCTCACAAGTTCACCGACTCGCGTGTGGAAATTCGTACGGCCATGTGAAACGCCGTAGTTCTGCTCCTAGTACGTATCATCGAACCCAAAGGACATTGACTTTGAAAAGATGTTACTGTTTGAATACCAAATAACTTGAAGATTTGCAAAGTCCAGATGGTTATGTGTATTGACCGTAAGAAGAATTCAAATATTTACTGAATAGTGGTCATCTAACATGAAGTCAAGACGAAAGCTCGAGATATGTTATTAGTTTATTACCTATAATGATGATTGATTGATTTTAGCGCGGCCTCCCGAGTGTCAGATAAGCTGTTAATATGCACAACTTTTTAAAAAATATTTAAAATAACTTATTTAAAATTATTATTAGGCTTATTATTAAACGGAGATGCACTAGCGAAATTCTTAGTTTCTCAATTTATTCCGTTCGATCTTGGAGAAACGAAAGTGACTAAAGTGACGAAAGTCGAAATATGACTGAAGACCTCATTAATAAATTAACTTATTTTTTTGGAAAATGAATACCGCACAAGAGTCCCAACTGCTCCCGTCTGGAACCAGTGAGACCATGCATCCCCAATTGGGGTATGTTGTGAGGCTGAAGGTAGTGGGGAGGGGAAGGAGATGGGGAAGAGGAAGGTGAGAAGTACCTGGCTATTCAGATCTGGTCTCTAAACATGGCTGAAGCCATTTCAAGCAACGTTTCAATTCTGAACGGTGGTCTTACACGAGGGCGATACTGAGAGTATCTTCCTCCCTGGAACGTGCCGCAAATATACTATATATTATTTTAAATGAATAAATTGTGAATAACACAAATTAATCAAATAAAATTCGATCCTACGATCTTCGGAATGCGAGTCAAGAGCCTCACCGCTGGACTACGCCGCCGGTCGTCTACTCCTATTTATTCTCAAAAAGTACGTAAGGCAAAGCGCCTTCCTTCCATGGGTATCTTCGGATTTTTCTTTTATCCATTTATTTATTTTATCAAGTTCTCCATAAAACACCAGAATATTATGGGGAAGATTTCAAAATTTAAAGAAAAAAAAAAGTGTATGGGGGCAGTTTCACTATCTTGCGACGTATGTTGGAAGATAATTAGTAAATGCTCTGTAGGTGACATTGAAGATATCGATGTTCAATACAGATTCATTTAGCAGTTGAATTGCTCTGTTTAATGGCGCATTTTGATAGGAAGAAGTTCTCGCTTTCGGAGCATAAAAAAGTGCGTGGGATCTCCCACAAGTGTACGCGTTGGGTACATATAAGTTAATCGCCTTCAACATGGGCGGTTTCAGTATAATGCCGGAGATAAGCTTAAAAAAGTGCTTACCCAGAAATATTTTTCGGCGGGCTTCTAATGTGTTAAAATCGAGCATTCCTGATAAAAACAACGATGGATACAGGAATGGGTAGTATGTATATTCCCTCATATACAGGTAACGCATAAACCTTTTTTGAACTCTATCTATTTCTAGGATATGGTTTGTGTCGTATATTGTCGTGACACTCTCTCCAGCTTCCCACTCTGCGTATCCAAACCATAAAACTACAATCTCTTCAAAAGGGTTGTTAGTTTTATTATATCATCTCATAAAATAACATTAATGGTTATTTTCTCATTAATGTTGTGGGAAATACTGTTTGATGTGAGTTTGTTGTTCACGCTATTATGTTGCAGATGGAATGTTTCATGCTATCTTGTTGAAGAACAGCTGGTGGTAATAATTCTGTTCTAAAGCTATTTGAAAAAGCAGCAATTTAACTGATAAAGAAAAATCGACGATTATCCTAAAGCTATCCAAACTAATGATCTCAGACTCACCAAAGATGGAGAGATATTTCCAGATAAAAAACTTCTATTTGTATAACGAATTTCGTACAAAAACCAGCAACACTCTTCCTATTAAGTTTGCGATCTTAATGACCAATTTAACGCTCTAAGCGTCAGCGAAATATAATGAAACTACACCACGACCAAATTATCTTTTAAATTTATTGCGAATCTAGAATATTTGATTCTTATTGAGTGTTTATTTGAAGTGTTAGCGATTATCAACATTCTGATGCATGTTTTGATAAGACTCCAGTTTTATATGAGTATAATAATATTAGAAGTATGTTACGTCAATCTTTCTTTGCAGATTAGGTAACAGCGGTTTGTTTTATTTTTTTTCTTTTACACTAACTCCACACCTTAGGCCCTTAGAGAAAATAATTTCCCTCAGGGCCTATGTCATCTTTAAAAATGCTATGTGGAGGGTGTTTTTGAGGAGAGGAAGGAGTGAACATGGGTCTTGAAGAGACGACATTAAATTCGACGAGGTTATTCTTACCTCAAGAGAAAACACTTTCTAGGTAACCGTCCATTCTTTGCTTCAAAGCCCTCCGAGCCATCGGAGTTTATGTGCCCTTCGGGGGCTTGTGAAACAAAAAGCTATTATGGACTGTACTATCATCCGCGTAACAATGAATCGGTGCACATGACAAGAGGTCATTGATGTGCAACAAAAACAAAGTCAGAGACAGAAACGATCCCTGTGGGACGCCAGCATTTATCGAATGCGAGGAAGAGGTGAAACCGTCAGCAACCACCTGGATCGACCTTTCCCTCAAAAAGTCGGCAATCCACGTACACAAGGATGCGGAAAGTCCGTAAGTAGGCAGTTTGTTGACAAGCCCTCGGTTCCAAACCTGATTTTATTAAGTTGAGTATTTAATAGCCAAAGATAACAACATACTAACGAGCACTACTAAAAGGCGACATAAAAAATACGTGAACCTTTAAATTTAAAGCTTGTCTCAAATAATATGCTCATGACAATATTCAATAAGAGTAACGATTTTTGTCCTTTTTTATGATTTGATCAAACTGTGGAAGGTGGCAAAAACAGCTGTTACCTGTGAAATGATTGTATTAACTAGCGGAACCGTGAAATCACACTTGATCTAAATTTCCGTCACAGATTTTGTGTCATTTTCTGTCAAGTAAAAAGCGAAGCTTTTTTTGGTTTGAAGATCTTATTTTTTTCTGATACTTGAACTCTGGTAAAAAATATAAAATAAGAACATAAGGTGACTACGGTTTATCTATTGTAGTAGTACAGGGAATTTCATTACGTCAATTCTTCTTCTCTGATATGATATGGAAGGCTTTGTCTAAAAGAAAGCGAATCAATTATTTAAGCATCAGAAAGGTGGTTGTGCCACCACCGAGAGATCTTTAAATCCTAAACCCATCATCATGTGTTTGAATAAGGCCATCTTTCCATAGGGTTACGCAAGTATCCGATACTCATGTTGTGTACTCACATTGCGTCGTAAAAAACCTGTCGTGCTCAGTTCGCACACGTAGCTACTGAAATCACCAATAACATAGCCACCAATCATTGTTGAATTCTACTAACTAATTTCATAATTCCACAACCAAATAGTTTTTGTAGCTGTCATTCTTATATTCTATCATTCTTCGTTGGATGATTTGTTCCTAGTTGATTTAAAGCACTGACAAAAGTGACGCCATATTTAAGATCTCAACGACATGATGGCATGGAACCGTCCCGGACCTCGGGACGGTTCCATGCCATCTCAGAATCAACTCAACTCAACAATTCTTTGAAAAGTCATTAAAAGGGATTAAAAAAAAAAAAAATTCAAGATAGCCCATAACCTAACCTAAAACCTAACGTAACCTATTTAACTGTTTTTAAAATTTATTTTTAGGTTCTGAGTTGATTTTATTCTGAGTTATCCGGTCACACCTCGAGACAACATCTCCCGGCTGGCTGGTCGCGGTAGACTGGCGTCGCCGACGAGTTGTGCAGACGAAAATGTTTAGTGTACGAAATGTAGACAAGCCAAGATACTTGAACCCTCTAGAATCGGTTACTTGCGTAGCCCCGTAGAAGAAGTACCTAATTGACAGAATTAAAACAATAATGAACAATTTTACCCGGATAACTCGTTCAATACAACAAAAGTATCATGATGAAGATATTTTATAACTATGTTTCACTTTTATTTTAGACAGAACAAATTTCATCCTGTTAAGGCATCTTCAGGCTGCTTTATTTTATGTTTTAGCTTATTTTTTTTGCCCAAACATCATTTTTGAAGTAGATAATATAATGTTACATCGATGATAACATCGATGATTATAGAGTGATAATTTTTTGATAGCATCGATCATTATAGAGTGATAATTTTCATCGAGACAAAAAGTTTAACAATACCAATCTTTTCTAACATTTCAGCAAGGTATTTTAATCTTGCATTGATTCCTAGAAAAGCTATATTATTACAACCGCCGATGGTATAAATAAAACACATCTAACACGAGCGATCATGTCACATAATGCTTTTTCAACATTCCTTTCCATGTTATATCTTCTACTAGTTTCAGGACGTGATCCTCATAGCGATCTATGTAGGCACTTTATTATTATTGTTAATTTTAAAAATAAAAGACCAAATTGTTTAATTAAATAATTCAACGAATTAATTTCAGTTGTCTGAGCATTAGTCTTGCGTGAAATCAGTTTCCATAAACTCAAGAAAAGCTTTGAATTTAAGTGTAATTTTCAAACTTTGAACTGATTGTGAAAAGAATTCACTTGAATTAAAATTATACGTAGGTACCTACACATATTAAAATATTATATCGGAATTTTTTTTTCTTTAATTTTTAAAAATTATTGAACTATCTCGTAATATTTAACGGATCTGCCTCAGTATATAAACTATACTTAAAATCTAACCTAACAATTAAAAAATGGATGGTTATGGAATGTTTTGTTTACACTTATCAAATGCATATATATAAATATATTTTCAATTTGGGAGGCGGATATTCATTGGATAACCAACACCTCTGCCATAGGTCACCCCAAGTGTTTCGCTACGTTTAGTAACTAAGCAGGGGTTGCCCGGGTTTATGGGTTGGGGTTTGTGTAGGTCTTGCGTGACGCGTCTGCACACGTGGTGCGTGGCGGGTCGGATCGGGAAAGAGTGGTTGAGGAAGACCGTTTGGTCTCTCCAGCAAGACTCTTTCGACCCGTCAACTTACACCGCAGTGGGAGAGATGGATTCATACTTCCGTCACTCCTGGGCCCACTGATCCCCAGTTACCTACCCATCCTCATACCTTTTTCCTTCCCGAAAAACTTTCTCGCCTTCCTTTCCTTTAAAATACCCTTTACACATCATCTCAAAGATTTCATAGGCCCTGAGGGAAATAATTTCCTCAGGGCCTAAAAAGTTGCTCAACAGCATTCATAAAGGTGGCAAAAAAGATTTTTTAGGAACTTGAGTGCATTTTCACTTCCGCCTATTAACGGTTTCCGACACTTAAATGCAAGTAAGACGGATGATACGCATGCATCAATTTAAGTTATGACTCACCATCTCGGCATGTACATGGAATGAACATGTACTTCATGTATATTTTATACTAATATCCAATGCATTTTGCGCGGGCAAGATTTGATTAATTCTATAGCGACTTTGACTTCTGATATCGTATCTCAGGGAGGTATCATCTAAATCTAATGACCTGCTCCAATGATATAGAAAGGAAATGGATTATGACTGACCCTCGCACTGCCAAGGTGACCGTGTTTTCCTGTTCGGTTTGGACGATTTAAGTCTATCAGGCGTCCTAGCATAGTCGATCGATAAGGATTGATGTGATAGCTTAGGAAGCAAAATTGATTATACGTAATTTAGGTAACTTCTCGTCGTTTTTAGACAACAGTTGAGGTTAAATGTATCAACAACACAGTCATTATGAACTGTTACTAATTCGTTGGCGATCTGCAATCATTCTTTTCGTGTACGGTTTTTGCTGCACAAACGTAATATCTGTGCGCGTGTTCCACGCTCATACCGCGAAAATTTAGGGGTGATTATGATAAACCAAGAAAATAGCCGAAAAAAGTTTTTAATAAAGCAGTTCTGTTTAGGAGGTGGGTATGGGTACCGCCGAGACAGGAAACATTTATTGAATAACCAATACCCCTGCCATATGACACCCCAAGTTGTTCGCTACGTTTGGCTACTTAGCGAACTTAGGGGAAACTTAGCACGGGTGAGGTTTATCTAGGTTTTTGCGGCCAATGTGTTAACCCACCTACTCCGTGGCTGCCGGATCGGTAGAGGCTGATGGAGACCGAACCTTGACCTCTCCAGCCGGACTCTTTCGCTTTGCATTGCAATGGGGGGGATGGAACGTCCGTCACTCCTAGATACATTGATCCCCAGATTCCTATCCAACCTACCAATTCCTATACCTTTTACCTATCCAAGAACTTCCTCTCTTTTCATTCCCTAAAAAGACCCTCCGCACAGCATCCCCAATTTTGAGATATTGTTCGGCGTGAAACACAGTTTATATCTTACAAATTTGACCTTACAATATTATCGTAAGAAAAATCTAAAAATCATATAAATATAATTACATCACAATTAATGCGCACAGAGCATATAGATATAAAAACACAATTGAATAGAAAAATGTAATGAATGTGGATCCAAGCTTAAACAGGAACAAAAGAATATTGTTTGGGATTCTTTGTTTGTACGTGAATTAAGGTATAAAAGGGCATGTCTTGTATGAGAGCTCCTCTTCACCGTTGACCACCACGCGATAAACGTTACTTAAATATATTCTATAATTTTTTTTATTTTTATTTTTATTTTTTTTTTATTTTTTTTTTATTTTTTTTTTTTTTATTTACCTTTATAATTTTATTATGTTGGGTGTAAGGTAGGTTGTATCATTTTATTTAACGGTACCGAACACAGTAAAGGCACGACATCTTAAAAATCAGTCGTTTTTAACATATTTTAAAAATATTAGGAAGAAACCTCTAAGAATTGTGGAAAATAAAATAATATAGTGCATTTAGATTCAAATCATTTGGCGTGGAGGCCAAGCGCCCATCTGGGATTTTTAACACCACTGGATGACGTGGCTCTATCCAATTATTATTACGCTCTTGAAACTAATCAGCGACGGGGAATGAACTTGCACCGTTTTCAGCCGGATTTCTATACAAAACTTAAACCGTTATTCTTTAAATTAACGTGTGAGAAGGTAGCCATTCGGATGCTGTGTTTGGAATTGATGGGTCTTTGTACAGATCTGTTCTATTGGAAGCATTCAAACAGTGTTTTGGCATGGGCGTACGGGCCAGTTGATTTGTAAGCCGCTTTATTATGGAGTTATAATGATTTTTTAAAATTATTTTTCTTACATTAGCTCTGTTCACATACTCTGTTTCACACTGTCATCTTTGGGGATGCTGTGTGGTGCGTCTTTTTAGGGCTTCCCTCCCCTCGTAAGTGAGCGAAAAAGTGGTTTTTATTTATTTTATAATAATGAAAAAAATTAGAATGTAAAAATTGTGTTAGCCATAAAGGGGTATTTCCCAAAACTGTTTTTGAAAGGTGATTTCAAATTTTCAAGCTTTCAAATTTTATAATTCAAAATAAACATGTAATTTTCGAAAACTAAAGTTTTAAAAATAAAATGGCTCACCTCAATTTTTTTCTAACTAAAATTAATGATAACGAAAAAAAACACATACATATTTTATTAGAAAAATGTATTATTAAGGTTATTGTCACCTCACTTTTTTGTCTTTTTGTATAAAAATAATTACCTAATAAAAAATTCTCAAAGTTTCAATTTTTTTTTTCGAATTGCGATTCAAAACTTTGATTTCATTTTACTTCCTTTTTTTAGATTATACTATAATGCATGGGATTTTGCCTTTTAACACTGTTTATAACATATTCCCCACTCTGATAAAGGAATTGCAGCAATTTATAATATGAGACGCATGTGAGCTGGGACAAATATGGTCTCCTGCCATTCAAGGGGTTAAGTACCTACATAATTAACCGCAAAACCTGGTTTTGGAAAACATTATTCTCTTATAAATACAAAATTTAAAAAAATCATGTCCATTAGCATAATATTTCACTTTAAATCTATTTTATTTTTAATAAGGCAGGCTCCGAAGTGAGAGAATCTAACCACTCGGTCATCAACAAACGTTAACTTTATCGATTTATGCAAAATTATATATTTTATTAATTCGCTGTTCTCAATAGAAAAAACTCAAGATGTATTTTATTCGGCTGTCCCAAATGATATTCAACACATGTTTTGATCAATTTTGAAAATCAAAATAATAAAAAATGATATTTATGTCAATCGACAATATAATATTCTTATATATAGAAGCATTGTAAAGGTGTGTTCTCATCTGCGATTTCTCACGACTAATTCCAATATTGACGGAGGAATACAATGAAAGTTCTCAGCGTGTTCGTGTGAACCACATCGGGTCGTTCAATTTGCAAGTATTATCAAACGTGAATTAATGCATGCAATTTATTTAATTTAATACCATTTTGGCAGATGTGCCATTACGAATCAAGGTAAAGAAATGACCAGTCTGAAGATGTCCAGTGGTGAAACTGGCCCAGTTATAAATAAACTCGTAGTTCTGTGAACAGTAGAGTTCGCGTAAGGTTAATTATTCCAACTTGACAGCTCGTGCGCCAGAGTGCATTATTTATATATTTATTAGCGAGTTCCCGGCATGCGTTGCAATGCCACTAATAAAGAAATTGTTTCTCCCTGCGTGTATTTTCCTATTCGTCCCGTTCCTCTTCCGCCTCCTCTCCCTCTCCTCCCATGTCCCTTCCCCTCACGCGTTTCCCCTCCATTTCCCTTCCCCGCCTTTCCTCTCCCTTCTCCCGCGGAAACCCTCCCCGGGATCCCCTCCCCTTTCCTGCGTTCAATATATTCAGTCCCGGTACATTCATATTTTCAAACAGCTCGCGTGCCACCTGTTGCAATTCGGTTTTACAAAATTTATATTACAAACATTTATTTTTGTTTATTGTAAGAACAATCAATCAAATTTGGTACGTTAAAATAAATATGATTTTTGATTAGATTCAAAGTCTTCGATTTTGGTTAGAACCATAGGTGAGTACTTAAAATAAATTCATGAATTCGTTAGTTTCGAAAATTGAATTTTCATTGTTTTGCAAAAGTCATTTTCAAATTGTGAAATTTTTAATCCTGCTAGTGAATGATACGGTTGTATCGAAATCGGTCGCGGAAAAAATTAAAAAAATTAAAGTAACAAATGTACATTGGAAAAAAAAACTTTCTTTTTGTTATTTATTTTTGGGGTGTTATACCGTGTTGTGCTACCTCCTTCTTTAGCCAACGCTCATATGCCCTGATCATGGACACTGTAACGCTGTCCGAAACGTTGGCTAAAGAAAGAGGTAGCGCAACACGGCATAACAACCCAAAAATAAATAACAAAAATACTTTTGGCCGTGAAAACCCAAAATCATACCAAGTATAGGTGCATTCACAATAACACTGATTCACCATATTAAAATTCGGAGGTATAATTTTTTTTTAATGAGGGCTGGAAATTTCCAAACGAACGCTCAGATAATCCCGTACGCTGCTGGACGCGTATTTAAATTATTATTAAGGCGAACGCTTTAGTGGATAATATAATAAAATAAAATAATAAAGTTAAACCAGTATGAAAGGCCATTAACAACATTTGCCATTTCGCTAAACTTCATTCAAAGCAATAAGATACAAAATGACTGGATCGACAAAACAAGTTACTAATTAGCAATCGCACGACTAATGACTTATATAGATAAATTACTGATAAATCAATTAATTGAAACATATTCAACTTGTACAAGGTAAAATCAGCATTGACAGAGATGAGACCATATTGGTCTAGAATATTAACGTAACCAGAAAAAACCATCTCTTAATTTGCAGTAATTATTTCAGTGTTGAATTAAACATCTACGCATTTTCCATGATATTTCTTATTTTCAACCCGTTCTTATATACAATTTATACTAAGATTTACAGTGATTTATTTTTGGGGTATTATGCCGTGTTGCGCTACGTTGTTCTTAAGCCGCGGCATTCCGAATTTTTACCGTTTTATAACATATTTCTCTTGAACACTTGAAGTTTTTAAGTGTCTAAAAAAATATGTTATTTTTGTATATAATATCTGTACATTTGCTACGCCTTAACAGTAATTGTATGAAATTCCCTTGATAGAAAAAAATCGCAAAGTATGCTCCGAAAATTATTAAAAACACGTTTTTTCTGTTATTTTTCAAGTTATATGTGTGAATAAATTACTGCTATTTCCCATAAGATTTTTGCGCTGTTTTCAAACAAGTCGTGTTTAATCAAACATTTTCACAATTTTCGCTTAAATATTATCGTTTTTAATATTAGCGCGTTCCCTCAAACATTCGTATTTAAATATATCCCTTTCTTCTTTTTAAGCGCTTACTACCAAAGTCTCGGACAGGATAGGAGACTTAAAATTAACAAAAATCCTAGGCGGCGGGGCTAAGGTCAGTAGTTATTGGTATCTGGTAATTTGAAAGCTACACCAAAACTATACGAAGAAAACCATTTTAAATTGTATTTAATACCACCTCTTTTAGGATTGGAGGTGGTATCACAGTATCGTTTCAACATACATAAGCACACACTTCACCATAATCTTCGATTACACATCTGCCCTGATTATGGATACTGTAATGCTTTCCGAAGCGTTGGCTAAAAAGAAGGTTGCGCAGCGTGGCATATTACCCCAAAAATAAATCATTATAATGCTTCTGGCCGTGAAAATCTCAAATCATTTAGAACTAAGTAAAGATATTTCAGTCTAAGAAATGTGACACGCAACTACAAACTTAAGTTTTGATTTCATTCTGAAGATCGTTAATTACTCAATTTTAAAAGAAATCAGAGTCTGCAATTTACACGCCGTAGAAATGAAACCTTCAGAAACTAAAGTAGACAAGAGTAGGGATGCTACAAAGCACCGCATAAAGAGGAGACCGACAGGCTACGAAAACACATGTTTCTGGAAGTTTTGCAGACAATGAAAAGAAAAATAATTTGCGACAAACAGGATAAGTGTTAGGTTTTTATCTGCAGTCGGACACATATTTCATTAGCTGAACATAGGAAAGCAATAGTTGTCTGGTAAAAAGCATGATCTTGGAATGCCACGACTGAAATGCGAAGTATTCGAATGTCTCTTCCCCTACAACACAAAGCTATCAGTATAAACAGTGGTTTTCTAATTTCCGTAACGACGGGTTTCCAACAATACAAATTCCAACCCATGGTTATAACAATGCGGTTATATTTTATCATATTATATGTATCAATACTCACAAAATTATTAATCTACAATTATTTTGTGGATATATTTCATAGTTTTACCAAATAATATCACTGTAACCGTTTTGTTCAAATAATATAAATAAATTAATTTTCCAAAAATATTGTGACACTAGTGATAAAATAAGGAATATAATTATTAGGTGTATTGCCAAGTATTCGATTGCATGTAATGAATTGGAAATATATTGAGATTTAAAATAATTTCTATTTTTTTACAAATAAAACGCGACCGGGATCTTATCGGGATCGGTACCATTTTTCCTATATTTTTACTGTATAGAAATAACCATAAACAAGAACTGTTTGGAGGTAATAAATAACCACCCAGGCAAAACTCAGAAACCCCATTGAGATCCAAAAATGCGTTACCCCTAAGATGCATTCATCGTTTGTCAAAAACATAAAGAATAATCCATTTTTCAAAAATACTTAGCTGACATTTGAATGTTTTTTTTATAAATAACATTAAAAAACAGGTTTCTGGAATCTTTTGGAAACCCTCTGGATGATATTACTGCATGCTCATGTGAACAGTTTAGAAACATTTAAGGCCATTCTTCTATTTGAGTACGCTAGTATCTGATACTCGACGATGTAAGTATTTTGGCAACTTCCGCTACACATCTGCGCGGAGGTTCTTACATAAGCACACTTTGCCGACGTATCATTCATAAACTTGTCGGTGACGCCAGTCTCCCTCAACCACCGAGACTTCGAGACGTCGTCGAGACTTTAAAAATGGCGGAGCAATTTATAAATAGCAGTACAAAAGTCTCTTCATTAAATTTATGTCTCGTCATTTTATATTTATATCATTACCCCAAAACGACCTAACCTTTTTATTAAAATTATTTAACTCTAAATTCGATTGTTATGAACTCTTGCAATTAATAAATCTTCATGTACCTACACGAAAGACTAGAAAAAAATTAACATTTTATACACTACATCTCATTCCAACTTTAGTTTGCATTCTCCAATACATAGCCTTGGTAAACAATAAATAAACAATACATTTTATTCAATAAATAAATAAATAAATTATCAACATTTTGAAACAATACAAGCGTTTAAGATAGTCTTGGAATAAAACAGCAAACAAAAAATGAGCAGATGTGAGTAAGATTATGATATCTATTTTTGACTTTTAGGGGTTTTTTTTAGTTATTTTATAGTTTATTCATTTTACTTTGTACTATTTAAGTTTTTATTTTTACTTTTCACTTGTAACTTTTACTCTTTTCTTTTAACCATTATTTTTTAACTATTTTTTACTTTACATTTATACTACTATATACTTTATGTTGTTGTACTAATCATATGTTAATGGCACGTGTTGTGCCGTGTTCGTGGAAATAAATAAATATGGTATATGTTTGATCTCATCTCAAATATGCATTTTTATTTGGAATCCTCAATACCATCTTAGTTAATCGGACTGAAAATAATACATCTGTCTGATCGTTTTGAAAATCATCAGTTTAGCCTTGTTGCTCTTTAAATCGTAGAAAATTTTTTGATGTACTGTTTTTATATAAGATTGTGAACTGCCGAACAGCCCTATTAAAAAGAATTGCATTTTGTTGCCCTGGGCTGCTATTCTCCAAGCCAGGCCGCTCGCAATCGCCGTCGAAGGTGCGTACATTGGTTGACTTGGTTATTCTCGAGCCTGGTCAAAGGAACATAAGTATGTTGCTTTGACGTCTAAGTAGACGTCAAACGTCAAAAGTCATTCCACACAATGAGTGGGTCGAACCAGTCGATGCCAAGTAGCTAGTGGAGAGTTGTTGCATTGCCTGTCGAAATCCAATGTATCGTATTCCCGCGCGTACTTTCGCACCCACAAAGACATCGTTTATTTTTTTTAGTCATTTTAAGGACCATAAAACAATGGCTGATTTACTAGCGATGTTGGCTACAATACATCATGTCGAGCAAGCTGAAGCAGCTGCTTTGAGACCTAATATATCCTGAACTCCCAGCCATTACGACTATTATCTGTTTGACATTCAAAATTTACAACATAAAAATCGCAAAAACATCAGGAACATGGACAATATTCACAGGACTGCCAATTTAATCATCTCTTTGACCGTTCGAAGTTCAAAAATAGGTAAAAATGAAACATTCTACCAAGTTAGTCACGAGTGATTTGTCATTCGTAGATGGCGCATAACGAGTACCGATTGATCGTTGCTCTAGAATCGCAGCCCTGAACGTAAGATCGGAACGAATGCCTTATTTTGCACGCTTGACGTTTGGACTCGTGATTTCAATAGCTATGCGAAGTGTACGGATCGTGCGCAAAAAGTTGATTGCCACGTGGATATACGACGTCAGTATCGGATACTTAGATGTTGCACGTGGAAGAAGGGCCTTAAATATGTAGAACAGAAGGATTCATACAAACACAGGTAACATGTTGAGGCACACGTAACATAGCTTCAAGGTTACAATGACCATATAAATCGCAAAAACATCAGGAACATGGACAATATTCACAATATAATCATCTCTTTGACCGTTCGAAGTTCAAAAATACGTAAAAATGAAACATTCGACAAAGTTAGTCGCGAGTAATTTTTCGTTCGTAGATGGCGCATAACGAGTAACGGTTGATCGTTGCTATAGAATCGCAGCCCTGAACGTAAGATCGGGACGAATACCTTATTTTGCAAGCTTGTCGTTTGGACTCGTGATTTCAGTAGCTATGCGAAGCGCAGTTGATTGCGACGTGAATATTCAACGTCAGTATCGGATACTTGCATGTTCCTGTGAAAAAAGGGCCTTAAATGTGTAGAACAGAAGGATTCATACAAACATAGGTAACATGCTGAGGCACACGTAACATTGCTTCAAAGTTACAATGACCCCCTGGGAAACAGGATAAGGAGATACGTCTCGCAGATAAACGGCCTTTTAAGGCGATGTGTTGGATGGGAGAAACAGGATGTAAGGCACAGGATGGAAGGATCGATACCACTGATAATGGCATACAGCATTGAACCAGTTTCAAGGAAGAGGATAAACCCGACTTACTCGGAAAGTAATTTGTTAAATGGAAGATTAAATTCAATCGATTGTGGGAATTTACTAATTTACGATATTAGTAATGAAAATATTGATTATTCTTCTTTAAAAACCATTGAATATGTGGTAGTACGTTTGATAGATTCCCTTTTATTAGTAAACGGATAGCAAGTCAGGTGGGAATGATTTCCATGATCAATCGGTATTTCTGTGGAAGGTGCTTGGAGGAACTTGCGTAATTGATCCCTTCAGCTCCAGTGCATTGTCGAGGAATATGGCAAACGAGCATTTGTGCACAGTTGACATTTATCACATTATGAGAACGGGTCGTTTCTAAGACTCGTTCTTGATTTCATCAGCTCAACTATATTGGTATTATTTGTCGGCGTCTGTGCTTTCTACCTCCTGTGTCTCTTAACCTTATTCTTCCTTCCACACAGCATCCCGAAAGATGAAATAGGCCCTGAGGGAAATATTTTCCTCCCATGTAAAATATAAATAATTTAAAAAAGCCTAAAATTCTACAGAACCCTGTACATAAAATTGAAATATAAAAATCTTTACGAAATGTTCTGCAGTGTTTTATTTTTTGTCTTACAAAAAAACTGTCAAATAATGAGCTCCAACCTCCAACCTCTTTAAATTTGCAAAATTATTTAGTTTGCAAATTTCATGACATTTTCTTGGGTCGACTGTTTTGCAATCTCGATAATTTTACACCGATATCAATCCAGAGTTCTTCCTGAAAAGAATGAGACTACGGTTATAAATGTTGTACGTCCCTAAACTTAACAACCTAACAAATTTAAAAAAGCTACAACCTTTTCAAACAACGTTTTATTTCTCAAATTCTTCACCCCAAAATTGGACAATCTTTCTCTAGAACTTCGGTTTCAATTCATTTAGTATTAATTTATTATGACTTCACATAAAACCTACAAATGTTGCTCAATTTTCATGATTGCTTGGTAACCTAAACAATTAAATGAGAGTAATTTGCGTGCTTTTTAATGACATGCCATAATACCACATACGCTCTAACAAACTCATATAAAATTGAATTTATATTCCACAAGTATTTCGAGGTAAGGCAATTTTCAGCCCGTAAAACTAATCAATTGAAAATTGTTTTACATTTCGTAATAACCAGCTTTTCGAAAGTATGGGCTTCGGATAAATAGCAACTTTATCCACTTATCCATTATATCATGGATATTCTAATTTAAAAGTAATCACACGACTTCGATAAGCACCCAACAGATTCACAAGTAAGGTAGTAGTTATTACTTAGCTACATGGGAGATAATTTTTGTAAGGGCTCCGGCAGCATTCCAATATTTTACGTGCCACGATATATCCCTTATTGCCTTATCGATGTAATTTATCTAGCAGATAGAGATAAAACATTGCAGGTTATCTTGCGAGCAAAGCTGAGAGCAATTTTATATTGTAAATTTTTGATACGTCGATCACGCATAAAATAATAAAATTTAATAAGAGTTTAAACTATTTTCATTAATAAAGTCATGGAAGATTTATGTAACGAGCGACTGAGGTTATTTTTGTGTTATTAGGAGCCATCCATAAATTACGTCACACCTTAAGGGGAGGGCGGGGGGGTAGAGAAGTATGACATTGAGTGACGAGGGGTATGGGGGGGTCATCAGCTCTGTGATTATTTTTAGATGTAAAATTGCAAAATATGTGACGTTACACTAGGGGGGAGGGGGTCTCACAAATGTGACGATAGGAGGGGGGGGGGGGAGGGGGGGTCAAAAATCATGAAATTCGTGTGACGTAATTTTGGATGGCCTCTTATGTTTGAGAGTAAATTGTATTATTCTAGAATACTCTTGAAGGTTGAGAGCCAGAAAAAATTGAAAAAAAAGGTCTGGTTGGAGCAAATTTCGACGATGAAAGTGTTTAATTTTTTTTACAAACTAAGAGGTTGTCTCCTAAAACGAAATTTCATATTTAATCAAACGTGTCATATTAATTAGATCATATTCAGGTCTGAGGTTTTGGAATTTTTGGAAAATACCGAGGATATAAGCGGTCAAATGTTGATATTTGCAATCGTTGAATTATGTATTGTGTGACGTCACGAGACACAATTGCATACGTTTTACCCAAGTTCACATTGAAAGCTCAAAATTTCGTCATTTCTAGAGACACTGAAAAACTAATTTTACTGTCGTCATTAAATCTTTAATTACAAATACATTTTTATTGTAAAATTAAATAAAATATTCGTAGACCATCGCATCATTGTAAAAATTTACATAGTATAATATTATGTCCAATGTTTCACCTATTGTAGCTATAATTTAATTGAGGATAAATCTTACCTGGGAAAAGCTAAGCGAAGGTCAGCTCTCAGTTTGGTGAGCAGTTCACTGAGGGATCCAAACTGTCGTAGGCTCATCTCCCCACCAGGACTGAGGCAGGGATTTCTAGAAACAATATTATTACTTGTTAATATATATATATATATTTTTTATTTTAAAGAAAGACAAATATTCCCGGGTTACGGATAACCCAACAATGCTAGAAAATCTCCCACTAACACCCAGTAAGCCGAAAATGTTGCTTGAGTCGTGATGGAGGACTTAGCCAGTCGAGGAATCGAGTACGCGACGCCCGAGTGGGAACCAAACGCGATGCCCACTCAACCACTGACCGGTCGGGAAAAAACATTATTAAATTTAATTTTAATTGAATTAAAAAAAATAAATAAAAGGAGTTCTAAGATTGAAGACAAAAATAATTAATAAATATCGTTTTTGCTTATGATTCTTTGCTTTTCTAAAATAGGAAGCGACTCGGGATGGCTTGTTACCAAAACAATAATTTAAACTGCGAATTCTTTTATGATTTTATAGTACGTTATACACTTGTTCAATGTTCACCTCACCCAAGCATGGTAATTTTCTTATTGCTTCTCCTCTTTTACGCTTCAAAAAATCCTTAAAAATAGGTACCTGTAATCTTTATCATTGGTCTGATGCCTGGCCCTCGTGGGCGAGGGTGCCAGGTCCACCTGGCTGCCCCTGGGGCTGGCTCCTGGCGTGGCCCCAGGGGTGGACAGGGTTTGATGGGCGCTTCTGCGCCCCCACTTGCGGAGGGCGCCGGCATAGTCCTCGGGGTTGTAAGTGGGCGGCCGTTGTTTTTCCTGGAAATAAAAGATTTCTTAAAAAAAAAACGAATGGTTGAATTGTAATTTATTCATCGAACATGCATACTTTTAAATCCTATCTATACGGGTCGGGGACCAATCACACCGACAAGGCTTCATTCGTAACAATGAATAAAAAATAAAAAAAATTTTTACAATACCACGCCCGTGTGGAAAATATTTTTTTTCAGGTGCTGTGTGGAAGGTCTTTTTGAGGAGAGGAAGGAGCGAATATGGGTCTTAAAGAGACAGTGTTGTAGGAGGAAGGAAACATAGATGCCGGAAAATTGTTCCACGGTCGAGCTGTTGAACTGATATGTTAGATAGCTGTCTCATAATATGACATATGTCAACCATATACAAATATCTCTGAAATTATTAAAAATACTATTTTCGTTTGTATGTCTATTTGTGATTGTAATTCTGGTTCAATGAATTCAGATTTAAAAAATATATACGTATCCAAAACTGAACACAAATTTGTTTAAACTGTTGTTTTCAAAATTGGAACTGATGTATCGAAAACTCAGACAATCGATAAAAAACTAACATATGTGTTAGCAAGTTATCAAATTGTAATCATCAGGTATTCTTATTTCGGTTGTGTTAATATTTTGAATGTCTCTAGTTGTGGATCTGTTCGTGATTGTTACTCCGGTTCTGAACTCGGATTTGTTTAGAATTTATAGTTTTAGTCAATTTAGTCATTTTCAATATTGAAACTGATTGTGTCAAGAATTCAGACAAGCGATAAAGTACCTACCTATAATATGTTTTTATAAAAATGTATTTTTTTTAAACCAGAAAATTATATTAATTTTGTTTTAAAAATGTGTATTTCTTCTGTCTAAATTTCTAAAGGTTAATTAATCTTGACGAGTGAAGTAAGATATCGCGATTTTTCAAGGATCTTTTTAGGTTTTTCCTTTTTAATCGTAACTAACTAATTAACCATCACGCCGTTTCTCCGCAGGGGTAGGCAGAGAGGACGGACAGCCAATAGTCTTGGCACAAACTCCTTGTCTCATTCACATTCATACATGATCTCATACATAGTCTTCTGAATCTTGGCACGCCCTACTCCAGTATCTGATTTATTTTATCGTGCCATGTCTTCCTTGGGCGTTCACGACTTCTCATTACACTCCTTTCTTCGTTCATTGACGGCCTCCGTGGTCCCGAGGCAAGACTCTCGACTCACAATCCGAAGGTCGCGGGTTCGAACCCGGCGTGCGCAAATAAATTTTATTTGATTAATTTGTGTTATTTCACAATTTATTCATTTAAAATAATATATAGTATATTTGCGGCACGTTCCAGAGTGGAAGATACTATCAGTATCGCCCTGGTGTAAGACCACCATTCAGAATTGAAACGTTGCTTGAAATGGCTTTAGCCGTGTTTAGTGACCAGATCTGAATAGCCAGGTACTTCCCCACCTTCCTCTTCCCTATCTCCTTCCCCTCCCCACTACCTTCAGCCTCACAACATACCCCAATTGGGGATGCCATAGTCTCACTGGCTCCAGACGGGAGCAGTTGGGACTCTTGTGCGGTATTTCAAATAAAAAAAAATAAAAAAATTCGCTCTACATGCCCAAATCGTCTGATTGTCCCTTTCTTAATCTTACTCTTTACACTTACATCAGCCATGGATTTTTATGGATCCCATTTCTCACACGATCTTACATGGTTTTATCCCTAGAGGTTAAGGCCCCGTACCCGAGCTCAAAAAGAAGAAGATGGAGAGATATGTAATTACGAATGTTGGAGAGAGCGCGCTAATATTTCAATCGTTAAAATTGAAGCCAAAATTGTGAAAATGTTTAATAAAACACGACTCTTTTAGAATAGAGCAAAACTCGTGGTTGTCTAAAACAACGTTAAAAAAAACACTGCAATTTTTTTCATACATATAACTTGTTAAATAGTAGAGCATGATAATAAAAATTTTCGGAGCATACTTTGCGATTTTTTTCTATCGAGGGAATTTCATATAATTTGCGTTTCGGCGTGGGGATTGTATAGGTATTATCTTAAAAAATGATTTATTTTTTTAAGAACTTCAAATGTTCAAGGGAGATTTGCAAGAAATCGGTAGAAATTCGGATAGCGTCGGCTTAATGGAGTGCTGATAGATGATTATAATATCCCGCGATTAATAGGAGGGTATTTATTATCTTATTCCTTTCACACTGCAACTGCTAAATTCCATGCACTGATATGTAAGGCCATTGATTAAATCAAGACTTATAGAAGTTAACATCAATGCAGGAGTAAACATGGCAAGAGATCAGTTAGCGGCCTAGTTAGGCTAACCTTGCAAATCTGGTGTTCGCCCCCGGTGCAGTTTGCATTACGGTTATCTCGGGTTTAGCGGACCGTTAACTACTTTCTGTCGAGGAATTGGGTTATTGCTGGACCACGGAACCAGAAACTAGACTACTGGCTTTGCGTGAGTAACACGAATTACTGGATGTATTATTCATTCATAGATATCACCATGATCTGTTGTCGTAGGTGCTAAATATTTATCTCTCGAATATATTATATTCGATGAAAAACTATTATTTGTACACCAGATAAATCACATTACAAATAATAATAGTATGAGGTCATCAGGATTTTTACTGAGAACCATTAAAACTTCAATTCACTTCTTGTCATGAAAATTTTATTTGTCACATTAGTTCGTAGCCAATTAGAATATAATTCCGTAATTTGGTCACCTCACCATAAAATTCGTTTAAAAATGTCGAAAGAATTCAGACAAAGTTTCCACGACTTATTATTCTCGATTCACTAGACATAATGACATATTTAAATGTCACCATTCACAAAAAATATATATAACATAGTCGCCAATTTCTGCTTACATAGTTAAGCAATGAAATATACAAATAAGATCAAAATTTTTAGACCGTCCGCTCATGGAGAAACTGAAAAAAAAACTAGTTGGCGACGCAATAGCTATCCACAGGAAATGAACTTGTGAATTTTGTTGTCGGTCCGCACACAGGTCGTGAGCCGCTACTACGGCAACCTGTCAACAAGGCAACTGAAACGCGATGGCCGCGGTGACTGGCAGTGCTGGTCGCCGCGGTTGTCGCGTTTCAGTTGCCTCGTTGACAGGTTGCCATGGTAGCGGCTCACGACCGATCAAACTTTAATAAAAAAAATTCTGATAATTTCACTTTATTATTGATATCATCTTCAAATTTTATCCAATTGCACTGTAATGTAAGAAATAATTTTTATTAACCTATTGTTTATTACTAACCCTCGTGTAAAAAGAATGTAAACATTATGTGCCAAATGTAAAAGCCCCGTGGGCGTAAAAAAGAGTAAAAAAGTAATATTTATATTGTCGTATTTGTAAAAGGAAATTGTATTAACCTAAATCTCATCACTGCCTGAATTCAATTACTTCTACGCGATGGACTTCAAAGTTGCTGTATCTTGGAAAAACAACTTCTCACTGAATATCAATAATCGTCTCGAATTGCAACAAATTAGAGGTCAAACCGCAGTTGTATCCAGGAAGATCTCGTACATCAATTTAAGCTGTTATATTGAGATTGGCCCATTTAAATCCGACTTAAGGCGCGTTATACCCGCTCAAAAAGAAGAAGATGGAGATATATGTAAATACGAATGTCAGAAAGAGCGTGCTAATGTTAAAATCAACGTATTTAAATGAAAACTGTGAAAATGTTTAATAAAACACCACTCGTTTAAAAAAGAGCAAAAATCTCGCGGGGTTGACTAAAACAACGTTTAAAGACACAGTGAATTTTTTCATACATATAACTTGTAAAATACATAACTGAAACACACATGTTTATAATAATTTTCATAGCATATTTTGCGATTTTTTTCTATCGAGGGAAATTCATATAATTTGCGTTTCGGCGGCGCGGGGAATGTATAGATATTATCTTCAAGAATAACATATATTTTTTAAGAGCTTTAAAACTTGTGTTTAAGGTACATATGTAATAAATCGGTATGCCGCGAAACAGGGTATGCCGCGGCTCAAGGCGTTTTGCGTCGTGTAAGATTCGGGATCAGGCCGCTAACAAAAACACTCCTTATCTAGATGGCGACAAGGTTTAAATTCCCGTTTAACATCCGCCGCCCGTTTTCATTTGTTTAAGAAAAAAACATCCATCAATATTTTGAAGAGTTCAGGCACAAATATTTAAACGTTTTATTACAATTTTTGAAGTCCTCCATCATTTCGCAAGTTACGTCTTCATATTTAAAAAAAAAATTGTCAGGTTATTCGCAGCAGAATATCCAGACTTGTAACATCCAAATTAAAATACCAAAAAAATACACGCCGCAAAAACAAATGCTTATGTACCAAATAGTAGTCCGTTGCGTTTGCCCATATTTCTGTATTTGCATTCAAATTGCCTAGGTCAAACACATAATTTCAACAATATCTTAGCACTTTTGTCAGTTTTGCATTTTTCATGCATTTCACGCTTTGTATTCTTATCATTATAGCTCATTATATTTTAAAATCTGTCATTCTTCTTCGAACTGAACAATCATCGAATTGACCTTATTTCCAAGGCAATCAATAAAATGATTCAGTCTTCATCATTGTCTTCTTTGGGACAATATCAGAAACATTTTTAAACCAGGGCAGCATGTGTCTCTCATGACGTGATGCTACATCATAACAAAGCGTTTTATCGAGTTTCTATTTCTACAAAATAATGACTCAATTTATGATCCATGGTTTAAGAACACCGGAGAATTTTATGAAAAACAGTTTTACGAAAAAGTATCGTTCTCGACATAAATGTAATATTGTTCTCTGCTAATGGAGGATACAGCTTAAGTGTGCGTAACGGTTGTGACAAGTGAGCGGTCAAATTGGCAAAACAATGAATTCATCACGACTGTAATTACGAAAGTAAGTGGTATTGTATGTTACTGGTGATACAGAAATCACTGAGGTTAAAAATATTGAATTGAGACATAAAATAAAGTGGTGGATTGTTTTACAAGAAATCTACGGTAAGTTTACTCTGAATTAACGAAGTGTGAAATGCACAGTGCCTATTTTATTAGTCTAACAATATGTTTTCTTTTCCTACGCCCAATATACGATTGATTTAGAGAAATTTGAAACAAAATAATAATTCATATTAACGTCATCACGATCGAAACGTAGGTATAATAATAATTCACCTACACAGAATCGAATAACATCAGTTTCTTCCTACTTAAAAATCTAAATGCACAATAACTTCGTGTTCTATTAATTAAATTTGTTCATCGATAAATATTATATATTCGCCCACACAAGAAACTGGATACAACCAAAAGAGGAAAAAACTCAAGGTAAATCTTGATATGCATAGGCTTGGTATATTGGTTGATTTTAAACTCGGCTTGGTTGGAATGTCGAGCTTATCGCGGCTTAGAACATAATCCGTATATAGGCCGGAAGTCTATATGTCACCACATAGTATTACACGGATTGTTTATGATTTTAATAGAGAAATGCGCTTCTTTTTTCTTTGTAAATAAACTACTATCCACGTGCATTGGATATCTATGCTTTTTTGTGTTATCCTGATCTTTCGAAATGTCGATGGCAGCAGATAATTTCATGAACCTAAAATATTTTTAGTTAGGTCGATTTTTGATAAAGTTTCCCAATTCAATCAGCATGGTGCTGTATGCGAGCATACTAATTTTAAATAGTATTTATTTTTGTGCAGTCGTGCACTATTCATGAAATACACCGCTCAAAAGAAACTAGCCTGACGTTGCACTTTTAAAACTCCTTACCAGACTATTTTAGAATGATTAACGATTAATTCATAATAATGTCAGTTTCACGCCCAGAAACAGTTTTGTGTAAGGCGTGGTGTCAGATTTGTATTCTAAGCCAGATTCTTAAATTTTAAGCGTACAGTCTCTATGCTATTGATTAATGTGGCAGAAAGTTGAAGCATTATTGCAAAATAACATTGACATTCATTATCGCTCGATGAAAATAACAGTTTATATTTATAAAATTATCCAATTCACGCAAATGTCAGTGACATGAAAGTATTCAATAATTAACGCAAGTTATGTCAGATTTTACATGTGACTGCTAGGGCTTCGGCGTCTAAACACGTGACTATATTACCATGCTATGATTCACTCACATCTAATATATCTCGCCGGAATGTGGGGATTTGCTACAAAAAAAATGATTTCAGAAGTCCAAGTCGTCCAAAATAGAGCCCTGCGAAATATTTTCAGTCTACCTTGGGACACACATGTCAAAGACATCTACAGAAACACCCAAATACTTCCTTTTAATACCATTCCCACTTTTGAAATAACTAAAACTATATTACAAGTAATTCAACACTCGGCACATTCCAACACTACACTCTATTACAATTGCGACGTACACCAACACAACACAAGAAAGCACAACTAACTTCATATACCAAAAATCAAATCAACAAAATATGGACTAAGATCCCTAGAATACATAGCTCACACAAAATATAATCAACTACCCAACGAGATCAAACGTGCAAGTCAATGTAAAAAGACCCAAACTAACATCCTCAAACTTCATCTTATTAATGACTATCTGAAATAATAATGTTGTGTATGTCCCCATCATATGTCCATTTAATACATACAGCTATATGTTTCATGTAATGCGTATCATTCCCGCAATGAGTTTATTAACTCCTGGGAGTACAATGCTTTATATAATATACTATATTCTGTATTGTATACTTTTGATAAATAAAAAAAAAAAAAATTGCGGCACAGCAGGGCTTGAGCGACAGTTTTAGCCCGCTTAAATTTGAGCGAGGGAAGTCGTACGTAGCGAGGATACGGACTGACTGATATACCGGGGCGTAGTAACTAGGAATTGTGTCTATTGTATTTTTAAGAAAGTTTGCCGGCAGAAATAATATGGTAATCGTTTGTGTGGGTTAGCGATGTGCAGATAGATAATATTATTTAAATCGTGCTTTCACAGAGTTTTGTTCACGCGCTTGTCATATTTCAAAAAATGATTCATTGAATTTATTTGGTAGACGATAGTTATCCATACGAGGTGTTGATAATTACAAATATTGTAAATTTGAATGCATAAATAGAAATGTATAAATAAATATTATCTTAAAAAATAACATACATTTTTTTAGAAACTTAAAAACTTAAAGTGATCTAGAGAAATTTGTTATCAAATGGTAGAAATTCTGAAAACCGTGGCTTAATTTTTAACGACGCTCGACCGGTCAATGGCTGAGTTGGCATCGCGTTTAGGTCCCACCCGGGCGTTTTTTTTTCCTCGGCTGGATTAAGACCTCCATCACGACACAAGCAACATTTTCTGCTTACTACGGCGGTAGTGGGAGATTTTCAAATATTGTCAGGTTATTCTTGATACGGGAATGTTTGTCTTTCTTTAATAAAAAAGGAGTAAATTTATTTGTTTGAAATATTGTAATGGCTTAACATTTATAATACAACTAGCTGGGTTACCCGACTTCGCTCAGGACAACATTCGAGAGTGTTCTGGAATGTTCCACAATTTATTTTATTTATTTATAGCGGACCCGACAGACGTTGTCCTGTACACAACTGTCGGGATAAACTAAAGTTAAAATAGAATAATATTGAATATTCGATACTGCGATGGTAGCGCAGTCTGCCGAATCCAATGTAAAACATTCCAAAATCAACAACTCCTTAGAAATAAAAAAATAATTAAAAGAACATTTTCCAGTGGACCAAATTGTGAATCTAAACCATTCTCGAATCCCTTTGAACCCACACAAAAAATTTCATCAAAATCGGTCCAGCCGTTTAGGAGGAGTTCGGTGACATACACACGGACAGAAGAAATATATATTAAGATTATAATTGCATTAAATTATAATTTCTTACGTAAATTTTATTGTTCGTTTCTTACATAAACACTTTCATTCAAGAATTTCTTTTATCGGTATCGAACTTACAATTTTTAAAGGTGCGATTTGTAATTTTCAGAGTCAGATTCCACAATAAATTACTTGGATAGTGAGCGAATAGCAGGTGGCAGACATGTTGCTTTAAAAGATTAAAAAGATGCAAAAAATCTGCGGTAATAAGTTTAAAAACAACACTAATTGGCCGGAACTTACGTAAGTCAGAGTTGTGAGAATGTGAACCTGTGTAGCGGTTATCTAAACAGGTTAGTTGGCCTTATAAATTTTGTCACCCAATTATTTAAAATAATCACTATTTTATTATTCCACTCCTGGGAGTTTTTGAATAAATTCTCACTCCTGGTTAATTGACTCTTTTTATTGACTAGTTAGGTTTATTGGGGGTCTTATTAATTAGGTTTAATTAAATTGAATATTTGACCGTTACCAATAAATTATTACTTTTTTATTTTTTGTTTTATGTTAGCATCACACATGATACCCTGAGGAACATAATTCCCCTCATGGCCTATGTCATCTTTGGAGATGCTGTGTGGAGGGTCTTGAGGAAAGGATCTGGGAAGGAAAAAGATATGAGGGGTGGATAGAAATCTGAGGGTGAGTGTCTCGAAGAGTTATGGACTATCCAGCCCTCTCACCACGATGCAAGGCGGTGTTCCAAAAATCTGCTGGAGAAATCACGAGGTTTCTCTCAACCAGTCTCTCCCGATCCGGCTTGCCACGGAGCTGGCGGGGTGACGCACAAAACGCCAAGACCCGGACAAACCTCAGTCCATAAATCCGGCACCCCTGCTAAATTACCAAACGTCGCGAACCATTTGGGGTGACCTCTAGCAGAGGTGTTGGTTATCCAATAAATGATTCCCTGGGCGGCGGTACCCATACCTGCCTCCCAAATTTCAAACTTGAAAATAAATTGAAATTTATCTCTTGAAGTGTCCCTCTATTTTTTTTTAAATATTTTCCTTTCTCAATAAATAAGTTCAAAACTTATCCACATATTAATAAAATAATTGATTTTCCAAAAATTAAACAAAACTGCCAGTCATCAAGTACGATTCTAAACACTTCTACTGAAATAAAGTACTTACTTTTCCACACCACAAATGAAAAAAATAAATTATAAAGAGGTAAAATAATTTAACAATCTTCCCGAAGAAGTAAAAAAAATAACAGATGGTCTAAGTACTATTCACATCAAAGTTCCAAATTAAAGTTATTTAAGAGTCGAGAATGTGACAATATAATGGAAACATCTTTATAAATAGACTCGTATATATATTTTATTTTGCTGATTATTATTTCTGTTATTTCACCGGTTGATCCTATCTCTCCGCTCCTATCTCAATCTGGTAACAACTAAGCCTTGATTTACGCATGCTGTGAACATTTTTAATGGTAGTCTTAATATCTATACACATCGAAATTGCGAAATTGTAACTGAACTCTCATAAATCTTTAACGCTTCATTAACTCAAACTGTATTAACATTTATTACATTTTGAAGAGAACTGTTTGGACAAATATTAAGTATCTCATCCTTATATTTGTCCAAATAGTTTTCTTCAAAATTAGCTTTTAAGTGTCTGTCGTTTCTTTTCCAAGACTAACGTGACGTTATTAAACGTAGTTCCTGAACCTAGGTATAATGTAAACATAAATACCTTGGAACCATGCAACAAAGAAAAACCATATGAATTGTGGAAATCATCATTCATAATGTTTTAAAATGTTTCGTTCTTATAAATGCGATTACCTCCATGAAAGAATTTGCTCTCTGATGGAAAGTTTAGATTTAGATCACAATGGCCGATATTTTCAAGCTGGGTTTATCATATAGAATTTTAAAAAGTTATTTAACAATAAAATTTAAAATATTAGAATCAGTAAATAAAGATTATAACAGATAATTGTGGCGTTTGAAAGAGAAATGACACCAGAGATGCGATAACATACAAAAATCTATAGTACAAATAAAACTAATATTGATTGAAAAGATTTGATAGTATAGCCCTCTTGTACCTACATTCCGTGCAGTTAAATAGATCTGCCACATCTGCATATTTATTAGTAACTTCATGTAATCTAGGTACAAGCGAGTATTTCGTTTACTCAGTCCGGTTATTGTAGCATTTAAACAGGATTTTAGAATGAGTGGCTCTCGTGGGTATATGAAATTCAATGAGCTCAGTTAAATCAGGAGTGTTTAGTCTACCACTTATAATTTTGAACACAAATATTAAGTCGAATATAATTCTTCGATTTGAGAGTCTTAATAAATTTAATGTTTTAATCAAGTAATTATAATTTTGTTTTCAATGGAAATGCCGAGTTTAAAATTAAAGTGTCTTAGAAATTTATATTGAATTTTCTCGATTGAATCTGCATGTATTTTAAAATGGGGGGACCAGAGCGAGGAGTTATATTCGACTTGACTACGTACCTGAGATGTATATAAAATTTTTAGTGTTGAAATATTCCTAAAATTAAATAATCTTAAAAGAACTTTGAAAAAATTCAAGATGAGAATAAACCTAGATAATGTTTTCATTGCCCAGATAAGGATAGAGGATGCCTTAAAGGCCGGAAATGTAATTTTAACTTTTGCTTGTTGAGTTCCTAACGTAGCTAAATCAATGTTTCTATTATGAAAGGTCTTTGAATAAAGATTCTTTTTAAAGTAAACAAACGAATTTTTTGTGATCAATTTGCTCCAAACTGTTCGAACTGACGAACCTTGTATTTAGAGTGAAGAGCGTTAGTGTGATAGTTCGAGCTACGAGACATAGATAACCAACACCTTTGCCATAGGTCACCCGAAGCGGTTCGTTTGGTGACTTAGCAGGGATGCCCGGATTCATAGGGTGACGTTTGTCTAGATATTGGCGGCGGATATGTTTGCCCACCTATTGCGTAGCAGGCTGGATCGGGAGAGACTGGCTGAGGGAGACCGTTTGGACTCTCCGGCATAATTCTTTCGACAGATCGCCTTGCACCACGGCTGGAAGGATTGATTCATATGTACATCACTCCTAGACTCACCGACCCTCAAATAACTACCCGTAAATTATTTTTCTCAGAGCCTCATGCGTGGAGCTGCTGTAAAAATAAAAAATATATAATCCCGTCGGGGTCACCAATTATAAGATATGTGGGCACGAAGATTTTTTATATGTTTGGATGTATTGAAATAAAAGATTGTTTAAGTTCAAAAGACAACTAAGTTTATTGTAAACTTTATTACACACACGCGATTTTCAGATCAGAAGGATAAAACACGGATTTTGGTTAAATGCCAAAGAGGAAACAATGTAAAATCGCGATGTTTTGACTTTGACGTAGTATTTCGTGGGTTTATTTTGTGCCATCGTATATTATATTTACTGAAACACATTCCTTGAACAATAAACTATGCATAAAAACAACAAACAATTACAATCTTTTTCACGAGAACGACGCTACTTAATTTCACAGCTCAAATACCAGGAAAAATCTCGGCCGGAGGGCATTGAGAACTTGATAGAAATTATTCCGCTTCCTTAGATGTGTTCACGGTATTTTATGTCTTAAGAACAAGAATGTCCCAAGCGATTCTGACCTTGTTCTTCATATGTTTTCTTTATACATAAGGGTTAAAATCGCATTCCAAAATATTTTTTTTTCAACATTTTAGCGTGTGCGCCGGCGCACGAGCGGCAAATGACGAGAATAGGAATTTGAACTACTCGAAACTGGCGGTTGGCACGGAATGATTTGTAAAATCTCACGCTTGAAAGCAGTGCCCTTTTTGATCCAGTGCGCAGGGCTAGGCGCAGGAGTTACCATAGAATAAATGCTTACAGCATCAATCATTATTTAAGCAAGTTCCTAATCATAGTTCCTACAGGCTGCTATAGTGTAGGTAGACCATAGAGGTTACAGAGTTTTCCGACAGAGTTTCTGTAGAAGATACATTAGGTAGCCTTTTCATGTCGGTAGCAAGTACGGGAATCGAGCATCACCGAGATTTTGAGTAGTAGAGATAAAGCTAGCCTCCAGGCCGTCCTTGATACTTGCTCCTGAATATAATATCCATTCAATTAGATTAGATAATGGCAGTAAATATTTTTAGTTTAAAATTTACAGAGCTTAGGAATTTTTTTGTACTCTTTCTATTGTTTGAGAATGCACGTTGCAGTGAGGAGACCATACAGTTGAGTTATATTCAACCTGACTTCTCACTCTTGATATGTACAGAAGTTTTAATGTTGTATTTGTTGTGAAGTAGTGTTTATCATTCAAGAATCATTCACAACACTTATCTATCACGCTTCTCACCCTTTTTTTACGCACGTGTAATAATTATTGAACTGAATATTTTGAACCATTTTTATTCAATGCAGCACATTGTTTATCATAACGAAAAACTTGAAGTTACAAACCGCAGCAAAGTGAAAACGACCCACTTGTCTCAGTAATGTCTTTAATTAAAACATAAACTGTTTATGTGCGATTATTGTATGGTGGAAATCATTGTTTGCCTTCAATATTGGCTCAGAATATTCTCATCGCCACAATAGTCTACCTGTTCTCCAACATGGTACCGGAATGGGTCCATCTGAACTAATCTGGGGCATTTAATTCTTCACCTCAAGAACACAATCAAAATATTACTCAGAATTATTCATTATTCGAAAATAATTGCGCATCTCTTCAATAACTTTGATATAATTGCAATAATTTATTGTAAGGTCAAGGCAATTAATTTTACTTACCGAGTAAAATTTAATTTGTGAATTCCACGATTAATTTTTTTATTTAAAATAACTACTTGCTTTTTTTATTTAAACAAGAAAACCATTGAAGCTACAGTGATTTTTACAAAATTAATAAATGAAATAATATATCTTTATTAACATATCACTTATATATTTTATTAACGCCGACTGGTTTCGGAACATTACATTTTAATTAAATATATAAGTTTTTATAACAAATATATATTGTTTCATTTATTTATAACGGATAACCACAAAGTTATAGCTACATTCATAAGTATATTACTAAATTGTATTTGTAGATTTTATGGTGGAAGAATAATAATTGTAGAAATAATATTTTTTTAGTACATTTAGAATTTTTAAGGGATTTAAACAACCGATTATCTTGTATCCGAAGATAGCATACAAATGCGCCTCGGCGTTGTGATGACAAAAAAAATCCGTTAAAAAAAATCTTCTCGTAATAAAAACATAGTTTTTTTATTGCACTATATCTATTTTCAATTTTCGAGCCATCTCTTGGGCTGGGTAGTAGACAATTTAAGAGAAATTCGCTAGTCTGCACATGTGTGTAAGTATTGTCATTGACAACGAGTATGTTTGCCGAGTTTCAGCCCGATCAGTTGTCGGAAAATGGGTAAATAATAATAATTCCAAGATTTTATTTTATTCATTCAAGAAAACAAAATTGAAATTCAAATACATGTATTTGAAAACACCTTTGAAACGCAAATTCCACGACCTTATGCTCTTAAAAACAAAGATAGGAATATTTGTTTTGTACAAATTGTTTGTAAATAATATTTTATAGCTAGTTATTTAATATCGCCATATGAAAATTAATTTATTTGAGGCTATTAATTAAAAATACTAATTTCTAATTTAAAAATAGATTTTGCCTGTAACTCCGAATCAATGAACTCTACATCTTGGATTTACTTTGAAAAGTGTCGTTTTCGAAATCAGAACTGATTGTGCGAACAATTCAAACAAGCGATAAGTGAGTAGCAAAATTATTATGTTTTAATTAATCAATTAAAAACTCTACATTTAAAACGCGTATTTCTTTTGTTTAAATGTTTGACAGATGTCGAAATTTTTAAAGCTTACTAGCGGTCTGCATTCGTCTATAAAATTGAGAGTGTTTTTTTTGATAGGCAAATGATACTGAGTCAAATATTTTCTTTCAGCTTCACAAATCCTACAATTATTTATTTATTTATTTGTAAGAGACAAACGCTTATAGGCACATAAAAATATAAAATACATAATATACAAGTTAGTTATAAGTCAAGCCAAAAAGGTCTCCTATGTTAGAGTTACTTGGAGATGGAGTTTTATAATAACTTAAAATTAATTTTAGGTGAGAAAGAGAGGATGAAGAGGAAAGTAGGATTTGGATAGGAGATAATCAAAAGAGATTTAACATATTGGTCTATCCAAGTGTTTTGTATTACTGCTATGGTTTTTTCGTACTCAATTTCAAGTAACCTTTACGTTAGCGAACATGCGGTAAAAAGCAAACGATTATGTTGTATTACGGCTGGTCGAGGCCGGTAACAGGCCGGGAGCGAGAACGGTAATGGGGTTCATTTCACAACTCGTAATTTGTGGCCTATTGTTGAATTTTGAAGATCGAGGAAGGCTGAGCCGCGGTCAGGGAATGCAGATGAGACAATGGAATGTTGATAGTGTGACGCGAAACAATAATAAATAAAAAAAAATAAAAAATAAAAAAACTAACTTTCTGCAGTATACCGGAAGAAAGCATGCATATTGCATATATTATGGACTCTGGTAAAATATATTTTTTTAGTAAATTATATTCCCTCTTTCCCTCTCTTGCATTATCTTAAATCTTTAAACACATGTAAACACAGTTACTGAGTACACACTTCATTTCTACAGTAACTGAGTACACACTTCATTTTCACAATTCATTACAAAGGTACTGAGTAAACACTTCACTTCTACAACTCATTATACAGTTACTGAGTACACACTTCGTTTCCACAATTCATTTCACAGTTATTGAGTAAAAACTTCATTTCCACAACTCATTACACAGTTACTGAGTACACACTTCATTTCCACAATTCATTATACAGTTATTGATAAACACTTCATTTCCACAATTCATTTCACAGTTACTTAGTACGCACTTCATTTCCACAACTCATTACACAGTTAATGAGTACACACTTCATTTCCACAATTCATTATACAGTTATTGATAAACACTTCATTTCCACAATTCATTTCACAGTTACTAAGTACGCACTTCATTTCCACAACTCATTAAACGGATACTGAATACACACATAATTTCCACAAACACAATTATTTTCAAAATTTGAACTAATTGTGGGAACATAATTCAGACAGGCGATAAAATGGGTGCCAAAATTATTACATTAATTAGAATTGTGTATTTCTTTTGCTTAAATTTTTGACAGATTTGTTTTAAATTTTCAAGTTTTACTGACTGTGTTGTTTCGAAAGGTAAATTTTCGATCATCTCTAAAACTGACAATGTTTGTTTATGAAAGGCTTTCAAAAATACTTTCAACTTCACAAATCCTACAGTTATTATAATATCCCGTGTTTTTTTATGGGTCTGTGTTAGTATAATAATAATAATGTGTGCAGGAGATCGCCGCCAATACCGAGACAAACCTTACCTCAAGAACCCAGGCACCCCTTCTAAATTACCAAACGCAGCCAACCACTTGGGGTGATCTATGGCTTGGGTGTTGGTTATACTATAAATGGTTCTTGGGGCGGTGGTACCCAAACCCGCCTACAAAATGCCCAAGGTATTTGTTAAATTATTGGTTATGCTATCTGTAAATCTGAACTACATCAATGACGCTACTCAATTTACCATGATTTTACCAGGTTTTGAATCTGCGACCCCTTTATCCATAGACAATATTCTCGCAGATCTGTCATAGAGGTTGTCTTTACCTATTTATTCTTCTTTATAATTTCTATCAAGCCTATCCATCATTATTTTCTTCAAAGACCGTTCAACCCATTAACAACTTTCTTTGGTTCAGAGATACCGTTGGGGTCCGAGGAGGCTTCATACATCCAGCATTAAACACAATGTTACACGTTCCGGCTAAGCTGTTTGGTAGAATCGGTACTGAATACCGTTCGGTAATCACTGCCTGTATACTGGAGGGAAATGCGTGATCGGGTTGTGGTGAATATGTAATTTTTTCCTTAAAATACTAGTCGGTTTACTGACAACAATTTGCTGAAGGCAGTCACGATGATAATATGATTTAGAATAGTGTTCCCCAACCCGGTGGTCCGCGACCGATGTCGGTTCACGAAAGATTCGGACAGATTACAAACCACCCACTGATACACGTTTAGTTTTAGCCAATTAACAGGCTGTTAAGGGACCTACTTGACTTAATAACGAATGATTCCTGACATTATTTGGTGTAAAAAATGTAATTGAAATTTTGATGTCCGGTGACATTGACGATGTTTTTTTTTCTACAAAAACTTGAAATAGTATGTGTTGGACAGTTGTGGACGGGGTAAGATGTTGGGCGGTTACTCGGCTGAGTTACCAGTTGAGTGACGACATGCGGAAGAAATTTTTTCTTGTTTGATTTTGAAGAAAAAAAAATGGAAAAAAAACAAGTGATCGAATGGAAACCAAAATTTCATTTAATTTTTTTACTGCCAGGAATCACTGGTTAAAGTAAGTCCCTTAATACCCTGTATATACATATATTGTCATATGTAAAGTTCATTATCTATGGCGGGCGAATTTTTTGTTGTTGTTTGATTTTGAAGAAAAAAAAATGAAAAAAAACAAATAATCGAAAAAGTCACCGGAGACCAAAATTTCATTTACATTTTTTACTCCAAATAATATCAGGAATCACTAGTTAAAGTATGTCAAGTACGTCCCTTAACCCTGTATATATTTTATCACATGTAAAGTTCATTATCTATTGCGGGAGGCGTGGGTTTGAGTTGTATACAAATCAACAATTTTTTTCCAGGGCTGATGAAATTTTGGACAATTGACCATCAAAACAATGAAAAGATCACTAGTACATAACCTTCTTGGTTGACCTTCAAATGAGAAAGGTCATTTTCTACGGGAGGTTTGGACAACCACCCCATCGAATTTTCCCACCCTTTAGAGCAGAATGAAGCCCGGGCAACGTCGGGTGGTTCAGCTAATACTGCATATAGTTGTCGTGCATAAAATGTTGGGTCCACTGAAGCAACTTTCCCAGTTTCGCTATACTCTCATAATATGTTTTATTTTGTCAGCTTGGCCTATTTCCTATTCCCCTCTCCATACATTCCCAATAGCAATGTATTACGCAAGTATTTTTTAAAGTGAAAACTTCTTTAGCACCGTTTTGATTTGAAACTCGATGAAACAAAAAATAGCGACAAAAAGTGACAAACACATACGTAGTATAATCGGTTTCCTTGTCGTGCGGTGCTTCGTAGAATTCCCACTCTTGTCTACTTTAGTTTTCTGAAGGTGTCACTCGCGTGTGAATTGCACACTCTGATTTTCTTAATTTCAATATCGCACAAGAGTCCCAACTGCTCTCAATAATCTGAAGCCAGTGAGACCATGGCATCCCCCAATTTGGATATGTTGTGAAGCTGAAGGTAGTTGAGAGAGGACGGAGATAAGGAAGAAAAAGGCGGGGAAATACCTGGCTATTCAGATTTGGTCACCAGATAAGGGTAAAGCCTTTTCAAGCAACGTTTCGTTTCTGAATGGTGGTATTACACCCGGGATATACTGCAATAATATAAATTATTTTTAATTCATAAATTGTGATGTCACACAACATTTAAGATAAGATTTGAACTCGCGATATGCATGCTGGTCGAGAGCCTTATCCCCCGGCCATCATATAGCGAAATATGAGACTAGCTAAACTGTTATCTTTCAGAGGAGAATAAGTTGTTGATATGACCACTGATCTTCTTATCAAGTCGGTTCCTCATTTCTGAGATCGTGACCCCTACATTCCAGGATGGACAAAGCTCCTCTACTCCTTGCTGCGGCTTCTCCGCTGCTTGGAGACCTACTGACACCGACTTGCCGGACGCCAGTGATAGTACTTGGTCACTCCAGCGTATCTATGACCATCCTCTGCTTCTTCTGCCAAACACTTTGCCAATGACTATCAGTTTGGCGAGCAAAGTATCCAGAGTATCTTAAGATACGTTATAGGCAGATAGTTGAAAGCCTTTAATGGATGCCTAGCTCCACCAGACTCTATCATTTGTACGTCTGGCTGTCCATGGAATCCTGAGCATTTTTCTCTAGCATCACCGATATGGATAAGCAAAAGAAGGGACAATGAAACAGGACACATCGTTTGACTCAGCGAGCAATCCTACTTTGCTCCGCGAGGCTTTTCTGTCTCTACAAAAAAAAGTTTCATTTTTGATGTGCGTAAATGGGCTCTTTATTAATACTTGACCTATGGAAACATTCAAGAGTTTCAGTTTTTCAAACATAGGTAGAGGCAATTGTTTGTGAAATAATAATTCATAGAAGATACATATTGCTGCAGGCCATCTATTGACCTTATGAAAACTCTTATTTCTTACCTCACGGCATAACAGAGTTTGAACACTAATAATTTATAACAGAAGGTAAGCAGATGTAGTGCAATACAATGAACACAGTAAAACAGACTCATAATACGTAAAATAAACAGAGGAGAAGTGAACAAATATTAATTAGAATTTATGCAATGGTAGCTTATGAAGGAAATGGCGGAAAATGCTCTGAAAAAGTGTACTCGTCGCTCCAGGAACATTTCCGTGGTGCTGCAGTATCTTTGTAGGCGACATAGTTGGCGATGCGCATTAATGTTGTAGTGATGGATTATATCTTTTCAAATAAAATAATATTCACCCTCCTCCTTCTTCCGATTTTTCAAGATGAGTTATTTTAGTGCCTTTAGTGTCTTGTAATGAATAATATGTACGAAAAAGGTCAATGTCCATCACAATTTCTTCCCGGGGGTCGAGCAGAGTGAAATCGATGTTTTTTCAATATCGGATCGATAGGTATACTTTTGACGATTTTATATGGATATACCGAGCACGGTTGCACTGTTGACAAACAAACCAATTTTGACAGGGAATAGATGAGAAATCGTTCTACGAAGGCAGCAATAACGGATCTCTCTATGGATTTACATTCCCAAACAGCCACGTTATAATTAAAAATACTAATAAATTGAACATTCTGAATTGAAATACTAACTTTAATAAACAATGGCATATTGCATGTACTTTTAGATACTAAACGTTAGTTAATTAGTTAATGTCGTCTTTAGTCATATATGAACAACTTTCGCATAAACTATTTATTTCAATTCTAAGATCTTCGTTAGTTTGCCGCCATTAATTAATAAGAAAATTAAAAAAAAAAATCGAGTGCAGTTCACACGCGGTAGAAGCGAAACTTCACCAAAACAATCTCAACCAATAAAAGACTTGAAAAGTGAGATCATAATAAAAGCGGCCAATGAGCGCTTCTCTACTGTAATGCGCCTTTTCCGTTTCATCCGAGTTTCAAATCACAACGGGGCTTATGAAGTTTCACTTCAAAAATTGTGCACATTGACAGATTATCTGATTCTCGGGAGCCGCGCTAAAAACGGCGACTTTTGTCAACCGACTGTCAGAATCAAACGTTGACCGTGTTCTCAAAAATCGCTAACTGACCTTGAATGACGAATCTAGTCAATATCGTATTATCGATCGACCATGCCAAAATCCCTGGTGTTTCTGAATTGACAATATAACTGATGATGGGTGATTTCTAAACGACTTAAAGTGCATCGTGGTTTGTGAGAGACATCACATGAACTTTCCTTTAGTTATAATATTAGATCCCATAGTTAAATATGTGTAATATATTATAATTATCACAGGTGGTACTTTATCCACTGCACGACGAGAGACCATTCAATTGATACTGGTGTCTTTCTAAACGTGTTAGAATCCAAGACATTATTGCGTTTCTATATAAAAGTTTCGATTTAAACAATTATCCAAATTTTTCTCTTCATGCGTTTTTTTATCATGAAATCTATTTTTAAATTTACACAAAATTGTTCTCTAAAATTAAATTGCATCATTGGTAAAACTCCTCTGATCAATTTTCCATTCTTTTAATAATTCTTAGGTGATGATATTTTACGAATTATGTCACTACGAAAATTAAACGCATTCAAATAGAATGTTGGTATGATAATTTTAAGATTTGCTATGAACCTTACAAAAAACAAATAAATAAAAAGAACGGAAAAACTGTAAAAAAATATTGTAACAATTTTTTTAAATTCTTTATTTATTCAATACTAGCTGGTACCCGGCATGCGTTGCAATGCCATTCAAAGAAATAAATTTATTCTCCCTGCATGTCCTTTCCCGTGTGCGTCTCCGTTCACCTCCCGAGTCCCCTTCCCCTCCCGCGTTGGCCTTCCACCTTCCCCACTTTCCCCCTCTCTCGTCACCCCTCCCGCGAATCCTACCTCCCTCATTCCCCTCCTCCTCATGCCTTTCCCCCCTGCCGCTAAAATATATGAAATAAACACATTTTCATTTATTCTAATTTCATAACGCCAGAGCTTACCATTATTTGTAGCCTATAACCTTTGCGGGCGTGCGCACAACGTATCACCAAAGTTTCATCGCAATCGGATGAACGGTATGGCAGCGCATAAAATACGAGCAAACAAACAAATATTGATTTTTATATATAAGATTTGAGAGATGTCTTAACAATCGTATAAGAGACCTGCGGTTTCCCCCTGTTTTTGTACAAATCTAGAGTTTTATTCCAAGATTGAAGAAATTTTGCACACTAGAACTTCAAAAAAGAGGAAGGTGATGTTTTCATGAGATTTAAAAAAACCACCCCATCCCCTTTCACACCCCTTAAAGCCAAAATTTGACGGAAATTTCAGCTAATATTCATTAAAACTTGGAAAGAGTCTGGAAAAAACAAAATTAACAAAACTAATCATGATATCTGCCAATAATACTTAACCCTTCAAAAATCGGGCGTATTTCGTGATAAGGTAAAAATATTTTCGCTTTGCAGTAAAATCCAAATAAATGGAATATTTTTAAACATATGTGAAAACTAAAAACTGTTTTTGAAAGGCGATAAAATACGCAATCAAATTTTATAATTAGAAATCCATACTAATATTATAAATGCGAAACTGCTCGAGTTTTTTTATGACCTTTTCACGCATAACACAATATAAAGACTTTAATAATTCTTTCACCAATATAAAGCTAAATTATATGCGCAGACTACAAGTTGTATATGATGGTAAGCTCTGGCGTTATGAAATTATAAATATTAATATATTATATTTGTTATACGTTTTCTGTCGCTAACAAAAGCGAGTTTTTGCTAACGTCAGAAAAAATCTTTTCCATGGAAACAATGTTGATATATTTTTGGGCTCTATGCTGGTAGGTACCCAGTCTACTGGTCAGCTACTACTGCAGAAAATTCAAATATTAGAATTCGTTTTTTTTTTTGGACAAGCTTGAAATAAATGTCAGATTAGAGTTCCTATATTCAAAATATAATTCGTAACGATTATAAAGACTGAATGATAAATAGAGTATTTTTTTATTATATTAACGAACTTCCAAATATTTAAATAAAAATAAACATCCGAAATGTCTGTAAGCGCATAAATTCCGAGCGAATGAACAAAATTGGATAAGCAATTCTTTTTTTCTTTGAGCTATAGCATTATGAAATTTAGGTGGTAGGCGAGATGTTTGAAAACTGAATGTAAGGGAATGAATATATGGAATGCGGGAGGGGATGGGGGTAGGGTGGGGGGGGAGATAATTGATGTGCAAGCGCTACAGTAATTTCCCGTAATACCATGCGAGCGAAGCCGCAGGGAAAAGCTAGTAATAATATAATTTTTGAAGTATTAAAATTTTTGATTCAAAAATAAAAAGTTTAAAAGATGTCTCCCCAAGTTTTTTCTAACTTAAATGATTGATGACGAAACAAAATTAAAAAAAAACAAACCTATTTTATAAATGTTATTGTCACTTCACTTTTTGGTCGTTCTACGTAAAAATAATTTTTAAAAATTCCTTAAGTTTCATAATTTTTTTTCTAATTGCGATCCGAAACTTTGGTGCACATTTAAATTTTTCTATGGTTAATTTATAGATTAATAATTTATAAAACGTAGCGTTTTTTTTCTAACACTGTTAAAATCACATTTTTCACCTTGACAATAAGGGAGATACAAAGATTTATAAGAACAGATGAACAAATATGGTCTACTGTGAAGTAAAGGTTTAAACTAAGGTGATTTGTTATAACTTGCATAATATTTTAACGTACTAAGAACACAAAGATATTAATTAGCGGTCAGTTTATCATCAGAATTTCAAAACAAACTTCAGTAATTACCACGTTTAAAAAAAATATTGCAACATATTATACTACTAGTAAATAGATTTCCATGATTTAAGATCAGTCGTTTTGCGAGTCATTTTACAAATCACATTTAAATTCATTTTTTTTCGCTTATACCATATCATTGAAGTCTTTTTAAGAAGTTAAATGATTTTATTATTCTATTATTGATATTAATGTAAATTTAAAGTTTTTATTATGAGATTTTCGTTTTAGAAATATATATTGTGCAAGATTGAAAACCTTGAGATTTTTTTATGTGGCCAGAAGAATTAACATTAATATTAAGCAAAGTAGGTACCTAGTATAACAAAATATCCTTTTTAAATTCAGTTGGCAATGAAATTAATAATAAAACGATTGTGCTGAAAATGAACGCTTGATGTTTTTGAATGCGGATTCGTTCAGAAATTTAATCTTTATTTGCGAGGTCGATTTCCTGCGACTCAAAATTAGTTTCCTAACTAAATTATTTTTTGTCTCTGTCACAAACTATGATTATGGTATTTAAAAACATAAAGAAGATTTGAACAAAAGCACAAGACTGTAATGTAAAATTAATATTTCTATTTCATCGCTTATTAAGAAAATAACTGTATTGTTTGTTTGTTGTTGTTATGGTCGGAAAACATGACAAACGCGTGCCCAGCGTACACGGTTGACATTTCACATGAGAACGGGTCGCTTCTTCGACTCGTTCTTGTGTTCAACAGCTCGTCTGTGGAATGATTCGCCGGCCTCTGTATTTCCTCCCTCCTACAACTTGGGTTTCTTCAAGACCAACGTTCATTCCTTCCTCTCCTCAAAAAGAGCCTCCATATAGCATTTCAGATAGCATAGGCCCTGAGGAAAATTATTTTCCACAAGGCCTCCTGTATGGAGTTGATGCAAAAAAAATTTTAAGATATATTTGCAGCACGTTCCGGAGTGGAAGATAGTCTCAGTATCGCCCTTGTGTAAGAATATCATTCAAAATTGAAACATTCTTGAAATGGCTTTATCCGTGTTTGGTGACCTGATCTGAACAACCAGGTAGTTCCCTATCTTCATCTTCCCCATCTCCTTCCCTCCCCACTTACCTTTAGCCTCACAACACATCCCAATTGGGGATGCCATAGTCTTACTGGCTCCAGGCGGTTGGGAGAAGGTGAGACTCTAATGCGGTATTCATATAAAAAGTCCTTAAGGCGACGCTTCCCGGCTCAAAAGAAGAAGATGGAGAGATATGTAATTACGAATGTTGGACAGAGCGCGCCAATATTTTCAATGACAAAATTGATGCGAAAATTGGGAAAATGCTTAATATAACATGACTCGTTTAAAATAGAGCAAAAATCTCGTGGAACGTATCTTCAGTATCATTTAAAGAAACATTGTAATTTTTTTCACAAATATAACTTGTAAAATAATAGAAATAGACTTGTTTTAAATCATTTTCGGAGCATGCTTTGCGATTTTTTTCTATGGATGGAATTTCATATAATTTGCGTTTCGGCGTGGAAGGTTTCTAGATATTATCTCCAAAAACAACTTTTTTTTTTTAAGAGCTTAAAAACTTCAAATGTTTAGGGGAGATATGTAAGAAATCGGTCGATTTCGGATAGCGGCTTAATTATGCACTAATGACACCACACAAACTCACCGAGGACAAAAAAATTCAAAACTGTGTAATCGGCGGGGAAAGTTATGGCGTGTTATTGTTATTGTGAAAAGATGGACCAAAGCTGTAGAAATGGACGGATAATATATAGAAAAGTAACAAATTAATCGTCAGTAGTGTGGTTTTCAACCCATGTAACTGCATTTATTATTTCTTGACAATTAAAGGAGAAAAAAAAATAGGAGGCATTACTTTTTAACTGACTCTCATATTTTAAAATATCAATTCTCTTCACACACCTGATATGAAATTGTCTCCAAATAATATGTTGTTTATGATTAATATTGATTAGGTACTTATTGGAGCCTTGCACCAGTTATCGAAGAAAGCGCTTGCTTTATAACTTGTGAATGTGACAATTCCATTGGAAATCATATTATTCTCCGCTGTAAGTGACCGATTCTCTGCTTTTGTCCTCCGTTCAACTTTCGATTTAGGTAGGTCTGTTTAATTAAATAGGAACTCATTTGATTTTTAATAACTAGGTACCGGACACAGCTTTCACACCAATATTGAATTGTAAAGGTAGGGGAGTACTTATTTAACTAAGCTTGTTCCATTTTTAAGATTATTCAAATCACTGTTATTCCGAGATCTAACTTTAATGATTGTAATATTAGATAGCTGTTTGCCACTCTACCGAAAACTCCTAATTCTATTTATTATTTAAAGAAAGGTTTTAATTAAAAGCTCTAATATTAGGCATTAGTAGTCATTCTTCTATTAAGAATAATTTTTATGTAGAGCTAATCTGGAAATATAAATGGTTTTATCTTTAACAAAATATACCTTAAAAAACATGGAATTAGTGTGAGTAAAACACTAAACAGCGAGCGAAAGCTACCTGAATAGTTCTACTAGTTTTATAGACGTAATAATATTCTTCACATGAAAGAAAAAATTTGAAATATTCCTTATCCATACCTATATTGTTTTATTTAAAAATGGGGGAATCCACTTGTTCATTGTTCATACTTTGTTGTTTTTTTTACAAAAAGTCCACACGCGTGGGGGTTCTTGAGAAAGGAGTTCTGGAAATGAAAAGGATAAGAGGTGGGTAGGAATCGGGAATCAATGTCTCCAGGAGGGAATCATTCCTCCCAGTGCGAGGCGATGGGCCAAGAGAATATGGTTGGAGAGTTTATTTATTTATTTAAGGAACATTAACAGTCTTAGTAATACAATAAACATAAGAGGATGATAAAAAACAGACCAATTATTAATGTTCACAGATAGGTATTTAGAAACAAGACTAACTGAATATAAACTAGAAATTTTAAAAAAATAATAAGAGTACAAATGTGAATTCAACAAATGGTAAACTAATACACAACATTAAAATAAGTGTGATTATAACTGAAATAGACTGCAAAATAGGGATTTGGGTTGGGAAGGGTAAGGGGAGGAGAGGGATAAGGAAAAGTTGCCAAGTAATGTAAAAATATTAGATACAATTAATTCATGTGTTATTCGCACCTAGAATGTTATACAGTGAAGTTCTGTAGCGACAGTAACTAGCAGTAAATACGTCAGCACGTGTGTCTATATTTGCAAATTAGTTGTTATAGTAGTTACATGTCCTTTGTATACATTCATTTTGATTGGAATTGGTGTTGCATCTATCAATATAGAAAAGGGTATTTTGTCTACTATATCGAATGGACGTGTGGAAATTTATTTTGTTTAGCAAATCCGGACAGTCAACTTTTGAGTTAATAATTTTGTACAGGAGCATCTGATCAGCGACAAGCCCCCTGTTGAATAGTTTTGTGATTCGAAAATGTTTCTCGATTTCGTCGTAAGAGTTGTATATGTTGAATGATTTAAAATTGAGGAATTTGAGAAATCGCTCCTGAACTCTTTCTAACCTGTTAACATAAACAATATAGCGCGGGTTCCAAACCTGTGAACAGTATTCCAGGTGAGTTCGAAGGATATCCCGATCTAGCCAACCACGCAGATGGTGGACATACGCATCTGCGGTCAAGAAATGGACTAACCTCACCCCACGGAGCAGGCTACCCTCGCTAAGTCACAAAACTAAATAAATGGTTCGCTATGCTAATCCATAGAGATCTCAAATAATGTTTTGATCTTCTAAGAACCATTTAATTATTGGATACTAGCTGACCTGGTCACGCGCTGCTGCGGCTAACAAAACACAACGCTATCTACTGGATGGTTACCCAACCTTTTAACTCGCATCGCCATCTGTTAATTTGCATACAAATCAAATCCATACCGCCCGCTTGCCAGCCCGCTCGTCCACCACAAACAGAAATTCTCTTTTAATTACATATTTCAACCAATTTACACAAAAACTTAAAAAATTATATACCTAACTAAACCTTCCTCATGAATCACTCTATATATTGGTGAAAACCGCATGAAAATCTGTTGAGTAATTTTTGAGTTTATCGCGAAAATAAGACAGACGCGGCAGAGGACTTTAATTTATAATATGTAGAGATACGCGATTAACACGTTAGTTATATAAAGTACTTACTAGAAATATTAAAAAATCTTAAACCACGTTCTCACGTCTCACCAAACCGAAATAAAGTTCACACGTCATCAACTTAAATTTTGTTTAAAAAATTAACTTCATTAATGTTATACTGAAAAAATGAGACCTGCCATTAAAATTCCAGTGAGAGTTTTCTACCATTGTAAATTAAACAACGAAAGAAAATCTGTTGTATCCAAAACGACGCGATAATAGCGTATTTAGAGACTTTTAATTATGATGGATGATTTTCGAAAATTCTGTCGAAAATATGGCTATTCAAAATTAATAGTATTGTTTTGTGCGTCCCACGCTATTTATTTCGCGCCCAATTTGTTCCGTATAATACGAAATTCCGTGCAATTATCGAACACACTAAATTATAAAAGATTCGCTATCTTTTTGTCTATGGATCTTTGCTTTGTTCCGGGAAATCACGAATAGGGAGGGAATGTATGGAACACGAATTGAGTAATTATAACCATCTCAATTGATGAATTATATTTCAAGTCTCGTAATTGCAAACGTGTCTCTGTACGAAGTCTTTATGCAATATCTATGTAATCTTTGCATTACACTTTCATTTAGAACGATGACAACCGAAGCATTTCGGTAATTTGAAGTTATTCGAGAAAGTTAAAAACTTACCTAATTACGTGTGTTTGACGTTTCGCAGAACGAAGTGATTTTAAAAATTCGCATAGATTTGAATTAGATTGTGCAATGTATGTTGATGAATTACACGCTATTCTTGATATGATCTCACATGACGTGAATTTTAGTAGATTTTTAATATTTTCTTCCACATTATATAAACGGTAGTTAAAAATCAGTGAAATTATGAGTGATATTGTAACACTGGTGGAAATCAATTAGAAACAGATTTATTACCAACTGCAAAGACCTAAACAACCGTCATAAATAACAATAAAACAGGCAGTTAGTTTGAATAATATGAATTCCTTAGTTTAAATGTGAATGTGAGGGCTTTCTCGTATTTCTCTGCTAAATTATTCAGGCGTGTTCCTATTCTATTTTTATGTATTATTTGGACTCCCGTATTTGTATTAATACAAATATTAATACGTATTAATACTTGTTATGTATTAATACTTTATAAGTGTTAATATGTATTAATACAGGAATCCAAATAATACTTAAAAATAGAATAGGAATCCTGAATAATTTAGACTAGAATAATTGGTCTCCTGTATTTGTATTAATGCAAGTATTAATAATTTGTATGTTTTAATATGTTGTGGAATTAAAATAATAATTAAAAGTAGAAAAGGAATAAGTCTGAATAATTTAGAAGCATTAGAAATACCAAAATCAAAGAAAAAATAATTGCCAAATTTTAAACAAACAGTTGGAATTAGCCAACAGTCCGATTTTAAAGTTGATCCCTTTTTCCCCTTTTCCCTATGTAACCCCCACCCTCTCTTTACTCCTCCTCCCACCCCTTCACCAATCAATCTCTGATGTTACCTCCCTCTCTTGTACGCTCTCTCTTTTTATTATGTTTACCTCATAATATTCCTCTGTACTGAAATTTAGTTTTTATGCTTTCGTCCTGAAGAAGGTTGATATCAATCGAAACCGGTCGACGAATAAAAATTAACATAAAGTGGTGTTTAAACAAAGACCTTGTTTCATTTTGTAAAAAATAATCTAGTTAAAAAAATAACAACACTCTGAAAGTTACCTTTGTTTACCATGTGTCCTTGTTATTTTGACTCCTGCTACCATACTCCCCCTTCCCGTTAAATCACTCCTCTCGCTATCCTCACCTTATCTAATCATTAAGTTAGTTTTTTGAACACTAGCGAACAACAAGGATGTGTAGAAACCGATAGCAAAAAATAAAATTAAGTAACAAATGCACAATGTGAATAAAACAATTCAAAACAAAATTCACAATAAAATAACCCGTTGAGGATATTTTGATGAAGTATAAAAGTGGTAAGGAAAACCAAAAAATTGTCAAATACCTACTTGCATTTTGAAATCACTAGTAAATATCTAGAAAGTCTGTAATAGGTAACAAAAAACTTTCTGAAGATAAAAGGTTTTTAATAATCCCTTGATGTTTAACACTCTTATGATGGCCTAACACAACAGTGTTAAATGCAATTTTTAAGTAGATACCTATGCCTTAAAAAAATATATTTTAAAAACATCTTTTCCGCGTAATTTACGAGAACGTTTACATAATACCTACTCATCAAGAATAAATAAAAAACAGTATTTCCACATTTATTTTGTTGCTTTACATCTTGAAATAAACTTGGATTATAATTTTTATCTAATTGTATTTACAACATGTGTGCGCTAGGTTTCGAGTACTGGTTGAATAATCGATTTATTACAAAGTTGATGTAAGGGATGACAAATAATAGAATGATGCTCACCCTCGCAGTTTCATCGGCCCAGGCCCCCCGCTGCCCTTGCGAGGAGTTTGGAGCCATGGATTCCTGCAGCTCAGCCCTGTAGGTCAGCTCACTGAAACAATAAACGAAAGATAATTAATACATGACTAAAAGATATTATTTTAATTCGTGTGTTCTTATTGCCAAGTAGTGGTGTATTACAGCTTCCTTAAGGCGATGCACCACGTCTTGTAACATTCGGAATTGGGCCACTAACAATAACATTCCTTATGTAGATGGCGATAAGGTTGAAATTCCCGCTTAACACCAGCCGCCTTTTGATTTACGTAAAAAAATATTTATTTATTTTATTTTATAAAGTTCGGGTACAAAATATCAAAATGTTTTCCAATCATTTTTTAAAGAAGTTATTTTGCCATATAATACACTAACACTTACATATAATACACTACTAGTGTATTATATGTAAGTGTTAGTGTATTATATGGCAAAAATATAGTGTGTTAGTACACAAATCTTCAAAGGATTCGTAAGTAGACGATTTTTCACTTAAAAACAGTTTTTATAGGCCTAATACTTTATGCTTTTCTGGGCTTATAAAAAACTGTTCCATTATTTCAAAGGCCAAGATGTGTTCTACTTGCAGTATTTAATTAAAGCATTTTAATAAGAACGATCAACTTTCCAACCAAAAACACAAGCTTAACTTCGCAGTGCTTCGCTTTAAGTAATTTCTTCAGCAAACTTTTTTTTTAAATACGTTCATTTTTCATCAATCATATACAAACAGTCAGCATTCTGCTTTGTTTATTTATAACAAATGATTACAGCTACTTGTAGTTCATTACTTCGTTTCCACCAAATTCAAATCAACAAAGAAAAATACATCTTTTGCTATACGTAGATAATTGGAATAAGGTGTTTTGTTAAAATGAACTCGTTAACGCTTTCGAGTGTGGCTATTTTATCGGTCATTATGGTAAAAAAAGTATTTGGGTCAATAAATATTTGGTCGAACTGTTTTCATCGAAAAGTGGTGCCCGGAGTGTTGATTTTGCTAAACAAGGCATTAGGTCACTTAAAAAATATATTAACTTTGAAAATAAATTTGACCACGATTGTTCAATGTTCCGTTAGCAGCACTTCGTGATTTATCGGATTGGGGCATATTTAGTTAATGCGAGAATAATACGAATATTTGGATCAGTTTTTTTTTTATATATTGACTTCAAATAGTAATTGATAGAAATTGTGAACATTATACGATTAATAAACTGGAAGGAAGGTTGAATCGTGAGTTTAATTTTATTAACAAGTGAAATTAGAGCTGCGCAAAAGTTATGTAAACAATAACTACTGAACAATTTCAACCAGCCTACGCGAAATACTCGTATAATATGGGAATAGTTATTAAACTTTCAAAGGAGAATAAAATATGAGTGGTATACTGTTGTTTTCTCTAGTCTGATAAACGAAAGTTTCAATAACTCTTCGTTCTTCTAGATTACAAGTCGTGTTTATTATTGTCTTATTTACAATGAATATTTGACTGGACTTAAAGTCCGTTCTAAAGGATGCTCTGTGTTGATTCGGAGCAGGAAAAATGGTCACTAAAGGTGCCCACCTATCTCATCCCACGTATCGATTGGACGTCATCGGCTATCTTCGCAACCATTCGGGTATTAAATCCGCAACAGTTGTTGTCTCTCTCATATAGTACAACTTACTGATCTCTGTTGAGGCACATTTATCTATTTATTTATTTCTATTCTTGAACATACACTTTTCAAATTATAAGTTAGTATTAGTATTTTGTGAACACCTCACTAGGCGAACCAGTGCTGAGGTGTTCTCATGTTTGGGATTAAGTGCTATTCTGTCGACATATGTCGAAAAACCGTATTTTCCTTGATATTGTCAAGAAGGGCACTGTGGGTCGACCCATGGCTGCAGTATCATACACATAAATTGAAGATTAGTTGCAGTTTGGATCTATATACAGTTGTTCTTAGCATTTAGATTATAAATTATGAGTAAGATAAATAATTGACTAGGTAGGTTTATTTTTCTATGGACCATACGCCAATGGTATAAATGAAATTGTGGTAATATTTTCTGTCTCGAAACAAAGTTTTTTTAATGTTTGGGTTCGGTTATGTTTGGTTAGATGTTATAATGTTTTGAGTAAATTAAATACCTTGTTGTTTGATCCAGTCTTTGTTGTGTTTTTGTGGAGAATTGTAGATGTCAGTGTGGTGGGCATGCAGTTATATAGTTTGGTTGCTTAGTACTTAAAATTTTATATTTAATGTTTTTTTGTAGAGGCCCTGGTTTTAATTGATATTTGAAGTTGCATTGGAATGTGGAAAACATTAAAACTACATATAGACTACCTGTACTAACGACATCTATTGTGAAACATTAAAACTACATAAGCATTCACATAAACTACAAAACTGTTTTAAATATATCGTTAAATATGTATGAATTTATAATTTGAATTTTGTGATGGCAGGTAGGAACCTTCTTTTTCTTCTTCGTGTGCCCTATCAGGTCTCCCCGACGTTGGCGATCACTCTGGAAAATGTCTCTCTATCTTGTGATGCCCGGAATAGCGCCTCCGCACTTCTAATGCCGGTCAACTCTCGTATATTTTGCAGCCAAGACTTTGTCTTCTACCAGGCCCTCGGCGACCTTCTATTTTTCATTTCAATATTTATTGGAGCAAGTGATACTTTTCCCCTCGAAGTATGCGACCCAGATATGAAATTTTCCTGACTTTTATTAATGTGAGTAGTTCTCTATCTGCTCTAGCCCGCCTGAGTATTTCTATGTTGGTGATCATGTCGGTCTATGGAACCTTGAGCATTCTCCGGTGAAGCCACATTTCAAAAGCCTCTAACCTGTTCATGGTATTTACTTTTAAGGTCCATGTCTCACATCCATACAGCAAGACTGACCACATATAACACTTTAACATTCTCTGCCTTACAGGATATTTTTTTGTATGGTTGACGATTTCTGATACCGTTGCATCGAACCAGTAATTTTAGTTAGAAATGCATCGTTGACCATACTTTCTCGGTAGGAAATGTATTTTTGTATTCAAGTAAGTAGAAATAACCGTGCAAAGCTGATGATACGTATTTTTTAAATTGCATACTAAATGAATGATTGCCGTGTCAAACGCTTCAATGATTTCAAACTGCAGGTGCAGAGAGCTTGCATTTATCAAGTTCATTCATGGAATATGATTGGTACGTTATATTTATGAATGTTTATTCTTGTTTTACATGGAAGGTTAATATACGGAAAACTCGAATTGGACAGACCAGAAGTGAGAATATTTTCTGCTGAATGGACGTGGGAGAAAATGCCGACAAAACATGTTTTTGATTTGTAAACCCGGAATCATAATGATTGAAAAGATATTTACAAAACTGTTTACTTTTATTTGAGTGGTTAGGGCTACCTTGTTGAAGTGAAAACTTCTTTAGCACCGTTATGATTTAAAACGGAAATGAACGACACTAAAAAAAGAGACAAACACATTCATCTATAGGATTTAGTCTGCCGAGAGAATGAGATAGCAATACAATATTTATTTAATTCACGGGTATAAGGTTCCAATATAATACGATAAATCCACAGCCATACGCAAGTCTCCTTTTGTGTAGTGATATAAAGCGCCTGACAAACCTCTGCAGACATTTAACAAGTATCGAATCCTACAAAATTAAAAAAATAAATATTTTTATAACACTTATAAGATGAACAAATTTATAGGAAATGGTGCACTGGAATTCGACGATAAAAATATGGAAAACGATAATAATAAATATGGACGATAAAAATATAAAAAATTGCTTCGTAGTCTCTCTACACATGTCTACTTTAATTTTCTGAAATTTTCACTTCTACCGCGTGTGAATTCAAAACGCTCTTTTTTTATTTGGTTTCTTTTTGTTATGGATCATGAAACGATATTTAAATTTCATCATATGTTTAATGCCATAAAAGAGGGTGACCCCGAATAAAGACATTGGTATCGGTAAATTTCATGTCACATATTTAAATTATCGAAATATGGGTATAAAAATGATGCTTTGGTTAAATGATCCGATTTAAAAAAAATGTATGCATTTGGGGGGTCAAAAAAACGTGGGATCAAAGTCACCTTTCGGAGTGGGGTGACTTTGATAAATATTTTTATTAGCTTTTCACACAATCACAAAAATATTAAGTACTAAACGTATAAGAAAGGTATATCGATAGAAAATGATATATTTTAAAATATAAAAGACATTAAACTGTTATAATCGTTGAGAAATTTATTAAATGGACCTCCTTATTTACATATCTCTCTTTCCGAAAATATCTATAAAATAGTCAATAACAATTACTAGAAACTAGAAACCAATTAATTTATAAACTAGCAGTTAAAACCCTGCGGGCGGCTTTTGGTTCAGCTTCGCCCAGTTAGTGTTGGTGACCATTTTATAAATCCAATGGGAACTGCTTCCAAAAATAGCCCTCCTCGGATCCACTGTCATCCAATGTAGCTAGTCACCTTACGGCATTTAAAGAGTTAACCAATACTACTGCAAACCTTAAAAAAATCAACCAAATGAACGAATTCTCTCCTTATTCAAACTATATTGTTAACCAATACTACTGCACACCTTCGAAAAATCAACAAAATTCCGTATTCGAACTAGCATTATTAGATCGTAATCCGCCGACAGTCGGGTGACATCATAGCATATCTCCTTATATTTCAATATATTTGGTTACTTCCTTCACCACATATTTCCTTCTACCCCCCCCTCTACCTTCATATCTGAGGAAAACCTCGGAGCTTCGTTTCACCTCCAGAAATACTATAGAATTTACAAACCGACAATGCACTACATACAGAAAGAAACTGGGACATTACGAAACTCTTCTTTAAGAGGGACGTATTATTATTATATCGATTTCAAAACCAGTTAAAATTCTGACACTAAAATATTCAAGTTCCATTCCGCATGACGTGATAGAATTCAAAATCATTATAATTATTAATGTATTTAATAGATTATAAGTAATTATTAACACAATTACCCTAATCTCATCAACTAGTCTACAAGAAAAGAATGTTGTCGTCGTGTTTGTTTTAATTAACACGATTAACGACGTGTTCAATAACAAGTTGAAAGTTTGAAATAATTTCCTTTAAATTTGACAAAAAAAAGTTCTTAAGATTTTACCGCCAATATTGCTTGAATTTGTTCTCCACCGAAGCGTGTAACTCGATAACTCCACTTATAAGAAAATTAATGAGTAATGAAGTAGTAAGATGGAATTTTAATCCGATTTCGTTTTTATTTACGTATATTATATATAAATTCTAGCCAGTTCCCGGCAAGCGTTGCTATGCCATAAAGAAATTGTTTCTCCCTGCGTGTTCTTTCCCAATCGTACCGTTCCCCTTCCGCCTCCCCTTCTTCTCCCGCGTCCCTCTCCTCACTCCCCTCTCCCGCTTCCCCGTCCCGCGAACTCCCCTCCCGAATTCCCCTCCCCCCCTCCCGCATTCATTCAGTCCGGGTACATTCAGTTTTCAAACAGCTCGCGTGCCACCCATTGCAATTTTTTTAAACAAATTTCATAAAGCCATAGCTCACCAGTATATATAGAAACCTTCGCGGGCGTGCCCACAACAACTCACCAAAGTTTCCTCGCAATCAGATGAACGGTTCAGCAACGCAGAATTTCATGATGCCAGAACTCACTATTGTATGTAGAAACCATCGCGGGCATGCGCATATCAAATCCCAACGTTTCATCGCAATCGGATGAACGTTTTGGCAACGCATAATTTCATGATGCCAGAACTCACTATTGTATGTAGAAACCATCGCGGGCATGCGCATATCAAATCCCAAAATTTCATCGCAATCGGATGAATGGTTTAGCAACGCTTAACATACATATATAGAAGCAAACATATTTTGGTTTTTATATTTATAGGTAGATAGCTGGTACCCGGCATGCGTTGCCATGCCATTTAATAAATAAATTATTTTCTCCTGCGTGTCCTTTCCCATTCGTCCCGTTCCCCTTCCGCCTCCTCTTCCTCTCCCGCGTCCTCTTCCCGTCTCGCGTTCTTACTCCGCCTCCTCCACCTTTCCTCCCCCCACTCCAATACCCCTTTCCCCATCCCGCGAACCCCCCTCCCAAGCTCCCCTCCCCCCTCCCAGATTCCCCTCCCCCTCCCGGGTTTCCCTCCTCCCCCTCCTGCGAACCCCCTACCCGAGTCCCCCTCCCGCATTTCATACATTCTTTCCCGGTACATTCAGTTTTCAAACAGCTCGCATGCCACCTTTTGCATATTTCATAATGCCAGAGCTCACCAGTAGTAAATTCCAATTTGGTGCCGTTGTTCGGAAGTCATGCGCGTAAATACATTTCGGCGATTCATTTTTTAGAGATAAATATTAACTACGATGACTGATTTAAAAAATATATATCAACATGGTTTTCATGGCAACGATTTGTTTTGCTTTTCGATTTGTTAGCAATAACTGCCGGCCTCCGTGGTCCCGAGGCAAGACTCTCGACTCACAATCCGAAGGTCGCGGGTTCGAACCCGGCGTGCGCAAATAAATCTTATTTGATTAAATTGTGTTATTTCACAATTTATTCATTTAAAATAATAAATAGTATATTTGCAGCACGTTCCAGAGTGGAAGATACTATCAGTATCGCCCTGGTGTAAGATCACCATTCAGAATTGAAACGTTGCTTGAAATGGCTTTAGCCGTGTTTAGTGACCAGATCTGAATAGCCAGGTACTTCCCCACCTTCCTCTTCCCTATCTCCTTCCCCTCCCCACTACCTTCAGCCTCACAACATACCCCGATTGGGGATGCCATAGTCTCACTGGCTCCACACGGGAGCAGTTGGGACTCTTGTGCGGTATTGTAAAAAAAAAAAAAATAACCCGCCTTTTCGACAGAAAGCGTAAAATAAATATAATATTTTAATATTTATAATTTCGTAACGCCAGAACTTACCATTATATATAGCCCATATTACTCGCGTATAATGTAGCTTTCTATTGGTGAAAAAAATTCTAAGATCGGTTTATTAGTTTATGCGTGAAAGCGTAACAAACAAACACACGCAGTTTCGCATTCATAATATTAGTATAGATTTAGAATTTTAGGGTTTTACCAAATTCTGACACAGGCATTTAAATACAATAGCGAGTTCCCGGCATATGCTATGCCACTTAATAAAGCAAAAAAAACGCTCTACATACTTAGATGATGCCAGAACTCACTTTACACGTATATAAACCATCGCGGGAATGCGCACATCAAATCCCCAAAGTTTCATTGAAATCGGATGAACGGTTTAGCCACGCAAAACATCTCACAAACATAGACAGAAACAAACACATTTTCTATAGATCAGTAATTTTAATATCAAAAATGTCAGTTGAGTATTTTTAAATTTTTTTAAAGTTTGCATTTAAAAAATTTGTATTTAAAAAATGTTTTTGTAATTTCTAATAATACCATTTATTTAAGCGTATTTCACCTTTCAAAACCAGTACCTATTTAGTTTTTCGATACGTTTACAAATATTCCATTTATTTGAATTTTTATTGCGAAATCGATATATATCGAAACATTTTTACCTTTTGACAAAATACGCCAAATTTTTGAAGGGTTAGGCTTTGAGTTTTAAGCTTTGAGCTTCAAGCTTTGAGCTTTAAAATTTTTGAAGGGTTAAACTTTGAGCTTTAACCTTAAGCTTTGAGCTTTAATCTTTAATATTCAAGCTTTGAGTTTTAAGCTTTGAGCTTGAAGTTTTGAGCTTTAAGCTTTGAGATTTAAGCCTTGAGCTTTAGGCTTTGAGCTTCAAGCTTTCAGTTTTAAGCTTTGAATAAGTTTAGAGCTTTAAGCTTTGAGATTAAAGTCTTGAGCTTTAAGCTTTAAGTTTTGAGCTTTAAGCTTTGAGTTTAAAGCTTTGGGCTTTAAGTTTTGTGATTAAAGCCTTGAGCTTAAAGCTTTGAGCTTCAAGCTTTCAGCTTTAAGCTTTGAATTTAAGTTTAGAGCTTTAATTTTTGAGATTAAATCCTTGAGCTTCAAGCTTTAGCTTCAAGTTTTGAGCTTTAAGCTTTGGGATTAAAGCCTTGAGCTTAAAGCACTGAATTTCAAGCTTTGAGCTTTGAGCTTTAAGCCTTAAGTTTTAAGCTTTAAACTTTTAGCGCTAAGCTTTATGCTTTGCGCAAAGCTCAAAGCTTAAAGCCGAATGCATAAAGCTCAAATATTAAACTCAAAGCTTAAAGCTCAATCTTAAAGCTCAAGCTTAAAGCAAAAATTCAAAGTTTAAAGGCCAAAGTTTAAGCTTAATATCAAAGCTCTAAACTTGAGTTCAAAGCTTAAAGCTTAAAACTCAAAGCACAAAGCTTAAAAATAAAGCTCAAAGTTAAAGCTCAAAACACAAATCTCAAAGCACAAAGCTTGAAGCTCAAAGCTCAAAGTTAAAGCTCAAAACACAAATCTCAAAGCACAAAGCTCAATACTCAAAATTCAATATCAAATCTTAAAGTTCAAGGCTTAAAGCTCAACACGTAAAGCTCAACGTTGAATGCATAAAGTTCAAAGCTTAAAGCTCAAGAATCAAAGCTCAAAGCTTAAATTTCAAAGCTTAAAGCTAAAACTCAAAGCACAAAGCACGGCTTGCGTTGCAATGCAAAGAAATCAATTGATTCTCCTTGAATGTCCTTTCCCGTGCGTCCCCGTTCACCTCCCGAGTCCCCTTCCCCTTTCGCGTTTCCCTTCTACCTTCCCCGCCTTCCCCTCCCTCGTCTTCCCACCCACGTACCCCACCTCCCCCGTTCTCCTCCCCCCTGCCTTTCCTCCTTGCCACTAAAATATATGAAATACACACATTTTCATTAATACAAATTCAATAACGCCAGAACTTACCATTATAAATAGCCTATATCCTTTGCGGGCGTGCGCACAACAAATCACCAAAGTTTCATCGCAATCGGATGAACGGTATGACAGCGTATAAAATACGAACAAACAATTTTTGATTTTTATATATAAGATAGGAAAGATTTGATTGTTTGTTGGTGTCCTTCCGTACGGCCCGTACCCCAGTGACGCTAACATTGTATAATACTTACATTTTTAAACTCGTGATATCTTTTGAATGGGATGTCCGAATTGAATAATTCAAAAAGTTATATAAAGGCATTGAAGCAGTCTCGAATATAAAATAATTTATATTGATAAGAATTAATATCAAGATACAAATAAAGAGTCTTTTCTAGCGGCGGCATTTCAATTAAATTTTTTAAATAAAAGAACACTTATTGTGGCATAACTATAATAGTTAGACATATGCTGTCGCGACATTTTTTGTAGATAATAATGTGTTCTACAAAGTTGTAGTACATTATTTTATTCTATCATCAATAGTTTTTGCAGCGCACGTGATTTAAAGAATATTTTCGGTAATTTTTTTACACCTTGGGTTACATTATTGTAGTTTTAGTAAAGATCTCTATTTTTTTTAAAAATAGAATATAGCCTATGTTACCCGGAAATAGTGTAGCTTCCCAACAGTGAAAGAATTTTTCAAATCGGTTCAGTAGTTTCGGAGCCTATTCGATGCAAACAAACAAACAAACAAACAAACAATCAAATCCTTCCTCTTTATAATATTAGTATAGATTAGTTCTAATGTTAGATTTACGTTTTATTGATACATATTTTTAATGGCTTTGGCCGCATTTTATGACTAGATCTGAAAAGCCGGATACTTTCACACCTTCCTCTTTCCATCTCCATCCCATTCACTGCATTCAGCCTCACAACGTACCCAAAATTGGGGATGCCATAGTCTCACTCGCTCCAGGCGGTTGGAATACTTGGGACTCTTGTGTGAGGTATTCATATAAAAAAGTAAATAAATGGAGTTCTACCAATTAAATATTTTCGCAGTGGAGATAAGATATTATTACTTTATTGACTCTTGAAACTAGGGACAATTTAAAAAAATGTATATTTAAAATACACATGTTTTCTAAATAAAATACTACATAACGAAGGTAGGTTCCTACCATTTTATCGGCGTCATACCGAGACTCTTCTGTCATTAGCAAACTTTAAAACAGCTTTGATTTTTTTCAGTCACGAAAAATGGAATCATTAAATATTTATTTGGCCCACAGCTTTTTGTTTTATCCATAGATTTATTATTTAGCTCGTTCTTTTACACACGAAGAGTTTCTTTTCTATGATATTATTAAATCAAAAATGAGCTCCCTTTCTTTCTCCATGACATAATTATCTTTTTCTGTGCTTTAGAATCTATTTGAAATTCCCGCCAACTGGAACTATTGTAAATACAGTTACGCTATTAATCATAAAAACTGAGAAGAAAACCAGGTAAGTACCTACTTCAGCGGTATTCGTTTTTGCTGCGCGTGCGCCGATTTGCATCCGAACTCGATGAGCACGTTCGATTTTCAAACCCAAGAGGCATTTACGAACACGACTTCGTTATCGGTTCGAATTAGGAACTTAGAAGCTGTTTTTGAAGCGCCTGCTTCCAGTTTAATATTCCGAACAGGCGTACTAAATCACGACGTTAATGTTTTAACTGGGAACTTGGTTTTACAAAACACACACGCGCTGATGGATCATGATGTAAACAGGATATTAAAAAAAAAAAAACAGAATAAGCAATAAATTCTTAATTAAGATAAAGTTATTCTTCGTAGTACACAGTTTTCCATAATAATATTTGAAACTGAAATTTTTTTTTCTTCAATTTTTTATTTATTAAGTAACGTCCTTTACTGGAGCGATTATGGTAAAAAATGGACCAAAATTATGTTTCTGCTGTGTTGTAATTCAACATAATTACTGGAATAAATTTAAAATCTAAGAAAACGTAAGAATTTATCTTGTATTCTTTCAATAGCTTGTACATAAATATTAAAATGTGGTTTCCCCAAGTTGACTTCTAACGAAGGCAAAATATAAGTTTAATACAATTAATATTGTTGAAATTTCTAGTTAGCCTAATTATAAATCCCAACATTTGTAAAACCTCATTAGAGATTTCCATTATGTGATTATCAAATGAAAGATTTGATTGAAAAGTGAAGCCTAGGTCTTTAATTTGTGTTAATGTTCAAGAGCATTGTTATCAATTTTGTAATTGTAGATCACTGGATTTTTTATTCGAGAAAATCTGACTATTTGATATTTTGAGATATTTTTTCATTGCACCATATGAACAATTTGTTGATATTATCGTGAAGAATGTTACAATGGTAAATATTTTGATAATTCTAAAAATTTTAAGGTCGTCAGCAAAAAGTAAAATTAATACATCATGAAATATTTTTGTAATATAATTTTTAAACAAGATGAATAGAATTGGACCAAGGTGTGAACCTTGTGGGACTCTGCTTGTTACATAATTTTTTTTCGACAGGGAGGATTTTATTTTAACAATTTGTTAAATTTGTTATTTTATTTTTTAACCATCTGGAAAGCTCTTAAACCAGGCTAATATGTTGCCATACCAAGCTTTACTAATTTCAAAATAAGAATTTCATGGGATCCTTTATCAAAGGCTTTTCTAAAATCAGTAAAAAAAGAGTCTACTTGTTTTTTTTTTATTAAAATAATTGATTATAAAATTTTCATAGATAATTAAATTGAAAGAGTACTTCTACCTGACATAAATCCAAACTCGCAAGGTGAAATTACAGGTTTTATTTTGTGTAAATAGTTTGACCAGTATTAAATGTTAATAAATGTAATTTTTAGTGATTTTTTCAATGTGATTAGAGTATGCGGTTGGCGGTGGCAAAAACATTGGGAATGTATGGTGAGCGATATGCTGAAATGCGCCAAAACCGAATTATCTTTTAGAGCTAAGTCTGTTGGCCCCATAAAACAAATGAATTGTTTTGCCTTTAATAATGAGCGGCTCTGGAATTTTCGCTTTGCCACCGCCAACCGCATACTGGTGATTGAAGTATTTCACAGCCAAAAGTATTATTGTGATTTATTTTTGGGTTATTATGCCGTGTTAGCATTCTTTAGCCAACGTTTTGAACGGGTAATCAGTTTACACATCTGCCTGATGATGGACAATGTAATGCTATAACGGTATAGTAACCCAAAAATAAATCACTAAAAGATCTTTTTTTCCATTTATTTACATTATTTATATTTTTAAACTCTTGATTTTTGCACTTTCATGTTTTCACGTTTATTTTGTGTAAATTTCATGTACTTGTTCATCAGACACCGCCTAGAGTGGTGGGTAATGTGCAGTATTGTCATTTAACATCAATAAATGTCTGGTAAGTTTTTAGATTTTTACGGCCAACAAGTATTTTCGTTATATGTTTTTGGGGTGTTATGCCGTGTTGCGCTACCTCCTTTTTTAGCCAACGTTTCGGACACCATAATGCTGTCTGAAACGTTGGCTAAAGAAGGAGGTAGCGCAACACGGCATAACACCCCAAAACAAATAGCTAAAATAAATGCCTGGGTTACTGGCAATTAAAGAAAGCATTTTTATTTTATTTAAGTGAACCAAATACTTGTTTCAGGACATTTTAAGGGTCGGATTCACAAAAGAGAATCTATGTAAAAGACGGTGTATGAATGTTAATAGAGACAGAGATGTGTCGTTCTATCTTCTCTACCTATCGACTTAGAAATAAAATTATGGTTAAGTCAATTTGTTTTTAGTTGCGCAATTATTCTAATTGAATTAGTTATATATTTTACTTTCCTAATTCGGTAGTCAGTACTTTTTCTAGCATGTAGCTCATTATTAAACTAGTTCTACTAGTAAATTAGAATTGAAACAAGGTTTGCTTTCTCGTTACGAGTAACCACATAATAGGTCCAGAGACAGATATCGTGTCATTTGACTTGAACACGAAAATTGGCGCCTAATGGCTGTGAATACCGCACACTATTTAATCGATCTACATTGCCTAAACAAAACCACAGCATTGTACAACCAAAGGTCGGTCTTCTCCGACCGTTTCCACAAATAATTCTTAAAACATTACCGCAAACATTTTGTTCGAACATGCTAAATGGAGGCTGCCCACATTTTGTTTGCAGACACAATGTTTGTGCTTTCCGTAACCGACGGAAAATTTGAAAAAATTCTCCGTGCGGGGAAAGGAGGGAAGACAGGGAAGGGAACTTTCATTTTCATCAACCATCGAATCATGCACGGACCGTGAATTGCACTAGTTTTTGGAATCACGTACGCACTGAGCGAACTTAATAATTATGAGATAAATGAATTTTAAATATACAAAGTCTTAAAAGATGATTTTTTCTATCACTAACTCGCATTTAAATAAATTTTCTTTAAGGTGCCGTATACCCGCTAAAAAAGAAGAATATGGAGAGGTATGTAATTACGAATGTTGGAGAGAGCGCGCTTATATTAAAAACGATAAATTTGAAGCGAAATTTGTGAAAACGTTTAATCAAACACGACTCGTTTAAAATAGAGCAAAAATCTCGTGGAGAACATCTAAAATAGCATTTAAAGAAACACTGTGATTTTTTTTTAAAACATAAAACTTCTAAAATAAGTGAAATGACCTGTTTATAATAATTTTCGGAGCATATTTTGCGATTTTTTTCTATCGAGGAATTTCATGTTATTTGCGATTCGGCGTGGGGAACGTCCTAGAATATCTTCAAAAATAACTTTTTTTAAAAATTTAAAATTTTTTTTTTTATATTTAATGATATTATTATTCAATTTATAAAAACAGTTTATTTATAAACAAGTTCTGCTAGGTAATTATTTTTACACGTGACAGCTGTTTCGCCTTCTGAAGGCATTATCAAACTGTCTTCAGAAGGCGAAACAGCTGTCACGTGTAAAAATAATTACCTAGCAGAACTTGTTTATAAATAAACTGTTTTTATAAATTGAATAATAATATTATTAAATATATAAAAGAAATAAAAAAATTAAAATGGAGTTCTACAAATTAAAATTGATAACGATAAATAGATTGTCAGGAAAAGGAATTACATATAAAAAGTCATTCATATGATTGTTTGCACACAAAAAACCAATTCCAGCAGTGTAATTGCCCGAATATAGAAAAAGTGTACCAATATACATACCTTGGTCTTACAATAGATGTCAACTTTAACTGGTCAAATCATATTGAAAATGTATGTAATAGATTAAGATCCATATTAGGAAAATTTTACCACCTAAAAAATTTTGTAAATAAAAATATATTATACTGTATATACAACGCATTAGCAGAATCAATTATAGGATACGGAATAAATAGTTACGGATTAACGTACAAAACATACTTAAATAAAATAGAACAATTACAAATCCGTTTCCTAAAATTGATGTCAGGCAAAAAAAAGGTCCAGTTATGTGAAGGTGATTATAAAAAAAATGTTCTCCTTGTGTAATGTCCTCTCTATACACAGTAAGGTAAATTACCAATTAACACTAGATGAATTCTGGAATACAGAATTCAAAAAACCTGTAAACCACAACTACCCTACTAGGCATAGAGAAGCACAAATGTTTATTGTCAATAAATCTCAAAATGTATACGGAGATAGAACAAAAAATCATAAAATTCCGGAAATATTTAACGCATTACCTGAAAATATCAAAAATGAGACATCTTATTCAAAAATCAAAACAAAAGTTAAATCTTTCTACCTCCGAAGAACATGAAATCAAATAAAATAGTTCCTATCTATTTATTTTCTCACCGTATGTTTGTACTGTGTAAAATATTTTTACTACAACGCAATTCATAAACATTAAAACATTGAGATAATTAGTTTGTCGTAATAATTAGTATTTTAATATTAAGTATTATATTTAGTATATACTATGTAAAACTGAAAAGTATACTGTATTAAATAATTATAAAAAAATGAGAGATTTCTTACAATCAAACTGATTGATCAGTTTCGTAAGATTTGTAAAATAAAATTTTGTAAAATTAAAACTGAATAAACATATTTAAAAAAAAAAAAAAGATAAATATTTTTTTAAGAATATAGTCCTAGAGTATCTTAAAAAATAACATGTTTTTTTAAGAGCTTCAAAACTTCAAATTTTTAAGGGATAAATGAAAGATATCGGTAGAAATTCGAGATGCGGCGGTTTAAGTCCATTCATTAGAGAGCCCAATAAACCTATGGATTTATGATTGTAAAGTTTGTTTCAAAATTCTGCAATTCTTAAAATAGTGCACTTAGCTCGTGCACGAATCGCCAGTAGCCAGAAACTTAATTTAATTTTATAAATCGACTTTTGAGAGACCTGATAAAAACCTATTAAAATTTCGAGTTAATGATGTACGATCTAACTCGTTCAAATTTTCACATTATGTTGAACACAAGGCAGGTTTTACCTTAAGATCGATTCTGCGTAAGAGTCCACAATCTTAAATAATAGTTACACACGAAACAGTCAATATCTCAGAATTTTGCAGCAAACGTGTGCAACTCAGAAGTAAAGCTTCATTCGGTGCGTGAAAGTGGCTTTCTTCGATGAATCTGCAACTTGTTTTTAAATTTATCGTTATATTCTAAACAAAAAACAGATTTAAATTAAATCTGTATACGGGGAATTAAAACTATAGTCAGAACACAAACATGATTTTTCTTTGATTCTGGCAGCACATACATAGTCTGCAATCTGCTAAAAGAATTTAATGACTGCACTTCGAATAAAAAAATGATTTCCTTTTAAATAAATCCACATCTGGAATTTAAACGTTACGTTCGGAACATGAAACTGGTTTTAAATTAAGAGTGAATCTGCGTGCGAGTCCCCAGCTTTAATTGATACAGAACAGAACACGAAAATGGTTTGCTCCGATTTTTGTCCTTGGAACCCATGATGGTTTTCTTCGAAATGCGTCAGCAGATGAATCCACAACTGTATTGAAATATGAGCAAGATAGTGGTTTTAACGTAAGAATGGATCTGCGTAGGAGTTTAGCAGTACACATCAGCTTAAATTACATTGTATGGTTTTCGTGGATGGTTTTCCTGCAATTTAAATCAATTTTTTTGACTGCAACAACATTTTTATACTTTTATATTTATTTTACTGTTTACAATAATTTACGTGGAATGATTTTATTTTTATTTAACTATCTTTTATGGCAGAACTGTGGCAATATACAAAATAAGGCACACCATTATTTTTTTTTCTGAATAGAATTTCATCAATGCCGAGATATTTTTTCAATATTAATCTTAATAGATATTTTTCACTAAAAGAATTCACCTTAATTTAATAACACGAAATTAAAATAAAAGTTAAACAGAATATTGAATAAGCATTATAGGTCCATACGTAAGCACATGTGTCAGCCATGTTATAACAATCTCCGGGTGTTGTAATAATAACTTAAAAATGTATCTGAAACACAGTGAAAGAAAACTGAACTTTCTGAGTGAATTGTTTGTGGTGCTTTTAGCAGGCCGCATCAAAAGTGCTCGCGGGCCGCACCAAAAAGCTTCGTGGGCCGCATGTTCCCCACTTCTGGTCTATCCCATAGACAAATACGTAAAATGTGTTTGGTCACGCCCACTACGCCCCAATGCTTTCAAGAAGCACAGGAGACGGAATGAAATAATATTGGAGCACAATGTTTGTGGTAATGTTTGATGTATTATTTATGAAAACGGTAGCAGGAGATCGGTCTTTAAGCGTACTAATTTAACGTAAAAATAAAAAAATAAAAAAATTCCAATTGATCGCATTATTTCAATTACTGAAAAAATCTTCTTACGTGGTCTCGCTTCCAACATTCTTTCATTTTTTATTTCACTTCTGATTTACAATTTTACCGGCCTGGTCCAATTTTAGTAGCCATAATGATATCAAAGAAACTGTATTATTATTTTTTTCTATATAAATAAAAGTTATATACGTGCCCTTTCTCTTATTATGAGAAATAAGTTGCTCCTAAATATCATTTAATAATTTACCACCAAAGTATTAACCACACGCCTTATAGTGTTACACAGATATGTAATTGATTTTTTAAACGATCTAATTAATATGAGGTATGTAGGTAACTCTCATAAAAACTATCTACTATTGAATGCGATATAGATGAAATCATGCATGTCCAATCGATGCCCTGGCGGAAATGGAAAAACCCTATCAAAACACTGCAAACATATATCACGTTAAACTTATATAGGAACTACACTCAACGTTCATAAATACAAAAAAACAGAAATCTATAACACTATGAAATTGGTTCATCAATTGTATCTCCTTATTGTCCATTGAAATGCTTAGAGTAAGTACAATATCAGATCATCTGAAGTATCGGGGTTCCATAGAAGCCCGAATAAGTCTGACCTCCAAAAAACTGGGCGTCTTTACGTCTTAAAATAATAATTTCTTTAACAGTAATAGGCCACATGCCCATCTTGCTATCTCTCAAGTTTTACTTTGACAAAAGCGCAGCTCTTTTAGTAAAGTTCATTGGGGTTGCTGCTAACTCTTAATTCCTTGCTGTTGGATGTTTTCTCCAACCTTCTTCCAATTAAAATTACCCATTGACACCATAGATGGATCGTCGACGTTCAGGTTAGGTTTGAATGAGCCAATCTCTTTCCTTTTCCTGCAGCTAGTTGTGCTGTCTTTCCGAACGCCTCATGATGTTAATAGTCATATTTTCTCCTTCAGTGAGTTACTATTGATATTGAGTAAATAATCGTCTTGATCTCTTCGAATTTGTACATTGAAACAATTGTATCTCCTTATTGTACATTAAAATGCTTACGATAAAGTACAATAAATGAAAGTACAATATCAGATCTTCTGAAGTATCGGGGTTCCATAGAAGCCCGAATAAGTCTGACCTCCAAAAAACTGGGCGTCTTTACGTCTTAAAATAATAATTTCTTTAACAGTAATAGGCCACATGCCCATCTTGCTATCTCTCAAGTTTTACTTTGACAAAAGCGCAGCTCTTTTAGTAAAGTTCATTGGGGTTGCTCCTAACTCTTAATTCCTTGCTGTTGGATGTTTTCTCCAACCTTCTTCCAATTAAAATTACCCATTGACACCATAGATGGATCGTCGACGTTCAGGCTAGGTTTGAATGAGCCAACCTCTTTGCAGCTAGTTGTGCTGTCTTTCCGAACGCCTCATGATGTTAATAGTCCTATTTTCTCCTTCAGTGAGTTACTATCGATATTGAGTTAATAATCGTCTTGATCTCTTCGAATTTGGCTCACGAGCTCTCTTGATTGTCTCATTTCCGATATTTTCTCCCATTTCTTCTAGTGCTGAATTATAACTGAAATATGACAGTAAATACGATTCTATGATCTTTGAATAAAGTTAATTTTCGATATACGAATATTTTTTGCATCCCAATTTGAAGAGCGCTAATTTATCAATGAAGAAACCGAAATAACCTTTTAAAAATTACCTTCACCTTCTGAGTCACGCTCGAGTGTTGCCATCATTGAAATAATTGCATTTTAATTAGGAACCGCAAAGTGAATGAGGAAAAACTAGTGAGACTGATGAGGAACCACATTTCAATTAAATTCAAATTAGTAAATAATTTCTCTAGGCGCTACGTCCGGCACCGTTGGCATAATTTAATCTAGGATTAACCAAGATTAATTGACAAATTTAATTCACACAAAAAAATTGATAACTCAAATGGACAAAAAAGAGAAAATATTAATAATAATTGTGGGTTGTTTAACTAGTTCATCACAACTTGTTATTGTTTTCGAAACCATTTAAAAATGTATTAGAAAGCTTAAATTTAGAATCTTGTACGCATTGTAATTTTGACAAGGGTTTTTTATTATTTCTATTCTTGTTAGCTGGAAATTAAAATCGTACTTAAAATACAGGGAAAATCTTTTGCGTTTTTCAAGGTGAACACTAAATACAAATTATGCAGTAGAAATGTCTTACAATTTGGTTTCAAGATGATGCAAAATATGATTACAAATATGCGTCGCCACCATAGCGTGGTCAGAGTAGGAGCGTGGTGTCCTATCTCCGCATATGTCTTTTGTCTTAAGCCTTTAGGGTAACTAATGGTTTTTAATTATGCTTGCATTTGAGTTTTGCTTTAAGCTTTGAAATGTTTTTTTTTATTTATGGCACTTGGTTTGAAGTCTGTAATATGGTATAAGGTACTTAGGTTTATCGTTTTTATATCATCTGGTGACAGCACATTACTGTTTGCTTTGTTTTCTTTCTTCTTCGCACGTCTTGTAACGCAAATAGTTAGAACCTTTTGCATTATTTTGTGCATCATTTTACATTGTCAAACAATTCATTACCGATTTCGCAAATTATGACATTGCAAATATTTAGAAAACCAATTACATTTTATCATAGTATATTGATAAAATAAAAAAGAACCTTCCTGCCTACACCATTTATAACGCTAATGTTTTTCTTTTAGAAAGCAAAATACGCGGATATTTCCAAGTTGAATAAAACTTCATACGGATAATATTGTTAATGTCACTGACTACCTCGTCTCGTGTCAATCTAATTGAAAAGTTGATATTACCAAACCGCGAACCAGAACAAGTAATTTAATAACAATCCCGTGTTGGTGTTGATAAATGGACACACTAACTGTATTAACAGATCGTATTAATAAAATCATTTTACATATATAAATAATTCATTATCGATTGGAGGTCATTGTTGTTATTGATATTTATAGAATTAAGAACAGAAAAAAGTACTCATTAGCGAAATGAGTCAAATTTATGGAATTATTGACATTTCTAGTTTATTTAAATACTAGCGCAGGCCTGTACAAATCACAAGTGCACCCCATGGTCGAATTTGGCAGCCACCTCTGGTCTGGAGCTCTAAAATACTTGAAAAATACCCTCGACTCTGTGCAGAAACGGGCGTTCCGTTTGATAGACTCTCCCACTTTAACGAACGAATTGCAATCTTTAGAGCACAGGCGTCGGGTGAGAATGCTATCCCTGTTCTACCGGTATTTCAATGGAAGATGCTCTGAGGAACTGGCGTCATTGATCCCTTCGGCACCGGTGCATAGTCAGGAGACACGCCAAACACGCGCCCAACGAATCTACATGGTTGACATTTGTCACATGAGAACGGGTCGTTTTTTCGACTCGTTCTGGAGTTCAACAGCTCGGCTATAGAACGATTTGCCGGCCTCTGTGCTTCCCCCTCCTACAACATGGGTCTCTTCAAGGCCAATGTTCATTCCTTCCTCTCCTCGAAAAGACCCTCCGCACAGCATCCCAGATGACATAGGCCCTGAGGGAAATTATTTTCCTCAGGGCCTCCTGTGTGGAGTTAATGTAAAAAAAGGCCTGTAAAAATCACGGAAAAACGCTATTGTGCATCTACTAATATTTTGTCGAAACGTTTTTCACTAATATTACGCGAGTCGCAGTGTGCGGGGATCGGATTTGGCAGTTACCGGACGTTCGGCGTCAAATTATACTAACAATTGAAAATAAAAAAGTGCAAATTTTTTTTTTCACTTTGTGTCTCATCCCTTTATGGTAGATCAATGGGGATAGTATAAATTCCGGAAAACTCAGTTCCAATTTTGAAATTGGCATTAATTAAAATAATTCTCTATTAAAAATATTATTTTTGAAAAATTCAATTTATCGTAAATTTTTTAAAATTAACTTTAAATTCAAAGCTAAAGTTTTATGGTTCATTGAACTATGGTTACAGATAGAGGCCTAACCGAATTTAGTATTTTTAATACCTAAACAGTGAATTTTTTCATTGAAGAAAAAAAAACAATATTCTTTCATCCGATATTAAAATCTAAAAGCGTTGTTAATGCTCTGATGAAATTGAACGAAATATACATGGAATGGAAAAATTAAACCTTTTTGCGTTACATAGGAATCGAACCCGCAACACACCAAGTCAAATTCAAACGTGCTGTCGTTTTGAAGGTTGAAAAGTTATTCGATTTCTTTTTGAAATTGTCGAAAATTCTTGTTCAAACTTCTTATAAAAAATTTCTAAGAAATTGTCTACTTTTTACAGCACGAAAAACGAGTTAACAAAATCAAAGCACGTGCGTTTTCCAAAGTGAAATAAATTATAAATGAATTAAGGCCAGCGTGTAGAGCTTGGTTACCGTATCTTGTAAACCGGGCTTTATACCATTTACCTTGACCTAGCTCATTTCTAGTGAAGCCAGAAGTTGACCTCTGACCCGCGGCGTACTAAGACCTGATAGAAAGGTAGTTCTTTGCTAACTGTGCAAAATACGGCAATACAGTGGTTAAATTGACTCGCATTTTCACAACTTGTAGTTAATGAAACGGAGAGTGATGGTTCGTACAATACTGGTATTTTGTGAAATCGTTAAACGTCGAAAATTTCTCGTGTATTTTATATATCAATCATAAGAGCGCCCCTGTGAGTACAGTGCAAAGATGAGGGAACTGTTTCGCCACCCGGTTGGGCGGCGTTGTAAGACGGGTTGAGGCTTTGAAGATTACATTTACAAAAAAATTACATTAATCCCCATGCAAGGACCCTGAAGAACATAATTTTCCTCAGGACCTACGTCTTTGAAGATTTTTGATGATCTTTGAAGATTCTGTCGGAAGGGTCTTTTTAAGAAAAGGAAGGAGATGAAGTTCCAATAAGGAAAAAGATATGAGGGGTGGATGAGAATCTATCAGCGTATCCAGGAGTGACAGGCGTATGACAGTTGGTAGAAAAAGTCACCTCATGAATCCGGGCACTCTTGTTTGACTACCAAACGTTGCGAACCACTTACGGTAACCTATAGCAAAGGTGTTAGTTATTCAATAAATGGTTCCCGGGCGACGGTACCCATACCTGTCTCCCAAATAGAGAAGATGGTTTGAAAGGGAGATATGCAAATATGCATGAGAAGGAGCGCGCTGATTAAAAAAAAAACGTTTAAAACTTAAGCGAAAATATATAATAACATGCTTTATTTGAAATAGAGCACACATCTCTCGACAAATGTTTAAATAGCATTTAAAGAAACACTGTGAATTTTTTTATAAAATCTATTACGTTTTAAATAACAGAACTTAGTGTGTTTTTTTTAATAATTTTCGGAGCAAACTTTGCAATTTCTTTGTACCGTGGCAAATTTCGTATAATTACTTTTTCGACATTTTGTTACATAGTTAATGCCCAAGAAATACAAAAATTACTTTTTCGACTCGCAAACGTTTTGAAATTATCTTAAAAAATAACATACTTTTTTAAAGAGCTTAAAAACTTGTGTTTAAGGGAAATATGTTTTAAATCGGTAGAAATTCGGAATGCAGTTCTTGAGGTGAGAGCTGAAGGAATGGATTTATTAATGCGGGTCTTGAAGAAGCCTGGAATATATGAAGGAGGAAAAACAGTTGCCGTTATCCTCGTTCCACATACGAGCTGACTATACAAAAACAAGTCGAAGAAAGGACCCGTTCTCATGAAGTCAACATCAACTGTGAACGAGTGGATGTCATGGTTTTTATTCCTAGTTTCTGATTATTATCACTATTATAATTGAAACCCTTTTTTATACTTCTTTAATAAACGTAAAATTACTAGGTTATTTTATTTTCAATACCATTTTTAATAAAAATTATCCACAAGTTTCAAAGTTTTCAATAGTAACCATAGGTTTCTTCATCAGGATACAAAGTAATAGTAACCAAAGGTTTCTTCATTGGGATATGTAAAAGTACACAATTCTGATCTGGAGCCCTAAAAATCCAAAAAGAACACACGATTCTGGGCAGAAAGGGAGGTCCGTTTGATAGATTCCCCTTTCCTACACGCCAAACGCGCGCCCAACATGTGCATACCGATGACATTTGTCACATGAGAACGAGTGCTTTTACGACTCATATCAGTTGTTGGATGATTTACCTGCCTCTGTGTTTCCTTACTCCTACAACATGGGTCTTTTTATTCTAGAATAAAAATAAGATAATAATTTTAGAGAAAATAATTTTCTCTAAAATTGGAATTGGTGTGAAGTTAATGGAAAAAAACACAAATACTGGCCATAACCAAGGCTGGCCATTTTTATTTGATTTTTTAAACAATTTATTAGTATTTGTGAACTCATTAGTGTCAAGTTTATGCTTTTAAAAGGAAAGCGTACTTTTTATTAGTGCCTTCAATAATGATTTCAGCTCTCAGCTTAAAGTGAAGCTTTATCTGAAAATGCTAGTTTTCGATTAATCTTTACTAAGAATTGGTTTAAATTATGAAAATAAAAAAAAATACTTTAGATAAACTGAAGCTTTTCCTATCGTTTCGCTTGAATACAAAAAAAATAAAATTATTGATAACTTTATGAAATACATAAGCGTCAACTACTAAAAAATGTAATTTTTCATTACAAATGTATGAAAACATATAAGAAACAACTTTAAAAATACCCTTTTATGGCTAAAATTATCTATAACAGTTTCCCTTGATTAGTTTTTTGTTATTCATAAAGTATTCACAAAATAGATAAAAACCGCTTTTTCGCTTAAATCCACCGTTTCTATACTTCGTTCGATTAAGCCTCGATTACATTAAGCGAGTTTACAAGCTACTAGCCGGCGTATTCACTATTTGCAAGTAAACTCCTTCAGTGTAAAATCTCCTCTAATATGATAACACTGAGCGAGTTCACTAGCAGATAGTGAATACGCCGGCTAGTAGCCTGTTAACTCGCTCAATGTAATCGAGGCTTAAGCGAATTTTATGCCTATTAACTACTCGTGTTGATAAGAATATACACATTTTGGCACGTGAATTTTCTTAATTCCCTCATAGTTTTATATATACTGTATTACGGAATCTTTTCTACCACTAACACAACAATTTTTAATTTTTCTAACAACTACCACAACAGTGTCACGGGAAAAGTGAGAAGGATTTTTTATTATCATCAACGAAAATTTTCTCCAGTATCTGGGTTGAGAAATTCGATCGGATATCTAGTACTAAATATTAGCTATTGTTATAACACTTGTCTGTCGTGGTCTGGTACGCGCGAACGGATATTTGATCTATGCATTTCCAATTAAGTTCTAGAGATATTAAATATATTGTCATGGGTTGGGTACCATGAGTTTAAAACAGGTCACACTATGCACTATGGATTAGAAACATTTTTAAATAATAAAAGTAGCTACCTACCAATATGGCCGTGCAATAAATCGGGTACTTTAGAATTGGTTAATTTAGCTGGACAAGGTTAATGAACCAAACTCAAAATTAGCCAATAGGGCAAGAATTTATAATTTAAGAATACTGTGCAGAGTGGCACAAATTAGGTGAAACAAATGGATATAAATAATGCATTCAATCATAATTAATGGGTCTGACTGTGAATAATTGTAACTCTGGTTCAATTAAGTCCGATTTGTTTTAGATTTAATTGATAATTTCAAAATTGGATTGATTCTGTAAAAAATTCAAACAAGCCATTAAGTACCTGTAAATACACATACCGAAAAAGTACATAGATTATTATGTAAAAGTGTTTTAGTACTTATTTTAATTCTACATTTTAAATGTATTTCTTTTGTTAAAATTTTTAATGGCTAATCTTGACCAGTAAAGTCGGATTTCGTTTTTTTTTTCCAGTGTTTTCGTTTTTCCATTTTTATGAAAGCTAAATCTGTGTGAAATATTTAGGACGCAGGTGAGTTCTTCAGTTATTTTTTTAATATTATTGTTTTGACAATAACTATGTTTACTCCTTAAAAATAATAAAAATATTGATTTAAATCATAAAAATATTTGGATAATTTATATAGCGCTGTTACTATGAATAACCACCTCAAGAGGGCTGTACAAATAAATATATAAAACAACTAGCTGACCCAGCAAACGTGGTTTTGCCATGTACTTTATTTCTAGGAAATATTTTTTTAGTTTAGACCGGGGTTGAAAATGATTGAGTACTAATATCGCTATTAAAAAAATAGGGGTTGATGGTAGAAGAGTGAAGATTTAGGGCTGTGTGTATTTTTTAATGCCTGACCCTGACCATAAAAAAAAAATATTGTCCAAAAAATTAAAAATTAAAGTTCGGGTTGGACCATCCTTAACTTTTAGGGGTATGAAAAATAGACGTTGGCCGATTCTTAGACCTACCCGATAAGCACACAAAATTTCATCAATATCGGTCCAGCCGTTTCGGAGGAGTATGATAACAAACACCGTGACACGAGAATTTTATATATAAGATTAATACAACTTACTGTAACAATATATCGATTATTCATTAAGTATTTTAGCGAAGATTCATAGTTACAGTAATCAGAATTAGCATATAATTGTGAGAGTAGTTGCAGTAATTTGTTGGTGTTGCGAGATGACCCAGAGGCGGGATGGTATGAGTAGGTAGCATAGAGTATAGAGGCTGCATTGAGTTGTGAGTGAGTATTGATCTACATAGAACCTGGCAAACTGGTCTGGAGTTCAGAGCGGTGTCCGCTATGCAGAATACTCGGTGAAATCTGCTCAAATAAACCTGCTCACTCGGACAATCAAAACTGTTACGACAGCTATCTTTGCCGTGACTGTACCTGTAGTACTCGTACACTACACTCAATAAACATAGGGTGTTACTAGTTATCATAATACCTACTCAACACTTAAATAAGTGTATTAAAATGATCCGTTATTTGTTCTAAGATTCAGATAAATGTTAAGCAAAAACGTCCCGATAAAGTGTAGGAGTACAATATTTTTAGGCAGTTAAACTTTTTTTCTTTAATTTTTCTTTGTTCAATTTAATTTTGACGTGATAACGTCTTATAAATCGATAAACACCGGCTGCATGCACGAAAAAGCAAGACTCATTGTCACGTTCCGCCGAGCGGGCGAACAAGCGATAGAGATGCACGATCGGCCTAGGCGTTCGGCGAGAGCGCGGAAAAAGCGATAGAGAGGCCCGATCGGCCTAAGTGTTCGGCTTAAGCATCACGTAAAATTATCGTCCGTAAACTGACTTTACACAAAACCAATTTTTTTTTTAATGTGAATACCGCACAAGAGTCCCAACTGCTCCCGTCTGGAGCCAGTGAGACTATGGCATCCCCGATTGGGGTATGTTGTGAGACTGAAGGTAGTGGGGAGGGGAAGGAAATGAGAAAGAGGAAGGTGGGGAAGTACCCGGCCATTTAGATCTGGTCATCAAACACGGCTAAACCCATTTCAAGCAACGTTACTGATAGTATCTTCAACGTGCTGCAAGTTATATATATGTATATATTATTTTAAATTAATAAATTGTGAAATAACACAAATTAATCAAATCAGAGGCGAGTCAAGAGCCTTACCGCTGTACTACACCGATCGTCACTGCTTTGATGGTTATAATTTGTGTATTTTTCGACCACCGTGCAAGGCACACGCTCGTGTCAATTAAATACATACAGGTATGCATATGAAAAACCACATTATTTTAGCAATCGGAACGTTATTGTTAAAAATACGTGGCAACAGTAAGAGGCCATCCATAAATTACATGATGACACCTTAAGGGAGGGGGGGGGGGGAGTAGAGAAGTGTGACAAGGGATATGGGGGTGGAGGAATAATCAGCTCTGTGACGTCACATGTAAAAATCAACATAAAAATGAAAAATGGGTTTTCTTTCTGGAAAATGAAATTATTATTTTTTAAATCTTTTAACTTTATTATGTTTGCAGGAACTAAATTGCGGTAGTATTTTCTGTATTTCTTAATACTATTCCTATTTCATTGAAAATAATTTCATTTATAAATTCTTAATGAAAATTTTAAGCAGAGGAAGACACATAAAAATACGGTTGCAATTGAGACAAAGTTTTGCAGATAGACATTTTCCAGTAATTAAAACAGATTTTTAAAATGACAAAGCTATATGACTAACTATTAATAGTTCAATACAAAAATAATCAGCACTTAGTTTTAACCACTTTTCAAAACAATCCACATGTTTTGTAAGCAATTACTGTATTTGAAGAAGTGTTTATAGTTCGTTTAAAAATTCGTAAATCTTAAACACACAGAGATTATAAAGTAACCTTTTTGTAGGTTCGTCCTTAAAATCTAAATCTATTCCTTTTGTTTAATTTCATTCAAATTTTTTTTACAAAAGTGCATAATATATAGCTACTCATATAAAAGTTTAAGTGGAAAATAAAGTTAAAAGTTAGCTTTGAAACATACTGTATTATGGTATAACAGAGGACACGTGCCGAGCTGTATTCTGTCTTTGGCTAGTTACGAGCATTAACCATCGCGAGAGCTGTGAAAAAGATCTATGAATTAATTTATAACCTGCATCCTTCCTCGATATCAGTTTAATGATCACAAGGATGTAATAAATTAGTTAAACTATTAAAATGCCATTAATAAATAATTAACTCCCGAGTGGTAGATATTTGTGTCGACACATATCAAATTTCCCCTAAGTCCCGTTCAAACATTTTTCGGAAAATAACGATTTTTCTAGTTTCAACTTTTACCTAGTAAAAACCTGTGAATATTACTTTATGTTCTGAATATTGTACCCGGGAACACAGAAAATAAAAGTGAAAATTAATTTCTTGAAGTAAATATGCATTTCCGATGATTTTTTTATGGACTTAGTCGATATTGAAATATGTGGAAGGCACTGGACTTAGGTGTGTTTGAATTAAATAAATAGGACTTGGGTGAGTTTGATATGGCTTGTCTTGCTTGGAACAAACACAAATGGCGGCCATGACAGAGTGAAGACGACGTGTTGTTGGCTGTAATGGACTTTGGTTCATATGATTTGAAGCGGATGTGGGACTTAGGTTGGATTAAAATAATTTTTCTAAGCAGAACTCAAAACTCATAATTTAAATAAGTGCTTTTTAAAAAATAAAAAAATTACTTTTACCTATTCATAATATTATTTTTTAAATTTATAACAACAGTTTATTTATAAACAAGTTCTGCTATGTAATTATTATTATTACGCGTGACAGCTGTTTCGCGTTCAAAAGGCATTATCAAACTCGCAGTTTGAACATGGACAAAACAATTGTAAATAAAATCAATTATATTTGCTAAACGCGCAGCTGTCGACGTATTTTCTGACTTATTGTATAAAGTATTGAACGAGTTTACATGTATATTTTTAGAATAGCTTGCTTCATTTAAAATTTAATTCACCTTTAACATCAGACCTGTCAAAATATTGTTCGCTATTCTTGGAAACCTATTAAGAACACAAACGTGCCACGGTTTTTATTGTTTGTTTTATATCCTAGTGAGATAGGCGTCGAAAAATCCCATGTAAACATACTTCGTAAAGATAGACAAAATTAATTTTTAAAAAAACACACCTACTTACTCGTCTGGATGTGAGATAATTAATCAGCGTTATTTTTAATTACATTAACCTTTTGGTTCCTGTCAAAAGCTGTATTGATGGGTAACTTTCTGTATTGCCACTTCAACCAGATTAAACTGGATAGTGGATGAGCTTTAGATTTTAATATGGTAAGAAATCAATTGTGATTGGATCTTTTTAATACGGTGACCACCCAAGAGGTCACTTTGCATGGAACCAGAAGAATAAAATGATAAACATATTTCAGGGTTTATTTTGAAGGGTAGAAAAACATGATTTTTTTGCCTTTTTCATATTTTTTTATGAGCCATTTCATTGCCGTTAGAGAAGAATTTATGTTTTCGAGCGGTTCTAAATCGCAAAAAAACACCTTTTTTTTTTTTTTTTTTTTATTTCTTTTATATATTTAATAATATTATTATTCAATTTATAAAAACTTTATATATTTAATAATATTATTATTTTTATATTTAATAATATTATTATTCAATTTATAAAAACAGTTTATTTATAAACAAGTTCTGCTAGGTAATTATTTTTACACGTGACAGCTGTTTCGCCTTCTGAAGGCATTATCAAACTGTGGTCTTGCCACATACAGACGAGGTATTTATGTTATTTCTAGATAGGATTTTGATGACTAATTTTAATTATGAGTAAACTGACTAAAATTATTAATGGTTATTACCCTTTTAAAAGATACCCAATTACTTATATTGTTTAAATTCGACTGAAGGTCGTTAAGTGCACTAATCGTTATTTCTAATATGAATCATTTCCAAATGATGACTCATGGTTTTATTTTCTGTATAATTAAGTTTAAGGTCGTTAATACTCTAAACTTATTCCTAATGTGAATTATTCCCAAATGATGACTCGTGGTTTTATTTTCTAGTAAAATTATTATTATTATTGTTTTAACATTGGTTTGAACATATCTAACAACGGTGAGTGAATTATATTGGTCTGTTCATTTATTAAAATAGCTTTAGGATTATTAAAGTGCTTGTTAATTTCTAGTTGTTCTAAAAGATTTAGTTTGTGTCCTTTATTTTGTATATGTAAGGGAGTTGGCTTATTATCGCCGCTAAGTGAGTGATTATCATCTAGGAGATGTTTGGCAAATTGTGATTGCATTTTATTATTATTTTTAAATGATCGCATATGTTCTTTGAACCTAGTATTAAAGGACCGGCCAGTTTGTCCAATATAAACAGCGTTGCATTCGTCACACTGGAGTTTATAAATGCCGCTATTTTTATTTATCACCTTGAACAAAACCATGATTACGCGAAAGCATCTGTTATTTTCCTTTGCAGTAGCCGTCAATTGAACAATAATACGCGTTCATAATAAGTAATTAAGACATATTATAGTATTTTATCCATGTTTTAATAATAAAAAGCGTGCAACATTTCAACATAATATAGTTATGTAAAAAAAATGACAAGCGACAAATATAGATGTCATATAATGTCCGCCATTTTAAACTGCACGAAAATCGGTACGAAAATAGAACAGGCCATTTTCAATCCCGAATCCATATAAAAAGACGATCCATATGAAAATGGACGAAAAAACGTCCACTAATTTACATAGAATAAAGACTTTTGACTGTATGTAATGGCATACAGAGCTCCGGGCCAAAAAGGCCCCTTTCTCTTTCATCATGAGTTTATATTGTTTGGATATTGAAAAAATGATATAATTTGTAGTTTGTTAAGAATAAATAGTGTTGTGCGATGCAATTTTTGCTACTCTTATTTTAATTGGATTCTGTAGGCTGTGTACAGTAGACATATTTGCAGCTCAGCGATTTTAAACTAGTTTTTTGTCCGATATCACACTTACTCCGCTACTCTGTATATAGCTACAATCAGAGTATGTAGACGCACATATACCGCTGATAGCTCCGTTACTACCTATCCTTCTTCGTCTTAAATGACGCATGTAACATAATGGAAAGATACAACGGAGGTTTCAGCGGCAGTACTTTGATAGCTGACTTTTGAAACAGCGACCGAAAATATTATTGATGTAATAAAACGTGATTAATTAAAAGTGTGAAAATTATACTTTATAAAATTTCTTTCTCCATTTTGTCACGATAAATTCAAAATATGGATCTCTTGAAAAGTTTGATTTTAATGCTTTGAAAGATGGGGAGACATATTATTATAAAGAAGAACACAATGAATGTTATGTCAAAAGTCTGATCATTATTTGCTTAAATTTCATAATCAGCACTGTGTTTCACTATCATTATGCAATTCAAATGGGATGGCGAAATACGATTTCAGACAGGCGAAAGAGAAACAGAGCGCGTGCTAAATAGAACCAAAAGATCTAAGTTAGTGGCGACATAGTTCCATCCAAATCTACATGGAAGGAAGGAAGGATTTTTTCAGGTATTCTTCTTTATTATTTGTTTATAGATGTCATATTTTTTCATAGACATATTTAGTATTTAGCTCTCCTGATGAGTAGAGTCTAGTTAATATTATTTAATTTTATTTTTAACCAAAAAGCGTAGATTCTAAAATGTCTCGAGTATAAAGAGTAATCGGTAGAATATTTAGGGCAAGAATAATTTTTTAAATGTATTCCATTTATTTTATTTTTGACCGTTACTATTTTCAGCCTATTAAGGCCATCTTTAGACTGGTTCAATTATTTCACAAACTATGGTTTAAATGCACAACATTTGGGGGAGGAGGGGTTAATAGGGTTTTTTTACAATATATTCACATAGAAGGCCCTGCGGTTAAAAATTCCATATGGGCCTATGGGCATACGGACTGTGTCGTCTTTGGGGGTGCTGTGTGAAGGTTCATTTTAGGGAAAGGAAGAAGAGGAAGTTCTGAAAAGGAAAAAAAGCAGGCCATGGGCCGAGAGAATCCGGCTGGAAAGGTCTAGGTTAGGTCTCCCTCAACCAGCCTCTCCCGTTTCGGCCCACCACGCGGTAGGTGGTCAAAAGAGCTAGACAAATCTCACCCCGCTAATCTCACCCTGCTAATCTCACCATGCTAATTCACCAAACGTGGCGAATCACTACGGTACCATGATTTATACCAGGGGTGGTATAAACATAGCAACGAAGATGGATAAATCCATATCATTTTAATAAAAGGGTTTTATACCCCCCCCCCCCTTTTAACCCCCTTCCCCCAAATTGTTGTCTATACGAACCATAGTTTAAAGAATAATTGTATCAATCTGAAGATGGCCTTAATAAGCTGAAACCGGTAAACCCGAAATAAAATTAGTGGGAAAATGTTCAAAACTGTTTTAATTCTTTTGTAATGGAATTAAACTCCGAATTGACAGAATCGAAAATAGGACATACTTTGTGGAATTGAATCAATAAGCTTTAAAACTATTGAGATGTTTAGAATGAATTTTATATTGACAGAGCGCTGCTGAAGCGCCAAAAAATTTTAAATCCCCTACAAATATTTCAAGTGTTTCAGGCGTAGTTGTTCTTCCTTGTTCTATGAGCCCTGGGCTAAATGGCGTGCGCAGACTAACGGTGCGGAGAGTGCGCAGTGAGCTGCTGAAGATGCTGCTATTACTGCAGCGCCGGAGCAACGAGCCGGGAACGTAATGGCTTCTAGATTGTTCTTAATTAAATCAGGGTAGGTACCGGTCTTGTAATCAGGTTTACTTAATGAGTTTTTAATCTTAGCAGAGATTCTATATGAAAATATAGGCAGGCACTATAGAAGCTTAAAATTGCTTTGCTAAAAATACAAAAAAATATAATTCCTCCCCACCACGCACGTGACACTCATTTTAAGTTTAAATTATTAATTTTTATCTCTTACTTTTAAATTATTAATTTTTATTTCTTATGTCGAAATCATTAATTTTTACCCCTTAACTTTAAATTATTAATTTTTTTCTGTTGTTTAAATTATTAATTTTTGTCTCTTAAGTTTAAATTAATAATTTTTATCTCAAAAGTTGAACATATTAATTTTTGTTTCTTCAGTTTAAATTATTAATTTTCCAGCAAAACTGAATTTCACATGCTTGCATATAAAAACAAATAATTTCATAAACCTGCTACTAACATCCAAATATTTAAAGTTAGTACCCACTTATTTTATTTATTTTTTATTATCAGCCAGCTTACACTTTTTTTTAATATAAAACCACGTTTCCATGATGTTTTGTGGCTTTATAATGTGATAAGAAATTTTTTAGATTAATTTGAGCTTTCAAAACACGCAAAGTAATATAACAATATAGGCAGACTGATAGAACAAGCCAAATATTAAGTTCGGAGATCGTGGTTTTGGAGTGTCTAGGCCTAATACCTGGAACAGACTCCCTCCGGAACAAAGATGCATAACACGCCAAAAACAGAATTTAGGTCCAAACTAAAACCTAAGTTTTTGGGATCTCATACCATTTAATTAAATATACCTATTTGAGAGTATCATTCTTGTATTGCCTGTAATACATCTTAATCACATTTTAGTTATCGGATTAACATTATTGGAAGCCTTACACTTCAATCTGTCCCTCACCGAGGGACGACTCATGTTTAGGAAGTTAAATATTTATTTATTTATTTAAAGCTTTTTCACAAGTTTATTCATTTAAGCATGTAATTATTAACCCCACTAGGGTTGTTTACATATTATAATCAAATCCTTGTTCTATTGTACCACCCATCATAAGAATTTGCTTTTGCTTTCCCAAATACGTTCATTAATGAACATATTTTACATTATTATTAAAATATACCCTAGGATTAAATAATGGCATCACCAGTAACATGTGTTCCCAATTTCTCTAAATAAACAATAAACAGTGTTAATCTCAAGTGACCTCACATGTAAGTATGGTCCTATATATTTTATGCCTGTACAGAGTAGAAATAAAACAATATTTTCTTCTTCAAACTTCGCAAATACACTTTGTGGCGTCATTATTGCTTACTACTATCTTATTAAAATTATTGACATGCTTAAAAAACAATGTTTTCTTCGTCAGGATAAGAGACCAATATTAATCTCATTGTTTTTGAAACATGTCGATAATGTTAATAATATAGTCGTGTTTACAAAGTTATTTGTTTTCATTAAAATAGTATTTGTACATTTTTACGCAGCATCGCGTTCACTGGTCAAAAAACATATTATAGTTTTATTGGTTCCATGCCAACTCAGAATCACACTAACTCAACAACTCTTTGAAAAGTCACTAAAAGTTAAGAATTTTTTTTTTATTTAAAAATAGCACATAACTTAACCTAACGTAACCTATGTAACTAATTTAAATTATTTTTTTTCATCACTTAATGAATTTTCAAATGAGGTGTTGAGTTGATTTCATTTTATGTTGTCCGGTCACCAGTTTTATTATGGTTAGTTTTGTCTGTAGTCAGAAGTAAGATTTTAGAAATTAATTATAAATTTGTACAGCACCCCTCAGGTGATTTTTCACAAAAAATGGTTTGTTAAAAATAATATTAATGTATCATTATCCAAAATATATTAATGTATTTTTCAACTGCAATACCGACAGATAAAAGGTGAATGGAATATTCAAACCGCTTCACAGATATGAGAAGCGATCACAGAATGAATTCAGAAATCACATTCAACTTCTCTAAACAATTTCCATGGCATATTAACATGGCTGTTAATTTTTTAAAAATATTATGATCCAATATGAAGTAACTCCCATCATAAATCACTCCAACACAAAAAGGGGCCCTGTCATCAATATTATGACTAACTTCCTCATGAAGAAGAAAGGCGCCTCGCTCAGCAGAACTTGACCCTGATCACGCTTAGAAGAAAATAATTTTCACTTGTGGTTTAAATAATCACAATCATCACGACCAACAATATGTACTAGTACTATTTACCCGCAAATAATCTTCCAGAACAATGAAAGGTTTCTCTTTAATATTTATCAATTTATTAACAACCTTTTTAGGGGCTTTTTAACATATTAATAGTCAAAATTATAGAGTATTTAGTATGCGTAACTGAACTGTCTCAGTAACAACATTTTGTATTTTTGTTCAGTGATAAATTTTTATTTTTAATCTTTATTTTTTCCCATTATATTTATAAACATTTCAAAATTAATATTTACATAATTTCATAACACAGTAAGATACAAATATAAGAAACAAATAATGTAAAAGTTAGGAATAAGTAAATCTTTATAAGATAAAAGTAGGTAATGGGAACCCGCTAAGGCACTGCCAGTGCGTGGGTAATATGAACAAAAATGGTATATTACATCAGTAAGTACAATTTAAAAAAAAAAGGTGTACTGCGGTATACGGCGATGGGTCAAGAAAGTCCGGCTGGAGAGGTTTACGTTAGGTCTCTCTCAATCGGTCGCTCCCGATTCGGCCTGCCAGAAAGTGGGCAAATGCTTTCACCTAGAACTATACAAACCTCACCCCATGAACACTTGTTGTTTATCCAATTTATGGTTCCCAAATTGAGTACTGACCTAGCCTTAGACTATGTAATTTTATATTAATGTATTACCTGTAATATTTATGCCTAGTAAACAACTCCCATAAATAACATAACCTACCAGTATGTATTCTGCATACTTTACCGAATGCACTGTCGTTTCACTTAGAATTTATGGTATAGGTTTATGTACAGTTTACCGTATAAGAGACCTCTTTGCATCCATGTCGCCCTATAACTTAATCTAAATCCAGGTTAGATTTTATAAGCATACTAGTTATACTTACGTACACTCACATGTAAGGTTAGCTAGCGGAATGCTATGTGGTAAGAAGTACTACAGGTGTCATATATTTTATATAGCTAAATATTCAGTTCTCTATTAACGGCCAATTATTTATGTTGTAGGCAACTCGTGGTCAAGTCATTTTAAAGTTAACAATAGAAAACAATGCACTGTAGATTTATTTTCTTGACAGTTTTTTACAATGTATACACTTATATGGCATTGAAAACATGAATTTTCTACAAGATTGATTTTATTTACCCAGTGCTTGGTAATGTCACGTTTAAAGTAAGTAGGTACCTACAGATAGTGGCGTCATCCGATTTCCATATGGGTTTCCAACAAAAAATATTCCAATTCGTAAAAAAATAACTAACTAACTAACCAACCATCCCGCCGTTTCTCCGCAGGGGTATGCAGAGAGGACTACCGCCAAATAACTCGGTTTTAGCACATATTCCTTGCCTTATTCACATTCATACATCGTCTCATATATACTCTTCTATTATTCTGACTCTTGACGCCCGATTCAAGTACATTCACTTGGTCGTGCCGTATCTCCCTCGGGCGTCCCCGACTTCTTCTACCATTCACATTTGCGTCATATATTAATCTTACACTCCTTTCATCGTTCATTCGCTCCTCACCTGACCATCTGAGCATCCCTTTTTTAATCTAACTCATTACGCTTTGCACATCTTTGTGAATCTCCACACTTTTTTGATTTGCATTCTTTGTGAATCACCATATTTCTCACACGATCATTCATGGCTTTACCACACATGTGACTCAGGGATTTCATTTAAAAAAAATAACTATTATACAAACAATTTGTAAGCGTACGAAAACATACAATTGATAAAAAGTTATTGTTTATCGATGAATTAATGATTACTTATTTGCCCTGGTGATGGACACTGCAATGGTATCCGAAACGTTGGCTAAAGAAGGAGGTAACGCAAGACGGCGTAAAACTCCAAAAATAAATCACTTTAAAGTAATACATTATCGATATTATTGTATACTCTGATGACATTTGGAAGGCGGGTATGGGTAAACCGATCCGGGAACCATTTATTGGAACCAACTTATCAACAATCAATTCTGATTCACATTTATAAACATATATTATTATGTATGTATATATTCCCCGACCCGAATAGGATAAGGGGATGAAGATAACGATTTATAAACGTTCGAATTCCACTACGAATACTTGAAGATATGTTTTAGTGTAGAAATTCTGGGACTACCAAATGTATTCCTACAGGATACTAATAGAGGGAAATAAAAATACCAATTCAGTGGACATCTTCAATCAATACCAAATTAATGCATAAACATAGCAGTTTTATTGGTCCTCGGACATTTAATCTTATACCAAAACACATTCAAACGACAGATAAAATATCAATCTACATAAAAGAATTAAAATTATGTCTCTATGATGCAGATGTTAGAACATTTTCGCTATAAATTCTATGTAAACCTTAATGCATCACTTTTCATTACAATTCTACGGTAACTTCAAGACTAACATTATTTACTTTCCCTAAAAAAACCCTAACAAAAAATCAACAGAATCTTAGTTTCTCTTTTTACTAGAATATTTTTCACAGATCTATATTTATAAATCTTCATTTTCAAACTTACCTTTTTTAAATTGTACTTACTGATGTAATATAGCATTTTTGTATTTATACGTCCCTCATTCCTGGACACATTGACCCTCAAATTCCTGTCCACCCCCATACCTTTTTCCTTTTTAAGTAAACCATTAAAAAAATGTGTTTGCATGACTTAACTATGAAATAATATAAGAAACAATTTAAAAAAATACCTCTTTTACCTCTTATGGCCAAGACTATTTTTGAGGTTTTATATGTTCTAAGTTTTTTTCATTCTTATAAAATTATACACAAAATAAATAAAAACCACTTTTTCGCTTATTTGCCTCGTGCAAATACGACGCGCGATTTTAAATTTTGTAGGCGTGAGAATCGAAATATTTCTAGCGTTTATATTCCTCCTAACCTAACCTAACTATTTAAACAATTTTTTTTATTATCACTTTTAATTATTTTTCAAATGAGATGTTGAAGTTGTTTGATTATGAGTAGTCCAGTCACCATTAAACAAATATATTTTTTGTATATTCTCAACATTAGCCTTTATTATCTTTTTCCCTTTTAATGTAACGTAAATGCTGCACGAATCAACTCTGATTTATCGGTGAATCATTAAATTAATTCTCTTGAATGGCTTCAAAAGCTTATATTTGTCGAGTCATCTTCACTATTGGCTGAATAAAATATAACTTTGTAAATTTAGAATCGTTTTACAAATTGAATTTGAATGCTAATTTTGCCATTGCAAGAAATTCTTTTGTGAGTTCTTTATAATAAATTATTCTGCCTACATACTATCCTATGAGAACGGTAAAATATTCTTAGTATTTTGTGTTTGATGGTGTGCACATGTTTTTCTACGTACTAATGTGATGCATGTTGTTACATAGAATAAAAGCTACATATATAATTACGAATTAGCGATGGGCATAAATAATCTGTTTATCGATTTAAAAAATTTCGGTTCAAGTATTTTTTTCAATGTGTAATGGAATAATGTTTTAAAACGTTTTAATTTTAATATGGAACCAATCGTGTATTAACATTTTAAATTATAATTTGTATGTGTAGCAGAAAATAAATTTTGTGAACGTAGATGAGTTATACAATATACAATTTAGTCCGATTAATGTTCTCAGAGATTTACGTTTCGTTTGTATGAAATTCAATATTTTCTGGAATATAATTGTCCTTTCCCAAAATTCCTACCTACCTCCCTCTACCTACACATGCAAATCAGTGCAGTGACAACCTTCGACGAATAAGCAGTGTATTATTATGAAGTTCATATTGTTCATATTTTCGAAGTGCAAATTACCTGTGTATGCAAAGACTTCAAATAACTTATGCTGATCATACAATCTGTACAGTTTGGAACATTTTATGTGAATTCCTATGTGGACATCGACCCAGCCAAATTAATAGCTAAATTAATAGCTAAACCCAGCTAAATTAATAGTACAGTGAGTTTTTACGTCATTCCCATTTTCCCACCTACTAAAAAGTTCCTAACACTTTTAATGAAAACAAATAACTTTGTGTACACCACTTTATAATTAATATTATCGACATGTTTCAAAAACTGTTTTCTTCGTCAGGATAATAAATTATTATCATATCGATAATATTAATTTAAATAGTGGTGTACACAAAGTTGTTTGTTTTCATCAAATTAATAATGACGCCACAAAGTGAATTTGCGAATTTGAAGAAGAAATTCAATATTCTCGTTTAAAAATATTAGATTATCAAATGTTTTTGGAATGACTATCCAACACTAGTATGAAGACAGTTTACATTATTGTCAATAAAAAAAATTCATTTCGTGTAGCAACTGATATACTAATGACGGATTTTTGGAGTTAAAATTAATAAGAAATGTGTTTAAATATTTGTTAATTCTAAATTTAAAAAATATATGTCTGGGAATTATTGACAATCAAATTTCGGTATAGCACAGTCTGCACGAAAAAATCTATACGGCGTAATATTAGAACTTCGGGTATGTTGTGAGCCTAAAGGTAACTGGGGAAGAGAAGGAGATATGAAAGAGGAAGGTGTGTAGGTACCTGGATATTCAGATCTAGTCACCAAAGACGGCTAAAGCCATTTCAACAACGTTTCAACTCTGAATGGTGGAATAACACGGGGGCGATACTGAGAGTATCTTTCATTCTGGAACGTGCCGCACCATTTTAATTTAATTGATGAAATTGTGAATACACAAATCGATTCGAACCCGCGAACTCCGATTGCTCTAGATCCTTTCCCCTTGACCACGGAGGACTAAAAATATTAAAACATATTTTTTAAAATTTCTTACTAAATCACCTACTTAATTTGCAATTTGAGTGCTCTAAATGATCTAGGCCATACAAATACATCATTTTGTGATTAACACATTCTGAAATGATTCAACAATATTAACTTGTTTCTATTATCTTCGTGAGATCGATGGGCGTATTGATATTATTTCTAATAAATCATAACACATACTTATAATATCTTGTTCATAATGATCTCATGTCATAATTTAGCGCTGTTATCTCATAGTAATATACCTAACAATAGAATGATTTACGCCTAGCTTTATCTCGTGAACACAAAAGCAGCTATAAATCGGTTTTATCAACGCAACATTGTCAGAACTATTAAGATTTATATCTTTCTGTTGTTTATCATCTTTAAGCGAAATCAACAGTTATGAGGAGATCGATTTGCTGTTCGTCGATTTGAGTCGATCGTCGCTGCGGTAGAAATACCTACGATTTGTTCGCAATAAAATTGATTCGGAATAATATAACGCTGTGCATGTATTTGACCGAGCCAGGAATGCGGATTCAATATTATTTAACAGATGGAGTTGGTATTCGTCACATGTAAAATATACAGGACCAGTGTTTGAGTTGAGTTGTGAAAATTTTACGTAGAATATTTTTATGATAGGGGTCGTCCATTAATTACGTGATGTTTTTTAGCAACTTTTTAGAGTATACTAGGAATACACAGAGCCGCAAGCGCACAAGGCTTAAAATAAAATAAATATTTGTGATAACCTGCTTGTGGGGACTCTACTCCCCCGCGAGTGGAGTTAGGCGACGCTTCCCGGCTCAAAAAGAAGAAGATGGAGAGATATGTAATTACGAATGTTGGACAGAGCGCGCTAATATTTTCAATGATAAAATTGAAGCGAAAATTGTGAAAATGCTTAATAAAATATGAGTCCTTTAAAATAGAGCAAAAATTTCGTGGAAGGTATCTTAAGTATCATTTAAAGAAACATTGCTAATTTTTTCACAAATATAACTTGTAAAATAATAGAAATAGACATGTTTTAAATAATTTTCGGAGCATACTTTGCGATTTTTTTCTATCGAGGGAATTTCATATAATTTTCGTTTCGGCGTGAAACGTATCTAGATATTAATATCTTAAAAAAATAACATAAATATTTTTTAAGACCTTAAAAACTTAAAATGTTTAAGGGAGATATGTAAGAAATCGAAATTAAGAAAAATAAGAAATAATGAGATATGTAAGAAATAGAAATTAAATTAAGAAATATAAGAAATAATTAAGATATGTAAGAAATAGAAATTCGGATAGCGGCGACTTAAGGGTTAAAGTTATTTTCTAGATTTAAACAGGGTCCTAAATATGATATTACAAGGCATATGAGAATTTGTTGGGCATTAACTATGTGTGTAACAATTTCGAGACTTTTTATTTGGAAGAGTTTTATTTCAAACGCACGTTTGTTACTTAATTTTTATTTATGCTACCGGTTTCGACACATCAGTATCATTTAATAGCAATCTTAAAACAGATAAATATAATTAAGTAACAAATGTGCATGTGAAATAAAACTCTTCAAAACAAAATTCATAATAACCTATTACTCGACCCCATCATTAAAGCACAAAACCAATCATAAAAATAATTCTTAAACTGCTTCTTTACTACCAGCACAGATACGATCTTCAATACTTTCAACCTTATGGACATAAAACATCTCTACGCAAGATCCATATTTAGTTAATTTACACAAATACAACAAAACATCATACAAAGCAACGCAAACAATGCACAATACCCGAGCCAAAAACAAAGAACTTCTCCAAACTCCTTTTTCCAAAACTACCTTAGGACAAAGACACTTCAAATACATAGCTTGCAAATTATACAAAACACTGCCAGCTACGATCGAACAATCTGAATCCTTGACAAAATTCAAACAAGATGTAAAGAGGATGTATGTTATAAACAAGATGTAAGGTTGTAAGTATTGGACGCCACACTACTGCAAATATTTGTAAAGTAAATCACACATGGACAGAAAACAGTCTAACAGGACAGAAAAACGACCTAATCCATATAAAATAAATAAAAAAATAGAATTTTGTCAAATTTAATTCCATAAATAGATTTCACAGGATTTACTTATTGACTGTACTTCATCTCTTCCTTCATTTAGAAGATAACTCTCTTTAAAGTATTTACAGTACCCACACTTCCAATCACCTTTCTATTTTTATTGTATTCAATTAAATTTGTATGTTATCTTAAATATTCTTGTGACCAAATATGTTCAATTATATACCTCTTCATTTATGTACCTCTAAGCCTGTCTCGACGCAGGTATATCCTAATGAGACAGGCACCGAAAAACCCAATGAAAACATAACGTTTATACATAAATAAATAAAAAAAAACTTGTGATTCTCACCGAAAAAAAAATTATCTTCGTTGAAATAAAGATATAGATCACCTTCGCTAATCTAGCAAACCGGAGAGAGTTATGTTTACAAGAATTACTTTAATTGATCAATTTCAAATGAATTATGATCTTAAAACATGATATTATTTTCTATCTTCCATGACCCCTGATTTTGTTACTTAAAAATTGTTTATGGCAAACATTCAAGGTTGAAAAAACCAAACTATAGACGTCAAAACCTACGCACATGAAATTAAGATTTATCTTAGATGAATTTGATTATGGGAAAGCAGTTTTGATTGGTTTCAAATAATGCTCGTGATTTTTAATATTGATTTAATGATTCTGCATTAAATATAATTACTTGAAGCGTGGGCAATGTTCATAGGAGATGCTGACACACTTCTTAAATTACATGTTGTTAAAGGTTTATTTACAGGTTTATGGTTTGAGGCACAATCAGGAAATTATAAAACATATTGCTTAAGATTTTAAACGTAATTGTGCTGCAGTAATTTCCTTTGCAATTGACATAAGAGATAATACGCTTGTAAATTCCGTTATACATTTAGTCATTTGAAACACAATGCACGTAAAAATATCAACTTTACATTTTTATGGGTATGATTTGAGATTTTCACGGCAAGTATTATCGTGATTGTTTTTGGGTTATTATGCCGTGTTGCGCTTCCTCCTCTAGTTAGAGAATGACCGATACTGCACAAAAAAACAATGTTTTGACTTAATATTTATTGCAGTTACACAATGAAATGTCACTATATTTACGCTTGCCCATCAATTTGGGAGGCCGGTACGGGTACCACCGCCCCGTGAACCATTTTATAGATAACCAACATCCCTGCCATAGATCCCAACTAGTGGTTCGCTACGCTTGGTGACTTCATGGGGTGAGGTTTGTCTAGGTCTTCGCGGCGGATACGTTTGTCAACCTACTGCCTGGTGGGCCGGATCGGGAGAGACTGACCCTCTGAACTCTTCAGCCGGACTCTCTCGAACATATTGCTGTCTTGCACCGCAGTAAGGGGATGGATTTATACGCCCATCCCACCCGGAAATATTGCTTCCTACTCACCCCTCACATTTTTTTCCTTCCCAGAACTTCCTATCCTTCCTTTGCCTAAAAGACCCTCCACACAGCATTTCCAAAGATGACATACGAACGCCCTGAGGGGTTGATTTCCTCTGGGCCTTCTGTGTGGAGCTATTGTAAAAAAATGCTAGCTGGTGCAAATTTTATAAGATTAGCAAACTATAAAAAAAATCATTTTGGAAAAAAGTGTAAATTTATTTAATTCATAAAGAAATGTGCACAGTTGAATTTAATTGTATTGATACTAATAAGTCAACTAAACAATCTAGAAATCTACGTACAAGTAAACGCAAGTATTACTTTCGCCAACGAGGCTCCAATTACCAGCGCTACTGTACGTGATGGTATTCTGTGGTTTGGAATGAAAATAGATACACATTATAATCACAGTTCCATTATGACCACGTGAATCGTATTTATTTACAACTTGATTGCAAACAACCACAGACATTGTGTATCAGACGCGTGTCTTATTAAAACAACTTTTTGGACCTCATTTGGTCAACGTAAATTAGATTTTAATCAAATTGTATCAAACAAATGTGCACATGGTTATGGTTGATACGAGTTATGTATGATAGAGAATTCATCTTTAAATAATGTTTTTAATCGATGAGATTTTAGATAAACATATTAAAATAGTATAATTTGAATACGTATTTATGAACAGAGAGATGAAAAAAAAGCTTTGTTAAATAGATTACGTAAGGTTATTTTTTTTTATTTTTATTTTTTTTTTTATTAGAAAAAAAGTAAATATTTACAATAAATAATAATATATTACATTTCATATCAGACTTTTTTTGGTTACCCAATTAGTAGAGAAATATTCTCGGGTCTAACTGTGGAGCTAGTCTATGTAATTATATATATAGATAATAAATAATATGCATAGTTACAAAAATGGAAAAAATAAGATTTTAAAAATTACTGTGAAATATTACAAAAATATTGTACAATAAGAAAATAACATATAATTAGAGAAATAGAATATCAACAAAAATCAACAAAAAATCAACAAAAATAATAGCAACATATCTGAATATATCTGAAAATCATCGATAAAAGCGAGTCAATCTTCTCTGTAAAAATCAACGAAAGTTTTTTTTAAAATTTAGAATAGTTTTTCCCACTTTTTATTGTATCCGGTAAATCGTTAAATAACTTTGGGCCTACATATTCATAATGGTGTTGTGCAGCTGTCGTGTTGCATCTAGGTACATATATGTTCTAGGTCTTATACTTCGCGTTGAGGACATTTCAGATTCTTTAAAAACTTTTAAAATAGCATTTCTTTGAAATAGTTTTGAAACCGGTAGGACCTTAAATTTTTCAAAAAGTTCTTTGGTTGGAAAAATTCTTGGTTTTTTAATAATAACTTTGTTACTATCGGATACAGATTATTCTTGTAAATGCCCCCCATGCGATTATTCCGTACTGCAAAACTGACTGCACAAGAGCAAAGTAAACCATTTTAATATTTGAAAGATTTAGGATATTTCTTAATCGTAAAAAAATTTAAGTAAGTTTTCTTATTCTTTTTACACAGTTTTCGATATGTTTCTTAAATTTCATGTTACTTTCTATAGTGATACCTAGATATTTGACATCTGGGGTTTTTTTTAGGATTTTACAATTATTATCGTTACATTTTCCTCCTTTACACGAACGACTGTGCACTATCACGCTAATATTGGAATCTGTGACAGGATCATTAAGGTACAAAGGTATATATGATGTTTTTTCTACATTAAGACTAAGTAAGTTATCATCAAACCATTCCTTCAATATTTCAATGTCAGCATTCGCAGCTATATTCACTTCTGTCCATGTTATTCCTTCGATTATGATGACTGTGTCATCCGCATATGAGATGACACTTCCATTAAGAGGGAGAGTGAACATGTCATTGACATATATAAGGAAAAGTATAGGCCCGATTACTGTGCCTTGTGGAATTCCATATTCAGAAGACAAGGGTTCACTTAATGAATTATTTAGTTTAACGTATTGTTCTCTATTTTTTAAGTAACTCTGGAACCAAGATAAAGCTTTGTCTTCCAGTCCAATTTTCTCTAGCTTAGCGATCAGCCTAGAATGCGACACACTATCAAAAGCCTTTTTCAGATCGATAAATATTCCCAGACACTTCCGACGTCTATCCAAATTCCCCATAACTAGAGAAGTCAATTTTGCAATTGCATCATGAGTTCCTAGATTAGGTCCAAATCCATATTGGTTAGAATGGAGAATTTTTTTCTTCTTCTAGAAATAGGAATAGTCTCTTTTTCACAATTTTTTCAATTATTTTAGAAATGTTAGATGTTAAAGATATAGGCCGGTAGTTAGTCATTTCCTCTGGGCTGCCAGATTTAAAAATCGGACTAACAACAGTTTATGTTATGTGAAATTAAATTTTTTTTATCACTTTTAAACCAAGTGGTTTGCTATGTTTGGTGATTTAGCAGGGATGCCCGGGTTCATGGGGTGAGGTTTTTCTAGGTCTTGGACCAGGACACACTGAACCCAGATTCCTACCCACTCCTTAAACCCTTTTCCTTCCCAGAACTCTCCTTCATTTCATAAAAAAATCTCTGCACAGCATCCCCAAAGATGACACAGATCCTGAGGGAAATTATCATCTTCAGGGCCTCCTATGGAAAGATTTTTCAAAAGGGTATTAAAATGCCACTTTGTTGAGATGTCATTAAATCGAAAATTTGGTCTCCGATGATTTTTTTAACATTGTTTTTCAAAATATTTTTCCATAAAACTAAACCAAAAAAAATCCTTCTCGGTGGTAGAAGCTTTGTATTCAAATCTAGAATTTGACAAAATAGAAAAAAATAAATGAGCACCTCTACGAAACCAAAGTTTCTGATAGCAATTTAAGAAAATTTGACTAAAACGTGAGATGATAATAAGTTTTACAATATGCCTTAGAAATATGTGTGTGCTTTTATTTTTTCGTTATCATTTAGTATTATTATAATTAATATGAGTTAGATAAAAAGGAAGGTGAGCCATTTTTTGTTTGTATTAAAAAATCTAATGTTTCAAAAATTATATTTTTATATCTAATAATGAAATTCATAAATTTATTTCATCACCTTTCAAAAACAGTTTTTAGTTTTTGGAAATGTTAAGAAATGTTCCATTTATTTGTATTTAATTGCAAAGTGCTAATATTTCGACCTTCTAAATAGCAAGCCCGATTTACGAGGTTTTGTATTTTCAAAGATCTATTCAACGCTATTATATTCAAAAAAATCAAAATTATAGGTCCACAAAAGCAGGAGATATAATTTAAAAAAAAAACCTTCTTTTCGCTCTCCTGAACAATGAACATTTTGTCCTTTACAGCATTTCATATTTCATCTTGTTTCCTGCAGAAAGTTAGTCATTGTATAAGAAAATTTCAGAATACTTTCTACCTTTGAAGAACAATGTCATATAAATGTAAAAAGATTCGTATTTTATTCATTTCACATAATTTACCATATTTATGTGAGTACACAACACAAATTCCTTTATTGTATTCGCTTCAAAGAATTCAAGTTTTTTTGAGCATTTAATAAAGTTCAATCTAAAAATACTAAACAATAATAACAACTAATACATAAGTCAGTTATACTAACTTCACATCCAAAAATATGTGTACAACACATAGACTTGTACATTTTGACTAGAGTGTTTATAATTTAAATCATTTGGATAAAAGTCACGCACCCATAGTAGAGATTTCTCCATAATACATAATTTATCTTTTTTAGAACCTTAGTAAAATGTCGCAGAGTTTCCAGACCACGTAAAAATGTTCTAACATTGTAATGGTTCCTTTTTACTCGGTTGAATTTCGTTTAATGTCTACTTTTTACCGTGCTTTCATTTAAAACTTACGCATTGAAAGGCCACTGTGTAAGCAGCACTGCTATAAAAACTACTGGATTGGCCCAACACCATTTTTTTTAACTTTATTTATTTGTTTGATCCCCTCCCTCCCTTAAACATTTAAAGTTTTTAAGCTCTTAAAAAAATATATGTTATTTTTGAAGATAACATCTAGATACGTTCCACGCCGAAACGCAAATTATATGAAATTCCCTCGATAGAAAAAAATCGCAAAGTATGCTCCGAAAATTATTTAAAACAGGTCAATTTCTATTATTTTAAGTTATATATGTGTAAAAATTCACAATGTTTCTCTAAATGATACTTAAGATACCTTCCACGAGATTTTTGCTCTTTTTTAAGCGAGTCATGTTTTATTAAGCATTTTCATCATTTTCGCTTCAATTTTATCATTGAAAATATTAGCGCGCTCTGTCCAACATTCGTAATTACGTATCTCTCCATCTTCTTCTTTTTGAGAGCGGTTACGGGGCCTTAATGTGTGGAGGCAGGAGCTATAGAAAATATATTTCAATAGATTTAAAAAAATAGTGGTATGATCAAAATACTCTCTAGCGTATACTATATCATTGCCAAGTACCAACGGCGCACGCACCGTGAGGTGGGGTAACCTTGCCCGCAGCCGCGTCCAGTTCAATGACATGATTCACCTTTGCAGGGAGGCGATACGATGGGAACATGTACGATTTTTTATCTTGTGTCAGTCTATTGTAAAATGGCACGTTCACACGCCTGCCAACTTACCAGGCAATTAATTATCCTCACCCCATCTTACCGACTTGGACCGTGATTTTTATATGCAAATTGTTAAAATATGCTAAATATTCCAGAGTATGTTTGAATGAGCACATCTTTACGTTCTATGTACAGTTAAGTCAGTTGATACAATAAGGAATTTGTAAGAAAAATTGTCCGATTATTTTGTCCTGTTATATTTTGGACTCGAACCAAATCGTGTGATATGAACTAAGACATTTTTGTGATGACCTTTAAAATTGCCAATCGTCATCAGTACCCTAATTAAGACGTGTTGAATAAATCAAATACGTAAACAAAAAATACATTCATACAACTGAGCAATGCGCTATTATATATGGTGCAGCAGCATAACTTCCTTTTTTCAAAACTTAATAAAACCCATTGTATGAATCAGAATTTTTTTAAATTTATTTTATAATGAAAGCATATACCTATAGTTTTGTTTTACTTAGTTTTTGAAGATCAAATCAGGTAGGTGACGTCCCCCATTCTCCATACACTGACTAAACCGATTTCTGGCGTTTGTCATGACTCTTGCCAGCATATCAGGCGTTATCCTGGCAATTTCTTTCTGGATGTTGGTCTTAGAATCTTGTAATGCCCTTGGATGGTTCACACAAACACGGGATTTAAAAAAACCCCATAGAAAATAATCTCAAGGGCCTGCCACTCCAAATCGCCTCCAATATAGATGAGGCGCTCTGGGAACAGAACATGATCACAGAACAATCGTTCGAAAAGTAGGCCTCAATGGCAAACGCACGCTCCTCACTGTTCCAACGCAAAATGGCGATTAAACTTTGTCAGGACAAAACTTTATCGTTCAGCCTCTTGAACGAAATCACTAGCGCTACGCTACGACTAAAACCGACTGAATGGTGCGCATTTTAAAAAAGGAAGTTATGCTGCTGCACCCTGTAGATAAAGAAAGGCGTGCGTCATTTCCACCTCTTCATCTAAACTACGGAAACGTGTCGAAATAGATTGAAAATTGAAACGTTTCCCATAAAGCCATTAAACCAAGCCAGAAGCCAGCATTCCTGTGGTCACTTCGACATTATTCCTCCGCCCCAATTTGCAAATTCTCGTTGTTTGTTATCTTTCCGTTTGAGCGAACTATCTACAGTCTACAGTTACCCTGCATATTCTTTTAAATGGCCATTTATCTACCGAGTTAAATCTTTACCAATGCCGAGTGGTTTCGCTGGTATTAAACGCTGAACAAGTGTCGGTACTAAACCTCCGTTATAGATCGCTGACCACGATTCCTGCACTGTACTTTATTCGTAATACAGACATCAAAATACAATTTCTCTTCAGACATATTTTCTCTTATATGAAAGTACCGTTGCAAATTGAAAGAATGAGATTTGTTGGCTGTAGTAATACAAAAATCAGACGCCTAAATCAAGTTTATCAATAATCCATGTATCGATACAAACATTATATTAGAGCAAAAAATCCAAATCAGTTTTTTTCTTCTATGCGAGTTAATTGCACGATCAGTGCCGCATTATCTAAGTAAAAAAACTATTAGTAGATTCATCTTATTCCGTTGCATCTATTCTCCAACTTGTGGTTTTTTGTGAAGTGCTGGTCTTCAGAACAGATCATAGTCATTGAAGAGATAAGACAATAGAATTGTGTTAATTTAAAATATGTTTATTGAGTGATCCTTTATCGGATTGGCTAGAAATAAAAAGTGTACACAAAATGACCGTGCTACAAGAAGTCATAGATAATAAAGATAGGGTTGACGTTATTCAGGGATGTGGGTAATTTGCCCCTGGTAAAAATGAAACAATTAAAATGTTCCCCGTCCTGTAATAATGTTACTTGTCAAAATGTTCCCAATTAGAAACAGTTAAATGTCATTATATTGGCACTGTGCACAGTCAATCAGAAGACTCGGAATGTCCTTACATAACGTTACCTAACCGACTTTAACAAGGAACATTTCGGTAGGGAACGTTTTGACCAGGGACATTTTTGTAGGGAACAATTTAGCTGGGTACATTTTTACTGTGAACATTTTGACAGGGAATATTGTTACCAGGAATATTGTTGCCTGCCACGGTTATTCAGGTATAAAGAATAAGACCAGAAAACTGATAAGAATAGAAAAAATCTATATATATATATAAAAAAATCAAAATATGCTTGCTTGTGTATATTTTTATAAAATACCAAGCAAGTGTAATATTTATATGACGTATAAACCATTCATCCGATTGCGATGAAACTTTTGGGATTTGATGTGCCCATGACCGAAATGGTTTCTGTGTATATAAAAGTGAGCTCTAGCGTCATGAAATTATGCGTTGCTAAACCGTTCGTCCGATTGCGATGAAACTATGGTGAGTTGTTGTGAGCAGGCACGGAGGTTTCTATATATATTGGTCGGCTCTGGCATTATGAAATTTGTATAAAAAATTGCAAAAGGTGATACACGAGCTGTTTGAAAACTGAATGTACCGGGACTGAATGTATGGAATGCGGGTGGGAGAACTCGGGAGGGGGGTTCGCGGAACAGGGGAAGCGGGAGAGGGGAGAGGGGAGTGGAAAAGGCGGAGTGGGAACGCATGAGGGGAAGGGGACGCGGAACAATTCCTTTATTAAGTGGCGTAGCAACGCATGCCGGGAATTCGCTAGTTCTAAATAAATAAAGATTCCTTTAAAATAATTCATCAATAACACTCGCGTGATTCAGTCAATCTCTCTATAGAGGTTCACTGTTGGTACCACTTGTGTTATCGATGAATTAACTAATTTTGAAAATTGATTGTGGTTGAAGGCGCCATAAATATTTATTTTCTAAAGATAAATTCAGCCCTGTTTATCTTCACATCTAAAGCCATGTGTCACTGCACCGCGGAGGCCGTCATCCATTAGACGAAGCCGAGCTTTTGATAATTACTTTCTAGGCTACCTATCAAAGGCAGCAGCAAATTAGTAATTAAATACCTACTCAGGTGTAGACCAGATGAAAATAGCACATTGCGAACTTCCTGGAACTAAATTCTAATGAAACAAACTTGTTCAACTAGTGAAACATCCTCTAGAGTTGTTATAATAATTGTTCCACTAGATTATCGTGAACTAGTTGAAGGAGTTCAAAGCAAAGCTGGTTTATAAATAGAGCTTTTTGATCTTTATTCATTCGTTAATAGTAATTAGATAGATACCTGAAAATATTTATTAATAATTAGTAAATAGCTTGACAATTATAGCTTGCAGTCGGTGGCATCATGCCGCCACCAGAGATATTGGGAATGCTATTGCAAAATAAATTTTTAGACTTTTAGGTTGCTATTTGAAACAAATTAAAATATATTTTTTTTAATATATGGGTAGTTCTACAAACTGAGGAAGAATTTCGGCCTGGTTTCGGCCCGACATTTTTTAAACTTTCTGGTAGCGGAATTCATTCTAATAACAAGAGTACAGCGCCTTTTAGCTAATCCTAAGTGGAACAGTCAAAATAATGAATAATTTTTTATTTATTGCCATTTAAATAAAATCAAGCCACAGGAAACTGAGAGTATAACCAGGAAACTGAGAAAAATAACTAAAGTCAATTGAGATCAAAGTTATATTTATATTAAGAGTATCATTTATCTCACAATTTTTAAATTGCTTTTTAACATAATTTTTTAATAGTAGGACGATCTTATATATATAAATAAAATAAAGCTATAACTTTATATAAAACCATGAAATTGGTTTATTTAATATCATGGCAACAGATTAAATAATTAAGAAGCCTGCAAAATAAAAAAGCCTATAAAACCAAAAGAGATGTTCTTAATAATTAAATAAAAGTAAAAAAAAAAAGATTTTTTTTTCGTTATTTGTTTTTGAGGTGTTATGCCGTGTTGGGCTACCTCCTTCTTTAGCCAACGTTTCCAATAGATTTTAGTTATTTTTCGTCACAGTGTCTAAGGTCAGGGCAGATGTGTAATTAACACAATTACACATCTGCCCTCATGATGGATACTGTAATGCTGTCCGAAACGTTGACTAAAGAAGGAGGTAGCGCAACACGGCATAACACCCCAAAAACAAATAACAAAAATACTTTTGGCCGTGAAAATCTAAAAACGTGTCCAATAGAGTTTATTACATGGGCCAATATTAGGTATATTTTCCATAAATTCGTAAAATTACCCATTATCCCAATCACATCTTCGGATGATCGTTTGTCTCCTTCGATAAAATATGATAAACCATTTCGTATTGTAAACATTGTCCGTCTCTTTCTCTTCGTTACTTTGTAATATTTTAATTTCATGCTGTCTCACTCATCCTTCATTCTATTTTATATTTTGTCCCACTCTATATGTATATATAAGCATACAAAATGTATTTTTGCCAAGTTTAATTTTTACATTGTTAATGCCTGTATTAAGTGAAACCGGTTGGTGTTAATAAATTAAACAATTTTGTGGTTAAATAATTATTACATTATTTTTATTTTTTTGAAATAAAGACAAACAATACCGGGTCGCTAATAACCCAACATTGTTTGAAAATCTCCTACTGCCACCACAGTAAGCCGAAAATGTTGCTTGTATTGTGATGGAGGACTCAGCCAGCCGAGGAATCGAACACGGAACGCCCGGGTGGGACCCAAACGCGATGCCCACTCAACCACTGACTGGTCAAAATGGTCATTACATTCCTTAGTCTGTTTGAATAAATACTTCGATTTTTTTGCGTGGTGTGTTTTGTTCTTCCTGTAAAGATGTCCGCTGTAGGTACTGTTTTTCAATAAGAATATTTATCGTAATTATTAACTTCACAGCAGTAGCTTCAACGCTGTCGTTTAGGTTCTTTTTAAAGGGCAACAAAGGTTCATAAATTTGAAGTTTCCAGAAAGCAGTAACGGTTCTTGAAGAATAAATTTCACAATTCAGATTTTAATTTATTTTAATAATTCAATTAAAAATTCCGCCACATCGTGGGACCAGTACCAAGATGGATGATGCTGGCCTTGAACTATGCAGGAGGAAACACAATGGACGAGCCATCATGCGTATCATAACACAGATCAAAGATAGCGAGTGGCGGTACCGTTGCACTCTTCCATAGTTAGAAGATATACATATTGAGGTACAGTCCATCACTTCCCTATAGACATAGAACGCAGACAATAGGTCTTTGCATACATCAAGCAATTTTCAAAGACGATCGTGCACATAACGGCAGATTCTGATTTAACAACATGAACAGCCATCGATTCGTGGTGTTGTTCTATGGAGATCAACAATTAGTTCACATACTGGGAGTTACCGCAATCTATGGGTGGCCCGTTGCGAGGTTTGTGACGCTTGTCGGACTGCCGGGCCCGTTTTAATTCAACGTAATATATTATTATTTTACCCAGAGTTAAAAATGTTCAAGTTGTTTGTGGCCGGTGCAGATTCAACGCTGATAATACTGACCTAGCACTACTTACCTAATTCTCTGATAAGTAGTAATAAATGCTTTACTGTAAATTAACGGCAAGTGCAATCCATTTAGCCTACTTCCGTAATTGAAATAAATATTATTTGAGTGCTTTTTTTATTAAATTCTAACAGATTATTTCTAATTTGAAACACTTTGAAAATAAGTAACTGTGATCTTTTTATTAAAAAAATAAAACAATTAAAAGTTATGTTAAATCAAAATTTGAAACCGAAAATATCAGAAAAGATTTGGTTCGCCACTAGGAATTGAACTCATGGCCTTGGCCTCGCCGAGGCTTTGCTCTGACAATTGAACTAATTTGACCCTATCCCCTTCGGTCATATTTAACTGAATTATTCTTCGACTAAGAACTACCAACATTATCTTTATTTCATTAAAAGCATATTTGGATTGGCTGATATTTTTTATGAGTGATTGCAAGATTCTTTCGATTAAATATTACAATTTGATGTTTAACTCGATATAATAAGATACTCGATAAGAAATATTTCGATTCTCGTGCCTTCAAAATTTAAAATCGAGCGTCTTATTTGCACGAGGCAAGTAGGCGAAAAAGCGGTTTTTATTTATTTCGTGCCTAATTTTATAAGAATGAAAAAAGTTAGAACATACCAAACCTCAAAAATAGTCTTAGCCGTAAACGAATTTAATTTTTTTTTTCTTATATTGCTTCATGGTTTAGTCATGCAAAAACACTTTTTTAGTGGTTTACGCTTATATTTTTTGTTATGTAATTAATAATTTTATTGTAATTCCAATACAAAGAAAAGGTAGTAAAAGCTTCAATTTATCGGTAGCATATTTTTTGATGTTCATAATGTAAACTGATTCGTCGTAAAGATTAATCTAAATAAGATTTCACGTAAAGCTTCATCTTCCAAAAAACATATCAATAATATTTTTTTTTTTTTACAGTTAATACCGCACAAGAGTCCCAACTGCTCCCGTCTGGAGCCAGTGAGACTATGGCATCCCCAATCGGGGTATGTTGTGAGGCTGAAGATAGTGGGGAGGGGAAGGAGACAGGGAAGAGGAAGGTGGGGAAGTACCTGGCTATTCAGATCTGGTCACTAAACACGGCTAAAGCCATTTCAAGCAACATTTCAATCCTGAATGGTGGTCTTACACGGGCGATACTGATAGTATCTTCCACTCTGGAACGTGCCGCAAATATACTATATATTATTTTAAATGAATAAATTGTGAAATAACACAAATTAATCAAATAAAATTTATTTGCGCACGCCGGGTTCGAACCCGCGACCTTCGGATTGTGAGTCGAGAGTCTTGCCTCGAGACTACGGAGGCCGTCATAATAATGTTTTGAACTTCAAAGTTTTGTATCTCTGCGTGTAAAACATTATTTGTTGATAATTTTTAAACATACAAAACTTATTGAAGTGAAAATTTTCTTTGAAATGAAGTCTAATTGAACCTTCGAACTTGAACCTTGAACTGAAACCTTCGTCTAATTCGTTGGATTTTCAAGAATGAAAATGTCTCTATGTGCTATTTTAGTGTTAATTGTAGTGTTTAATATCGTTATCACCGTGTGAAGTATTCCTAAATTCCTTAACATTTTAATGAATGAAGGGAAGCTCTCAAGTATGGGTCGTTTAAAAGTCGAATATATTATTCATGATTGAAATTAACAATTTTATTAAAAAAATATAACGCCTTGATGATTGATTAAAAACTACCGACGTATAAGCGAGCACCTATTTACCCAAGTCTGCGCTACCAGGCAATCATACTGTCAATCAGATAGTACATTCTAGTTGTTGTTAGCCAGTGTGAGATTGTTTAACTAATATGACCGTAAGGGATTCGCGAGTTAAATGGCCTGTTCATGTTTCTGCGCTCCTGGTAATCTTGACCATCTTCACCACGAAGTAACAGCAGCCAAATGGTCCAGCAAGAGTGGTTCTGCTTCGGCGCCAGCATTATGCCTTTGCGTGACTCTAAATGGGATTAAAATAGAAATAAAGGTAAAAGACTCCTCTACATACCTACCTCGCTTGCTAGAACTAAACTAACATGTAAGCTAGCAATAAGGAAACTGTTATTAAGATATTCTTCTAAGGACTGCCGATAAGGACACTTCAGATGCAGGTTTTTACGCTGGCGGCTAGAACCCGGGGATAATCAGTCGTTAAAAGAGTACAAATTGATAAGAACGAGACGCCACAGTATTTATCGTTTAAAAAATTACGTAATATAAATTAACCGGTCGATAAGCAATTATACAAAACGCTTCACTCAAAATTCAGTAAAAATAAATCTGTCGTATTTCAGAAATCATAAAGTCGATTAATTTCGGACATATTATTTTTCAAATATTGTGAGATTTTGGCTTACACTCTGTATTTAAGAAGGAATGATAAAACCGGAAATATGTCATTTTTAAATCAAATTTTAGACGTATTGACTCTTTTCCACAAAAGAATTATAAATTGATTTCAAAAGACTGTTCTTTTACCTAGTAAAGCTTATTTTTAAATTTTGAGAAATTACATTTATTTTAAGTACAATAAGGTTTTACCGTAGGTCGTTGGCAGATTTGTGAAATTTTCACAAATCGTTTAATCATGCAGTAAAATAAATCAATAAATTATTTGGGAAAGCTATTTTTCAGAATTTTAATTTACGAAAACGTTTTGTAACGAAAATACTTCAGTTTTCTATTTATTTACGGTCTTACGAACTAATAAATTAATAAAAAAATAACATTCTTATTTTGCTTAGACATTATTAAAAAATTATAAATACTCATGATAAAAAAATAATTACAAAAAGTACATAACTTTAATAGTTACGTTTTCAATGAAATAAATTCGATATTGCGTTATTATGTTAAAATGCTGGTATGGAGAAAAATTAATCTTTCTCATCGGAACCGCCTTGTACAGTTGCAAGGGTACGATCGCAAGATCATCGTTCGTCGAAATTAAAATTCTCGGCCGCTGGTTAATGGCTCTTAAGAAGGCAGAATATTATACGAAAATAACTGGCTAGCTGAAAGTGTTCATTCAAAGACCTCACACTAAACTTTTTTTCATAGGTAAAAATACATATTTTAGTTTATAACTTTCTTAAGTTTGTTTAAAAAGAACAAACTACGGTGGATCTGACTATTATAAATAGTAACATTGCGAAGATATAAAATTTTGCTTTGTGAGGGAAAGATGGGCGGATTGCTGATTTTGGTAAAGTTGAGAACACGAAGAAGAATGTCGATAATATTAAAATTTACGCCAGGTTTACATGTAACACTTATAAAAGAGTATACCGTCAAGTTAAGTTATACAAAGAGCAATCACAGGTAATTTCAAAGTGCCGACAGACGCAGTGAGTAATAAGTCAAGTGCTTTACTTTAGAACCGTGCCAACAAATGCATTATCCTCTTTAAATTCACTAAAGCAAATATCAGTTAACGAGTAAACGACTCACGCTATACAGGATGCGGCAGCATAACTTCCTTTTTTAAAATGCACGCCATTCAGTCGGTTGAAGTCGTAGAGATCTCGTTCGAGAGGCGAAACTATAAAGTTTTGTCCCGATACAGTTTAGTCGCCATCATGCGTTGGAAAAGTGAGAAGCGTGCGTTTGCCGTTGAGGCCTACTTTTCGAACGGATGTTCTGTGATCGCAACCCAGCGCGCCTACGACGTGGGGCTAGGACCTCACCTACCCGATTTGGTCTTAAAAAACTAAGTAAAACAAAACTTTAGGCATGTGCCTACATTATAAAAAGCAAATAAAAAAAATCTGATTGATACAACTGGTTTTATTAAGTTTTGATATAAGGTAGTTATGCTGCCGCACCCTAAAGGCGCGCTGGGTTGTGATCACAGAGCATCCATTCGAAAAGTAGGCCTCAACGGCAAACGCACGCTCTTCACTGTTCCAACGCATGATGGCAGCTAAACTATGTCGAGACAAAACTTAATAGTTCCGCCTCTCGAATGAGATCACTACCGCTCCGCTACAACATCAACCGACTGAATAGCGCGCATTTTAAAAAAGAAGCGATGCTGCCGCACCCTGTATTTGTCAATATATATACTAACGGAACATTTCAGGATTTAAAAGTCCCATCGTCACACTAAGAGCAATTTGTTCCTTTTTCACTTAATTGTTTTTTTAATGTGCTATGTAAGATTAATAAAAGCTCACGTAGTATCATCAGACGAGTTCTTAATAAGTATTCGGCCATCACAGTGGGTACTAACGGAACATTTAGTACGGGCGAGATATCTGAATGGCCTCCGGCGGCAATATTACAGCCACAATCAAACTTTCGGCGTATTTTTGTTTGCTTCCATTAAATTTACTCTGCCGCTTCTGTATTGGGTAAAAGTGCATTGAACTTCTATTGAATAAATCATAGCGATGGTGGTCGCGGGTTAGTGCTATTTGTTACACAAGAGTGTGAAGTTATTTCACTTAAATTACGGTATACGTTCCTTTTATTATCGTTATACCGTTCAGACGTTTTGACTGTGTGGCACAGTGGAGCTATGGCACCCCCATTTGTAGAAAATTGTGAGGCTGAATTGACTAGAGAAGATAAGAAGGAAAGCACGCAGGCTGGGAAGTACTACGTACTACATCATATCTAGTCGCCTTTTTTTCCTTCATTGACAATTGAAAGTATTACAACATATTAAATTAAGTTCGTAGTTTGTCAACAGGTATTTATTGACAAGATTATATACATAACTTATGTTTTTCATGGATTAAAAATTTTATAATGTTTTGTTGTAACTTAAGTGTTTATATTTACAAAAATATTCTCAAAAAGTAGTTCAACGAATATCCTAACAAATATTATAAATGCAAAAGTGCGTTTGTTGATTTTCTTTCTTTCACGTCGCAACCGAGCGAAAGATCGACGTGATTTTCTGAAGAGGGATATTTGGAGGTCTGAGAAGTGAAATTGGCTACTTTTCATCCTGGAAAACATATTTTTCCTGCAGGAAAATTATTTACACAGTAATCTCTCACTAATACCAAGCGAGCGAAGCTGTGGGTTCAAGTTAGTTGTATTTATGTCTTTAATGATCTTGGAGATTTGATTAATGATTAATCTAATCGAAATGTTAATCAGTTTAGATATACAAGATAATAACAAGTATGTAACTTATTAATGATTTTTGATCTGAGGATATTTCAGGACGGGCTGATTATTTATGATTATGTGTTGCTTTTCATTATAATACGTGCTAGATTTTTCTGGAAGACCGGCAATTCAGTTCCGTAAAATGGTATTAGCCTTGTTTAATGATCAGATCTGAATAGCCAGGTACTTTTAAAACGTCTTATTCCCCCTATCCTCCTCCTTTCCTCTTTTTTTAGCTTCACAATAAATCCCAATTTCATATTCCATATTCCCACTGGTTTCAGGTATTGTGAGGAGGGTTTTTTGGGAAAGAAAGGAGAGGAAGTTAAAATGTATGAGGGTTGGGTAGAAATCTGGGAGTTAGTGCGTCCGTGAGTGACAAAAGCATAAATCCATCCCTTCCACAGAGGCGCAAAAACATGTTTCACAATGTTTGACAGTCATTAATATTTCTTCTAGCTTTGTATACTTTCATTTCGTCCTCAAACATTAAAACTTTGTCATCGTTGAAGATATCAAGAACATAATTCACAAATAGCAAAAATAAAATTGGTCCCACATGTAACCCTTGGGGAACACCGCTGGTAGCGATGAATAATAAAATATCTTTTGAATAAGTTGTAAGTAGCTCAGATCAAAAAACCGGTCGATCCCAGCTCTTAAAATTGTGAGAGTCCGTAGTTATAACATACGATACAGATATAATTAAGTTGTCATTAATAATTATTTCATTCAATTAAGAAATTGTTTTGCACGTAGACCGAAATTGAAAATATTTTGATTTATTGACAGCTGTTGCTAGGTCACTCATTTTTTTTTTAATTCTCCACACATCATTACGGTTAATGTAATATATTTAACAAAGAATAAAAGATTTCTCTATGACATACGAGGATACGAGTATCGTACGCTTCATACATCATATCATCCCATCAATTTGTATTAATCACGACGTCAAAACATGGCAGGTTACTTGCCACTGCTAACAAAATTTTAATAAACTCAATATAAGTCACGTTCAGCCATTACCTTTTCTAAATAATAATGGCCTTCGTGGTCGACGGCAAGGCTCTCGCAAGGATCGCGGGTTCAAATCCTGATGTTCGCAAGTTAATTTTATTTGATTAATTCGTGTCATTTCACAATTTATTAATTTAAGATATAATAGTAAAATTGCGGTACGTTCCAGAGTGGAAGATACTCCCAGTATTGCTCTGGTGTAAGACTACCAATCAGAATTGAAACTTTGCTTGAAAAGTCAGATCTTCTTTCAATTTGGGAGGCGGGAATGGGTACCGCCGCCCCGGGAACCTTTATTAGATAACCTACACCTCTGCCATAGGTCACCACAAGTGGTTCGTTACGTTTGGTGATTTAGCAGGGGTGCCCGGGTTCATGGGGTGAGGTTCGTCTAGGTCTTGGAGGCGGATCACCAGGACACACTAAACCTCAGATTCGCACCCACCCCTAAAACCCTTTTCCTTCCTAGAACTCTCCTTCCCTTTCTTTCCTTAAAAAAACCCTCCACACAGCATCCCCAAAGATGACATAGGACCCGAGGAACATTATTTTCCTCAGGGCCTCCTGTGTGGGGCTCATGTAAAAAAAAAACTTCATAGCCATGTACTTCTCCACTTTGCTCTTCCACATCTCATTCCCATCCCCACTACGTTCAACCTTACAACATACCCCAACTGTAGTCTCACTGGCTCCAGATGGTTGGGAGTGGTTGAGACTTTTATGCAGTGTCTATTCACGCAAAAAAATATCTGTCGATTGTGGCATGAAGAATTGACATGCTCAAATACCACCATGCACGATTATTTTAAATTTTGTTACAAATATAAGAACATTTTTGTAAGCAGATAATTTCTTGCGTTCTTCAGTTTTCAGGAATTCTAAGACAATTTCTCTCTGAAGTGAAAATAAGAATAACAAACACATTTGACACATTATTTGAATTTGGCATTGAGTTCAAAATTTAACAATTGGATACAGATAAATTTTAAATCACGACACTGTTCAGATACAGATTGCTAATTTGGTGATTATTAAATTTAAAAAATATATTTATTCCTTAGAGCTACAAAAAACAACAATTGACTATCAAATAAATAATGCAATCAAAAGGACAACGCATATTGCGTGAAATCATTCGTGACTATAAAAGTGTATTTAAACCTTCCATTTAATGGTCAAGTATTTAATAACTTTCTTGCTTACTTTGGAGCGGCTCATGTTCGGCGACCATTTGATAATTGTGTAGAAAATTTAATACCGACCCGGGAAATTACAATATTGGCAATTAAATCGTCGGCACGAAACAATATTAAAACATTAAGCCATCGCCATATGAAGGCCGTAAAATTAGTAATGAAGTCATTGGCATCAGCTGGAGATGCGGAGATAAGATGCGGTTTGTATAACGGGCAAATAATACAATTGTTTTGTATTTGTGTCGCAAAAAGCAAAGGATTTTATTGAAGATAAAAAGTATTATTTTGGGTTTTTCATGCTTACAATATTGCCTTATTTGCTTCACTATTAATATAAATTTAAGAATTGTATTGTATTTATCGTATTGTGTTCATTCTGTAAAAAAAATCGTTATTTGTTTTTGGGGTGTTATGCCGTGTTGCGCTACCTCCTTTTTTAGCCTTCTGTACGTTTCGGACAGCGTTACAGTGTCCATCATCAGGGAGGATGTGTAATTGTTAGTAATGTTTGTAATCTGCCCTGATGATGGACACTGTAACGCTGTCCGAAACGTTAGCTAAAGAAGGAGGTAGCGCAAGACGGCATAACACCCCAAAAACAAAAAACGAAAATACTTTTGGCCGTGAAAATCTAAAAACGCATCATTCTGTAAAAATATCAAACTTAAAATTATTAAAAAAATATTAAACATTCGTTATACTCGTGATAGCTGTTTCACCTCCAGGAAGCGTTTGTCTTGATAAGGGCCAGTTGTTTCACAGAAATTCAATTATAACATTTTCACGAAACGGCCATTCAGCGCCATTTTGTTCATTTTACATTTGAAAGGTCCCCGATAAACGCCGATTTTGGATGCTTTTCAACTTTTTATCAAGTTGTAAAAAGTATGCAAGCTTAACAACATGATAGATGTCATTTTCTTCTGCTCACAATTTGTTCAAAAGCTGAAACTGACCTAGAATCAGCATTTAACGAGAACCTTTCAACTGTCAAAAAAACAAAATGACACTGAATAGCCACTTGATGACTTTGTCAAACGTGAATTTCTGCAAAACAACTAGGTATAAGTAAGTAACACGAACCTACATATGTTATATTATTATTTTAAGATACAAACGCCTTCTTGGTTTTTGTAGACATCATAACCTTTTGAAAACGTTTTGTAAGACGATTTAAAAATACCTGTAAGGAATTCAAAGGTGCTTATTTTTGTATTTGAGGTACGCATTAAAAACATTGGCAATAAAAGAAATTCGCGCGAGAAGATATTAGAATTTACAGTAAAGAAAATTGTACAAAAATACATCATTACAGTTCCCGTGAAACCTGCTAACGTGTATTGAGAGAAATATTAGTTTCCAATGGTTCGAATTGTTAACACTAGATTGAGCACGTAGATTTTAAGGTCAGAAGCCAAATGTTCAAAGTCAGTTTATTGGTCATGAAGATGTATCAAATCGTTTATCTATAGCAGTTTAAATACAGTTATAATGTAGCTTATTGTTTCTTTAGGCTTTTAGAATGTTGCTTTGGAAAGTAGAAATTGTTTAATTTTTTTTAAAATTGCACGACAACACTAAAAATATACTGGTTATTAAGAATTGGTTTCTATCTGAATGATTAATTAATAGATTTAATAAAAATATCTTGTTCACATTTAAAAACTTTTAACGGTTGGATGGAGACTTTTTTTTAAACAAAATTGCATTATTAAGAGGAATATAAACGCTAAAAATATTTCGATTCTCATGCCCACAAAATGCCCACAAGACGCGCGTCGTATTTGCACGAGACAAGTAAGCGATTTTAAAAGTGATTTTTATTTATTTTGTGCACAATTTTATAAAAATGAAAAAAAGTTAGAACATACAAAACCTAAAAAATAATCTTAACCATAAAGGGGTATTTAAAAAAAATTGTTTCTTATATTATTTCATGGTAAAGTCATGAAAAAACTTTTTTTTGGTGGTTTACGCTTATTTTTTTGTTTGTTATATAAATAATAATTTTATTGTAATTTTAATACATAGATGAGCTAGTAGGAGCTTCAATTTATCCGTAGCATATTTTTTTATGTTCATAATATAAGCCGATTCGTCGTAAAGATGAAACTAAATAGTATCTAAATCGAATTTCACCTTAATGTATAGCTTCATCGTCTAAAATTCTTTAACGTTACAGAGCACAATTAATATCGTAGTCAAGAAATTTTTAATACAGTTGTGTATATATATAAACATACTGGTATTTTATGTTTTTTATCATCCCGATAATATATTACGAGATACTTCGTTACTAAATATTGTATTAAAAAAATGTACATTTTTGTATATGCATTTTAATAATAATAATAATAATTGGACAATTTATAGAGCGCCGTTTTTGTGAAAAATCACCTCAATTTACTAGTAAAATACTAGCTTGTACCTAATACATAACCGCACAGAATTGTAGATTTAGACGAAGGATTGTTTATTAAAGCAAGGATAATGTAAGTAAGAGATTAAAGTATATTTGTAGCTATTACACAGCTATTGCAGGATGTTAACTGACTCCTTACTTTGTGTAAAACAGCATTTAAAGACATTTCCTGTCCCAACTGGTCGAGGAAGATATTAAGTGCTTTTAAACCTGCGACTAAGGACAGGTTGATACTCCAAGGATGTTTAACATCCTGGGGCATGGAGGAATTATTATTTGCATACTAACGTCAGGAATTCATAAGAAGGAAGATGAGTGGAGTATTATTAATTCTTTGCAGTACTTTATTTGGTTCTGAATTCTCAAGAGTAAAGTAAACTACGCACTAACATGTCTTTTCACTTACTCAGGTATAATTTATATTCAGATTATTTAAGACTCATCACATCAGTATTCACAAAAGCTCTTGGGAAAGTGAAGCCGAGGCAAACAGGCACGCTACACCATAGTATTAACTCAATGTAAATATTTTCTTATGCAAACGAATTCTTACTAACTTATAACAGGTCTAGGTGTCTTGTATTTACTTTTTCTGAATTTTTGAAATAAAACATTATTTCTTCTTTTGAGATAGAAGTCTAGAACCTACTTATTTTATTTATTTAACCTAGAATTTAAACATTTAACATTACCACATACATTGTTATTTAAAAATCTTATCTTTGAAAGAGATTCTTTTCTTTGAAAAATGTTTTAATTAAAAATATCAATAAATTAGTCCATGAGAGCGAATCTCCGGAGGCGCCTCGAAAAAAAGGTGTTATGCGGTGAACATTATAACTCGTTAACTAATCAATTGAAACAAAAAAATCGAAATGCGTTTGAAAAGTGATATGTTGTCCTATGTAGCGACGAAGCGAAGTCAAAAATGCGATTTTTGCTAAAATTTTCGGTAACTTTGTTATTATAAAATGGAAAAAAATGGTAAAAAAAATACTCTTCGTCACTACCTGTTTATGTGTAAAAATAGTGTACAAAATTTCAAAAGAATCGATCGAGTAAATTTTGAGTTATAATTTTCACGAACTTTAAAAATTTGTTTGCGAGAAAATCGATTGAAAGCTTTTTAATACTTGAATCGAGCAAGAGGGCCAGGCGCTTGAGACGCTGTATCTTCGTTAGTTTTCTCCGATTTACTTGAAATTTTGACACAATACTCTCGACATTTGTATATTTAGAAAAAAAAATTAAAAATGAGTTTTAAAACCCTACTCTTAATGGATGTAATGAATTTTAGAAAAAAGTTTAATGTTACTTCTTATTAAAATACATAATTACTTCTTATTAAAACCATATAGAAATACGGGGAAAATCTCTGTCTTTTTATATCTTTTGCATTGTGTTCACGGCATCTTTTGTTATGCAAATTCTTCTTTTCATTTTTATTTTCAAACCTCCTTTGCCACTTATAGACGAGCCTAGAAATATTAAGAAGGTTTGTGTACCTTTGTGTTCTTCTTCTGATGTCAGTCTTAATATAGCTAAAAATTTCAAGGAACTCTTTGATTCTGAATGATGTTCTCTCAAACCAATGCGATTCTCCAGACATCTGGGTTGATTTTATCTCTGTACCAGGGAGGTCGTCGAACGTACCTACTTTCGAAATAATGACTTATGCAACGACATCACATTTCTTGTTGCAGATAAACGCTTTAACATCTGATGACGGAGTGAGAGATGTTAAATTGTCCGGAGTAAATCACAACATTGAGTCATACACCGGACAATGGACAATTCGTCAGATTTGAATGCCAGTACAATACTATCATAGAAATGCATTATGATCAATCGGACAAATGATTGTGGGAAAACTGTTTTACATGGAGTTTAAAATACACAGATTAAGAGATTATGCAACCTTCTAAATGGGCAATTTTTATTGTTAACAAGTCCCCTGCAACGTGATTTGTACATTATGTTTAGTAAAATCACGCAGTTTAGAGTGTTTTGGATACAATAACCAGCGTTTAGGGTTGAAGGATATAACTCGTAAATACTTGCGATCGGAGAATCTGCTAATAGTCTTTTATTTTTATTTAAAATCTAGCATGTCGAGAAATCACGGGATATTATGACACAAAATTTGAAAAGGATAAATAATTTTTTTTTCTGTAATAAAAATAAAACACTACTTTTGTGTAAAACTACGAGTTTTAATTAATTTATTTACTGACCGGTTTCGCTTTGCTCAACCTTCATCGGGATAAAAATTAATGCTACACTGCTTAATATTAAATACAACGAATCGTAATAATTAATACTACTCTTTGTACCCTGATGATGATTGAGCAAGGCGAAACCGGTCAGTAAATAAAATCTTCAGACTTTCAGACATTTCATCATACATCTTTAGTCCTCTATACATTAGGCAGTTCTTTGACTATGATTTTCTCATGCGGCAATATTTAGATCTATTTAGATGTTTGATTTCATAATTATGTATATGTCTATTAAAAAAATATTTTGGCATTTGGTTTTTCATAACTTTAAGCACAAAAAATGGAGTCTATTTTTAATTGGAATCCAATCATCTCATTTAATTAATCCTTGCATACTTTTATTTCCGCAGAATACATCCCATAGCTCTGTTTTGTATAACTTCTAGCTTATTTAAGCTTCCTATTCTAAGCTGAGAGATTTCTTAAGACATGTACGACTGAGATCAACTTTCAACATTTTGAACGCCAACAATGACATTATGATGTTCGTTTTTTTATCAGTTCAATGTAATTTGTATAAAAAGTATCAGCGATTTTTTTGCTTATCGGTGTTCATATAATAATTTCTGTTTTCCTTGATAACAATGATTAGGTATTATTCTTTCCCTGAGAAAAATTAACTTGAAGAATGTTGCAATGTTCCTGTTCATTAAAATCACTACTTCTAATAAGGAAGTGAACGAAGGCAAACGATAATATGTGAGAAAATATCATAAAATGAGTCGATTTTAATGGTTGCTTTACCACTACTGAACTGAGTACAAGTTACGCACTTTAATCATAACTATTGCACAGAAACTAAGTTATATCAGAATGCATCACTTTGTTATCAAACGCACGTAATAATTAATAATAAAGATTTACTTAGAATGGAGCACTTTTTTTAAATTTTTTTTTAAATAAAACATACAACGAAGTTGCATTCCCATGAGTTATCAAAACTCATTAAGGGATCGCCAATTGGTACATTTGAAAAGATAAACCCAACCCAACCCAATATGCAGACACAATAAATTAAAAAATCAATTTGGTAGGCGGGTATGGGTACCGCCGCCCTGGGAACCATTTATTGGATGACCAACACCTCTGCCACAGGTCACCCCAAGTGGTTCGCTACGTTTGGTGACTTAGCAGGGGTGCCCGGGTTCATGGGGTGATGTTTGACCGGGTCTTGATGGCGGGTGCGTCGGCCCACCTTCTGCGTGGCGGGCCGGATTGGGAGATGCTGGTTGAGGGAGACCCTTTACAACCGGTTACCGTTGTCCGGGCCGCTCGGTAGTACAGGGGCCCGACCCTCAGGCTCACGACTGAGGGTGGGCTGCCCCATCAACGAGTGTAAAAACCCCGCCACTGCTGTTGTGCCGGTTCGTGACCGGAGGGGACCCAGCAGCAGCGTTCGGGGCGCATTGGGCGACCTCTCCAACCGGACTCTCCCTGCCCATCGCCTTGCACCGCAGTGGGTGGGTTGGATTCATACGTCCATCACTCCCGGACAATCTGATCTCCAGCATCCTACCCACCCCTCATACCCTTTCCTTCCCGGACCTTCCATCTCCACTAACAAAAAAAAATATATATATATGAACATACAAACTTACAACCATAACGTAACAACAACGGCGAGAAGCAGGAGTCCCCGGTGCAGGCCAAAACTGTTGGTGAATTTCACCAACATTCGCGGCCTGCACAAAAACCTTAACTCCGTCCACCACCACCTTCTCTCCCAACGTCCTAACCTTCTCTTCCTCTCCGAAACACAGATAGCCGAGCCTCCTGACGCCTCCTATCTGGACTGCCCGGGCTTCACCCTCATGGGCAAATTCAGACAGAAGGGAGGTGTCTGTCTCTTCAGCCGAGCTGACGTCAACTGTGTGCGAATGTTGAATCTGGAAAACTCCAGATTCGACGTAATGTGGGTGCGCGTCAATCTTGCCAGTACGGTAAGGTTTTATGCGTGTTTATACCGTTCACCAAACCTAAACGAATTAGACACGTCCGAGCTCTTCAAACATTTAAGCAACACTATTGATGACCTCTTGCCCCGCTTCCCTACGGCAGAGTTTGTGGTCCTGGGGGACTTCAATGTTCATAACGAACCTTGGTTGAAGTTCTCAGGGTCAACAGCTCAGCTGGACGACAAGCGGAATCCTTTGCCCTTTGCCACGGACTGGAGCAAATGGTTCAGGAGCCCACACGGGTTCCTGATGTCCAGTCTCACCGCTCTAATCTGTTAGACCTGTTTCTAACCACTGTGCCACACGGTTACAAGATTGACGTCACAGCGCCTTTAGGATCGTCGGACCACTGCCTGGTGACGTCGTCAATCCCCGTAACCTTCAGACCGCCAAACGAGAGGCTGAAAAGAAAAGTGTGGCACTACAGGTCTGCAGATTGGTTCGGTTTGCGGGCACATTTTAATGCTTTCCCGTGGTCAACTGTCTGTTTTCGGACTTCGGATCCCTCAAGATGTGCCCAGGAAATTGGTGAAGTCATCGCGTCCGCGATGGATGGCTTCATCCATTCCACTGTTAAAGAAACTGGTGTGGGCTCAAAGCCGTGGTTCAGTCGACAATGCTCTGAAGCAGTGCGACGAAAAAACGCGGCTTATCGAGCCTACAACACATCTCGAACGTCCGAAAACAGAATAGTTTATAACAAAATGTCAAAGGAAAGCAAGAGAATCATAAATAGGTCGAAATTTGAGCACGACCAGCAGATCAGCAGAAAGCTGGCTGCATGCCCGCATGGCAGCAGAGCGTTCTGGTCGCTTGCGGGCTCAATAGGTCGCAATTTCTGCAAATCCAGTCTGCCACCTCTTACCAGAACTGACGGCTCTCTAGCTAATACCGCCGCCGAAAAGGCTAACTTATTAGGCAAAATGTTCGCGGAAAACTCGACCCTCGATGATCAAGGTGCTATCCCGCCGTCGGTTCCTCACTGCGGTTTTCATATGAAAAAGCTGAGGATCCGGCATCGGGATGTACTCCAAGTCTTACGAGGGCTCGATGTTAATAAAGCTAGTGGGCCTGACGGAATACCTGCCCTGGTATTGCAGAGGTGCGCTGCAGAAATAGCTCCAATTTTGACGAAGCTTTTCAAAATGTCCCTGAAGTTTGGGACTGTGCCCTCCGGTTGGAAAAAAGCGATCATTCACCCTATTCCAAAGAAAGGTGACCGCTCCAACCCGGCCAACTACCGCCCCATAGCGATCACATCTGTTCTGTCAAAAGTGATGGAACGTGTGATCAACGACAAACTGCTCACATACCTCGAGAAGAACAAAATTATTAACGACCGTCAATACGGATTCCGGCGGAACCGCTCGTGCGGTGATCTTCTCGCGTATGTGACGCATGTTTGGGGGCGGTGCCTGGAACGTTTTGGTGAAACCCAAACGGTTTCACTGGATATTTCCAAGGCCTTTGACCGGGTTTGGCACCGAGGGCTTGTCAACAAACTGCCTTCTTACGGACTTCCCGCATCCTTGTGTATGTGGATTGCCGACTTTTTGAGGGAGAGGTCGATTCAGGCGGTTGCTGATGGTTTCACCTCTTCCTCGCATTCGATAAATGCTGGCGTCCCACAGGGATCGGTTCTGTCTCCGACTTTGTTTTTGTTGCACATCAATGACCTCTTGACGTGTGCACCGATTCATTGCTACGCGGACGACAGTACAGTCCATGATAGCTTTTTGTTTGACAAACCTCCAAAGGGCTCACAAACCCCAATGGCTCGGAGGGCTTTGAAACAAAGAATGGACGGTTACCTCGAGAGTGTTTCCTCTTGGGGTAAGAATAACCTCGTCGAATTTAATGTTTCAAAGACCCAATCATGTCTGATCACGTCTAAAAGGGATCGAAATGATAATCTAGTCTCCTTCAACGGAAGCATTCTCCCGAACAGGCCTTCCATTGATATGCTTGGTGTAACTCTAAGTGACCAGCTCAGGTACGGGGGCTCCATCGAGGCCAGAGTTAAATTAGCCTCTCAGAAACTGGGCATACTGTACAGGGCACGCAGATACTTTAATAGTACACAACTGCTAGCCCTGTACAAATCGCAAGTGCGCCCCACGGTTGAATTTGGCAGCCACCTCTGGTCTGGAGCCCCAAAATACCTGAAAAAAACCCTTGACTCTGTGCAGAAACGGGCGGTCCGTTTGATAGATTCTCCTAATTTAACTAACGGATTGCAATCTTTAGAGCACAGGCGCCAGGTGGGAATGCTGTCCTTGTTCTACCGGTATTACAATGGAAGATGCTCCGAGGAACTAGCGTCATTGATCCCCTCGGCACCGGTGCATAGTCGGGAAACACGCCAAACGCGCGCTCAACATTTGTACACGGTTGACATTAGTCACATGAGAACGGGTCGTTTCTACGACTCGTTCTTGAGTTCAACAGCTCGGCTGTGGAACGATTTGCCGGCCTCTGTGTTTCCTCCCTCCTACAATATGGGTCTCTTCAAGACCCATGTTCACTCCTTCCTCTCCTCAAAAACACCCTCCACACAGCATCCTCAAAGATGACATAGGCCCTGAGGGCCCTAAATCTTTTTAATATTCTTATGAAGAAATGTAAACAAGACTACTACACAAAACAACTGCAAAAATCTGATAATGATTCTAGGAAAACGTGGCAAGTCATAAATGAAATAACAAATAGAACACATAAAATAAAAACATTCCCTGAAAAAATTGAAACAGACGATAAAATAGTAATAACGGACGTAGGAAAAATTGCGAATAAATTCAACGACTTTTTTACAAATGTTGCCTCAGATTTAATAAATAACAATCCCTCATTTCAAAATAATACACATAAACTGACACAAATGGACACACATTCTGAAAACACTCCTAACCTATCTCAATTTAGACGGGTAACTGAATTTGAAATTATAAAACACATTGAGAAACTTAAGTCAAATACAGCCAATGGTCCAGACGAATTAAGCTGTATCACAATCAAGACTATTAAACAACACATTTCCATGCCCCTGCAACACATTTTTAATTCCTGCTTTGAAAAAAACATTTTCCCAAACGCATTTAAACTCTCAACTATTGTACCGATACATAAATCTGGATCCTTCTCGAAACTTGACAATTACAGACCGATTTCTTTGATATCGCAACTTGCAAAGATATTAGAAAAAATTATAAAGTCACAAGTATTAGAGTTTTTAGAAGCTAATGCACTTTTGTCCCCAAACCAATATGGTTTTAGATCAGGTCTTAGTACAGATGATGCTTTATTTAATCTGACAAAAAATATATACACCAATCTTGACTCAAATATGAGAAGTATAACAATCTTTTTTGATTTAAAAAAGGCTTTCGATACCGTTAATCATAATAAACTGATTAGAAAACTTAATAACATTGGAATTAAAAATGATTGTTTGTCACTCTTAACAAATTATTTACTTGATCGCAAACAATCCACCAAAATTGGTGTAAATATTAGTCAACCAGCATCAGTGAGACATGGGGTTCCACAAGGAACAGTTATCGGACCGTTATTGTTCCTAATCTATATTAATGATCTATGTAATATTAGCATTCCGGGAAAACTATTCTCGTACGCGGACGATACTGCAATCACAGTTCATGGTAAATCCTGGGATGATGTCTCTGAAAATGCAAATAAGTGCACATCCATTGTCAAAGAATGGCTCAACCAAAACCTCCTAACTCTGAACTGTGAAAAAACTTTCTATATTCCATTTTATAATACCAAAAAGACGGCACCCTTAACTCACTTAAATATAAGGTTTCACAAAAATACTTGCAATCCTATATTATGCTCTAGCTGTACAGAAATGAATACGGGAAATACAGTTAAATACTTAGGAATTATAATAGACAGCCAACTCAAATGGACAGATCACATTCAAAAGCTTGTTAATAAACTTAGGTATTTAACTTATATTTTTAAACGTTTAAAATACATAGTTGACATTAAAAGAATAAAATTGGTGTATCATGCATTGGTGCAATCATCAGTATCTTATGGAATAATTGGATGGGGGGGTGTGTATAATACACACATTAAGCCACTAGAAATAACTCAAAAATTAATACTAAAAATAATGTTGCATAAAGATATAAACTACCCCTCCGTGCAATTGTTCCATGAGGCTGAATTGTTAGATATAAGAAAAATTTACTGTAAACAATGTTTAAAATATATATTTACACGAAATGTTATTTTTACAAAAAATGAAAAGCGTTTTAGTAATAGGTTAAATAATGTATTTGAAGTTCCACTGTGTAACACTAGGCTTGCGCAAAGACATGCATATTTTATTATACCAAAAATATATAATGCTTTCTATAAGGCTACAGAAATTGATTGTAAAAATATATCCACCTACAGCAAGTATAAAAATGTATTAAAGTCTTGGATAAATACCGTCGACACAAACATTTACTTGCTGTAACATCTGACCTATGCTGTAACTTAACCAAATTTTTATTATTCTTTATAAACGTCTTTTGAATGTATTTCAGTAAACACTAAATCTATTCTTTATGTATTTAATTTAATTTTTTTTTTTTAAACTTCTACAATATATTGTATGTTTATGAGTAATTATCTGTCTTAAAATCACTCAAGTATACCCACGAACTGGCGATGCCTATGTGGGATTTTTTTGGTTAATCTAATCTATTTATGTTATTCTCTACTTTTTTAAAACTGTTTGTATAAAAAGTTTGTATCACAAAATGTTACCAACTGTACCAAAAAAATTGTTAATAAATAAAAAAAAAAAAAAAAAAAAAAAAATTGTTACGCAGATTTCCAAGCATATAGAGATCTCGAATACTTTCTCAATTCCGCATAGCTTCATCTCTTACTAATTAGGGCGAGGGATTCTATTGGTTAGTGTTTTCACCCCGCTGCATAATTAATAATTTGAGGTAACTAGCGTAACTTTTTTGTAAAACCCAATCTTTCTTTCTGGATTTCATTTTATTTTAATTGGGTACCTAAATGTCTAATATTTTTAGAATTAAAAAAAAAACAAACATTTTAGCTGCTTGCGACGTATGGCACCATCGCAAATACTGACTACCTCGAAACGCGAACGAGTAATTTTATGTCAGTCGAGTTTGGATCTCTCCGCGCGTCGACGTATGCACGTGGTCGTGATAATTCAACTATGTTTTTCTGAATCTTTATGATGGAATCTAGGAAATCAGGAGATTATCATAACTATTTAACTTGTGTTTTAGTAACGATTTTTCAGAACGCATTTTTCTCTTAGTTTAGAATTCATCGAGACTTTTAAAAATGTATCCGGCAAAATTTTACGTTTGCTGTGTTTAATGAATATTTGTGTGTCAAATTAATTTTAGTTTAGTGATGTATTCGGAGTTTACTTTAACAGCTCTTAATTTTTTCGGCACCAAGGCGATTTTTGATAAACAGATCGATATATACAAATTTCATAACACCAGAGCTTACCATTATATATAGAAACACTCTTCTGCTAAAATGCAATGTTCTGTAAAAATTTTGAGTCAATCTATCGATTACTTTCCGAGATTTGCGAACGCAAATATACTGAATCTAAATTTGTATACAAATAGATTGCTGTAAGTATTAAAAACGACCAGGTTGTACATTCGCGCAATACATATTTTTAAGAATTTTTTCATATAACGATAATTTGTATTGTCCCAAAAAACATACTAAAATAGTAAAGTTACGCTAGTTACTCAAAATTACTAACTGTGCGCCGTTTAAGCTTAAATAGTGATTCATTAAAGGGATGTCACAGCTAAGATGACCGATAAAAGCTCCACTTTTAGCGGCAGAAAGCAGGTTGCTTCCCCGGTGCTAGCCACGCCTGAACATCTGGCAGGACTGACCCAAAAGACGCTTCATGAATCGTCTACTTCGGAGTTCAGCTAACCCAGAGGAGAAAATACTCGTTGAAACCCCTTTAGTAAATGCCCTTTAATATTGATTTATGGTCACCAAACAGTTTGATGGTAAGTTTTTCCGCCATAATGGGACCCGCCTCTTTCACTTTCATATTGCAAAATATAGTTCGAAATAATGCTATAACTTCCCACCAAATATGTTTGTTATCTGACGCATTTATCTCAGTTCGCGGGATAGCTATGAAAAATGCATGTGAAATGTTTATTACCCTCGCGTTACAGCTTCAAATAGCGTTTTTCTTCTGCGTTGTTATAAGTTTAGTCACAATAATAATTCATTTAAAATATATTGCCTATATCGTGTGAAGTATTTGCCTGCACGCGAGATAATCGGGCGTGTTGTTCGCCAATAACAATATTGTATTGTTAACTGACGTTATGTACAGTTAACAATACAATATTGTTAGTTGAAGAAAATATTTGGTAAACAATTTCATTTATTTCAGTTTGACACGTAAGGCTCGCCTGAGAAACAGACAATTACTGTTGTAAAAATGTGTACTTTATTGAGATTAATGTCTGAACAATAAAATATATATGTTATGACAACAACCTTTGTGGCGAAGTGGCGGCTCTTTGGTTCTTGGTTCTGAACCTAGAGGTCGAAAGTTAAAATTCCGGCGTGGGCGAAAGATAGTGTGAAAGAAAATTAATAAAAAATCTGTGAATCGCATCACGGTGAAAAGTTCGGAGAATGAGAAACCAAGATTAAAAATCGAAACTTTGCTGATATTTTTTTAGTGTTTTTTGTTTAAAAAATTTGAACAAGTCATAAATTTTTTTTTGTTATTTATTTTTGGGGTTTTGTGCCGTGTTGTGCTACCTCCTTCTTTAGCCAACGTTTCGGACAGCGTTACAGTGTCCATCATCAGGGCAGATGAGCCTGATGATGGATACTGTAACGTCGTCCGAAACGTTGGCTAAAGAAGGAGGTAGCGCAACACGGCATAACACCACCCAAAAATATATAACAAATATATTTTTGGGGTATATTATTTTTTATTTTTCAAACCTAAAATCATACCCGAAGTCATAATTTTTTTTTTAGATAATTTTTACGCTCTGTGTAAATTCTATTCAATTTCTTTTATTATTTCGTTATAGGCCAGTTGCTTCATAAAACTGAAATAATCACTGGAATAGAACTTTAACAGAACGTGAAAATGAACTTCAAAAATTTGATGAATTGTTCATTTTTTTTTAACAATTTGTCCATTTCGGTTTTAGTATTTGGTGTCAGTATTTTCCTATTTTTGATCTCTCCATATTTTGTATCCAGCTTATTTGAGATTTATATTAAAATGTTGTTGTGGTTTTTGAATGAGGGTGGGATTTTATTGTAGAGTTTAATACCTTAGAACCTTTTTTACCCAAATGTTGTTTTTGTAGCTGTTTGTTGGTTATATTTTTGACCCTGAGATCTAGTGCTTCTAATATACGTGATAGTTGTTATTTCTTGTGTATTGTATTTATTAATGTGGAGGAGTATAATTTTAAAATAAAGTTGTTTAATTGACACGATGTTAAGATTGGTGAAAATTTTATCAGTGCTAATTCTTACAGAGACTTTCGAAATAATTTTAGGAATGGCTTTTTGGGTTTTAATTATAAGTGGAATCAGTATAGGGTCATTTGCACTGCCTATTAGAAAATATACCTTAAATGATTCAGGGCAGATGATGGACGATGATACGTTGACTAAAGAAGAAGCAAGCGCAACAAAGCATAATACTCCAAAAATTAAACACGATAGTTCATTTGGTCGTGAAATTAATTGTTCAACCACATCTAACCTGAAATGATTCTGATACTGGGATAAATGTTGATTACATGATATACTCGTACCTACAGATGTGGCGGATGGAGTTAATTGCTTAGAATAAACGTACCTGCAAGAATGATTTATGTTATTGCTAATCTCTGGAATCGTTAATAATTCATCTTCTATCGACTTTAATATGCTGAACCACAACTGTTAATACTAATTCCACATTTAACAGATCTTTTCTTACTCTTCTTAGGCTCGTAATATTTATATTGTTATTTCCTTATGTTATTTATGATTGTTTTTATGTGAATACCGTATTTTCCACTAGGGAACACTCCGAAAACTTACCTTGTACAATAAATTATTTTAAGTGATTCATTGTGAAACAACACAAATTAATTAAATAAAATTTATTTGCCATGCCAGGGTTTGAACTCTCAACCTCCGGATTGTTAGCGAGAGTTTTAACCCTTGACCACGGAGGCCGTCAGTCATGTTGTATAAAATTTATTGCTGTACCTACTTGCTGGGAGTGTGTCATAATATCTACCTGAAAGTTAATTTGTCTTTTCCCTGCTGAATGGACGTACAGTGACAATTTTAAAACACACTTATTAAATACTTTAACCGACCTTTAAAATATATTGTAACAGCGTAAGACTCATGAAAAAACACTGGATATTCTGATAAAATTGTGGGGTTTCTGATTCTCATTGCCTTTCAAAAACAAATAGTGTCAATTTTCTTTACAATATAATAAAATTTTCTGTTGACAAATTAAAGAGACAATAAATGTCATAATATCGATAGAAATGGATGATAAAATGGCAACTGTAAATCATGGAATATGCAGGGTTTTTAATATTGTAGTGTCCTCTGCGTACAAAGTCGTGTGCTCTTCAAGCAAACTTTCTAATAAATGTGAATATCTTAATTGACCTGCCAGGTATATCAGTCCAAAACTTAAACAAAATAAATACAAATATAACTGGTCAGTGGCTGAGTTGGGATAGCGTTTGGATCCCACACAGGCTTCGCATGTTCGATTCCTCGGCTGGCTAAGTCCTCCAATACGACACAACACACAGACAACATTTGCAGCATGCTGTGGTGGTAATAGGAGATTTTCAAATATTGTCAGATTATTCGTAACACGGGAAAGTTTCTCTCTTTTAAAAAAAAAAAAATTATTTTTGTGTAAAATTATTTATGTACCTGATATCACTGTCTGATATATTTTTTTGAAAATTTATAGTTTATTAAACTTAACTTAACTTAATGAATATTTTAAATATTCCAACTCTAGAAAGCAGACGAAAAATAAACGACCTAACCTTTTTATTAAAATTATTAAACTCTAAATTCGGTTGTTGTGAATTCCTGCAATTAATAAATCTTCATGTACCTACACGAACGTCTAGACAAATATTAACATTTTATATACAAAATCTCATTCCAAATATAGTTTGCATTCTCTAAAACAGCGTTTACATGGTTTTGGTAACAAATATTAAAACAATATGTTGATAATAAATTAAATTTGTCAAACTTCAAAGGACGTATGTGCCAACTATTTCTTCCTCTTCATAAACTATCTTTATCTCTATTTTTCTTAACCTTATTCTATGTTACTAACTTTGTGTCAACTCTTATATTTTATGTTACCTATATTTTTTTCTAACATTTTATGTTATTTCCTGTTTTTTGTCAAAAACATGTACCGCACTATATGTAAAAGCCCTACGGGCGTTTAAATACATAAAACTAGACAAGTTTAAAACATTATTCAGGAATACAATTTCAAATCACGCATATACCACGTCTATTTAAAGATATTTCTTCTGTAATACATTAGTAATAATGCAATCATCGCATTGTTCGTATTTGCGAAAACATATGAATCCGATTATTTTATAAAACTTACTTGTCAAAATTATGACAATGGCTTGTCAACGTTACAGAAAGAACCGCAACAAGCACTTACGCTTTTCCACTATCATTACCATCTTCCAAAATTGAAGTCGTAAAATTACGACTAATGCGGTGATATTACGGAATTAGTTTTATCTGTGTGTGATTTGGAAGCTATTCAGATTAACAAAGCCTGTCAGGCAGCAAATTCCCTCAACGGAGGAAGTGGATAATCGTGTTTTCCCATGTTTACGTTGTCTTCTGAAGATCTAAGGTCTAGTGCTGGTGTAATCGGGTGTTGTGTTTGTAGTGGAAGATGCATTAGAGAAAACTTCAGAAACAGAGCTGATTGATTAACTTATGCTTTACAATAGCGTTACTATTAGAAGATAAAAACCCTTTCTGAAAAAAAAAAAAATTATAAGCACCTATAATAATTTTTTTTTCTTAGAGTGAATATTCTAAATATATTAGTTTTATTTTATTTTATACAATTCGCGCCAAGAGTACTTTACCGTATTGTCAAAAATTATCGTTCTTCAGTAAATAATGCAGTTTTATGTAGAATTTTTGTTTTATTTATTGCTTTAACACAGTAATTCAAACAACATCTGAACTGTTATTTGCGTTTTAATTGAGTTATTTCGCTAAAGTTTTTTCAAAATATATTACGAGGTTTACTGTTTTACTATATTATTATTGCCTTATTAATTATTTTTTTACTATGTAAATATGGTAATGTATCAATTGGTTGTATATTTTATGCTTTAGTGTTTTTCTCATACAAAGTTCTTGCAATATAACAATATAAAATTGAATATTTTTAATGCATCAATGTATTAATCTAAAATCATTTTTGTAGCATCCCGAAATAAAAAATTAACACTAATGTATTAAGTCAAAAACAAAAAGATTGCGTACTAAAATAAAAAAAAAATACATAAAAAACATGTCAGTAGAAATAGTAAAAAAACAATGTCACCAAAGTTGCCTTCAAAACAGTTTATCGGTGTTCGATCCTTAATTGTGGAATTTAAAAAAAATTTAAATGTTTATTTTTTTAAAATTATTTATGCATCCATTAATTTTTCATTTAATTTATCTGCGCTAGTATGAAACATTGTATTTATTTACACTATTGTAGTGCATTCAACTCAGGGGAAAGTGTGACGATTTATCTTGACACATGTGCGTGTGAATGCATAGATTCTGTAGTCTACAGAAGGCGATTGTAATTTGTCGTGTAATTGGGTGGGTCAGTAGTAAAAGATAGTATAACCAGATTTGAAGTCTATTAAATAACAATAAAGAAAGTCGCACGAAGCGTAATTATTCCAAGTAGAATGACACGTCCATTGTCTCGCTGTATGTGTGTCATTCGTTACTTGATGAGAAGCTTCTCTTCTAACTCGTAATGGAAAAATAATTGGATTTTTAAATCGAACTTTTTAATGTGATTAAAGTTGAGAAGTTGTGAATTATTCGATTCAAATGGATTAGAAAACTAATGACACTTTTTTTACCCGTCACGCAAATGCGTACTTTTCATGATACCATCCCATAACTGAGCATTTTGCTAGCTACTGATTTGATTTACGACGATGCTTTAATCTTTTCATAAAAGATTTCTAATTACGTCGGTGATTTGCAAAAAGCCTAAGTTTTCAAAGTTTTTTTTTTGTAATTGAAAAATATCCATTTTTAGTAGTCATTGATTTAATTATCGTACAGAATATTAACAACTCTAAAACAAAAAATGTGAAACACAAAAATCAGAAAAAATTTCGTTCACATCTAGGAATTGATCCCAGGACCTCAGCCTTGCCGGGACTTTGCTTTGACGGCTGAGCTAATGCGATCCACCTCCTTAGGTGTTACTTAATTATATCATACTTCGATTAAGGCGCCGTATACCCGCTCAAAAAGAATAAGATGGAGAGATATGTAATAACGAATGTTGAAGAGAGCGCGCTAATATTTAAAACGATAAAATTGTGAAAATGTTTAATAAAACACGACTAAATAGTGCAAATATTTTTAAATAGCTTAAAATAGTGCAAATATCTCGTGGGGGTTGTCTAAAACAGCATTCAAATAAACACTGTGAATTTTTTCATAACATGTAAACTTGTAAAATAACTGAAACAAACGTGTTTATAATAATTTTCGGCGAATTCCGAATTTCATATAATTTGCGTAAAGTGTTTAAGGTAAATTTGTAATAAATCGGTAGATATGGGGTATGCCATGCCTTAACAACTACAAACATTTTCTTTACTTTACTATCGAATATTTTTTGGCTGCTATCTTTGTACGTAATTGCAAGTATTTACCCGAATTTAATTGCAATCTTGAGAGTATCTTGGATAAATATATAATTTTTTTAATAAGATTAGGTATCACAATTTAAGGTTTTAACTAAAAAAATTATTCCACTATAAAAATATTGGTAATTACCAACTCTGATAAGTTGTGCAAAAAACTTGATTCGATTCACTCATTTTCTTATCAGGTCAATGGATTCAATCAAATGAATGATTTTACACGTTTATGACAGGAGGTATAACGAAGACCACCAAGATGGGACTCGTCCCATTCATCATTTTCCCCATATTTCTAAACAAAGCGGAAACATGAACACTTAGAAATTTGGTGGTGGAGAAAAGTACTCAGGATTAATTACTCAAAATGTGTCCATTATGGAAGAGCTAAGCATCTGCAAACGGTTTTCAACCATCTGTCTACAACGTATTTTAAGATTATTTGGATACGTCGCTCGCCAAACTGAAGACTAACTCATAGTTACTGGCAAAGTGTTTGGCAGAAGAATAATGATAATAATATTTGTATGATATAGCGCCGTTTTTATGAAAAATCACCTCAAGAGCGCTGTACAAACTTACAATATATTTCTAAAATCTAGAAAAACTTTAAACTAGACAAATAATTAAAACAACTTATGACAAAAAATTGCATCAATCGGTTGATGCAATTTCAATGTCATCGATCACTGATACAAAAAATATACGTACAATGTCTCGACCAATGAACGCGATTCTGCCTAAACATGTATACAGGACCATACTTACCTGGGAGGTCGCTTAAAATTTACACTGTTTATTGTCTATAACGAAATTTAGATATTATAGTTCAAACGCAGAGGACATAATTGTGAACGGTTCCATTCCAACTCAGAACCAAGTCAACTCATCAACTCTTTGGAAAGTCATTAAAAGCTATGAAAAAAAAATTAAAATAGCCGTTAACCCTAACCTAACATAACCTATTTAACCACTTTTTTAAAATATTTTTTATCATCACCCTTTATGACCTTTCTGAGGTGGTTCTGAGTTGGTTTCATTCTGATTTGGCCGTCACCATTGTGAACACATAAAAATGTATTGTAACACATAAATATGTTAAATGTATTTATTCCTGAAATATATTTTAAAATTAGTATATTATATCATCTTTGATGAGTGTATTTTTGAAAGCAGAAGCAACATTTTAAGGTGGGAGGTATAGTAGTACAAGGATTTGATCTACTTATGTCATAGGAAGGACACCAATGCGCTGAAGTTACAAGTCGGGGGCGGTGGTTCCCCATGCAGCGCAAAATCAAAAGAAACTCCATGAGGAGCGGAGCAGCTTTTTTCACCACGGAGACGGAAGGTTAGGTATGTTTTAATTTATGGAATTCAGAAAAAGGAGTTTAATTTGTTTTTAACTAAATGTCGCAAAAATGTTATTGCTTGTACTGACAGAAAACTAATTATATCTTTTTCCGTGCAGAATGATTGTGCTTGATTAAGATCAAACTGTACATTGCAATAATACAATTGCAATAAGAATAAAAAACCGATTGATTAATGTTCCGCATTCAATCATCCACATTGATTCGAACAACCACCATTGGCAGCATCAATTTTAATGACATCGTTCGATTTAATTACATACCAACCTTTTACGGTGAGGCTTTGAAATCATGAATTAGAAAAACCTTCAACAAAGACCAACGCAATCATTTGTTTATTACTTTCTAAACAAACGTTTAATGTTAAGTATTCCTACGTGAACCATTTATTTCAAATGTTTCAACCCACTTATAAAATTATCAAATGAAATCAGCTTAAATATCCAAGGTACTTTTTATTTTATCAACAGAACTTAGCCTATTGAGATCCAAAATTTATTTACTAGACGAAAAAACCTTATTTTAGATTTTCTTTCAGGATGAAATAAATAACAATAATAAATAATATCATAATACCAATCTATACTAAGTAATATTATAAATGCGAAACTGCGTATATTTGTTTATTACGCTTTCACGCATAAACCAATTAACCGCTTTTAAACATTTTTTCACCAATAGAAAGCTACATTAAGATGGTCCAAGCTCTCATAGTAAATAATTTTTTTTTTCAAATATAGGTGTCGCCATCCCCTTGATTTGTTACAAGTACCATTTCTATTATGTGTAATAAATTTCAGCCCCCTATCTTATATATAAGGGGGTGCTCATCGAATTAGAAGTTTCTGACAAAAGTTCAGGATTTTAAGTAAAACACGTAATTTAAGGTTTATTAATATAACAAGTATTTTAATCAAATACGTATATTTAAAAGTTTAACACACGATACTGTCAAGTAATAAAAAGTAAAAATTAAGCATTTTACAAAAAAAATTCAAAAACAACACTCGATCGAGCACCCCTTTCTGCTTGTGCTATCTCGCTGAAATTTTACTATGTTATTACAATACATGTAACAAATTCACGGGGTGGCCAAATGAAAAATATTAAAAAAAAATTTTGGACCACTTTACTGTACATAATAGTAAGCTCTGGCGTAATGAAATTATAAATATTAATATATTACATTCATTACACGTTTTCTGTCGCTAACAACAGCGAGTTATAGCTAATGTCAGAAAACAAATCGTTGCCGTGGAAACGATGTTGATATATTTGCGGGAAATTTTATTTCAGGCGTCGAAGTTAATATCTATTTATCTATCTATATAAAAATAAAAATGAATCTCCGAAATGTTTGTACGCGTATAACTTCCGAACGACTGCACCAAATTGGGTAATTACGTTTTTATACTACTGGTGAGCTCTAGCATTATGAAATTCAGGTGGCACGTGAATTGTTTGAAAACTGAATGTACGAATTAATGTATGAAAAGGGGGAGTGGGGAGGGGGGAGGAGGGGAGGGATAATTGATGAGTGCAAGCGCTACAGTAATTTCCCCCTAATAACATGCGAGCGAAGCCGCGGGTAAAATCTTGTATTTAATAAAACGATTGAAAAATCTAATTTTAAAACGAATAATCAAAAATAAAATTTTCTGTTGTATGTCCATCTTTCGTAGCTCTAGTTCAACGAACCCTAAAACTCGGATTTGCTTTGAATTTATTTGAGTGTTATTTTCAAAATTGGATCTATTTGTTTAAAGAATTCAGCGATTAAATAATACCTACCTTTAATTACCATTATTAAAGTTAATTGATTTGTGATTTTTCATGGGACTGTGCTTGTTATGTTAGAATTGTAAATCTCTTGGGTATAGCGTTAAGGTTATCTTAAATAATTAAATTTAAAAATATAAAATCAGATCATCATAGCCTGTTGGAATATGCCAATAGATATTCTATTAATTATTTGCTGGTGAGAGGAAAAGTAATTATCACGTATCATTATCAACAACCACTTGCTTCAGAACAGATGTAATATCGCATGAAAAGATTTATTCAAATTATTATTATGGTTGCGAGATGAATTTTTTCAGCGTTTGAAATGTCATGTTACATAACGAATTTATGTACTTTTTACAGCGAATCACCCTTTCAAACCAACAATAAAAATCCTACTTCTTTTTTAGTTAGTGGAAAATCGTTTTTCACTGTATTTTGGTGTGTTTTCATCAATTTCATTGGTGGTTTTTGATTAAAATTAAAAGTACAATATTTTATAATATTACAGCAAATTACTAAGCGTGTGTACTTGACCATTAATATGATACTAATTTTACTCTCTTTGGATGTACTTGTCTGATACTATTTTATGCTTAATGTGAAACTGATAATTAATTAAAAATAATTGTTTTGTTTAAAATTATAATGTCACATCACAAAGTATCTGCTTCATATGAACTGATAATAATTAATGTTTGTCTAATGAAATGAGTTTTCGAGATACCGAGATCTAATTTTTTTCTAAAAATATCTTAAATTTACTGTAATCAACAAACTTTTTGAGGAGGAATAACTGACGAGGCTTTTTTTAAATCAAGTACAAAAATATAATTTATTTGCCTATGAAAGCATCGTAACTAAATACCTACGGAAAAATAAACAACAGGTATACAGTAGAATCCGTTTATTGTGACTCCGCTTATATTGACCAACCGCTTAATTACACAGGGAAGTTTGGTTTTCATATAAAATTCTTTATAACAAAGTCGGATATAATGACTTCGCTTATAGTGACATGTCGCTATATTATGACCCATTTTTAATAAATTATGTCCTAATTTCATGGAAAATTATGTTGGTTATAGTGACCGACATGATTCCCAACACCTTTGGCAGTGATCGGGAGGGTTACGTGACACCCGACGAAGTTAATATGCTGTGTTTCTCTCGTCACGAGTCTTAATACGCTCTTTTCTCATGTCACGAGTCTTAATATGCTGTGTTTCTCTCTATTAAAATAAATACATACATACACCTTACAAAAACAGGAGGTTGATTATTTTCTACAAAATGCTTTGTATGACGTCCGCTTAGTATGACGTGTTTGTCATTTCCCTTCGATGTCATTATAAACGGATTTCACTGTATTCCCTTTAAGCACCTATACATTCCATTGATTTTATGCACTTTATCTTATGTTATGCCTTTGAGTGTGTTTGAGTAGGTTATGTGCGAGTATGTGTATGTATGCTGACTATGTTATATCAATCTGTTAGTATATTTTATGCCTTTGCAAATTAGTCACTTGTAATGTTATTCTTCTACATCTATTTTCTATATTGCGGTTTCTCGTTATATGTGTGGTTTAGTATTATAATTAATATTGTGAAATTGCGCTGCTGACCAACTGCTTTGGCAGTTTAGCGGGTGCTTATTATACAGAAACAAATCAATTACTTGCAATTACAAACAAATAATTTATGATGGAATTCCATTTTAATGTGTCTTCGAGTTTAAAAACCTTCTTAATATATTTATTATTATTTTTAAACTTTTCTCAACACACTTTTTTTCTTCAACAGGTTTCTACATTCTAAACATGCATCATAAATTATAAGGAATTCAATTAATTTCAAATTCTACAGTAACAACCATATTTTTTGCTTATTAACTAAATTCTTTTAAGTTAGATTTATTACTAGCGAGTTCCCAGCATGCGTTGCAATGCCACTTAATAAAGAAATTGTTTATCTCTGCATGTCCTTTCCCATTTGTCCCGTTCCCCTTCCGTCTCCCCTTCCTCTCCCACGCCCCTTCTCTTCTTGCGTTCCCACTCCGCCTTCCCTCTCCCCACTCCCCTCGACCTCTTCCCCCGTCCCGCGAACCCCCCTCCCGAGTTCCTCTCCCCCCTCTCAAGTTCTCCTCCCCCCTCGTGGATTTGCCTCCCCCCTCCCGCATTCCATACATTCATTCCCGGTACATTCAGATTTTCAAACAGCTCGTATGCCACCTATTGCAATTTTTTAAATCAAATTTCATAATGCCGAAACTCACCAGTATATATAGAAACCATCTCTAGCAGGCCCAAAGTTTCATCGCAATCGGATAAACTGTTAGCAACGCATAATTTCATGATGCCGTTATTTACTCTTGTAAATAGTAAGAATCGCGGGCATGCTCAAAACCCCAAAGTTTCATCGTGATCGGATGAATGGTTTACCAACGCATAGCATACATAGGCAGAAGCAAAAATATTTTAATTTTTGTATATATAGATTAAATTTAACCACAAGTAGGATTTCTTTTTCTAATTAAGTAATAGAAGTTTAAAAAACTAACCCATTTGTCGTGATTTTTTAAAAATTTTTCGTAGTTTAAATAAAAATTTTTTTAATGTTATTTTGATCACCACTTTCCTTGCTTACCTGTTACTGTTAGGGATTATTCCTACTGTTATCCTGAACTACCCACATTTGTTCCTACTTACATCAGCGAGATCACAAGTTAAGTGCCCTGAAAGTCTTCAAAGTGACAGCCGTGTTCCATGATCAGTATCTTGACTTCTTCAAAATTACAACAACTGGCGTTAATTGGTGCAAAGTGAAGATGTCACCCAAAGATATTGGACAAGCGACAACATTATCCTGCTGCTGTGAGTTTATGCTATACATTTTTTTTTATTCTCTAACGAAAACATAAAGGATTTTCACGGTAAAAAGTATACGTTGTTCGCCACCCACATCTGTATCCAACGTATCACGATAGTTCTCTAATGTTGACCGCGACTGTAGATCAATATGTCATGTTGGCAACATGTATGAAACCCCTTTCTCCGTCATTAGACCACCATTTCTTTTCACATGTTGAGACCCGTCGACATATTTTAGTCACGTCATCATAAATACTATTAATCTGTTCACCTGGCGGGAAAATACGTCAACTTTTAATTGTGACGTTAACTGATCACTGTCCTTAATAAAGACGGTTATTATTACGTCGTTACGAGATAATTGAATGTAGAGGATACGGGTTGTTGATCAATGATCACCGAGAAGAGATTTCGAAATTCGAATAAAATTCGTAAAATAATTGACGAAATGTTTTTACGTAACAAAAATGATTATCATTTTCAAGTGTCCTGTAGGTATTGTCAAAATAAAGCAGACAAAAATAAAGAGCGCTGCAATCGAATGGTTTTAGTTGGCAACACCAAGATGGTTGAAACTAGTTGGAAGGAAAAAAGATAAAACTTTAAAAAAGCACCAATTATTTCAAGATAATTTTTTCATATCAATATTTTGATATGAAAAATATTAAGTGAGTTCTAATTCCTGAAAGGAGACGATTCTACATTACACGTATCCCAAGAAAACATTTTTTTTCGAACTTTTTTTTTTTTTTACATTTAATGGTATAAATGCAAGGTGCTCATAGATAATGCACATAATATATTTAGGAAACCATTTAAAGAAGTTAAAATAAACTAACAGTAGGTAGGTACAACTACTTCTGAAGGTTGCGGGATCGAATCCCGGCGTGGCAAAAAAATTTTATTTGATTAATTTGTGTTATTTCGTAATTTATTCATTTAAAATAATATAAAGTATATTTGCAGCACGTTTCAGAGTAGAAGATACTCTCAGTATCGCCCTGGTGTAAGACCACCATTCAGAATTGAAACGGGTTAAAATAAATAATTATCACTTAATTAGAGCGCCTTTTCTCAATTTTAATAAATAAACAAGTTAACCGACTTTTCACTCTTTCATCATCGTTATAATGTAGTTAGGATTTAGTTGACGAATACAAAAACACGTAAAAATAAGAAATCAGAATAACTCTCATCGGCAGTACCTGCCAGGTATTTGAGGAATTTTATGTGAAAATCGTCTTAAATTCTTCTCAACGAAGAGTGCAATTACGGAAGCATCATTTTTCCTTTGATCCTGGTTACAATAACCCGACAAGCTAGAATTATTACAAAATTGCAGTTATTTGATAGACGTGTATTTTGTATGTAGTTTTTTCTGACATCAGTAAGATGGCAGTTGGCAGTGAGAAATCTCTGTTACGGTTAGCTATCACGCGAGGAGGTCGTTAGCTTAAACTGTGGGTAGACAAATGTATCGCTTTAAAATAAAATAAATGCCCCTGAATATGACACTTTTTTTATTTTTATGTGAATACCTCACAAGAGTTCCGACTGCTCCCATCTGGAACCAGTGAGACTATGGCATTCCCGATTGGGGTAGGTTGTGAGGCTGAAGATAATGGGAAAGTTCCTGACTGTTCAGATCTGGTCATCAAACAAGGTATTGTTTCAATTATGAATGGTAGTCTTACTCCTGGGGTTTTCTTTCAATCTGGAACGTGACACAAATATACTAAGCATTATTTTTAATTAATTAATTGTGAAATATCAAAAATTAATCAAATAAAATTTATTAAATGTATATTTATAAATACATTGAATTTTAAAGATCTTTTAAAATCTTTAATCAACTCAATTATAACCATGCATTTAAATGGTGAACCGATTGTCGATCCCCATTAATTAATCTCCAGGAAGTATAATTATTCCCTTCCCTCTCCCCCTCCCTTCCCCCTCCCCCTCCCTTCCTCCTACCACCCTGCCGCTAAACTATATGAAATATACTCATTTTTCAACCCATAGCTCACCAGAATATACATAAACCTTGGCGAACATGCGAACAACAACTCACCAAAGTTTCATCGCAATCGAATGAATAGTATAGGAAATAACTTCATAACGCCAGAGCTCACTATTTTACCACTAAATATAAACCATCACGGGCATGCACACATCAAATCCTCAAAGTTTCTTCGCAATTGTATGAACTGCTTAGGAACGCGTAAGAGGCAAATAAAGAAACATTCATTTTTGTATATGATTTACTAATTTCAAGCCTAAAATCATCTTCAAATATACCTTTGATCATAACTTCGTTTGGATATCAAATGAATTTATTTAAACTGCCAATTTTTTTTAATATACACTAGTATATTCAGTATTATATACATATAGTTTCATCCTTGATGCATTTGAATGTAAATATGTTTTTTAATTTTGTTATTCGGCGGTACATCTTCTCTACATACCCCTCCGGGGACACTTGATTATATTTTGTGTTAGTAGGTATACCGTATTTTCCCCGAACCGACTGCATATTGTACATAAGTATTCCAGGGGGCCAAATGTCGGGAGATCAACTGTCATGGAATTAATCTAAATACCTAACTATTTCACCTCACGGAAAAAGTTTAAAAAAGAGACATCTTCATTCTTGTTCATCTTGACGAAACCGTATGGAAAAAAATCGAAATAATTTATCGATTCGTTGCGTGAAATTCGAGGTTCGGATAAAACCGAATTTGCGAAAGGTTTTAGTATTTTAATGTTTCACAAATTAGGATTGGTAATCCGGTAATAATTCGAGACCATGTTTATGAACTATAATTCCTCGATCATCCATACCGAAATGATGCGTGTAATCTCGCCGTAAAGAATCAATATTTTGAAGTTTTTTGCAGGAAATGGTATGGGAACTCTTTAATATCTGAGTAAATATTATTGGAAAGAGTTATGACCTTTTTTATTAACAATATTTAAGAAGCCATGTAATAACAGTTCTTTAAGGTTATTCTTTTTGAAGAGATTCCTTTTTATACATTATCTTCACACAGGAGGCCCCGGAAACAATATTCTCTCAGGGCCTATGTTATCTTTCGGTATGCTATGTGGAGGGTCTTTTTAGGGAAAGGAAGGAGAGAAAGTTCTGGGAAGGAAAAAGGTATGAGGGGTGGGAAGGAATCTGGGAGTCAATGTGTTCAAAAGTGATGAATGTATGAATCCATCCCTCCCACTGCCGTGCAAGGCAGTGGGTGGAGAGAGTCCGACTGGAGAGATCAAAACGTCTCCTTCTACCAGACTCTCCCGATCCGGCACGCCACACAGTAAGTGGGCAAATGCACAGCTATACAAACCCCACCCCATGAACTCGGGCATTCACTGGGCTAAGTCACCAAACCTAGCGACCACTTGGGATGGCCTATGACAGGGGTGTTGGTTAGCCAATAAGTGGTTCCCGGGGCGGCGGTACCCATACCCGCCTTTCAAATTGAAACATGTTCAAACACTAAACAGCTAATGTAATTTGTGTGATCTGTACTGATATGAAAGAATACTGAAGCCGCTGGTTTACATAAAACCTATTGACATCTAGGTTCCAGACAGTCCAATGAAATTATTTATTTATTCAAGAAAGAATTTCGATATTTGAAAATGATTGAAAAGTTTAATCAAAAGTAAGGAATAATTGAGCGTATTTCGGAACACAGAAACGCCTACAATATAGCTCTATTGGTTAATCCCCTCAGTGTTCGAAAGCAACTAAATTGTCCCAGAGTAATAATTAAGTACAAAGTGGAAAAAGTCGTTTATTTTTTATAACGCTTCATGAAGTAATTGTATGTGTGAGAGCTTTTAAAAATTTAAGAGAAATGTTAACGAAATATGTTGAAATCGATATAATCCTATCCAAAGACTAATTTAAATCATTTTTATGGTCCAAAGTTCCTCCCAAAACCTCCAAACTAAGATTAAAGCCATTGCATCGAGCCCAATAAATTAAGACATTTCATAACCCTAAATAATTGTACTGGTTTATCTTTAGAAATCAATTTTTAACCGTTCAATTCTACAGCACTTTACGACTTCCACCGCAGATCCCGGTTTTCTCAAAAGTTCAACGGAAGGGTCATCGACTGGTCTCAAAGCTGTAAAATTCCCGAAATGATTTCATATGGAGAATATTGCAAAACCTTTGGTACGGATGTTGGAAGCCCAATTAAAAGGCAGCTTCAGGTTTTTATAGTAATTTATCAGTAATTATATTGCCATTGGATATTTTTCAAAGGTGCAAAGCGATAATTAACACTAGATTAAGGCAAGCCTTTTAGAGTTAGTAATTACCTTGTTAATTGGGCAACATTTTTTGTTAATTGATATGATATATACTTCAATTTGAATATTAAAAAAAAAACATTTAGAATTTACTAAAACATCAGATACTATTTTACCCAAAGATATTGAAATATAAATTTTAAATTTCACATTGAGGGATTATTAGGATTTATCGGTCCAGTTAGAAGTTCTACAGAGCCGAACCCTCTGATACGAAAGTATCTGGGGCCGGTGAATTATTTTCCCATTTGGTCTCTGGTAGGTTGACATGTTGTTCTTGTGTTGTTTTGTATTTATTATACTTATATAATACACTTGAATAGTGTGGATTGACTAGATGATCATTTGCAGAAAAGTGTGTGGAAGGGTTTAGTTTTTCCTGTGGGGAAGATTTAACCCGGACGTAAAGTCGAAAAACAAACAGCAGTTTAATTTAGGTTACAGCCTACAAGAGGGAAACGTTTGAATTTTCGTTCTTTGTACAGATTATATTTTTCCGCTGCATTTATGCAAAGAATTGTTTAAAACACTAATAATGGAATAAAACTATTTATTTATGCTCGAATTGAGCTTTACGCATAAACATAACCATTTTATAAGTATAGTACGCGTATTGAGTAATTTTAGTAGGGTTTTTAAGAAACCTTTTTCCCTGCCGAGAACAAACAATATCTCTGTAGCCAGGTAATATTTTATTATTTATTTATTAACGCCCTTTTTGGGGCTTTTATATATGAATAGTAAGAAATATACAGTATTTATTGTACGTAATTGAACTGCCTCAGTAACAACACTTTACATTTGTTTGAAGAAAAATTGAAGATGTGTACTGACACCCACATGAGGTAAAAATTGTGAGGCGTAAATGAAGCCGTTGTATTTATATAAAGCACAAGTAGAGTTAAATTAATTTAATTTAATTGATACCCACTGCATCCAAAATAAGAACTTAGTAAATAATAAAATAAAAAAAAAAAAAATAAAAAAAATTGGGCATAAGGTTTTCGCGATCCCCGATAACATTGTATAAATAAATATGAAAAACAATAATTCGATTTTTAATTTGAAAAAGATAAAATGTATACACAACGAAAAAGTTCTAATTTGATCTTAATTGCTATTGAACTCGTTCTGAAATCAACGGAAGTATTTAAAAAAATGGCAACATTTAAGTTATAGGTAAAACTTAATTATTAGCAAATGGAACTAATTCAAAAATTAATTTCATAAATTGCATGAACCATCAATGAATATATCCATTTCAGAGCCAAAAAACTCAAATATAAGCAAAAATAACAAACATATAGTAGCACCAAGGCTTGAATTTACGTGGGTTAACCGTTTGCGGAGATTATGTTAAATTCACTTTGTCAATTTCCGGAACGCGGTTTTAATTACACGATTCCCAAGCGGAGTGTAATTGGACAGTTAAATGTACCTACAGGAAATTCTTAGTGCTTCCATTAATAAGTGACTCGAGACTGTGAAGCAGTAGAAGATCTAATTTTACGGTTTTTTATGGCATAAGTTTTCTGAAAAGCTCTCCAATTTCATGCAACATTTTATTTCGATTTTTTAATATTCTTAAAAAATATTTTGAAATGCGATTTTAACCCTTATGTATAAAGAACAAGGTCAGAATCGCTTGGGGCATTCTTGTTCTTGACGTATGAGATACCGTAAACACACCTAGCCACTCAGAATAATTTGTATTAAATTCTCTATGCCGTCCGGGTGTCATTTTTCACGGGATTTCAGCTGTCAAATTAGTGAGCGTCATTCTCGTGAAAAAGATCGTAAAACCTATAAATTCATCAAATAAACGCAAGTAATGTTGTTTTTATGCATAGTTTATTGTTCAAGGAATGTGTTTCAGTAAATATAATATACGATATCACAAAATAAACTCACAAAATAATACGTCAAATATTACGTCGTTTCCTCCCTGGCATTTAACAGGTTAAAGAATTTTCATAATAAGGAACACAAGTCACATATTCGATCCCCTGAAAACTTCTCGATAATAACTGCAAGTTTATGAATTGACCGTTAACTTAATGAATGACTCAATGATAAATTGCTTACAGAAGCAAAGCTAGCAGTCGTCAGCAAATTTCTGAAACCAATATTTTTTTATGGCTTTGAGTTGTTTGTCAGAAAAATTAAAAAATGAGACTGAGCATGGTAGAAATGATATTTCTGGAAATAGCACACATAGTTCATGAATAAACAAATTTAGATTGAAGCACAGTTTCTTTAGTTATTTCATCAATACCAACGACAATTCCTCTGAATCTCGAAATAACGATAAAATTCCGAACTTTTTAGTATTATTTATTTAATTGATTGGGAACAGTTTCATGGAAGGGAGTAATGATGAGATCTTATCAATTGACCGCCGATTTTTAATACCCACGATTTCAGCGATAATTTTACAGGTACCTATTCAAATATAGCAACATAAGCGTCATCAGTATTGATCGATTTTATATAAACCTAAACTCTGGTATTTTGAATAACCAAATTAATTTATCTTTTAGTCCTGTTATAGACATTTTTTATTTTTTTTTTATTTAATATAGATAAATAAGTGTACAGTACATGGTGTTATAAAGATTACATATCGGTTTAGAATTTATTTAGAATTGCAATCTCACTAAAGAATAAGCTAGTTATACTATGCAATAGGTTAGTATATAATAGGAACAATTGAAACTTCTGGATCATCTAAATGTGTAGGTGTACATATATAGGATTCGGTTACATACTGAAATATTGAGCACTTAAGAGAGTTATTAGAAAGATATATTTCCAAAAAACAGCTCCGTTTTTCCCAGAAATTCCGTAATTACCACTCCCCCCTTGTTAACCTCCCACTCAAACACCTAAAATTAATGTATATGTCTGTCAATTCTGTATCGTAGATTAGTTCCAATATTCTCCTGTTTATGGAAGGGTTCTTCCGAAACCGGTAGAGTGTGAATAAAATAAAATTAAAGTGGTCTACAATGTTTTTATTGACAATTAATTATCTTAACTCGAAATTTGCACAAACATTTTCGTGGTAGCGACACGTCAGTACTTAATGATCGATCGATCATCAATTATGATGTGGAGTGTAAGAACAACTATGTAAAGCAAACAAATTATATGTGTATGTGAAGAAAAGGCGAGATGAAATGTTCCGATTGCCATAAACCCGTTTCTGGTCGCGAGACATAAATAATATATTTCGGATAAGTAATTGAAAGAGGAGCCGGGAGGAGATATGGTGGACCGGGGTCATTGCCCCCAAGAGTACGGTAATTGGAGGAAGTGCTGCAGAGAAGGAACACCACGAGCGCGGGTGTATTGTGTACCCTGGGTTATTCCGGACATTGAGGATTTGAAATTTAGCAGAGCTGTAACGCCGTGAATGAATAACTTGTCTCTTCAGAGCGGTAGATACTCTTAGAATCGTCCTGTTGACAGAGCACTACCATTTTGAGTAGAGACTTTATTGAAATGGCTTTAGCCATCTTTCAAGACCACATCTGAATGACCAGCTTCTTGCCAACATAAATACCACAACATTAGGGATGCCATAGTTCTGAAGGCATCATGGAGTAGGATCTTCTGCGCGTTACCCACATTGAAAATTATTATTATTTTTTTTTTTACCTTGTTTTAGAAAAGAATGTATCCTTACTGGGGTACCCCGTCCTAAGGTCACATTGTACATGTTTTTGGGTTTGAATTATGAGTTAATACGTATTTTAAAATAAATTAATACAAGCATTAATCTTTATTTGGTTGCAAAATTGTATCTATGTTCTTCCTTCTCATGTCCATAATCCATATCTTAATTCTTGTTTTGAAGTCGTTTATTTTTTTAACGGTTTTTATTGCAAAAATAAGTAAATAATAATTTTATAGGGAAGTGTTACATATTTCTTTGCCAAAAGTCGTTTTAGTTGTTGGTTGGTGGAATACGTGTTGTAATGTGGATCTTGTGAATCGGCCCGAGTTTGTCTGTGCAAAGTTATCCTGATTTTTGAATGCATAAATTTGAATATCTTTTGCATATAATTGTTTTAGTGACATTAAATTCAGTGTTGGAAAACCAACAGTAACAATAATTTATAATGTTTGATAAAATATGTGTAAGTTATTTAACCAATGATAGGTTTTCAATGATGTGTATTAACTATTTAGTGAATATAGAAGTGTTACATTAGCTAATGCGGATGAAATGGTGATGGCGATACAATTGTACCATTTACAGGTTTCCACATGGGTATTATATGAAGTGATTAAAGAGATGATTTAGTTTGATTTCAATATAATCGATTTATTACTTTGCCTAGTTAGATACAAAATTGTGTATTAGACGTGTACCGGACGGGACCACGATTATGACTTATTATATTTATTTTAATGAAAAACAAATACCTTTGTATAACACCACTATTTTGAAGAAATATTATATTTATGTTTTATTTTAACTTAGCATCGCTTAATGATTTTACTTGTTTAACTTAGCTTCATTTAGAGATTCGACGAAGAAGAGGATGAGTTCCTTGAAGGCCGTCCTCTTCTTCTAACCTAAAGGGGGCTTGTTGGATGTTAAAACGAAGACGAAGACGGTACGTCTTCGTCTTCGTACATTGAGGTTTAATTTAGGGCGACTTAGCAGTCACCCATGCGTGGTATAATAATGTATAACTGATGTTTTATTAAGAAAGTTAATAAATTTGTGTTTTATGGGCTATCGGAGAGGTCGAATGCGAGGACAGGGTTTGCTGTGCCCGGTCTCGTTTTCGATTTCTCCGAACGCCACTGTGGGCGAAACTTGGCCTTGCCACAGGACCAAAGTGCCTGGCGGGAAGCGGGGGGCTCCCGCTCCCCTGTCCTTCCCCGCGTCCTACCTTCGGGCGGACCAATTAGAGCCCTCCTTCTGGGGGTTAGGTATTTTGGTCCTGTTTGATGCCTGGTGTAGCTCGCACTGTTTAATTGAATTACGGGAGTTTGGCATTATGAATTACGAAATAAATAATATGAATTCATAGGCCAGACTCCCCTTACCATTATTATGTAGGTTAACCTAGAGTAAGTTTAGTTTTAAGTTCAATAATTAAGATTCCCCCCAATAATGTCACTCCGGGGGGCCGATGATCTTTTTTGTATCTGACAGAAAAAATCGAAATAAATTATAAGGAGAGAGGTCGGGAGGTTCAGACGGAAGCACGGAGAGAGGCGAATGATTGCTACTATGGTTACCTCAGCTATGATGACCATAGCAGAGGTCACGACCCGCTAAAACTCAGACTGCTCGGAAAAGGAGACAGTTTGCCGTTTCCACCCCCGCCGGCGGCAAGGTGGGGGTGCGAGCTATATATACGGGGCTGCTACCCCTATATCGTCACTTCTCTCGACCGGCGCGGACAGCAATCTTCGCCTCTCTGCCTGATTCGACTTCTCTCCGGACTTATTGGACTTATTTCTTCCCCTCTGGACACCTCCACCCCCCGGGACCCAGCGGCTACCAGGACTACCCAGCGCCTATCTACAGTCTTTGTGGGAGTAACCAGGACGTACCCTACAAGACGCTCAACAAAACAACTCCAAAAGAGCAATCTGCAAATACCATGGAGCTTCATTGTTGTCAGTTTTTATTTTTAAATTTAATGTCTCTTCCTATCGAGATTTGGATCCAATCTGAGCAATTTTCGCCTTATAAAATGCATGTCGATGCCATCCTCTAAATTTTAATTAATTTTTGTTATTTCACAATTAATTCATTTAAAATAATATATAATATATTTCCGGCACTTTCCAGAGTGAAAGGTACTCTCAATATCGCCCTGGAGTAAGACCACCATTCTGAATTGAAACGTTGCTTGAAATGGCGTTAGCTGTGTTTCGTTATCAGATCTGAATAGCCAGGTACTTCCTCACCATCCTCCTCCCCATTACATTCAGCCTCAAAACATAACCTAATTAGAGATGCATAGTCTCACTGGCTCCAGACTAAGCAGCTGAGACTCTTATGAGGTACTCACATAAAAATATCTCGGAAGAACTCGGCGAATTGTAGTTTCACTAGTCAAATAAAATTTCGAAGCTTCACCGCTGGGCATAAGTCTAAAACAAAGTAATTAATATCGTTCATTAATTATTTAATTCTACCAGCGATCACAAAAAGAACGTAATTATAGCAATTCGGTGCCGAGTACATCTATCCACTCTTTGTTGTAAACAATTCCTATTTTTTGAGGAAAATTATCATAAAGCGAAAGTAACACGGCCACGTGAATCCAATAATTACCTACTAAGTAACTACATATGAATGTACTTTGTACACAAATAGTAGGTACAATAAATTGTAGTCTTGTGAAGATTAATCTCCCTCTAAAAATGCAATCAACTAACTACGAGTATAATCAATTTTAATCGTGATTTATGAGCTATGGTATTTAGTACAGTCTAGTAATCTTGTAATAAATTACGATCGCATCGAAAGTCATTTTATGCTTTCCCCAAATAAGATACAGTACTGTAGTCATGATAAATTTTAGTTTAGATTTCATGTTTGCGTTCGTTCATTTAATTGCAGTTTTAAAATATTTGTTTAATCACTTTTCACCCCAAAGGAGTGTTGTAGAAAGTGTCATGTGATTGAATGTTGAGTATATTAATTGTTTTTGCGTAATTTGTAGAAATCCATATAATTTTTTAAATTTTATTTTAATTATGTAATTATCAATTTCTGCAAATATTTTTGTTTTTATTTTTGTTAAAGCTGTTACGGCTTTCAAGGATATTTTCAACTGCGGTTTAACTACTTTGAGGCGACTTATTTATGCGAATCTCAATTTAGACACCCTCAAAAATTGACATTTAGACAAAAGAGTTTTGAGTAAGTTTATTTTTTTTTTTTTAAGTGAAAACTTCTTTAGCACCGTTGTGATTTGAAACTTGGTGAAACGAGAAAGCTACACTAAAAAGAGACAAATACTTACATATTTGGATTTAGTCTGCGAGAGAATATGATAGAATAATGAGTCTCCTCTTTGTGCGGTGCTTTGTGGTCTCCCCACTCTCGTCTACTTTAGTTTTCTGAAGGTTTCGCTTCTACCGCGTGTGAACTGCGCCCAAAATTTTTTTTATGTGAATACCTCACAAGGTCCCAGCTGCTTCCGTCTGGAGCCAGTGAGATTTTGGCATCCCTAATTGGGGTACGTTGTGAGGAAGAAGGTAGTTGTTGTAGGGGAAGGAAATGGGGAGAAGGAAGGTGGGGATGTACCTGGCTGTTTATCTGGTCACCAAACACGGCTAAAACCATTTCAAGCAACGTTTAAATTCAGAATGGAGGTCTCACACCATGGTGATACTGAGAGTGTCTTCCACTCTAAAATGTGCCGCAAATATACTATGTATTATTTTTAATTAATTAGTTGTGAAATAAAAAAAAAATCAATAAAATAAAATTTATTTGCACAATAAAATTTATTTTACAATAAAAATATTTTTTAATAAATTACGTCTAAAAATAGTACTTGGCACATTTGCGAAGATATTTCTATCTTAAAAAATGAAAATATTTATGTGTCTTATAAAATGAAGATATATATGTGTCTTGAGAAAATAAGATATTCTGTGTCTTAAAAAAATAAAATATTTCTGTGTCTTAAAAAATGAAAATATTTCTGTGTCTTAAAAACGAAGATATTTCTGCGTCTTATAAAATGAAGATATATCTGTGTCTTAAAAAAATAAGATATTTCTGTGTCTTAAAAAAAAAATATATTTCTGTCTTAAAAAATGAAGATATTTCTATGTCTTAAAAAATAAAAATCAATAAAACATGTTGTAAAATGCAAGCCAAAAGAATTATCAATATAGTGCGTGGGTATTTACCATGAATTTCACAAATGTTTATATTTAAAAAATAATTTAATGCGTAATGTTGTTTTTTTTATGGTCATATTATCTCCAAATCTAGGAAAGATTTCTAAACCGTAATTTTATTCCGTCTGCTTCCTAACGTTAATTTGTTTTCAATAATTAAAGCTTAGAGTTACCGAGCCAAAAAATTATGTGTAGCTCTCAACTTATCCGACATAATCGAAAGTATTTTTTAAATATGATTTCTCAGATGGGCGATAAATAAAACTTCACTCAGAAATTTTGCGAAAAATGTTATGTACGTGTAATAATTTCGTTTAAACAATAGAAGCTTGGAGGAATCGTAAAATAAAAAAGTAAATCAGTGTAATAAAGTGAGGCATATGTAAGTTGGCGGTGGCGCAAACATGAACTAACGCTATATCTTTATATTTATCTTTATACCACACCTGCTATTGCAATGTCATACATAGATCACAGCGCTTTCCTCTTTCACCAATATGTACTTGCACATGTTTATCTGTATAATATAAATTAAAAGAAAACTGCACGCGGTGCCTCTAAGACAGTTACCTACAGGTGCAAAAAATAGTAGTTAACTAGCTGACCCGGCCACGCGTTGATGTGACGTGAAATCTAAACACAACGCCATCTAACGGATGGTTACCCAACCTAGATTACCAAGTGTTGTGTCGATAAATTAACTAACACCGCCATCTGTTAAAAACTCATGGTACCTACACATAATTACAAAGCATTGTCCTATAAAAAAACATTTAATTTGCAATAATAAATTTTGACGTCAATAATCGAGATACAAACTATCTTATCTTTTAAGTTGAACTAAATTACAAACAGTAAGCCATATTTAATCAAAATCGGTTAAGCAGTTTCGGAGTTTATCTCGAACAAACATCGTGACGCGAGATTTTTATATATACTATCTTTTAAGTTGGACTAAATTACAAACAGTAAGCTAAATTTCATCCAAAATCGGTTAAGTAGTTTCGGAGTTTATCTCGAAAAACCATTGTGACGCGAGATTTTTATATCTAAATATATTAAATCAAAGTTTATTTAAAACATTGATAATCACAATGGCATAGTGGTAATGGTAAGCTTTTTGGTAAGCGGGTTCAAATCCCAAGCGGGTAAAATCAAGTGTATTGAATTGTTACGCTTAATTTTTATATTATTTTTTGTTTTTCTCATTTTCATTATGTTCTTTTTATTGTTGGTCTAAATCATCTTCGGAGATGCATAACAGAGGGATTTTTGAGTAGAGGAAGGAGTGAACATGGGTCTTAAAGAGACCTGTCAAGAGAAACAAAATCTTTCCACAACCGAGCTGTTAAACCCCAGCACGAGTCGTGAAAACGACCTGTTCTCATGTGACATATGTTTTCTGACTGGAAGCCGAAGGGATCGATACTTAAATACTTTTAATCTGTTTTTTTTTCCCAATTCCACTATCAATAATAAAAATATTTTCTTTATCACTGAAGAAGAAGATAATTTGAATAACCTTTTGAATAACCTTCAAAAGTTTTAAAAAGAGAGTTTTTCTCATGAAAAATTGAATATTTTTTTTAGCCTACGTTTATTTTGTATATGGTTAACATGCAGATTTCTCAAATGAAAACCTCTCTGGTTTATGCAGCCTAGTAAACACGTTTTTTTTTTAAATAATCAAACACACATTGAACAAATATTTTAAATTTCCCAAATAACGTTAAATAAATGATAATTGGAAAAAATAAATGGTGTTGATATATTGATCGTCCATTTGATTAGTCAGACATCTCCGAAAAAATTTAATTTGTAAAAATGTACCAAATTAATACAAAAACTATTCAGATTACCCAAAAACACCACCAAATCAATTACAACGCAAAAAAACTTTCAGTGAATTAAACAAAATATTGATGTTTTCTGGGTCACCGGTAGAATATTTCAAAATGTTATACTTATGTATCGGACCGTTATACCTATCGGTGTTATTTTATAGCATATTTAATACGCACATAAATCAAATATTATTAACACAGACACGTGTAAATAATATTTGATTTATGGTTAGCATTCGAAAATTGCTTTCCTAATTATTTCAGAACTTAGTATTTGGAGATGCCTGAATAATCAACTGACTATATTCTATTTATTGTTATCAAGTTTATTTTGTAGAACCCCATTTAAATTTTTTTATTTCTTCTATATATTCGATAATATTATTATTCTCCTAGATGAGAATCACTCACTTAGCGATGATAATAAGCCAACCCTTTTATACGTACAAAATAAAGGACACAAACTCAATCTTTTAGAACAATTAGAAATTAACAAACATTTTAATAATGCTAAAGCTATTTTAATAAACGAGAAAACAAATATAATTCACTCACCGTTGTTAGATATGTTCAAACCAATTTAAAAAAAAAAAATCATTAATGCTAGAAAATAAAACCATAAGTCATCATTTGGGAATAATTCAAATTAGGAATAATGATTAGAGCACATAACGACCTTCGAATAGGGTAAAAAACATTAATAATTTTAGTCAGTTTACTCATAAATTAAAAATTAGTCATCGAAATCCCGTCGAGAAATAACCTAAATACCTCGTCTGTAGGTGGCATGACCACAGTTTGATAATGCCTTCAGAAGGCGAAACAGCTGTCACGTGTAATAATAATTACCTAGCAGAACTTGTTTATAAATAAACTATTTTTATGAATTGAATAATAATGTTATTGAATAGGTATATGAAAGAAATAAAAAAAATTACTATGTTCTGTTAAAAAGATTAAACTGAAATGTTTCTTACCTTTCTCTCGACGAGGAATAATCCAAGGAATTGCGGCCACTCATCAAAATTTTAGTTTTATCACCACTTTGTCAAGTTCACATTCCAGTCACTTTAATGGTCGCAATAATGTTATAAATACAATCCAATCAAATATACTTTGTAATAGTGTGAAATATTTAATGGATGGTCCTTTGTAGCAACCCCCTTAATAATGGCACTACGTGTTATTTAGCACATCTTTATTAACAAGTCGTTAATAGTAGCATTAAATATTTAATATCCCAACTGCGTTGGTTCGAATAGCAGGTCGAAGATCAAACTGCATCAACCAATGAAATAAATTATTTATTATTTATTTAAATAATAACGCTGAAATTTTATAATATCCTTCATTATATGCGAATAGCAAAATTTTTACTTCGTTTCAAACCAAACCTCAAAAAATACAAAAATATCGACCTTTCTTAATTTTAATAGCTCGTGTTTTGAAGAATATTTTTTTCAAAATATGACCCAAAGTGGACGTTATATTTGGTGACTTTGGTACTATGAGGTGAGATTTATGTTCGGGTCTTGGCAGCGAATGCGTCTGCTCACCAACCGCGGGGCAGGCTGAATCGGGAGAGACTGCTTGAGGGAGACCCTTTGATCTCTCCATCAGAACTCTCTCGGAGCGTTGCCTTACATCGCAGTAGAAGTGTTGGATTCATACTCCTGGATATACTGACCCCCAGATTCCTACCCACCCCTTTTGTTTCCCAGAACGTCCTTTTCTAAAATGACCCTCCACACAGCATCCCCAAAGATGAAAAAGGCCCTGAGTGATTTTTTTTCCTCAGGGCCTTGTGTGTGGAGCTAACGTAAAAAACAAAAAAATGATTGGCAAGAATTGTTAGAATTTTTGCAATGTTATGAGCCTAAAAGACAAATGAATATGTAAATGTTACGTTGTCTAGTGATGATAATAGAAACAATATATTTTTAATTTAATATTACTAATTGAAACATTGTTTGCAATAGCTTTACCATCCTCTTTCCAATCTCCTTCCCCTCCTCTTTATCTTCGCCTTACAACATACCCCATTTGGAGATGACGTAGTCTCACTGTTTTCAAACGGGAGCAGTCGGGATATTTGTCTGGTATTCGCATAAAAACAATAAAAAAATACCCTACCAACACGTACCTACTAAAATTCCTTGTTTCATCAAATATATTATATCTATCTATCGATTAAAGAGATATAATGATTAAAATTTACAAGAATACCGATTTTAACTAGCTGCATTGAATATATGGATCTGCCTGTATGTGAGAGAATTTTCGCCAGTCTGATTTCCTTCGTATCGAGATGCGGGCACTCCATACTCTATACTTTATATGGCGACGGGTGCCCCGTTAGCCCATCTTTGCCGCTGGAAGATCGTTTAACGTGAATAAGTGACCGGCCGCGGCCGCCTGCCTGAAGCCTCCGACAGCGCCGGAGCCTCCGTAGAGTGCTTTACAGTTATAGCACAGATCGAGGTGCATAAATTAATATCTTTAGGTTTGTACTCTGGATGCGTCATCTCGGAATTGGAATTCGATGCAATTTCAATTTTATTCATCCACATTTATGCTAATGTTACCTTTTACCTGTATTATTAAGTAAAATATATAATATTATATCTTAAAAAACAGTTTTCCACTTCACAAAAGAAATGGAATACAATTAAGTAGATATGTAAGCAAAATCATGCATTCTATGGTGCCCGTGGGACAAAAATATGAAATTTTATCCAATACTAGACTATTTTTACATTAAGTTTCTTAGAATTTTTTTCTCTAACAGATAACTATGCAACAAAGTTATATTTGAAACTAACTTCATGTTTATATTTTAGATCAACAAGGTTACATTTGCAATTTAAGAGCAACTCAGTTCTAATTAAAAAAATATGAATGTTTATTTTTGGAACAACAAGATTCAATTTGCAAATTTTAAAGGCAATTTAGTTCTATCTGCCGTAGGTAAAATATTTTATACCAACATTGTTCCATTTCTATCGAGTTCGAGCTCTTACTCTTTGGACAGCAAGGTTTCATGTGACAATTGCGTGATATTGATAAAATAAACGAATCATGAAATTGATGAAAATGCGAATATGCAGAATGTATTTTATTTAATTATGTTTAGATTTAAGAGCATCTAACGTAAACAAAACATAGCATTTAGTATTAAAACTAATTCAAATAATCTTAAAGAGCCCCGTTGCTCTGAATTTATACAATTTTCAAAGCAATAAGGTTGTTTTTTTTTATTTGCTAAGTTGTTAGGCTAAATGCTACGTGTTTTTTTTTTGCTAAGAATGTTCTTAAAAATAAATATAAATCAATTACAATACATACATTCTGCATATTTATAAATTTTGAGTATTTTATTCGGGATTCAAACCTTTAACCTCATCATCGCAACACGGCATAAAACCCCAAAAATAAATGACGAAAATACTTTTGGCCGTGAAAATCTAAAATCATACCTAAGATAGAACCTAGTTGATAATGAAAATATTATTGATATCTTTTGCTGTTACTGATTCAAGCAGTTCATTCTTTAACATTTTAAATTATTTTGCATGATTGTATATTGTATTTCATTAATAAAATTTGTTTAAAAAATTGACATAACTGATCAATATTTTAATCGAATAAATTAGTTTTATTTGAGTTGTTTATAGCATTTCTATTCCATATAGCTATTCCGGGCAGCACAATGTAGAGACATTTTCCAGAGTGATCGCCAACGTCGGGGGGACCCGATAGGGCACACGAAGAAGAAGAAGAAGTTTATAGCATCAATTCGACCAATAATATATCTGAACTAATAATTAAATAGCCGTTTATTTAAATAATTTGCATAAAATTTGCATTTTGCTAAGAATATAATTTATGAACTTTTATAACAAATTTAACTATGTGAACTTGAAAAAAATCATAGGATACCTCCTTTGAGGCAATTTGAATAAAAGTAAAACACAATATGCTGCGTGATACGTAAATACTTTGAAAACACTTTAAAAATTGGATCAATAAATAAACCTACCGCATTTTGCTACAAGGTATTAATAATAATAATATTTGGATGATTTATATAGCGCCGTTTTTGTGAAAAAGATTTTAAAGATAACCCTTTCTTAAAAAGTTACAAAACTGCCAGTTTTAATGAAGGTCGTTAAAAATCTCTTCTAATTTAAGAAAACATTTTACAACATTACACACATATTATGTATGTAGCCAATAAAAACAAATACGCTACGTGCTATCGTGTAATCTCATTAGCAGACTAATTAATACAATACCTACAGTCTCTCTTATCCCAGTCAATAAAAGCACCATAAACTCTTAACCATTGTTTTTCAACAAACTTTCTTTAAAAAATCACTTGTTTTTATACGGCAATCAGATACAATATTATTTTACGCATTTTTTACGAGCGACTTAATCGAGAAACACGCAACAGTGAGAAATTGTACATCTTCGTCAAAGTTCGCACGATTTTCCGACTTAAGAAAACAATCGAAACGACGGGTATTTATCGAGTTTACGAGTTCGATTAGCATTTCTTACGTCAGTTAATGAGGTCACTCACGGTACTCGAGCTCGGAACGTCTGCTCCGGACCGTTCTCGGATCGCAACTGAGTGAACAGAGCCTTAGCGCTTTAGCCGCAGAACCTGAGAACCCCGTTCGAGCTTTTGCGAAGTGCGCACTGAGTTTTCGCGCGTAATAATTGTTTCAAAACAAAACCTCCTTTTTGTAGCTTGTTACTAAAAAGCTCATTTGTAAGTATGTGAAGCGTGAGAGATCTGACATAAATTAGTTTCATGATATTCATCACGATTGTGTGTGTATTGTTATTCTCTCTTTAGTTTAATACATTCAAATATTTCATTGTTTACAATCATTGTCATTGTCATTGAAATATTTTTATCAATCAAATATTTCAAATTTGATAATGACGAACGACATAACATGCACGTAGACACCAACCATCTTACGTGGACAAATATAACCTTATTTTAAACTTGGAACATAGTTTCATAATGAGTTATATTTTTTATTTTAGTGGCCTATGTTGAAATAGATATAAACCACGAAAATCTAAATTCCGTCCACAAAAGTACCTACTTTTTATATCATGTATATTATCAAGGCTTCTGACTCACACAATGTTGTCTTTTTTGCCTCGATTGTTTTTGAATTATAATATTATAAAGTCTAATGTCCTTTAAAAGGTCCTTAGTCCTTTATATAAGAATTCACTTCGAGTGAGGAATATTGACGTACCGATTTGGGGAATGTTTCAATGCGGAAGGAAGGGATTTTACCTAGATATTCGAACCTGCATACTAAATAAGGCTAAAGTCATTTTATGCAACGTAACAATCACTATTTAAGGTAGGTATATTTTGGATCGAAGTTCAAATGAACCATATCTTTTGGAACTGAATTTACTAATTAAAACGTAATAATTATTACCAGATTTTAATAATTTGTAAAATGAAAACATTAAATAAAATAAAACAATAACTTTGTGTGCAACTACGATTTATTTATTTAATTTTTTTAATACCGACCGATTTTGCCTAACACAAGCATCTTCAGGGTATAAAATTAAAAAGATCAAAATATACATTGCGTGAGCTTATATATAGATACAGAAAGAGACAAAACATAATATAAAGGAAGTGAAAGAGTGAAATTAAAAACTTACATAGTGTAAAGAGAAATAGACGGATGCATGAAGATGCTTGTGTTAAGCGAAACCAGTCGGTATTATATATATATTATAATATGTCAAACCACGATGTGACTGCTTTCTACCAAAATAGAAAATATTAAACTTTGTTTATTAAACCACTATTTAAAAAATTGCTTTAAAAAGTTCATTATTTTAATAGTATTATTTTGTAATGTAACAGTGAGGTTTTAAGCTTTAATTAGATATTACAAAAAAATTAATATTCTTTCAAGATAGAAAAGTTAAAAAAATATTATCCCTTACAAATAAAAATCAGGTAGAACATTGCAATCGTGCAAAAAATAATTGGAGATTTTATGCGAATTCATAAATTGAAATTAAAGATGATTACATTTTATTAGTTCAATTTGTAGAATATTATTCCAGGAAGACGGATGATCTGGGTTCGGTTCCTAATTGCGAACGCGGTTATCTTTTTTATTTGTTTGTTTGGAATGTGTTATCTTTTTCAAAGATTGTTTTTTTTATTGAAAACTAAAAAAATAGTTACTTACATTTTTTTGTTACATAGTAATACACCAATTACATTTTAATACGTGTTATATGTTACATTGTAATAGGCTAGGCATTGTACCAGTTCTATGTTCTACATTTTATTTTTTGTTCTTCTATGGTGATTCTAATATAAAGTAAATAGAGAAGGGATTTTAGTTTATTGCTTCTTTTAATTTTATTGTGTTTACTGTTCGTATATATGTTATACTTTATTTTCCAATTTATTTTTTATGAAATTTCTTCCTGTATACTCTGTTTATTTTCAGAATATTTTTTTTATTTGCTAGGTAATTTATTTTGTATTTTTATTACGACCACCTGAATGTTATTATACATTTATTTTAAGGTTACTTTGTGAAAATAACTCTCAAACTTCCAATTCAAAGCCTATCTCGTAGTCTATTACCGAACTACCGCCGGATGCAAGTCAATGTAGTAAGTTTGAATTTCCATAATAGTCAATAACAAAAAATAACTCCTGTTTCCTTGTATTGTAAATAACACGGATAACAGGATGTTTCTCCAGCTGCTGCTTCAATATGAACAGAACGTGCCATCCTTTATCCTGCGGTGATGAGGCGGTACTGTTTGCATGCCAAGCAGCCGGTTAGATGGGCCCTTTATCGCACCAGGATACGCTCTACTCATATATTCTCTGCTGGTCACATCTTCGGCATTTAGATGAAAATGTTATGCTCTCTTGCGCCTAATTTCTGCTGCTTGTGGCGCAATTGCGGTTGTTTAGCCCTTGCCTTCGCATTCAAAATTTGGGCGTATTTTGTCAGTGGGTAAAAATATTTCCGCTTTGCAATAAAATCCAAATAAATGCAATATTTGTGAATATATCAAAAAATTAAGAACTGTTGTCAAAAAGTGATGATGTACACTTTTAAATTTTAGTATTCGAAATAACCTTATAGTTTTTTAAATACAAACATTTGAAATGTAAACTTAAAAAAGTTTTAAAAATGGCTCGGGTTACGTTTTTTCTAAGTAAAATTATAGATAACGAAAAAAATAAAAACACACACCTATTTTATTGTATAAAGGCATTATAAACGTTATCGTCATTTAACTGTTTGTCGTTTCATGTTAAAAAAAATCTTAAGAAATTCACAAAGTTTCATAATTTTCTTTCAAATTGCGGTCGGAAACTTTGGTTTCATAAAGGGGTATATTATAATTATTTTGTGGTTAACTTTTAGATTTTAATTTAAAGCGTGTTGTTTTCTCTTTCTAATACAGTTAAAAAAATGATAGTAAGGGAAACACAACAATTTCTATGAGACCTATGTGAGTTGGGATAAATATGGTCTCGCGTGATTAAACGGGTTAGTTGCCTAAAGCATAGTGAATATCGACAGTGATAATAATAGGATGAGTATTATTATTTTAAATGTTTTTCTTCTATTAAAGAAAATGCAGATACAGACAGTAATTACCAAAACAACTCGTATGCATTAATAAACCAGCGAATTCGTCTGCATCCTTATAACTTCTTTCTGATTAACACGAACACCAGATAGTTTCAAACAACTTTTAGACCAATTTGTAGAGAGAAAAATGATTTGTAAAATTGTGTTACACAAATAAATGATAAATTGTGCCTATTGACAAAAGTAAATAAATAAATATTTACAAATATTTTTTAGAAAAAGTTAAATGAAGCACAATATAAATTTAAAGCAGAGTTCAACATCGAAATGAGGTAAAGTATACAATGTTTAAACAGTGTAAAACAGCTTTGATTTTTCTTTTAAAAGTACTGTGTACTAAATAGAATATGTCGGAATCCTTTAGAGTTTAATTTTGATTTCGGAATTTGTTTTCAATTTATGATTCCATTTGGCTAACATGACACAGATGTGTAAATAATCTTGGTTATACCTCACTTTTACAACCAAGTGTCGTTTTTGGCCGAAGTTCATCTTCATTAATAAATATATACATCAAAAAGAAACATTTTTTACTGATCTTTCTGGAAGCTGATGACATTATAGATATACTGTTATATTTTAAAATTTTGGCTTTTCCAAAAACAGGTAGATACCTACGCTATTAATTCTAATTAAAAAAAAAACGGAATTTTTCGTAAATTATTTAAACATGTTTTAAAAAACTAGCTCGCATAATTATGCAATTTATTGTGAAAATATAACAATATTAACATAATTTATTCGTTAATATTGTAACAAAGTATTTCTAATAATATTTTTTAAATACCAGAATATTTTTAAAACTGATTTTCCGGTCATTTTGGGCAGTGCACATTATGGCCCGCGTATTTTGACATTATATTCATTCGAAAACAATGTAGTTTTAAAATTAATTTGATTCGTAACAGATTTTGTCATTTTTATTGCACTACATTAGGTGGCGTATACACACGCTAGCCGAACCTGCGATCCGAACTACGAATTATAAAGCTGTCTGCTTTCCAAGATAATTAATTATCTAACTTTAACAGCTACTATTCTTAAATTAATGTATACGATACCGCCACCATTGATTAACTCACAGAGCCTTTTTTGACGATATCAGGGAAGATACTGTGTTTTTACTTATGTCGACAGAGTAACACTTAATATTAAACATGCGAACACCTTAGCACAGATTTTCCCAGTGAGGTGATCACAAAATGCTACAACTAACCTTTTACATACAGCTACTGAATTTTAATAAACCACTTGTAAAATGAGTGTTCAAGAATAGATATCTATATCTACTAATATATAGATATCTATTCTTGAACACTCATTTTACAAGTGGTTTATTATATAAGTGAGAAAATGAGTGTGTTTATTTGTTACGCTTTCATGCCTAAACCACTAAACCGATTTTGAAAACTCTTTCACCAATAGAAAGCTACATTATCAGCAAGTAACTTAGGCTATATAAAATGGTAAGTTATGGCGTTATGAAATTTGTATAAAATGATGTGTGTATTTCATATATTTTAGCAGTAGGGATGAAAGGTAGGGGGAAGGTGGGGTTCGCGGAGAGGGAAAAGATAGCGGGGAAAATGGAAGGTAACGGGGACGCACGGGAAAGGACATGCAGGGAGAATCAATTTATTTCTTTGAATGGCATTGAAACGCATGCCGTGGACCAGCTATAAGTGATAAGTGATAAGCGTAAGCGCTACAGTAAATCCCCCCTAATAATATGCAAGCAAAGCCACGGGTGAAAGCTAGTAAATAAATTAATTAATGGCGTGAAACGCCGCTTGCGGTTGCTTTCGTTCGTTTCCCATAATTTGTGACTCGGCTCGCGCTTGTGTTCGCAAATGTATACGCAGCATTAAAAGTAAACCCACCAGTGTTCAATCTCTCTAGATTAATGTCTTATACACGAGTTGTGAGTAGGTCGTGACATTTGCATAAAAATACAATTTGGTATAGGACAGGTTTTGACTGCCTAATTTGGGCTGTGGTATATGGTTATTTTGTTAGTCACGTTTTGAAAAATATCTCTAAGAAACTGAAAGCCTAAGGAAGTTTTGTAACTAAGTATAAAACTCATGTTTCTAAAGCGGCGAGAAAACAAAGGTTTTATTGTTTCATGGTTAAACCCACGTACGAACATTGTATTTTATTTCACTGTTGATTTCTAAATTATTAGAAGTGAGTTGCAAGAACCTTATATACATGCATGTTTTTAAAAAGTTGTAAATTTTGGCTCAGGCTTTCGCATACAGAGCGAAAATTATCTATCCACGTGTTTTATTTATTGAAAATATCATGAATGTAAAATGATATTAGTAATACCGCCGCCCCAGGAATCATTTATTGGATAACCAACACCTCTGCCATAGTTTATTGCCATAGGTCACCCCAAGTGGTTCGCTACGTTTGGTGACTTAGCAAGGGTGCCCGTGTTTACGGGGTGAGGTTTATCCGGATCTTGGCGGTAAGTGCGTCTGCCCACCAACTGCGTGGCAAACTGGATCGGGAGAGACTGATTGAGGGAGATCTTTTGACCTCTCCAGCAGGACTCTCTCGGAACAACGCCTTGCACCGCTGTGGGAGGGTAGATTCATACGTCCGTCATTCTTGGGCACACTAACCCCAGATTCCCATCCCTCATACCTTTCTTCCTTTCCAGAACTTCCTCTCCTTCATTTTTTTACAAAGACCCTCCACACAGCATTCCCGAAGATGACGTAGGCCCTGAGGGGAATTATTTTCCTCGAAGCCTCCTGTGTGGAGCTATTGTAAAAAAAAATATACATTGTACTTATGTCAATTGAGATTTCCACAACCGAAATCATTACCTTGATTACTTTTTGGGTTATTATGCCTTTTGGGCTTTCTACTTCTTCAACAAACATTTTGGACAGCCTTACAGTGTCCATCATAAGGACAGAAGCTCAGATTGTGGAGAATTATGTATTTATACATGCAGAATTGATATCGCGTTGCAATCGTTAATCCTGGTAATTGGTTTTCTGCGTTTAGTTTTGGTGAAGCCATCTAATATCAGATGCCTTTGTGGATTACGATTGCTTCCGCAACTACTTCTTATAGCCTTTCCAGTACTTTATTCTCACCATGAACATGAACACTTCACCACAACTGCCCTAATAATGGTAGCTGTAACCGATGTGCAAAGCGTTGACTAAAAAAGGAGTAAGCGCAACACGGCATAATAACTCAAAAATCAATCATGATAAATGCAAGTTATATTTACAAGATAGAGCATCTCGATATTTCACAGAGGATAAAAAAAAATAACAAACGAGCGAGTAAGAGAGCAAACCGAAGTGGTCAAAACACAAGGTGAAGTGAATAGAATTTAAATAATTATTTGGTACCACATACTGTATTTCCTAGCATGAATATGAAAAATAGAATAGTACGTAAGTCCTTCTCGAAATTCCAACGGGTTCATTTAATTTATCGTGAAAAAGTAATTAAATTGTCGCTGTCGTTAAATTTGGGCGAACCGCTATTTGCTGTTCGCTTGAGCACAATCGTAAATCTTATCACAAAGGGACATCTTTTCAACAGTTTTCAGTTGATAATTAAAACTAAATATAAAAGCCATTCACAAATATTTTACGGATTTACATCCAGATTTAAGTATACATCTTGAGATACTTTGGATATAATGATATTTCACACCGAGGGGAAAGCTTTAATAATAATTAAAATAATGTTTTTATTCCAGAATGTGAGGACAGCGCAATCCCACACAATTACAACCCGTATAATTATAATATTTACACAACAGATTTTTTTAAATAAAGAAGTAAGTATATAGAATAAGAGTAAAACAAAATAATATATTTTTTTTAAATAAATAAATAATCAATTGTATGTAGGACGTGGTCTGGGGTGAGCTCGGGCCCAGCGCTCACTCAGAAGTGGCGTTTGGTGCTGGAACGGTCACCACCGTGTTGTCGGAAGCCATTAGCCGCATTCTGGTTCTAGTGACCCGATGCCTCATCAGACCGGCGAATCCGTGCAATCCTAGTTCTGTGAACATTGTCGATGCACTGCTATATCTTCTGAATCCAAATATAATTATGCATGCATCATTATATTGGATCCGTGGTCGTTCCATCGATGAGGTCCGGTAGCGACATCTTGTTTCGCATGTATATAGACTAGTGAACAATATTTGAACAATATTTATTGAACAATATACATTGAACAATATTTTTTTACATGGTTACTGCATACTGCATTGGAAGAATCTTCGGGCAATCCTCTATCGTTCAATATCACCATCATCCGAGAGGTCTTCAGTGATAATGTGACTCAAGTATTTTACATTCGTAGATGAGCTTATGTTTTCCTCACTGAGTTGTGCGGGGAGCATCTTCTGGAGATTTTTTCAATGGTGGAATGCGATTAGTTCCATCTTCTAGGGGTTGCACATCATGTTGTGGTCATTTGCATATTCTTCACAGATTTTTAATAGTATTCTCAACCCCTTGATCGACGGAGCTTGGATGATGATTAATGATTGTTAAACTTTTCAGAATTGGCTTTACGTCTGTCGTAGAAAACAGTGAATAATAAACAAGTATTTATTGTCAATTACCTTTTCAAACGCAGCAGGTATCATATTACATACAAATAGGTAGTATCATGAACATGATAGGTTTCTAAACCATCATGATACCCGTATAAAAATATTATTAAAACTTTTTTGTTGCTTCAAATAATGTCGTCATGCATAAACAATGCGATGGTTCAACAGTCACTGTAACACATGCTTACTTGTCACGCATCAGGAGAGGTAGAAAAAAATTAGAATATGCTTTACCTCGTACAAGCCTTCCTAAGAGGAAAGGGTGCGCGGTCTTCTTCATACAAAACTTAGTTTTGGATTTGAGACCAATATACTCAACCAAACTCAGATAAATTGAATATGTAGTACGGCTTCTATACCACTTTATTTATTTATGTTTTTACAGGTACTTGTATAAAAGGTTGGGTGGATGAAGGAATTGCAAATAGTTGCATCAACATGGCTTGCCTTTAAAATTTGATGTATACAAACATGAGTTTACTTTTCTTAAACATAATATAAATATTAACAGATTTTATGGGTTAGACCCCAAATTGTAAAATTTAATTAAATGAATACAATATAAGCGAAACTCAACCAAGAATCTGGAGAAAGAAAAATCAGAAAAAGAGATTGACACCTCTGGGACTTGAACCCAGGATCTTCGGGTTTCCGGGCCACTGCTCTGACCACTGAGCTAAGGTGTCTCTATCCGACTCGGTCATTTTTAACTGTATCATACTTTGACTAAGAACTACCAACATTATCTTCATTATCTTAACACAAATTTTATTGGCTGCTATCTTCTACATTTATAGACTTTTCTGCTAGTCTAATTCATTTAATTAAACATTACAATTTGGAGTTTTACTCATAAAAGTTAAAAATTAAAATAAATATTCATCCTAGACTTGCTAGACTGAAAAGTCAACAGATGTCGCTTATTAAAAATAAAAAGGATAAAAAATTATCTAGATAATAAATACAATCTAGACAGCATCTCAATTTGGGAGGCGGGAATGGGTACCGCCGCCCCGGGAACCTTTATTGGATTACCAACACCTCTGCCATAGGTCATCCCAAGTGGTTCGCTGTGTTTGATGATTTAGCAGGGGTGCTCGGGTTTATGGGGTGAGTTTGTCTAGGTACTGGAGGCGGATAACCAGGACTCACTGAACCCCATATTCCTACCCACCCTTAAACCCTTTTCCTTCCCAGAACTCTCCTCTCCTCATTTTCCTTAAAAAAACCCGCCACATGGCATCCCCAAAGATGACATAGGCTCCGAGGGAAATTATTTTCTTCAGGGCCTCCTGTGTGAAGCTCATGTAAAAAAAAAAATTAGTTCAGCTTTGAATCTTGCAATCATACATAAAGATAGGGGCCAATAAAATATACGTTAAGAAAATGTTGGTAGTTCTCGAAGTATGATACAGTTAAAAATTACCGAATTGAATATAGACCTTCGCTCAGGGGTTAGAACTGTAGCCCATGACGCCGATGGTCCTGGGTTCGAATCCCAGAGGTGCCAATATCTTTTTCTGAGTTTTTTGTTTCCAGGTTTACAGTATTTATATTCCAAAATTATAATATAACATTATGCTGAGGTAACCGTAAAATAAGTTATTAATCAAAAATAAAATCATGGAGTTTAAAAGTCATCAAAGAGAACCGCTGTTAAAAGTTTCTGACATCTGGCCCATCTTGTTAACCACCATATTTATCCGATTATTAATCTTACAAAAGTTGGATAGATACCCGAGCCTGCCGTTGATTAACTGCTGTGGTAATGCTACACGAGCCGTGTACACCTACTTGATGGATAGCGTTGCGTCGGTACAAGGAAATGGACCCGAATTAAGGCTCGCTATAAAGATGTAATTTAAGAAGGAGGTGCCCAGCGATAGGAACGATAAATCACGCCTAGACTAACGGCTACAAGTGTTAAGTAATAGGTATTGCGCCGATGAAATGTAATACCGATCTAAAGGACAGGGATATGCATCGGTGATGTTATTAAGTTATTAGTACTTGTCGTGTAGCTAGTAGCTACCTATTATTATAGTTTGAATGAGAAATAATGGATTGAAAACGTTGTAAAATTTTAGGAAAATAATTTGTTCAAAACACTAAGGAAGGGTCGTTTAAAAAATTTTTAACAATTCATCAAATTTTGTTATAATAAAATTATAGGCCATTGCTTCACAAAATTGAATTAATATAACAATAACACAACTCCCGTAAGTCACTTCAAACGGTTCGCGACGTTTGGTGACTTAGCAAGGATGCCAGGTTCAGTTTATAGGGTTAGGCTTATCTACATCTTGACGGCGAATGCGTTTTCCCACCTATTGCGTTACGGCAAGGCTCTTTACTAGCATTCCGAAGATCGCGGGATCGAATTCCGGCGTGGCAAATACATTTTATTTGATTAATTTGTGTTATTTCACAATTTATTCATTTAAAATAATATATAGTATGTTTGCGGCACGTTCCAGAGTGGAAGATACTCTCAGTATCGCCCTGCTGTAAGACCACCATTCAGAATTGAAAAGTTGCTTGAAATGGCTTTGGCCGTGTTTGGTGACCAGATCTGAATAGCCAGTTACTTCCCACCTTCCTCTTCCCCATCTCCTTCCCCTCCCAACTACCTTCAGCATCACAACATACCCCAATTAGGGTAAAAATCAGCCCAGTTAGGAGTTCTACCGAGCCGAACCCTTTGATATGCAAATATCTGGAGTCGGTGAATTATTTTCCCATTTGGTCTCTGTTAGGTTGATATGTTGTTTTTGTATTGTTTTGTATTTATTATACTTATATAATACACTTGCATAGCGTGGATTGATTAGATGATCATTTGTGGAAAAGTGTATGAAAGGGTTTAGTATTTTCTGTGGGGAAGTTTTAACCCGGACATAGTAAAAAAAAAATTATAATTAAGTGTACCTAAATTCTTTCCCACATTTTTTAATAACAGATTTTTAAATAGGCATCAACTACTGCGTTTTTTTTAAACTTCTTGACAGTTTATTTCCCAAATCTAAACATCAAACAAGCATAAATATTGCAACGTTTTTAATATTAATTGCAACTTTACACACTCGAAAAAGATTTATTGTACAGTTTTGATTTATCAGACGACATTAATCTGCGAGGAACTTGAATAAAAGTTTTTTTTTTAATCCCGATATTTCAAGCGCTTCCATCTGATATCAACTTCAGTTCTTCGGGATACATTTTATACGTTATAGCAGGGGTTCCCAACCCCGTGCCCGCGGGCACCGTGGCGCCCGCGGAACGATTCGTATGTGCCCGCCATTATTCAACGGAGACAGAATTTCTTCATAAACATTAATTAAAAATGAATTAATTTTATTTATTTGTTAGTTTTAATTTTTTTGAGTGCCTAGGTTTATTAAATACGTTTGTTTGTTTGCGATATTGTGTGTATGAGTGGTTCCTTTGCTGACAGTAGATACTTGTCGCAACTTGTCTAGCGGCGAGTCTAGAACTTAGGCTGCACTCTTCTTCACCCTAGCCTGGAACGGGGAGTGCTATTTGCACATCACTCCTTGTACACGCAGAAAACCCGAAATGAACGAACGCCGCGAACTGAGTCGATGAACACCGAAGGTACCAAAACACATGGCACATGGCTCTGACAGCTCTGTCTGTCAGTGAAAGCAATAAGCATGGCCCGACAGCCAAACTGACAGTAGTCACGTAGTAGTATTTTGAAACATTTTTGTTTATTATTTATTAATAAATTATGAATATAAGAAAATAAATTATGAGAAAATGAGAAGTAATTTTTTTTATATGAGCCACACAGGAGGCCCTGAGGAAAATAATTTAATTATGGGGATGCTGTATGGAGGGTTTTTTATAGGAAAAGGAGGAGATGAGAGTTCTGGGAAGGAAAAAGGTTTAAGGGGTGGGTAGGAATCTGGGGTTCAGTGAGTCCTTGTCATCCGCCTCCAAGACCTAGACAAACCTCACCCCATGAACCCGGGCACCCCTGCTAAATCACCAAACGTAGCGAACCACTTGGAGCGACCTATGGCAGAGGTGTTGGTTATCCAATAAAGGTTCCCGGGGCGGCGGTACCCATTCCCGCCTCCCAACTTGAGTTATGGAAGGAGTTTGTCGATTAAAAATAGATGGTGCCCGCCACCCTACCGATATTTTAGAATGTGCTCTAGAGTACAAAAAGGTTGGGAACCCCTGCGTTATAGCATCGTTCAAAAAATACACAAGATAGTCCCTTGTCGCATCTGAAATGACCGCCTCAAGTTGTTAAAAAGGCTGGTTGCGTCTTTGGAAATTTGCTGTCCAAATGAAGTGGCCTAAATCATTATTTGAAGTGAGAAGGATCGTCCTTTATAGAACGTGGTTGAAATAATGAATACTAGATAATGATACTTGAAAACTTAAAATTTACGTATTCAGCAATTGCATTGCAAGAATAGGGCCTTACTGAAGGTTTACGAGTTTGTTCAGTGATTAGATCAGATGCTCATATCCCAGAGTTGTGTACTTTGTACAGTTCTTTTAAAGTGTGAAATTTTTGCGATAGGTAACTAACTACATAAGAATAAGTACAATAAGAAAACTACAAAGGAACTAAGTTAGGCATTTTTACGTTTCCGTGAATTATTCAATAAATTTTCTCACATTTTTATACCATACGGACTGAAATGCATTTCAGAATCTTGTATGAAAATATTGTAAAAGGTTTGCAATAATTAAAACAAAAAAGTTTTTTTTAACACTAATTCCACACAGGAGGGCTTCCCTCAGGGTCTTTGTCATCTGGAATGCTGTGTGGAGGGTCTTTTTGAGGATAGGAAGGAATGAACATTTTTTTTATTTTTTTTATTAGTATCTATAGCAAAATTTGTACATAATGTATTTATAAATTGTATTATATTAAGGTATTATAAATTTTTTTTTTCACAGTTCTCCTCACTAGGGTTCCCTGTTCTGAGGCGGCCTGTAGTTTTTCCACATTTGTATTTAGTATCCAGTTGTCTTTACATGGTCTTCAGTATGTTTGATAGTTCATTTTCACTTTGTTCTCTCAACCATATTTTTACTTTTGTTTTAAATTTATTTATTTCTGTTATTTTTTTTGTTTGAGTTGGTAGAGCGTTGTAAGTTTTGTCGCATTGAATTTCATATTTCTTTGTCCAAAAGTTGTTTTCAAACTGGCTGTAGCTAGAATATTTTGGTTTATTGCCCTGGTTGTGTATCTATGTTGGACAGTGGAGTATTCTGATATGTTTTTTTTTAATTTTAAATAAAATATTTTTTGCATAAAGTTTTTGTATGTTGTAGACTTGAATGCTTTGAAACAATTCTTCTGTCGGAGTTCTAACCGGTAATTTCAAAATTGTCTTTAGTACTCCTTTTTGGGCTATATTGAGCCGGTCCATGTGAGTGCTCAAGGCAGATCCCCATCCAGTTATCCCGTACTCTATTTGTGATTGACATAAAGCGTAGTACACTTTCTTAATGTAGTTTATGTTGAGGATGTTACGGATGGCTCTAAAGAAGTAAATGTACCTGGTGAGTTTTTTTGTGATTGCTTCAATGCGTCCGTTCCATCGGAGATTATCATCAATTTCAATACCAAGATATTTGATACTTTTGGAGTGTGCTATGGTAGGACAGTGGCATGATAAGCCTTGATTAGGTCTTGAAGAAACCCATATTGTAGGAAGGAGGAAACACAAAGGCCGGCAAATCGTTCTACAGCCGAGCTGTTGAACATAAGACCGAGTCGAAGAAACGATCTGTACTCATGTGACAAATGTCAACCGTATACACATATGTTGGGCACGCGTTTTTCGTGTTTCCCGACTGTGCACCGGTGCCGAAGTGTGCATACAATCATACAATTATTACATAATGACATGCTGAATCACAATATGTGAGCCTGGGGTGTGTAAGTAGCCCCAAACTCGCAGGGCATAACACCACAGAAATTGACTGAAACTTTACGCGCAGATCTAAATGTACATTAAGGACACCAACCTCAGAGAGTGACGTAAGCTGCATGGGCGGCCCTTTAGGTTTTCCAGTCCAAGTTTGATTCACATGCACAATTTGATAATAGTTTGTTATAACACCGATTAGGTTAAGTTGATCTGGAGAGAGTAAAATCCAAAATGGTTCAAAATTACTGATTAGGCGTTTTTTCATGTTACAATAATATTCTGTATAATTCACATTTTGTATTGAAAGGACATTTCAACGACATCTGTGGTCCATTGTGCTCTATTTGGTGGTTATATTCCTGAAAGCACATAAAAACTGCCAAATAACCACTTTGTGATTTAACTAGTTTTAATTTAAAATCGAGATAAAAAAAAACTTCACAGGTTCAAACTGATTACTTTATTCTCTATTACAAAGTTTTCCATTCGGACTTTGTTGCATTACTTGCATAATAATTTCAGCGCGCTCAATGCGTGGAGTAGGGCTTAGCTAACATTTTATATATCAATGTTTTATGACATAAGTTCTGCAATAGTGATGAGACAGGAGTAACTATGGCATATTACTGATTCCACGGTGACGATGGAACAGTTATTCCAGGAATCGCAATGCAGGACTGTTTTGGACTCGACTCAGGTTCCGAGACGCGAGGTACAAAGAATGCACATAATATCGCATTGCACATACGTCAACTTTATAATAAGAGTTCTTAAAGTTTTTACGTTAACATTATTACTATTTATTACATACGGCGGACAGTTTTATAGCGGGATAACGGAAATTATTTCCAATGAATGCAACAAAATTGATATGAGTTGTTAGGAAGCCGTAAACATATTCATTTTCCGTCCTGTAACTTTAAGAGCCATTAACCAGAGGCCGAAAAATTAAATTTCGTCAAACGATAATCTTGCATTTGTACCCTTGCAACGGTACAGGGCGATTCCGATGTTAAAGATTAATTATTTTCAATACCAGCATTTTAATATAACGACTCAATATCGATTTTATTTCATTCCAAATTTGCTTTGATAAATACCCACATTCAAAAATGCTCAAATTCATGATGATAAAACAATTAAAATTATGTACTTTATGTAATTATTGTTTGATCATAAGTATTTATGATTTTTCAATAATGTCTAAGCAAAATAAGAATGTAATTTTTTCTTTTAAATATATTAGTTTGAAAGACGTAAATAAATAGACAAACTGAAGTATTTTCGTCACAAAACAAGGGCGCGGATCTTTTTTTTAATGATTTTATTTGAACTAAAAATAGGTTTTCCAAATAACTTATTGATTTACTTTACTGCACGATAAAATGATTTGAAATGTATGTTGTATAATACAAAATTTTGTTTGAAAATTTCACAAATCCACCAACGACCTACGGTAAAACCTTATGGTACTAAAATAAACATATTTTCCCAAAATTTAAAATATGGCTTCACTAGTTAAAAGAATAGTCTTTCGAAAGCAATGTATAATTTTTTTGTGGAAAAGAGTCAATACGTCTAAAAGTTGATTTAAAAATAACATATTTCCGGTTTCATCTGGTTATTCCCTTTTAAAGGCTGCCCTTACTTTCAAGTAATTATTTTTATTTATTATTTTGCATTTGTTTACAGACTCTTATCCAGTAATGACATAGTACAAAGCATATAATACGGGATGAAAAACAGTAGAAATTTATGAATTCATGATCAAGTCAATGACAGATTGCACAAAAATTGATTAATATAAAAACATTTAAAAAAAGTCAATCTATACTAATATTATAAATGCAAAAATGCATGTGTTTGTTTGATACGCTTAATAGAAAGCTTCATTTTATGCGAGTAATTTAGGCTGTATATAATGGTAACTTCTGACGTAATGAAATTATAAATATTAATATATTATATTAAATATACGTTTTCTGTCGCCAACGAGTTATTGCTAACGTCAGAAAACAAATCGTTGCCGTGGAAACCATGTTGATATATTTGCGGTAAATTTTATTTCAGGTGTCGTAGTTAATATCTAACTATCTACATTCTACATACATAAAAATGAATCTCCGGAATGTTTGTACATGTTTGTGGGGAGGGGTGATAAAGTGCAAATGCTACAGTAATTTCCCCCGAATACCATGCGAGCGAAGCCGCGGGTAAAAATAATAATGGAATTTTGGAAAACAATGTTGATAGCAAGACAGACATAATTTAATCTTATTGCAAAAAGCAACAGCCGCATTATATAATTTAACGATCCGATCGTTTGGAATTTTATTCCTCCTTAACATCGTAAATATTGCAAGCATGTTAATTATTGGTATCCGTTTTCCAGAAGAGAAGGAATGTTTTGAGTTTCAGCGCTAGAATAGTTAGTGGCGCCGATAAAGTCATGAAGACAAGTAAGGAATAAGGTATTTTACATCCTTTCACTGCTGTCGATGTCGGCAGGATGAGGACGAACCGTTTCGCAAACTCTTTCTTTTAAAATAGTCTGCTGGCATTCGACTTTCTTCCCTCGTTTGATTCGGGACTCTTTAAGACTCGCAATAACAGATCCCTTACTACGACACCTTATTTAATCCATGTCACAACGTCGCCCAACCGTTGAAGACACTATTCCCCGGGAATCCATAACGGTTACTTTGAAAAAAAAAAGGATTGTGAGTAGGTAGTACCGCTATATTAGTGACGGCCGGCATAGTCCAGCGGTAAGGCCTTTGACTCGCAATCCGAAGGTCGCGGGATCGAATTCCGGCGTTGTAAATAAATTTTATTTAATTAATTTGTGTTATTTCGCAATTTATTCATTCTAAATAATATACAGTATATTTGCGGCACGTTCCAGAGTGGAAGATACAGTCAGTATCGCCCTGGTGTGATACCACCATTCAGATTTGTAACGTTGTTTGAAATGGCTTTGGCCGTATTTGGTGACCAGATCTGAATAGCCATGTACTTTCTCACCTTCCTCTTCCCCTCTCCATTACCTTCAGCCTCACAACATACCCCAATTGCTCACCGGCTCCAGACGGGAGCAGTTGGGACTCTTGTGCGGTATTCATGTAAAAAAAAAAATTACACGAAGAAAAAAGAGTAGATACATTTTTGTTATTGTTTTTGGGGTGTTATGCCGTGTTTCGCTACCTCCTTCTTTAGCCAACGTTTCGGACAGCGTTACAGTGTCCATCATCAGGGCAGATGACCAAATGATATTGGTGAGAGTGTTTACTTATCTGTGTCGAAGCGATACCGTGCTGCCAGCTCCATTTCTCTACGAGCTGGTGTTAGAAAAATTCAGCATGGTTTTTTTGCGTTTAGCTTTGGTGTAGCCGTCAATTACTGGATAGTCATTAGCTCATCTGCCCTGATGATGGACACTGTAACGCTGTCCAAAATGTTGGCTAAAGAAGGAGGTAGCGCAACACGGCATAACACCCTAAAAATAAACAACAAAAATGTTCTTATTTGTCTATACTTGTTTGTCTTTGGTTATTTTATATTAATTTATTATCTCGACGAAAAAACAAAAATTTTGAAACATATCGATAATGTTAATTATAAAGTGGTGTACACAAAGTTATTTGTTTTCATTAAATAAAAAATGACGCCACAAAGTGTATTTGGGAAGTTTGAAGAAGTAAATCATTATGTGTTTACAAAAAACAGCGGGCTCGCAAAAATGTACTGAGGAGAAAAATATGTATTCTTTCATTTTCGTACTACTTCTATAACAACTGTTAAAGTTAAAATAAAAGAACCTACGTTCAGAGTTTTACTTTTAATGCGTGGATCATCAAACGAGGACTTTATAAATTCCATGAAAAATGTGAAGAGAAATTATTTTATCTTTCAATTTGGAAAATGCATAAGAGAAGAAGCTTTTTTCATACAAAACTTGCAGCAAATTAGACAACAGACCCCATATCGATTCAAAAAGAAATCACTACTCTACAACGGCAGATGACAGCTCTGGTGCTATTGGGAAAAGAATCTTCAGAGTTCCTGACAAAGGAAACCTTTTGGAAAAAGTACGTACGACTCTGACAGAAGGCCGGAAGGTGACGCTCGTCGGAACAGGAAAATGAATCTTAGCGTTCATTCGTTACCAAAGGTTAATCTTTTGTATATATATAATTTTTATCAACTTAACGATGATGATGGCGGCCATCAATTTGAATTCGATTCATTTATGGATTTCTAGTGACATGTGTAACTTTTTATTCAAACCACAACTTTGTTAACTACCTAATGGGAACAAACTCTACTATAGTCAAACAGATACCAAGTGCACTCCCAAAATTTCAAACGGGGAAAAACGTTCTTCCCCGTTTCAAATTTTGGGAGTGCACTTGGTATCTGTGACTATAGTCTGATAGAAGAACGTTCTTCCCCGTTTGAAATTTTGGGAGTGCACTTGATATCTGTTTGACCATAGTCTTATTTTATTGCAATAAACTTTCATATTATTTAACACGATAATTTCTATTATTTTAATTGTAGGATTGACGCATTAATTTACGTTTCTTTTTAATAGGCTCTTCATATATTATTATGAGCAACTCATATTTGACCAATATAAACATATTTGTGGACTTGATCCCAAAATACTCAACCAAACTCAATGATGTGTTCTTAATCAAAAGGTATAGAAAAAACTAAGACGAGAATGTGCTACTATATTTATTAAGGGTTTAAAAGGCATGAGATAATTCAATTAATGGCCTTCATCATAATTTAAAACATATATATACATAACGTAGAACGTATTCGTACTAGATAGTTTGCTCTACCTTTAAATTAAAAAAAAATATATATTTATTCAAATTAAAATAATATAAGCGAAATTCAATCTAAAATCTAAAAACAGAAGAAATAGGGTCACATCCAGGATACGAACCAAGGACCTGTGCCTTGCCGTGGCGGAACTCTACCAAACGAGCTAATGTGTCCCTATCCGATTTGGTCATATATAACTGTATAATGCTTCAACTAGGAATTATCAACATTACCTTCATTTTCTTAAAGCATAATTTTATTGGCTGCAATCTTTATTCTGTACGATTGCAAGATTCGAACCCGAACTAAATGCTATCTAGATAGTGTCTTGGAAACATTTTATCCATTTTTTTTTATAAATAAGGGACATTGTTGACATTTCTGCAAGTCTAGGACGAATATTTTTTTAAATTTAATTAGTAAAATCTCAATTTTTATATTTTAATTAAATGAAGACGATATTAGCAAAACTCAACTGAAAATTTGAAAACAGAAAAATCAGGTACTAGATGTGACCGTATCTCTTCTTGATTTTATTTTGTTTTCGATTTTCGATGCAGTGTGGCAATTTAAGGTTTTACTTATTAAATTAAAAAAAAAAATTAAAAAAATATATTTATTCAGTTTGGTTGGGTATTTTGGCCTTAAACCCAAATTTAAACTTTGTACCAAAAAGGTCTAAAATATTCCACAATATTCTTGAGGGTTACAATAACATTACCACGAAACGCAACGCTTACCGGCAGTAGTAACTCCAGGTATAAAGGCACCAGGCGTAACATTGCGCATAAGGCTTCACCTCATATCAAATGATATTCACAGCACGTATTAATTACACCTATTATTAATTACACGATGCATGATAACAAATGAAACAAACAAGCTCATTCTTTACTAGATCAGGGTTAGTCAAAATTTCACAAACCGTCCATAATTTATTACAATCAAGATCAAGGAATTTTGATTCAGCTTGGAAAAAAGAAGAAAACCATCATATTGTATGGCCACTGTTTAATGCCTTGTGAAATGTGAAGAAATATGGCTGATTTATGATTTCGATCGCAAGTTTGATCGTTGAGGTTTGATGTTCGTGCCTACTCAATTACAGGCTGTTTCCCGGATGTGCAAATAATATTAAGTAGGTACCAACACGAATATTGCGAGAACATTTCCTTTTCAACGACTAAACTATGGTCAACTAATCAAAAAACATTGAATTGGGTCGTCTTTGGTTTAATGAAGTCGAATTTGATTTGAAATTAAGTCATTTTCAAAATTGGATATAATTATGTGAAGAATTCAGAAAACCGATAAAATATTTAGGAATTTAAAATAGAAAAATATTTTAATTGTCATTTTAATAATTTGAACTAATTTGATATGAATTTATACTCTCCTGTGATTTTTTTTGGGTACAATTATTAAGAAAAAAAACTGTAATTATTTTATAATTGTCTGTGTGTTTGCGCAAGTGACCTGTACAAAAATTTAAAGCATACTCTTAATATTTTTTATTTTTTTATTTATTGACTCTTACCGGTCTCAGCTTTTAATGGCCATCTTCAGGTAACGGTAAGTAAACAATAAAAAAGTGAAATAAAGTCTTAAATGGTTTCAATGTATCATGGTAATAGAATTCAGCTATGGGACAAATGGTCAGTATCAAACATGTGAATTACATGGAGTAACTACACTTGGACATTTGCATGGACATTTATTCAGACGTTATTGTCTTTAAAAATACATTTACAGATCAGTCAAATACATAAGAATATTATGTTAAAAATCATATTGAGAACTAAATTAAATACAAACTCGCCAAATTGCGTAAATGCAGTAAATTTATCACTTAAAAGGGGACCGGTCAGTGGCTGAGGTTGGCACCGCGTTTAGGTCCCATCGGTGTCGTGAGTGGAATTTCTCGGCTGGCTAAGTCCTACATCACGACACAAGCGACATTTTCCACCAACTGTAATGGTAGTAGAAAATTTTAAGATATTGTCAGGTTATTCGTAATTCAAGAATTAGTTAAAAAAAACTATTTTGTATCAACAGGGTGGGGTAGTTTTGATTTTTTGCCATGACGGAGGATTAATGAAAAAAAAATGTGTTGACGTGCGCAGAATTCAGAATCTTTGTTAAAAATCCGAAAAATAGTAATAATAAATTTTAGAACTTTCACCGGTTTTGACAAATTTAATTCCGATGGACCAATTTTTCGGCAGTAGGAGGTAGGTAAAATATTTTTTTAGTAAATTAAATTTCAAACTAAATCGCTGCAGATTTTGTAGCATTCAAGATATATCAGTTCTAAATTTAATACGTTTTTTAAATTTGATTATTTTTAACGAATTTTTATCAACGTAATTAATTTTTCTGGGAGACACTAACACTAACACGCTTTTACTTGGATGAATAAAACTCTTTATTATGCTGTTACAGAGGGCATAATATTCTAAAAAATATTCATATTTACTAGGTATTTTCCATACTTCATTTGTTAGCACTTTTCCTAATACCGCCAATAAAAAACATCAAAACATGTAAGTGATTATTTACAATGCGCATTATCTAATAATAGATCGTTGCATAAATCAATCAAACTCTTCAATTGAGCGATTGCCATTCCAAGCCAAATAGGTGTTGTCCAGCCAGGCGTTACAGTTAAATAATTTGGTTAGTTTTTACGATTTAAAACTCTCTGATTTGGCGGATGAACAGAGGCTGAATCCACAAAACTAATTGAAAGTATCTACTTCACCTGTCGGAACTGGGACCCTTGACATGAATCTATTACTTGGACTGTTTAGAGAGTTTTTAAACTGGCGCTGTTGTGAAAACTGATAACCGTTATACACGTCAATCATAATTTCACAATAAAATCTTTATCTATGAACATATCTATCTAGGGAAAAAATATTCAGTAGCCTCTTATGGTACGGGAATGATAGTCTTTGGAACCATCAATACATTTTTTGTTTTTTTTTTTTTTATTTATTTAATATTTCATTGAAGAAGAAGATAACACTTATAAACTAAATGAAAATATGAAAAGAACAAGACACAGAAAAATAGAAAAAGACAATGGTCGCAACTAGGACTCGAACCCAGACCTCTCGTCTAACCGGGACGTGAGGTTAGACGTTAGAGAGGTCTGGGTTCGAGTCCCAGTTGCGACCATTTTTTTTTCTGTGTCTTGTTCTTTTCATATTTTCATTTAGTTTATAAGTGTTATCTTCTTCTTCAATGATATATTACGTTGATGGGAATAACCTTCAAAAGTTATAAAAAGAGAGTTTTTCTTATAAAAAATTGAATATTTAATATTTGTTTGTTTTTAACAATAAGTAAACATTTTTTTACATGTTAAACAGAGTTATAAAATGAATAAAATAAAAGCCTTTCCTCATCATAAAGAGACAAGGCTCTTGTGTTTGGTGAGGGAATTCAAGCTCAAGTATATGTTATCATTGAGTAAGTAAATAATAATATTGCATCTAATAACAAAAGATTTATAAGAAAAACTCGACATATAACAATAAATAGATTTCAAGATTTAAATGAAATATTAACAATAGAAATGGACTCTTACAGTTGTTTCAGGTAATTTTTCAATTTAATTTGGAATTTATGTTTATTTTGGTTAATTTTTAGTTTTAAAGGGAGGTTGTTGAAATAATTTATACCTAGATACAGATAGGTATTTTGGATGTGCTTGGTATTAAATTTTGGAAAAATTCTTTTTATTTTTATGTGACCCTCACAAGAGCACCTCTATCTGTACAGAGTAAAGACAGGCGGACTATATAGCCACCCGTTTGGACAGCATTGTGAGGCGGGTTAAGGTACGGGCTTTAGGAAGGGATTTATTAATCCAGGTCTTGAAAAGGCCTTCTATGAAACATTTTGGGAGGCGGTATGAGTATCTCCGCCCCGGAAACCATTTATTGGATTACCAACACCTCTGTGATAGGTCACCCCAACTTTTTCACTACGTTTGGTGACTTAGCAGGGGTATCCGTTCATGGTGTGAGGTTTGTAAAGGTCTTGGCAAACGTGTCTGCTCACGTGGCGGGTCGGATTAAGAGAGACTGGTTGAGGAGGTCTTTTGACCCTTCCAGCCAGGATCTCTCGACTCATCGTCTTGCAATGCAGTTGAAGCGATAGATTCGTATGTCCGTCACTCCTGGACAAACTGACTCCCAGATTCCTACCCACCCCTCATACTTTTTCCTTCCCAGAACTTCCTCTTCTTACTTTCCTTAAAAAACCTTCCACACAGCATCCTCTAAGACAGGCCCCGAGGGAAAATATTTTCCTCAGGGCCTCCTAAGTGGAACTAATGTAAAAAAAAATGAAAAACCAACCGGTAGGCCCACACATACGAACTGACTAAAAAACGAATCGAAGAAACGGCCCGTTCTCTTGATGCCTATATCGTCAGCGATAGGGTGTACCACTTGTGTCCATCAAATTTCTTACTCGTAAATGTGCACCGGGGATCAATGCTGCTAGCTCCTTAGATCAGGCTCCATTAAAATACCTGTGGAGCAGACTCAGAATGCCTACATTGCGTATGTGCATTAGAAATGGCAATAGGTCTGTTATCAACGGATTCAGTTAACGTCAGATGCTATAAAACTAGTCTCGTTGTTTTCTTCTTTTCCAAACCCATTTTCGTTTCTGAAAGATCGAACGGAAAAATTGATAGCATCTTAGATGCATTATTTAAGTCTATGGTTCATTAGTTCAACACTTTCAAATCAATACTTTTTAAAAACCCCTAGATATGACTTTAATAAATAAATAAATTTAAAAAGCCAGTAATTTTGTTTAACGTAAAACCTAGTTCAAAAATATGTGTATATTGACAGTTAACCAAAACTTATCTGATCAAAATGTATCAATTGTCGGTCCGAATATGTGTTACCAATCTTAGATAGCACTCGCAAATATTGATAAATTAGCCGATAACCCTAACTTAACATAACCTTAACCAATTTTTTATAAATATTTTTTATCACTATAAATGACTTATCTGAGATGGTTCTGAGTTGGTTTCATTCCGAGTTTTCCGGTCACCAATTTTGTGACATGTAACCAGTGCTTATGGTATAGGGGCCATCCATAAATTACTTCACACGAATTTCATGATTTTTTACCCTCCGTCCCCGTCACACATCGTCACATTTGTGAGACCCCATTCCCCCTAATGTGACGTCACATATTTTGCAATTTTACATAATTTTTTTTTTTTGCGTTTTAATAATTTAGATTTTTACAGGTGACGTCACAGAGCTGATGACCCTCTTATACCTCTTTTCACACTTTTCTACTCCCCTCCCCCCCCCCCCCTTAAGGTGTGACATAATTTATGGATAGCCCCATATGACATGTATACCGTTGATATTAAATAAATAAATAAATAACTGACAATATCGCATTGATACAGGGTTATATCGATCGACCATTCTAGACCTCCTGGATGGTATTGGTGTTAAATGAGTTTGATGGTCCTTAGAAAATGGGTTTTCGACTAGTTTAAGAAACATCGGATATATACACGTGGAAAAAATACATGTCTTACTGGTGGAACAGGCTGACAATGCGTTTCAGAACATTTACGGATAAGGGCACGCAATCACTGAGATATTCAGGAGATACCCGATAACTCTATTAAGGTATAAGGAAAGGTATGCTTTCAGGCAGAAGGTTTGTATTTACTTTTTTATGAAGATCCAATACCATAAATAATTGCAGATCAATCAGCAAACTTTCTGGAAATACAGATCCCAATCAAGCAATTACCAATAACGAGCATCCATATCGGATGAAATATCTGCGAGTTCTTTCTAGTTTTATCAGATTTTGAGTAAATATTCCTGGAATCATCAGCCCGATAAATCAAGCGAAGAATTAATTAATTGGTGTAAATAATGTTTGTTTGCGCAAAAAGCACGCAGACTGCATTCGCACAGTGTAACTTTGCGGCAATCGCATTTTTTTCTTCCAAAAATAAGCAATACATCGCTCGTTTGTCGATGCGTGCCCAACGATAGAAATTCTTGCATTTGATGCATAAGAATGCACCGCGCAGAGCTGCACTAGAAAATATCTCAAATGATTTGCATTAATATTTTACCTCAATACCCTTGAATGGAAACTGTCTCGAATGGAAAATGTCTCCAATGGAAAATGTCTCGAATGGAAAATGTCTCGAATGGAAAATGTCTCCAATGGAAAATGTCTCCAATGGAAAATGTCTCGAATGGAAAATGACTCGAATGATTTGCATTAATATATTACTTCAATACCCTTCTGCAAAGTGAAAGATTAAAAAGCCATTTTAAAAAAATGTTTTTCATTCTTTATTTTATAATGCATGCAATTGAAAATTACATTTAATATCTCGGTATATATTTATATATACGTTATATATTTTTTATATATTTAATAACGGTGATCGTATAACTCAACAACATGCAACTTCAACACCTCATTTGAAAAGTGATGAAAAAAAATGATTAAATAGATTATTACGTTAGGTAAGGTTATGGGCTACTTTTTATATATATTTTTTTTTTTCATAAAGGGGTGTTGAAATGCCACCCTGTTGAGTTGTCGTGGAACCCCCCCCCCCACGATTTTTTTTTAATTAGTTTCACACAGGAGGCCCTCTCATCTTTGAAAATGTTATTTGGAAGGTCTTTTTTGGGAAAGGAAGGAGAGGAAATTCTGGGAAAGAAAAAGGCATGAGAAGTGGGTAAGAATCTGGTGGTCAATGTGTTTAGGAGTGTCGAACATATGAATCTGTCCCTCCCACTGCGATGCAAGTGTCTAGTCCAGCTGGAGAGGTCGAAAGGTCTCCCTCAACCAGTTTCTCCCGATCCGGCCCGTCACGTAGTGTGTGGGCAAAAACATCCGCTGCCAAGACCTAGACAAACCTCACTCCATGAATCGGGCACCCCTGCAAGTTATCAAACATAGTGAACCACGCGTGGGGTGACCTATGGCAGGGGTCTTGGTTATCCAATAAATGGTTCCCGGGGCGGCGGTACCAATTCCCACCTTACAAATTGATTGTGTTCGATAGAAAATTTTAAATATTTTCTCTTGTGAACTTAGTAAATAATTACAGTATAATTAACGACAGTTGATTTCTCTAAAATTTCAATTTTGACCCAATGAAATTTACTTCATATATTAATATAGGTAGTCTCGCAGAATTTACTACTCTTAAAATTTTGTCAATGGTCATTGGTCGCGAGGACCTCCTGGTGTTCAAGGATTTAAATTGATGTGACTGCGAAATACACGTGCATAGTCTAGAATGATGTACCGCCATCATAAGCAAAAAGAGAGCTGGAAATTTTCAATGGTCACTTTATAATATAATATACGAGACCTTTCATGTTTATCAACCAATCATAAAAAAAAGTACTTCAGAATGTCAGGACATTGAAAATGTCCAGCCGTGTTTTTGCTTACAACGGCACATTATTCATTCATAATAGTTATCTAAGCCGTAAGCAAGGACTACCTGATTAAAATTTACTTATTGATATAAATTTTATTTTGGATTTTAATTCTGATTCAGCTCTATGGCCGTTATGCATTAATACCAGGAGCATCCACGTAATTGTGAGTATGTTCGGTATTATAAAGGAGGAAAAAAGGGAGAAATATTCTGTAGAATTGTTTTTTAGCGCCGCAAATTACTATTGCTCTATTGTGTTACCACGAAGAACGCTAGTTAACCTAATACTAGGTAGCTAGGCCTCCGTGATCGAGGGGTAAAGCTCCGAAGATTGCGGGTTCAAACTTGCTTTTTGTTTGATTGAGGTGTGTTATTTCACAATTAAATGGTTTAAATTAATTCCGGAGTGGAAGATAGTCTCAGTATTGCCCTGGTGCAAGACGACCATTCAGAATTGAAACGTTGCTTAGAATAGATTTAGTCGTATTTGGTGATCAGATCTGAAAAGTCGTGAACTCACCCTCACTTTCCTCTTCCCCATCTTCTTTCCCTCCCCTTTCCTCCACAACCTTTTCACTGGCTCCAGGCAGTTGGGAGCAGTAGGGACTCTTAAAATAAGGTATATTCCCATATGCTATAGAATGTAAATTAATGTCCCTGAGGCGCATGTGTGGTAAAATTGTTTGTGATTGTGTGAGAAATGTGGAGATCTGCAAATAATACAAGGCTGGTAGTAAGCGTAACGAGCCAGCTTAAGGACGGGTTGTTTAAAAAAAAATTATTAATCATCAAATATTTGAAGTTAATTTTCACGTTCTGTGTAACATCTATTTAAAATCTGTTATTTTGTCAATATGGTCCAGTCGATTCGAAAAACTGAAATAATCACAGAACTTGAATAGAACTTTTACAGAACGTGAAAAATAACTCAAAGTATTTGATGAATTGTTCAAATTTTTTTAAATAACCCATCCTTAGAGTGGAACGCTTCGATGGTTTGGGTACGAGCGCAAATGAACGAAGAAAGGAGCGCTAGAAGAATACAAGAGTCAGAATAATAGAAGAGAAAGTGTGAGACGGTGTATAAATGTGAATGAGGCAAGAATGTGTGACAAGACCGAGTTGTTTGGCGCTCCGTCCTATCTATCTAGCCCTGCCTTAATTGGTAAGGTATAACCCCGTAGGGGCCGAAAGTATTAATTTTTTAAAATGTTTCTAGCTTTTACACTTCAAAGGTGTTCTAGGCCGCCATTTCGAATTATGTCGAGAGAAAGGGTGAATATATACATTAATTTTATTTAATTGGGAAAATTTCACAATTATGTAAAAGATTGGAGTTCAGTTCAGACTAAGAAGATAAGATGAGCTGTTGAACAGCGGGGAGGATATTTTAGACAAGGTTTGATAGAAGAGAGGATATTTGTTTAGAGAGGAGCAACCAATACTTCTAGACCACAGAAAGCAAAAATTAGTTTTGTTAAAGCCAACACTGAGATTTACTTGATAAATTGATTTTGTAATTTTTATCTTTCATTTGTTTCGTTATTTGCTTGGATATTTCGTTACTTGGATGTTTAATATAAAACACTTTATTACTTTGTAAGACAGACTTTTATCGACTAGATCTTTATACTGCTGACATTACTTCGAGAGTGACATAGACGACAATAAGGAACTCCAGTGAAAAATATTATGGCTTTAAAAAAATATGTTCATTTGGACCAATATACGCTGATTCTGAATATATAAGTTTTATTACATAATATTTAGCATAGAGTTTTTAAAAAAATATTAAAAAGTCCATTTTAAAACGTGTCATTAAAACACCCTATTGCTGGATTTTGGCGGCGTGACGTCACCGCGCCGCGTCACCTGGGTCAAAGTTGTATAGAAATCAATAGAAATGAAGACGCAAGCCGTTCGGCATTCCGTGTTATTGGTTTATAGAGAATTGGACGTATAATAGTTTTTGTTTTTATTGAAACATTATTTAGGCCTAAATAATTCAGTATCAAATATAAAGTATCTCTATTAGTTTATCTATATTATTTAAAATATTCAAAAACTTTAACTGTACAAAAAACGATCGTATTGCCCAGTAATGTCTATGAAAACACTCCAATGCTGAAATTTAAAATGGCGGGAGTCGAACAGCTGATTCCAGTTCCCTACGAGATTCATACTTCGGTTAGTCATGATGACGTCACACTAGATTCGGTGGTTTTCGGGGGATCTTGAAAAATTAAAACTTTGACATTTACTTTAACAATTAAAACTAACTATAAAAATAAAAATAAATATGCAGTTATTTAAGTTAGGTCATTATTCATAAAAAAAAAAAAAAAAATTGGACTGGAATTCTCTATTATCTTACAGGTAGTTCACTAGTGATGTACAACACAACATAGTGATATGATATCACTAACCTAGTGTAGGACATATCCGAAAGCAAAATGAATTACAAGATCGGCACTGCAATTGCAGTGCTTCGTACAGTGCGTTGGATGATCGATTCTTCAAACGCAAGTGCAAGGGTCGCCTCTAGAGGTTAAAAAGGCTTGTTTCATCCTAATAGATAGGAACGTATCCGGTATATAAAGTTTAGATATTTTTAATATGCGTATAAACGACTTGTTGAGCGGATTAAAATTCATGCTATCGCGTCGGGTTGCAGTCGAATTGAGAATACCGAAAAATACAATGCAGAAATCAATTGTTTCATACAACCGCAAGCTTTCGTTTAAAAGGTCATTTAAAAATCGTATACGATATTAGCACCTATTTATCCTTTGTTCTTATTCATATCGTTTTTTTATGGAATATTAACTTTTTATTCTGCCATAAAATAAGAGTGAATAAAAATAATAAAGAGTTATTAACCAAGCAAATTTCCGATCTTGATTGGAATAACAAGTAAGTATGAATGAAGAGACTTCATTTGAGGTTGTCTAAAATGAGTTGCCGTTTAATAGGAAGGGTATTTTAACTGATGTTTTATTTTTGCTTCAAAATATATATTTTTTTAAAACTCTATAAAGTAAAATTGTAAGAATAAAATAATAAATTTATTTGTTGATTTTACGCATTAAAATTCTCAATCCCTCTCACAAAACACAAGTAATAAACATTGCTTAAAAGCACTATTTTATATTAGATTATAAATTTAAAAAAAAATGCTATCGATAAATTGAAGCTTTTCCTACCGCTTACCTTGATAAGAATTAAAATTAAATTGTGCATTTAATAAAAAATAATATAAGCTTAAATTATAAAAAAATATACATTTGAAGTGAAAACTTATTTAGCGCTGTGGTGATTTGAAACTCGATGAAATGAAAAATAGCGACACAAAAAGAGACAAGACAAGAAACACATACTTTAGAGAATTTAGCCTGTAAGAGAATGAGATAGTAAAATCGGTATTTTCTTTGTGCGGTGCTTCGTAGCTTCCTCACTTCAATCTACTTTAGTTTTTTAAAGATTTCACTTCTACCGCGTGTGAATTGCACACTGATTTTTTAAATTAGAAATGTATGAACTTAAGAAACAACTTTTTAAAAATTCAATTTTATGGATAAAATTCTGAGACATTTCCAATTGCGTTAATTTTTTCGGTATTATAAAAAGATTAAAAAAATATAATAAAAACCACTTTGGCGCTTGAAATCGTGACCTCTATAAATAGGTTTTTTATGCCCTTTACGTTTTGTCAAATAGGAGTAGAAATCAAAGGGGAACGCCACTGTTGTTCAAATGGCAATACTAAAAATGTTGGCAATGAAAAGCTGTAAAACCTAAATTTTTGTAAAAAATTAAAAAGGGATGAAAGTTAAAAAATTGAAACCAATTGATCTCAAAATTAAAATCGCTTATAGGTTTATCAAAACGTTTGCATTTTTGTCTTAACACAATGAAATAACGATATTCTAATAACATATAAAGCACAGTTTAAAAATTGCTCACATTTATTTAAAAATAGCTTAAGGACCTAGCGTTGCCCGGGCTTTAGATCACGTCTCTAATTTTAGATCTGAATATATTTAACTCATTCAGATCTAAAAGTAGTATAACTCAACTCACCATTAGTGAATCCTCTTTTCTACATACATACTGTTTAATTCAAATTTATGTGTGCGTTTTAAATTCTTTGCATTAGTGTTCATGTTTCTAATTTTTTCTGGTAAGGAATGAAAAAAATTTCACCGAGATATTTATGATTTAACTGTCCTAATGTTAAATTAAATGAAACCAAATTATTTTGCAAAACACTATTTAGTAAAATTTATGTCATTAAGTGGGTACCTTAACAACAGTGCTTCTTAGATTTTAATTTATTTTCTTTAAGAACAAAAAATGTTTTAAAATGTGATTTACAGTGTTCTATACATTCAATGTCATTGCACTCTAAAATAATATTTGAAAATTAAATTGTTGTTGTCAGCCTACAAATTTTGGAGTTCCATTTTTTTATATTTTCTGCTCTTAATTGACAGACTATACCTATATTTGTGGCAATTATGGTAAACTGTTAGCACATATATTTTTGGCTTGTGACTTCCTCTTAAGAGGGTAGGACTGGGTCTCCCTCGCCGTATAATTTTACGTGACATTTCATTTCGGAGAGACGTCGAAAATATGGACTTTATGTACTAGTAAAGCGTAGCAAGCACAAAATAGTAACAAAAAATGAACGTTTATTTCGATATTCGAGTAAGAGGCCGCCATACTTTAATTTATAAATTTCTCATTGAAGATTATCATTCGCCCAGATATTCAATAGCTACAAAGCAGGATAATAAATTCACATTTCAGTCACGTATATTCGCATATCGTGTTATATGAGTCGATTTCGAAGCCTTTTTGTGCCACCAGCCATTGTTCGCTGCCAGAACTGAACAGTTAATCCCTAGAGATGTGATCTGAACCAATTTGAAAGAAATCATGGCTGGCAAGAGAAGCAAGTCAGTGCTAAGTAAACTTCACGTATGAAAATATTCTAATCACAACAACGATTATCAATTACAATCGCCATTTGCGAATTGTCATTGCTTGATGGCACTGACTTGATCATATTATACTTCAAAATTCGTTGCGCGCCCAATAGGTGCTCACTCTGATCGGCCGTGAATGTGGTCAGTATACAAACTCCAGTGAAAAAAATTATGGCTTTAAAATAATATTTTTATATAGACCAATAAACGCTGATTCTGAAAATGTAAGTTTTATTACATAATATAAACGTAGAGTTTTAAAAAAATTATTAAAAAGTCCATTTTAAAACGTGTCATTTAAACACACTGTCAAGTTGGTATTATTAATGGATATTATAATATATGGATTGTTAGTGCTGACGTCACCGCGTCCACAATTCTCAAGTCACCTGGTCATATTGTATTGAAATTTATGAAAAGCCATTCAACATTCCGTGTTACAGGTATTTAGACATAAAATAATTGTTTTTTTATTGAAACATTATTCAGGCATAAATAATTTAGAATCAAAAAAAGAGTATCTCTATTAGTTTATCTATATTATTTAAAATATTCAATCGTAATGTCTCTCGCAACGCTCCAAATCTGAATTCCAAAATGGCGGGCGTCGAACAGCTGTTCGGCCACTACAAGCCGCCGCGCAAAAAAGTAATGACCGAAAGTATGATTACGGTTTACAGCGTAGTTCACTGTGAGACTTTTCTGCGCGCAGCCTGAAGTGGCGCGGGGCACGTCCCTCTCCGAACTCCGGATTGGAGTTCTTTATTTTAGACTCCAGACCGCACACAGAACGGTGAAATTATTATTTCGTTGAAGAAAGAATTTTTGAATTTGAAAATGTTTTTATACAGGTTTACAGTGTATACAACAGATAACAATCTTTAGCTGGATAAGCAATGTATATATCATTCTACAGAACATTTTATGTCAGTTTCTATATTAGTAAGATTTTCAGATAAAAACGGTTGTTTATCAAAGGTGTAAAATTTTCACCACGTTCATTAGTAAGACTGTAACTCTTTAAATAACCTTAAAACTTTTTTGTACAACTAACTATGTTCTCAAATGTTAAGAATGTAAAAAAATAAGTAATTTGTCGTACCATAAAAATGAATTTAACTATTAAATCACCTACTTTTGATCATAAAAATCGGCATAAAAACACACGTCTTTTAGATTTTCTGTTCAGTGGCCGCTGGTTACGATCGGAGAGGTCGCCTCTCCGCACCACTGCGCCGGCCGGTAAACATAGTTCCATGTCTGTTCTCTAGGTACTGTATACTGTATCTACTTTGTGATAAACATGAAGCGTGAACATCATCAAGTCATCGATATGCCAGATCAGTTTCTCAAAGTGTGTGATATCGCCCCCAGGGGGCGCTGTTTAATTGATCCATGGAGCAATGAAAGGCTGGATGTAGGCGGGTTGAAAAAAATTGTGGGCTAAATAAAAAGAAAAGTTTTTATAAGCAGGATTTTTATGAAGTAAAAATGCAGATGTAATTTCACTGATGATTTTTTTAAAAATTAAAAACAATTTTTTTCTATCACACGTCGGCACTGATCATACAACTATATGACTCTGTCTTGTCTGTGATCGTAATGCTGGAAAGAGACGGAGTGTGTATCATGAAACCCGATAGGGTGTACTCAACTATCCAGTGGAGACGTGTGGTCGTGTGAAGATTTTTTTTATTTGAAAAAATGTACCATCAGACAGCAAATTGACACCTACGTTTTAAACTCCAAATATGATCAGGAATCGCTGGTTAAAATCCTTCATAAATGCTGATACATCCTATATATATGTAATTAATAATATTATTTTAGTCATGTTAAAAAAAAGTTTATTGACGAACAAGTTCTGGAAAGTACCTAATTATTTCCTAATTTGTTAACGGCAGTTCTTACAAAAAATGCGTTTTCGACAATAATTATATTGATTTTTGTTTTAAAAATATCTAATTGTCAATGTCATAGCAAATTGTAATAGTTATATATATATAATTGTACCAACGAGTTCTCTAAAGTCATCCATGTAGATTTAGTATTAGATATATTCTTTTTTATTATATTGAGTTTATGCTTTATTTATATATTTTGTAATCTTTTTTATTTATGTTATACTGTTGTTATAAATGAAATTTGTATTTGATATGTAAAAGCCCAATAGAGCGTCAATAAATAAACAGCAAAACTGCAAATTGACAACGAACAAACCACACTTCACAACGACCAAGGGCGGGATATTACACAGAATTTAAACAATTCATCAAATTACGAAGTTTTCAGGATTTGAAAGTTCAATTCAAGTTCTGTTATTATTTCAGAAATTTTATTTTATTTTTTATTTATTTATTTAAATAAAACATACAACGAAGTTGCATTTCCATGAGTTATCAAAACTCATTAAGGGATCGCCAATTGGTACATTTGAAAAGATAAACCAACCCAACCCAATATGCAGACACAATAAATGAAGAAAAATTTTACAAAACATTTTACAGAAGCAACATACAGACACAAACATATGAAGAATCACTTAACAAATATTTCACAGAAACATGTCTTATAAGATTTTATGAATAATATAACCACTCATTTGATTTATGTACTGTTGGTGTCACAAAGTTAAAATAAAGTATCCTCCATGATGGACTATAGAAATGCATAAAAAACATGTGAGAAAAAATACAATAAAAGGTACATGCTCAAAAATACACAGACCTAATTCAAGATGTTTACATAAAAAATTACATGATAAGATTTCAAAAAAGATATAAACTGCGCCCATGAACAGAGTTTGTACCTACTTATGACTCGTTTTCCAAATAACATTTGTGAAGCAACAAAATTGTGAAGCAACTAGCCCATTGATATAACAACAGAACTTGTACAGAACTTTCACAGGACTGAAAAACTTCGAAATTTGACGAATTGTTCAAATTCTGTGAAACAGCCTTGGTATTCTTAATATATTCGACGTGGACTGTTATTTGTGCGTTAGTGATCTGTAATCGTGTTCGCGAACGGTGACAAGTTACCGACATTATCGATAAAATATTTATCGACCGAATGGTTGCATTCCAACTCAGAATTATGTCAACTTAACACCTCTTCGAAAAGTCATTAAAAGCTTTTAAAAAAATTTGAAAAATTGCCCATAACCTAACCAAACTAACCTATTTAACCATTTATTTAAATATTCTTTTCATCATTTTCAATGACTTTTCGAAGGAGTTGTGGAGTTGATTTCATTCTGAGTTGTCCGGTCATATACATATACACAAGACAAAACATATACATGTACATTTGCAGAGTGGACGGTGAGAAAAAAAATAATTCAGTAGTTTGGGAAACTGTGCTAAATGATAAGCGGTGGGTGCAGTAGAACAATAAGATATATTTGGTTGCAGTATTTTTGTAGTATTTCTGTAAAAGGGTGACTCATCGATGAATATGAACAAAAGATAGGGGTGTGTGTTGCAATTGAATTTATAAATCTGCTCATAAATTTGTAACCAATGGACGGTACACATTGTTCTGTTGGTAGTTATTTTAATAACAATGAATTCCAAAGTAACGTGATCAAAACAATACCTTATTATGTTAAACGTTAAACGGTAGGGTGCTGAAGTAGGTACATTCCTACCTTTTTTCGAAAAACAAATTTATTCATTATTACATTTCATGACCAGGAGGTATTTTATTTATAAGAAGATTTTTATTTATTTATTGTTTATTTTCATGGTAGGTATTATTGTTTTCAATTAATTTTTTATCTCTCTAGAACAAACTTTTGTTGAGGTTAATAATTTTATAAAGTAATTATAAAAATATCACAAAATAAGATAAGTATTGAAAGAACAATGCTGTTACGCCAATATTAATTTAGAAAGCACAAAGAAGAAAAATTGGCCTTCATCGACTAACACAAATAAAACAAATTAAATTTTTTTTAAAAAGTACACAATTTTGTAGTACTTCGTAACATTATATGTGGTTTTTTTTATGTCCTTTGTGGGTGAGTGGTTACGATCCTTGTAAGTAAATTTTATTTATTAATTTGTATTTCTTCCCAATTTACTCATTCAAAATAATATGATGATTCAGAGTGGTGGATACTTTCAGTAGCGCCCTGGTAAAGGACCACCTTCAGAATAGAAAAGTTGCTTGAAATGACTTTAGCCGTGTTTGGTGACCAGATCTGAATGGCCAGGTACTTCCCCACTTCCTTTTCCCATCTTATTACCCTCCCCACTACTTTCAACCTTACAACATACCCCAATTGGGATGCTATAGTCTCACTGGCTCGCCATCGGGACGTCAATCGGTACTCACATGAAAACCAGTGAACTAGGCGGTAGAAAGAAAAAAATCAGCCGGTCTTTTACATGGGCATTGCCTGTAATTTTATTACTGAAATACGCTTTGTAATGCATTGCAGCAAAACTTCCTACTCGATAGGTAGGTACCTACTAAATGAGCGAGATTAAAACTCTAGGTACACAGAATTATTGATGAACGACAAATGTTTACATAAATAATACTCAGTCTAAAGCTTTCACATCCATAAAAAGAAAACACTAAAAGGTTCAAGGACCGAAGAATATTTCAAACTTCCATAAATTCAATATTGCGAATTCATTTTCTCACGCCATCTTGTGACAATGCGTTGAATGAAAATAGTACCATATTAGTTTTAGTAGAAGTTCTGAACCATTCTGGTAGAAAACCACGATGTTGTATGGCATAAAGTGCTGCTGCATGGAAATGCTAGATGGCGCTGGTATACAATGTGAAAGAAAACAGCCTCACTGAAAATTATTTTTAGTACGATCGCACAGATGGCGCTAGTATTTCGGGTATAATCGAGCTTTTAGTTGTTACAAAATTTTATTGCAGATTTTAGAAAATCGAAATCTGATTTTGTAGATTACTCGCGAGTTCACGGCATGCATTGCAATGCCACTATTAAAGAATTTTTTTCCCTGCATGTTTTTTGCGTTCTTCCCATTCCCGTTCCGCCTCCCCTTCCCCTCCCATGTTCCCTCCTTCCCTCTTCCGCGTTCAATATATTCAGTCCCGTTACATTCAGATTTTCAAACAGCTCGCCCCACATTGCAATTTTTTTTTTAAATTTTTATTTTTAATATACATATTACAAACATTTATTTTTGTATATTTTAAGAACAATCAATCAAATTTGGTATTCGATTTTGGTTAATACCGTAGGTCAGTACTTCGATTAAATTCATTCTCAAATTGTGACATTTTTGACAGTTTCGTAAGAGTTTTTGTAATGATTAAAACAACTTTTCAGATATGTTATGTGGTTGTTATAATCCAGAAACCTTCACGAGGGTGGAAATAAGGTATTTTGAAAGTTTCAAACATTTCCCATGCTCAGTATGCCAATGCATGGTCAACTCACATACATAGAAAAATATATATAGAAGCAAATATATATTGATTTTTATAACATTAAGATTAAGTTTTTAAATTTCCACTACGAACTTTTGAACGTATGATATAATTATTTTTTCAAAATAAATTTTAATTTAATCGTTAAGTACCTACGCTACATATTATGAACCCATTCTACAACTGCATTTTCGTATTTATTTTTTTCAAAATAACTTAATTCGATAACTAAAAAAACATATGTCCCGATAAACAACTAGTTTTGGCAGTTCATGGGAACTTTTTTCTTGTTTGGAATAAAAAAAATCTAGTGAACTTTTTTAGTCAAAGTTCCATTGATCTGTGAAAAGCGTTTAATTGCAGAGCCAAACTGCCAAAGGCTAACTAATAAAAAGTCTGGCTGCTGGTTTCATCTAAAAATAAAACGTCTTTGCCATTGGTATAAAATAAACGAGATCCACCAATTCAGTACTAATATTCACAAATACATTTTGTTACCCGTTTAATATAATTACAGTATAAATGATTCGTCTCTGAAGCACACAACGACTTGCAAGGATTAGCAATTGTTTACGACGTTCGCTTAATATTATTTCATGCTCAAATTGAAAAGGTTTGTTAATCAAACATAAAGGTGTTGGGTTTTGTCATACACAATTCAAAGGAGTTAACCAGCTTTGCAGTAATAAGGCTGCTTTACTTTATTTAGCTTAGTGCGTAGCATTCTCGAGAGTGGATCTCAGTATGGGGGCCTGAAGACGCCGTCTATCTACTGATATGCAAAAGTAATTTTTCTGCTAGGAAATAAATTCAATGGATCATTCCATACGTAAGTATTTAGTAGGTACCTGCATATCGGAATATTAACGGTGTGCGAGAATTAGAGGTAACTGAGGGAGAATTTACAAGGATGAATTTACGTCTTACTTGAAGCCGATTTTATGGAATAACTTTTACGAAATGAGGTTTCGTTTTTGAGTAAATCGAATCCAAAGTTCGAATTTTTTTTGATCAAATGTGTAAAAAAAATCGGTCCCTACGGACTTATTATAAGCTCTATTATTGTATTTTAAAGTGAGTAGAAGCGTGGACCGGGCCCCTTTAAAACCTTTTAGTTGCCGAAAAAAATTTCAAATGTACAAAAAAAATCGAAATACTCAGAAGAGACAAAAAATTTTTGTAGTGTTTTCTGTATTTATGATTTAGATAGTTTCCAGATACCGTGTTTAGACCGTTATTGCCCGATTGGTCTAAAATTGATTCCAAATTCCAATCCAGGCATTACAGATTAATTTTTTTAGCTACTCCATTCTGCATCATTGCACAAGCAACATTTTCCGATCATAGAAGCAATTCAAACACCGCCAGATTATTTGTTACCCGGGAATGATAGCAAAAACAAGAAAAATATCCTTTTTATGATTTTGCAGAAATTGCGTAAATAAAAAACTTTTTATGATTTTGTTAAAAATTACCTTTTATGATTTTATTGTGGTACCCAACTCATTACCCCCTTTTGATGAGAAAGAATGTTCTTCATAAAATTATTTTAATGTTTCTTTTTAATATCAAATTAATAGGGCAAAGCAAATCATGTTTTTCAAACACTATGCAAATACATTATAATTAGTAAGTCAATTAAAAATCAACAGGGTCCATATAAAAAAAACACTTTATAAAGCAAATAAATATTTAAATAATAATATTTTTACATTTTCGGTGAACAAGAAAGATGGTAAATGCATATTTTAAAAGAAATTTATGAACGGAAATCAATTTATGTAGGTTTTCGTGACATTTTTTATGAAGTTCAAAGATTAACAACAACATAAATTTAGTGGGTCGATCTTTTTTGTCTGGCCACAAACCAGCTTTGAGCATTGTCCGATATCTGTTTTTATCGCCAAAACTTGATAAGCTAAACTCTTGATAAACGTGTGAGATATTAAAATGTTGGTGAACCGTAAATCAGCTCTTATATTTACATAGGTCTGTATGAATAATCACGTTAAGATTTTTTTCGGAATTCCGAATCCAATGATTTATTAGGTTCACCATAAAAGAGGTTTTTTTATAGTGGCATCCAGATTGTGGAGATTATTTTGAAAGGAATGATGTTGGGTAGCGAAGAAGAACGAGAATTAACAGGTTTGGAAGTATCTGACTATTGACGGCCGGCGTTGTCGAGGGGTAAGCCTCTTGACTCGCAATCCGAAGGTCGCGAGATCGAATCCCGGCGTTTATTGATTAATTTGTGTTATTTCACAATTTAATCATTTAAAATAAAAATATATAATTTAATAATAAAACAATAAACACCACTGAAAGTGGCAGTACAAAGTAGAGTTTTGTACTGCCCTGAAGAAGCTACGGTTGTAGCAAAACCCGGTCGACATTAAGTACCTACATAAAAAAATAAAAATGGTGTTTACAAAGTTATTAAATTATAATGTCACTTCACAAAGTATCTGCTTCATATGAACAAATATGAACAAAAAAATAAAGTATATTTGGGGCACGTTCCAGAGTGGAAGATTGAAACGTTTCTTGAAATGGCTTTAGCCGTCTTTGGTGACCAGATCTGAATAGCCAGTTACTTTCCATTCTTCTTCTTCCTCATCTCCTTCCCCTCCTCACTACCTTCAGCCTCACAACATATCCCAATTGGGGATACCATAGTCCCACTAGCTCCAGACGGGAGTAGTTGGGACTCTTGTGCGGTATCATATAAAAAAATTCAGATCTAGGTAAAATCATTTCGATCAATGGATACTTCTGAATGGTCCACGGCTTTATAGACACTAATCCATAGGGTTAGGCTGGAATTTGAATCGCCACACAATCTTCAACGACAACTTGAGCCAGTGAGACTAAGACACCCTCAATAGGGGTATTTTGTGATGAGGAAGGTAGTGTGAACGGCGAAGAGACGAAGAGAGAAGAGCGGGGACTTCTTCAGATTCTTCTTCATTCAGATCTGGACGGTCGAACACGCAGCTAAAGCCACTTCAAACGAAATTTCGATTCTGAATGTTGGTCTTTCTCCAGGCGATACTGAGAGAATCTTCCACTCTGAAACATGCCGCAAAATTATTATTTTAGCAATTATTACAGCAAAATTATTTTAATGAATAATTTGTGAAATGATATGAATAAGTCAAATAAAATTTGCTTGCGCACGCCGAGATTTGAACCCGCGACCATCACCCACCAAACCATCCAAAATGTAATATAAAATACAGTCAACAATTAATTTAAAAACAGCTTCTTAAAAACGGTTGTTTGTGCCAAGAAATTTTGTATTTTCTGCCATTCAATGGTATCTAATTTATAGTTTGTAAAATACCTATAAGCGTTCTAATGATTGTTATATGAACAAGGAAAATCCCAATTATGAATTCTTGGAGTTGGCAAAATTGTTTTAAAAAACGGTTAATTAACATTGAATTTGATTGTTAATTTCCTTAATTATTTAATTAATCGGAATCAAATTTTTGTTATTTCTGGTAGAAGTACTTTTAAAATTAATGCTCTACGTTTTAATGAGTTGTTCTACATTCTGAGATGTTTACCAGTGCCTTGTAATCTCCTAGAAGTGTCTTTCTAACTACCGATCTAATAGCTATCGCATTATACACCATACCTAACCTTCAACATTTTCCGTGCGCGGCGGTTACAATAATTGCACCGTTCAACTTTAAAATATACTTTTACACCTATTTGAAACCAGCTTTTACACCATTTTGTAGAAACATTCTAAAATAAAAAAGTCACTTAGTTTTATTGAAGGGATCTAGCGGTTGTCGGGAGCTAACTTGAATGTTAATTAAAATATAATATAAAAAATATATACAAATGTATTATTTTAATTTCAAATAACACATTTTAATTAACCCTGAGGTGCCCCTTTATAGTTTAACAGAATTTTTATGTATATGTCATTATTTTTATGTGATTACAGCATGGGTCCCATTTGCTCCCAACTGTATGGAGCCAATGAGATTACGGCATCCCTAATTGGGGTATGTTGTGAGGCCGAAGGGAGTGAAGAGGGGAAGGAAATGGGGAGACATGAAGGTGGGGAACAACCTATTCAGATCTGTCTATTCAGATCTGGTCACCAAACATGGTTAAAGCCGTTTCAAGCATCTTTTCGATTCTGGTCTTTCAGCAGGGTGTTACTGAAAGAATCCACCAATCTGGAAAGTGCCACAAATATACGATTTTGTTACTTTTGTTAGAGAAATTGTGAAATAGAGCAAATTATTTAAATAAATTTACTTGCGCACGCCGGGATTTGAACTCACCACCTCCGGATTTGTAGCCAAGGATCATAACCCTTCAACTACGGAGTCCGTCGACTATTCTGGAGAGTGTTCTACAGAAAAACTCCGTTGAATTTGAAGTCGTAATCACTGACTATATTTTTAAGCCTTCATTCATTTTTGTAGTTCCTACATAGATACTTAGAAGTCCGCAATGGTAGTTTTTTTCCTTTTCCGCCGCATCCGCATTGGAAGGTAGTACTTCCGATGCGCCATAATTTAGCCGAATTTCCCGCTCTTTGACCCGAAAGTGGCAGCCGAGCAAAGAGAGCCTGCAGAACAAACACTGAGCGGGAGAGGCTGTATTTGAAGAACTGCCTGGTTAGATAATATAGATCCGTTAAAAGCTGCAGCGTTTGAACGAGATAAAAATGCCGAACTATTAAAACATCTATCGTTAGATTTATTTACTATGGCTCAATTAACCAACTTCATCATAATCAGATGAACAGTAATGCTAATTTGATAAATTAAAAGTTCAACCAAAAGAACTCATTGAAATTTCAGTGTTTTTCTTGTGGGCGTTGCATTAATCTTTAATTGAGCGTTTACTTCTAACATTTTGAAATCGTTAACTCTAGATAAAGAGATATTTTTGTGGCTTACGCGTTCTCAGGTCTCTAGACAGTAAAATATCGTTTTAAGTTATAACATTTTTCGAATTAGAGATTGATTATGAAATATTCCCGCGTGACATTTAATTGCAAAAGTCTGCACCAATTGGCATTTTTAAAAAGGATTAAAGGTGCCAAATACAGCAAGAGAAAATCTAATAGTATGTAAGTTATATTATAATTTGTCGTTGTAAACTTACATAAACAAATAACTAAAATAAAATTAATAAATTAATGAAATTATGTACCCTTATTATTTCGTTTATGCTCATAACATGATTATTACATAACATTCTATTAAATCATATATTAAATTAAAATTTATGGTACAACTTTCCATCTCGAACATGAGAATAGTTTTCTCAACTGAATTGAACTGAACTGAACTGATATATACGTAATTAGGATCAACAATCAATAGGCCAGCACCCACGCTCGTTCATGCTCGATGGTTTTAAGCTCATTCGAACATGTCTCAATTGAGTTTTATACTTTTCATTGGAAACCGTGTTTAGGAATCGTCCTATTCTGTTTCACTGGTCGTGCAATCGATATGTGTAATATATATGGATAAAATACAGAATAAAAGATAAAATACAGGATAAAAAAGTATAACGATAAAGATAATACAGGGAATAGAACCCTTAGTTTTTCTCGTGATAACGTCTTATAAATCGATGAACGCCGGCCGCATTCACGAAAAAGCATGACTCATTGTCACGTTGTCGCGTTGTCACGTTGTCACGTTCCGCCTGAGCCGGGCGTGCAAAGGAGGGCGCGGAGCAAGCGTTCGGCCTAAGCGTTCGGCGAAAGCGCGGAACAAGCGATAGAGAGGCACGGTCGGCCTAAGCGTTCGGCTTAAGCGTTCGGCTCGTGACGTTATCACGAAAATTATCGTCCGTAAACCGACTTTACAAACAACCAAATTTTTATCATAATTTTAATTTATGATAAAACCTAATATTGGATTTTATGTGTTTTATTAATTTTGTTGTTATAAATTAAATAATGTGTTGATTTTCACAAATAAATAAACGAAAAATAAAATAAAAATAGTCACATTTTTATGCAAGGTTATAGATATAAATTCGCTTTGGTTCATTAATATCGTTTGACGTCCATCGATTTATTAGCCAGCATGTTGTTGGTAGGTAATGCACTAACCTGCATACAGATACAGAATCGCAGTCCTCATTGCACCGACAGTGACTGCAGCTGCAGAAAGAATACTGCGAGGCGAGCTCCGAGTCCCGCGGGTCCGAGTCCGAGTCCATGTGTCTCCTGGATCCGCGCCATCTAAACATTCAAATTACAGTCAAGTTGGCACAAATACGTGATGGGAGAGTCAATAGGGGAAGAAAATATGTCTTCTCGAAATGAAACATTTCACCAAAACCATCACACCGTATTTTTCGTATTTTTAAATATGTTATTACATATTATATGGCGAAAAAAAAATATATGTGTATAAATATATATATTTATACTTATTTTTATATTATCTCCACACATGAGGTCCTGAGAAAAATAATTCCCCTCAATGTCATCTTTGGGGATGTTGTGTGGAGGGTCTTTTTAAGTAAAGGAAGAAGAGGAAGTATTGGGAAGAAAAACGGTATGAAGGGTGGGTATGAATGTGGGGGTCAACGTGTCTAACAGTAACGGACATATGAATCCGTCCCTCCCACTGCGGTGCAAGGCGATGGGTCGAGAGAGTCTGGCTGGAGAGATCTATTACCGATTAGGTCTTCCTCAACCTCTCTCTCCCAATCCGGTCCGCCGCGCAGTAGGTGAACAAACGCATCCGCCACCGAGACCTAGACGAATCTCACCCCACGAACCCGGGTACTCCTGCTAAGATATCAAACGTAGTTAACCAATTGGGCTGACCTATGGCAGGAGTGTTGGTTATCCAATAAATGGTTTCCGGGGCGGTGGTACCCATACCGCCTTCCAAATTAGAAAAATAAATGTATCCAACCCATGTGTTCATCCGAAAGATAAATTTCTGATTGTCTTTAGAAAGGCAAAGTTACTGGGGTTTATTTTTATTTTTATTTACAGCTTCATAAATCCTACGATTTTAATATGTCATGAGTCATGATTTATCACGGGTCTGTTTCGAATATGCAAGTTATATAAAATAATCCCAGTCTATTTTCATCCCATTTCTCGTGTGATTTGTAATTTTTAAATTTTTTTAAGGTTATATTTTTTTAAGGTTACATCATTTGTGGAATGGAACACCATGCTAGGTACATACCTGCCAAAAATATATATAAATGTCGGATTGTGTGCTATTTAATCAGTTATTTTTTACACAAGGCAGAGATTTATAAAAAAATGAAAAAATCAGCCATTTTAAGATACACCAAGTGCTACCACTACTGTTATAACAAAAGGTGCTCTTTTACGCCCTTGAGGTGATTTTTCACCAAAACGGCACTCTACAAGTTATCTACTTATTATTTTTATTAAATAACCACAGTTTTCAGTCAAAATTGAAGAAAACATAATTACAAGTATAATTATGGCAATCCAAGTATAACATCTTTTGAATTAAGAACTTATCGTAATTATGTAGAAAACTTAAAATGAAATGATAAAAAATGCAATTAAATATAAACAAAAAATAACCTGTTTCTTAAAAAAATGATCGTAAAACATGTAAAGCCATGTGCATGTAAGATGCAGATCCGAATGATATGTTTTATTAAAACATTAAACATTTTGCTATCTAAGGCTTTGGTAAAATTTTCATTTGTCATGTCAGTGTTTGCTAAGTAATAAATCGTTTCAAGTTAAACAAAATTGTTGCGTTGACAGGTCTTGGGTGCCTCCTGATATCTTGACTGTTTGTCTTGGATAGCTTTATCGGTAATTTAACGATGAACCAACGGCAACTACTGGTTTGTTAATAGGCGTTAAGTAGGGAGGCGGCAGTGATAGAGATGCTGTCGCTATGAAACACTTCAAACCTCTGCGGTAATGTTCTGGTGGGAAAACATTTCTAATTTGCAACATTGTCTATTAAATAAACAAGATATTCCTACGTCAATTTGCAATATTGTCTATTAAATAAACAAGTCATTCCTACGTCAATTTGCAATATTGTCTATTAAATAAACAAGTCATTCCGTCATCAATTTGCATCATTGTCTATTAGGTAAATAAACAAGTCATTCCTCCGTCAGTTTGTTACATTGTCTATTAAATAATCAAGTCATTCCTATGTCAATTTGCTACATTGTCTTTTAAATAAACAAGTCATTCCTTGGTCAATTTGCAACATTGTTTATTAAATAAACAAGTCATTCATATGTCAAATTGCAACATTATCTATTAAATAAACAAGTCATTCCTTCGTCAATTTGCAACATTGTCTATTAAATAAACAAGTCATTCATACGTCAGTTTGTTACATTGTCTATTAAATAATCAAGTCATTCCTATGTCAATTTGCTACACTGTCTTTTAAATAAACAAGTCACTCCACGTCAATTTGCAACATTGTCTATTAAATAAACAAGTCATTCCTTCGTCAATTTGCAACATCGTCTATTAAATAAACAAGTCACTCCCATAGATTTATATATAACTGGATGCATGACTCGCGTAAATTGGCCGGTCTTCCGGTTTTGACGGCCGCCATCTTTAAAGAGGGCAAAAGATACGAGAACTCAGGGAACTTTTTAGGGGGAACTCGCAAATCTCAAGGTTTTTGTTACTAAAAAATGTTATTAAATATTTTTCCTTTCTGTTTTCAGTTGTATTGCTTAATGAATTTTAATAAAGTAAAACTGCGACTTAGTATATTTCGCATAAATAAATCGCAATATATTTTTAAAAAGGATCGTTGGAACAACTTTATGTAAGGAAGATTAATTTCGAAGTAAACTTTAATTCTGAAATTTCATTCAGGACAACACAAGTCATGCAGTTGTACATTGTTTTATAACTTGTGATAATCTTACATTATCTTAGATCAGTAACACTGACGTAGGTGAGGTAGGTAACGATATGCTGAGAAACAGAAGAAAAAAACTGTAGGATTTAATAGGTGAATCATTTTTCATTCTTACAAAATTACAACTTTTATTATCAGAACATCATGTGCCATTAACATGCTAACACTAAATGTACCGACAAGCAAGAAAAAAATAACAGTCATACATAATGAATGGCAGAAATATTTTTTTTTTGAGTATTAAAAATTTATATAGCTCATGTGCAAACAAAAAAATTATACATTATTAAATAATATTTAGTTTGTGAAATTTCTGCCTAAAGTTTGCTAAATTATTATGTACATTTTCTAGTGAAAATATTCTTGCGTAAGTTTTCAATCTTAATAGCGCAGATTTCTCATTTCTTGCGCATCTCTTGATTTTTTAAGGGAAATCTGTAATAATAAGTACATTAAGCATTAATAAAATTGTGTTATTTGAAGTTATTTATTTACGGACAAATAGTCCATTCAATTTAATAATAACACAAATAAGAAACAGAGATGACGTGAAAGGAGAGCACATATAAATGGAGAGCAATGACAATACAAATGTAATATAAAAATTAGGTACATATAGAAGATAGATACAAGTCATATCTTGAAGAAGGTTTAAAAGATTTTAAAAATTACACATTGCGTATCGACTGTCGTAAGTAATTTAGGCTTACACCAAAAAATTCAATGCTTTGACTTGCGTTGACAAGTCTCGTCATTCCGGACAAAATATAATGATGGTACCTATTCATAATTAGTAGAATGTTGATTGAGGAACAGCAATATTATTTCGGAGTCTACGGGAAGGGATGTTAAACTGGACGAATTGTAACAAAGCAGGTGGGCCAGTAATACTGTCGATAATTTTGAATATGCAAATTAGATCGGAGTATTTTCTACGTTTTTTTAATGAAGAAATGTTTAATATTATTTGTGTTGTTATATGAAGTTATTTACTCACCGGTGAAAAGATATCCTTCCTTCCTTTGCTGTACCGATTCGTACAATTATATGAAGAGCACGAAAAAACCATTTTGTTAATATTAATATAACGCCGAACAGAGTCAAACTTCAAACAGACGGCTGCTGGCCGCTTCTTTTGCCCGATTTAAAGATGGCGGACGTCGATTTCCGGTGGACCGCTCAAAATTCGCTACGGCAAAGAGAGTAATCCATCCAGTTATTATATAAATCTATGGTCACTCCACGTCAATTTGCAACATTGTCTATTAAATAAACAAGCCATTCCTTCGTCAATTTGCAACATTGTTTATTAAATAAACAAGTCATTCATATGTCAATTTGCAACATTGTCTATTAAATAAACAAGTCACTCTACGTCAATTTGCAACATTGTCTATTAAATAAACAAGTCATTCCTACGTCCAATGGTCAAATGCAAAGGGTATTCTGCAAATGTTACGAACGCCAAGTTTTAAAAGTGAAAACTTCTTTAGTACTGTAGTGATTTAAATCTCGATGAAACGGAAACGAGCGACACTAAAAAGAAACAAACACATAGATCTATAGGATTTAGCCTGCGAGAGAATGAGATAGCAATAAAATATTTATTTAATTCACGGGTACGCGGTTCTAATAAAATACGATAAATCAACAGTCCCACGCACGTCTCTTTGGTGTAGTGGTAAAAAGCGCCTGAGGAACCTCTGCAGACATTCAGCGGATCGAATCCTACGAAATCCAAAAAAAAAAAAAAAAATTAATAATGTTCATAAAATGAATGTCATCTAACTTGACAGGATTCATAGCAACAATTTGATAACTTGTACTGAGATATTTATTCATTTTAGTGCATACTATTAGGAGAAAATTCATCGTCCACAATTCACCGCGGAAAGTTCACTATTTTTTGTATTTATTTATTTATTATCCAGAAATATAAACATACTAGCAAATCAAGATACGTTTGATATAAAAGAAAAGTAAAAGAAGAAAATGTTTAATTCAACGTGCAACATTACAAATTTGCAAAGATATATTGTAAATAAAACTGCACCATCTAAAAATAATGGAAAACCCAGACATCCATTCTACCAACTCCATTAGATGTAAAAAAAAAACAAGTAGCAATTTAACTATAAATATATAAAGTTTTTTTTTTTTAAATAATCATACTAAAAAAACAGAATGGTTATGTCAACATAATTAGTTAGCTTCTTTTATTAATAAGTAGGTTTAATTAAGTTGGACATAACATACCTCAATAGGCAAATAATTGGGGCAGAATTAGAACAAAATTAAATAACACATCGTCTATGGTTTACCAATACATAAAACCAATTTAAATTTTATTTTTTTATTCCAATCATTTTTTTTTTTAAAAACTTAATTTTTAATTTAATTAAAAAAATTTAAAACCATTATTTACAAGTAAAACTCATCGTTCAACGCTCAATAATTTTAAACGAAATAAGACTTGGGTGAGTTCACTGATTATAATTTTTTTATTTTTATTTTTTATTTTTTTGTTTAAGTTGTTGAATAGTATAGTTTAGGTCAATTCAGGGCTGGGAAAATTATTTGCCATTATTTGGAAATGTGTTTTTCACCAAAAAATAGTTTTTAATCTATTATTGAAGAATATCATTAGAATTTAATTGATGTGTTTAACCTTCAAAAGTTATTAAGAAGAGAGTTGTTCTAATAAAAATTAAATTTTTAAGATTTTTCAATCTTAAATTTTAAAAAGAACGACAAACATTCAAGGTAAACGAATCACCTGACAATAATTTCTTGACATCCTACCCCTTAAATAAAATGTTACTTATGTCGCGATGAGGGACTTAGCCAGCCAAGGAATCAAACTCATGACGCCTGGGTGAAGCCCGACGCGATGACCGATCTGCCACTGACTGGTCGAAAAACCAAGTTATAAAAGGGAATACCATTTCGGTTAGATTAGGTTAGTTTAATTTGGGAGCATGGGTATGGGTACCACCGCCCCGGGAACCATTTATTGGACAACCAACACCTCTGCCACAGGTTCGCTACGTTTGGTGACTTGGGTGACGGGTTCATGGAGTGAGGTTTGTTTGGGTATTGGCGGCGAATGCGTGTGCCCACCAGCTGCAAGGCAGGCCGGATCGGAAGAGAAAGGTTAAGGGAGTCCCTTTGACTTTTCCAGCCGTACTCTATCGGAACATGCCTTGCGCCGCAGCGGGAGAATGGATTCGTACCTCTGTCATTCCTAGACACACTGACCCCCAGATTCCTACCCATCTCTCTTCCTTTTTTTTTTTTTTCTTAACCTTTTCCTTCCCCGAACTTTATCTACTTTCTTCCCTAAAAAGACCCTCCACACAGCATTTCCAAAGATGACATAGGCCCTGAGAGGAATTATTTTCCTTAGGGCCTCCTGTATGGAGCTATTATAAAAAAGGTTAACTTAACATAACGCACAAAATTCTTATTTTTTATTTACTTTAATTTGAATACCTCTCAGGAGGAAGATTGGGAAGTACCTGGCTATTCAGATCTAGTCACCAACCACGGCGAAAGCCATTCCAAGTATCGTTTCAATTCTGAATGTTGTCTTGAATGACATCAGGGTGATACTGAGAGTATCTTCCACTAGAACGTGCCGCTAATACATAAATGATAATATTGTGAAAACACAAATCAATCAAATAAAATTTATTTGCGCACGCTGGGATTTGATCCCGCGACCTACGGAGGCCGTCTAAATGTGCAAAGATTTTAAAAATTGTACCATCATTTACCGATATTTCATAAACGTTGAGTCATTCACGACTCTAGTTATTTAAAATTTATAAAATTTAAAATTTAATTTTTAATTTATTATTCTGGTCTATATTATGTTTCCCCAACTAGGTTAGGTTAGTCGCGGTAAAAACATGTGGTCGAGACAGTCTTTTCAACGTGGGATTTTTGTTATTGATTTAAAATATATGTAAATTGGAATATTATTGTTTTTATGATGGCAGATATTTATTTCTATCTTGTAGTTTCGCATTTAAATTCAAATAATATCTCGAACGAAACGTGATTTTACAATAATTGTATTTATTGGCAATCTGCCGTCCGTGTGTAACCAACAGTTAGGTTTATATTTGTACAGCTCACCGAAACGCAGCGGATTCGCCGGCAATATACTGGTTTCCTCGTTCGTTTTTTCATACTGGTTATTTGTGGGTTACTATGCCGTGTCCTTGAATGTGAGGAAAGCCTTAAGATGGTTTGGCACATGGTACTGGGGATACTCGATACCTACAAACCCCATTCGTGATTTATATCGCATTGAAAATACCGGTGTTATTTAATTGATAATTGAATAAGATAAATTGATATATCGGATTAAACACGGTTTTCAAATTAATGTTTGTCAAACCAAACAAATGCTATATTAGATAATTATATATATTTATGCAAAGAAAGAGTATGGATAAAATAAGCTGTTTGGATAGATTCTAAATAAGAATATATATACGGTATTCGGAAACTCGTAGTACCTACAAGAGGAAAACTAGTGAATTTATTTATGGTCGATTTTTTTGAAGTGAAAACTTCTTTAGCACCGTTGTGATTTAAAACTCGTTGAAACGCGACACTAAAAAGAGACAAATACATCTATAAGATTTAGCCAGCAATATAATGAGATACAATAATCGGTCTCCTCGTTGTGCGGTGCTTTATAGCCTCCTAACTCTTGTCTTTTACTTGTCTGTCACTTTAGTTTTCTGAAGGTTTCACTTCTACAGCGCGTGAACTGCACACTGGTAATTATTTTTTTTAACTAGATTTTTTTTGATACGGGCTTTCGGTTTTGAGTAAATCGAGTCCGAAGTTAAAATTAAACAAAAAAAAATCGCTTGCTAGGGGCGTGGTGAAAGGGGTTAAATTAGCTTTTTAACGTCTTTTAAAATGCGTCAAAGAGTAGACCCGGCTTTTTAAAAAGTTTTTTAAACCCTTTAGTTACATTCATTCATATATATTGCATTTCTAATCAACCTATCTCTGAACATAAGTTATTGGTCCGTTTTTTTGTCAATCTCTTTAGTATTTTATTTTGCTAAACATGTTCCTTAAATAAATAAATTTAAAAGTTATAAAAATTAAAAATCATTGACGAAAAAATGTTTTTTCTCTGTGTCGTGAATTCACCAGTTTCCGCATTTGTAATACGAGTTTCCGGACATCGTGTGCATGTCTTAAAAGCTAGATTTGCAAATGGAGAAGATACAGAACGAGATTCTCAATCGAACATTACAGCAAGTCACTCCGACATGCTTTTTTTCAATTCATATTACCCACGCCGCACAGGCAGTCTGGGAGTGATTTTGGATGTTGATTGAATGAACTGAGATGGTCGATAACCCAGTGGGTAAGAAATTGGATGGAGTATGTTCGAATATATCAACATCGGCAAACCTGGTTTTAATATTATTGTAGAAAGCAATCACTTTGTGGTTTGACATATTTAATAAAATAAAATACTTTTTTGTTTAAAACCACGAGATTTATTAATTTTTGAACCGACCGGTTTCGCTTAACTTAAGCATCATCAGGGTACAAATTAATACTAAACAAGAAGTACATAATGTGTGCTTATATATAACAAAATATAGAGGGAGACAACGTGATACAAATATTACAAACAAATAAACGGTCATAAAATACATTAACATAAGTACTCAAGTAATGGGAAAAACAGAAAGATAATTATGTAGACTAATGGGTTATAATAATAAATTTGGAGAAACAAAGCATTAACTGGCATGGTGATAAGGAGCGCTGGGAATTTTTATTTTTAAGGGTTTATTGGAAACAGACCTAATATAGGACTGCTTGATATGTCTAATTGATTATTAAGTATATGACTTTTGGTTTTTACAGCTTTTTTTATTTCTAGCGCCTCTAGATTGTTTAGTCTGTTACCATGCCCGTTTTTATGTAAGATGTTAGCACCGGTGCTATGACAGAACGTATGATCTTTATCGATCAAATGATTTGCGAATTCTGAAAAACCGTTATTATTGAGGCAACGGAGATGTTCCTTTATCCTAATATTGACACTACGTGTTGTCTTACCGATATAGAAAGCCGAACAATTATTGCAATTTAATTTATAAATTCCCGAATGATTTAATTTGTCGTCCTTATCTTTCGAATTAATTAGAAATTTACCTAGATTGTTATTAGTATAAAAGGCCGGTCTGACTTCAGAAGGGAGGTTTTTTACACTTAAGGTAGAAAAATTATTAATGAATAAAATTCGCCGCCATTGATGATTAATATTATTATCATTGATTTGAGGACAAGGACTAGCAAATAAGAAGCGATTAACGGCTATTTGTTTTAGTTTTTTATTTAAGATTAAATCTATAAAATGTGATTCATAGCCATTATTTACCGCTATTTTTTTAATTATTTTTAGTTCATTAGCAAAATTATTATCGGACATTGGAATTGTGACCAAACGATGGACCATTGAATGGAATGCGGAGTGCTTATGTGAAATAGGGTGATTGGAGGTGCTGTGTATGACAATGTCAGTATAAGAGGGTTTACGAAATATGTTAAAATCAATTTTGTTATTAACGATCGATAAGGTAAGGTCTAAATAATTTAAGGTTGAATTGTTGCCTATCTCTAACGTGAATTTAATCTGATTATGAAAAGAGTTTATAAGATTGAGGAAGGAATTAAGTTGACGTTCAGTCCCTGACCATATACACAAAACATCATCAACATATCTTTTCCAGTACAGAACGTTTTTAATAAGAGGTGAGGTACTAGATAAAATTTTATTCTCTAGGCTATCCATGAATATATCAGCAATCAGAGGACTGGTAGGGCTGCCCATAGCCAGGCCGTCCCGTTGCTGATATATAACATTATTAAATTGAAAATAATTTTGATTCAGGCACATATTAAACAAGGAAGTTAAATCTTTTATTAAATCTGTAGAGAGATCAGAGCTATTTAGCAAATCAGAAATTAAACATTTACTCTCTTCTATGGGAACATTGGGAAACAAATTTACAACGTCAAAAGAAATTAGTTTAGAATTACTAGGGAGAATCATATCTTTTAATTCTTCTACCAATGAAAAAGAGTTTTTAAGGGTATGTTTAGGTGAAAAAACATTGGTATTTTGAAACACATTAGTAATAACTGATGATATTTTAAAATTTGGGGCATTACAACACGAAACTACAGGTCTGATGGGGCAATGATTCTTATGTATTTTGAGGAACCCATATAATTTAGGAGTTTTGGGATTTTTATTTAAAAATTTTACTTTGTGATACGATTCATCTTGAAATATTTTAGTTTTACATGCTTGAAGAGTTTGTTTCACATTTTCTTGGAACTTAATGGTTGGATCTTTCGTCAGTATTGTGAAATTGTCAGTGTCGATGAAGTCCGCCACTTTTGTATTGTATTCAGTTCGAGGAATTATAATTACTGTATTCCCCTTGTCCGCTTTCGTGAGGATTAAATCTTCATCAGCTAGTTTGGCACGAATATTCTTCATTATTTTCAACTCAGGATTTGGGTTAGGTTTAAATTTAGGGATTATTTTTTGTAAAGTTTCAGCACTTTTGTAACAGAATTTTTTTGGTTTATTACATAGAGCTGTGTCTATATCCACTGCAACCTCTTCTATTGCAGCATTAAAATTATTATTAGAATATTTAAGGTTATATTTTAATCCCTTTGCCAATAGGGACGTCTCTTCTGGAAGAAAATGTACAGAAGACAGGTTCTGTACACGGTCAAAAAATGTATGGACCGGCTCTGGGTTACTATTATTAATAATATCCGGATTATTTACATGGCACAAGTTCTTCAGTTTTTTATTTACTGTGTTAAGTTTATTAAAAGATTTAACAGAAGCTAAGTGTCTCACTTTATCGTCAAATAGGTCCCATTCGACAGGGTGCAATTCATACACTAGTTCAGTATGTAATAGTTTTAAATTAAGTTTTATATTATTACGTTGTTTATATGCACTTTTTAGGTCCTCCTTTAACCACGTTAATTTAGCTTTATGCATGGAAGATTGAGATATTGATGATTGATTTTTTGCGCTTTTGAACTGCGCATTTAAGTAGTTAGGAAACACTTTTGTTTTAAGGCACTGTTTCAAAAAGTATATATTAATACACATCACTTTATACTTAATTGAGAAGTTTTTATACATTTTTGCTTTTTTGGCCGTACTCGCCAATTTAATATTATTGTAGAAAGCAATCACTTTGTGGTTTGACATATTTAATAAAATAAAATACTTTTTTGTTTAAAACCACGAGATTTATTAATTTTTGAACCGACCGGTTTCGCTTAACTTAAGCATCATCAGGGTACAAATTAATACTAAACAAGAAGTACATAATGTGTGCTTATATATAACAAAATATAGAGGGAGACAACGTGATACAAATATTACAAACAAATAAACGGTCATAAAATACATTAACATAAGTACTCAAGTAATGGGAAAAACAGAAAGATAATTATGTAGACTAATGGGTTATAATAATAAATTTGGAGAAACAAAGCATTAACTGGCATGGTGATAAGGAGCGCTGGGAATTTTTATTTTTAAGGGTTTATTGGAAACAGACCTAATATAGGACTGCTTGATATGTCTAATTGATTATTAAGTATATGACTTTTGGTTTTTACAGCTTTTTTTATTTCTAGCGCCTCTAGATTGTTTAGTCTGTTACCATGCCCGTTTTTATGTAAGATGTTAGCACCGGTGCTATGACAGAACGTATGATCTTTATCGATCAAATGATTTGCGAATTCTGAAAAACCGTTATTATTGAGGCAACGGAGATGTTCCTTTATCCTAATATTGACACTACGTGTTGTCTTACCGATATAGAAAGCCGAACAATTATTGCAATTTAATTTATAAATTCCCGAATGATTTAATTTGTCGTCCTTATCTTTCGAATTAATTAGAAATTTACCTAGATTGTTATTAGTATAAAAGGCCGGTCTGACTTCAGAAGGGAGGTTTTTTACACTTAAGGTAGAAAAATTATTAATGAATAAAATTCGCCGCCATTGATGATTAATATTATTATCATTGATTTGAGGACAAGGACTAGCAAATAAGAAGCGATTAACGGCTATTTGTTTTAGTTTTTTATTTAAGATTAAATCTATAAAATGTGATTCATAGCCATTATTTACCGCTATTTTTTTAATTATTTTTAGTTCATTAGCAAAATTATTATCGGACATTGGAATTGTGACCAAACGATGGACCATTGAATGGAATGCGGAGTGCTTATGTGAAATAGGGTGATTGGAGGTGCTGTGTATGACAATGTCAGTATAAGAGGGTTTACGAAATATGTTAAAATCAATTTTGTTATTAACGATCGATAAGGTAAGGTCTAAATAATTTAAGGTTGAATTGTTGCCTATCTCTAACGTGAATTTAATCTGATTATGAAAAGAGTTTATAAGATTGAGGAAGGAATTAAGTTGACGTTCAGTCCCTGACCATATACACAAAACATCATCAACATATCTTTTCCAGTACAGAACGTTTTTAATAAGAGGTGAGGTACTAGATAAAATTTTATTCTCTAGGCTATCCATGAATATATCAGCAATCAGAGGACTGGTAGGGCTGCCCATAGCCAGGCCGTCCCGTTGCTGATATATAACATTATTAAATTGAAAATAATTTTGATTCAGGCACATATTAAACAAGGAAGTTAAATCTTTTATTAAATCTGTAGAGAGATCAGAGCTATTTAGCAAATCAGAAATTAAACATTTACTCTCTTCTATGGGAACATTGGGAAACAAATTTACAACGTCAAAAGAAATTAGTTTAGAATTACTAGGGAGAATCATATCTTTTAATTCTTCTACCAATGAAAAAGAGTTTTTAAGGGTATGTTTAGGTGAAAAGTTTTAATATTTTATTTGAAATATTTCATTCAGTGCCGATCTTTACCGTGTACCCATATAAAAAAAAACAGTTGTCATACCTTCTTTGATTCCTACCTTTCTATTTTCTTTTGTACCCACTGGTATAGCTACACAATTTCGTAACAACTTCTAAAAATACCTTATTTAATACCTAGGTTTTTATCAGCGGTGGTTCTTCACAGGGAGACAATGGGGAAGGTCCCCACCAGTTACACCCGAAACCTATTAAAGGAAATAACGGTCGATGTTGTCTTCACCAAAATTAACGAATTCTTTATTCATAAAAGCAATTAACATTTGCAGAAATATAATCCAAAAAAATATTTCGGATGAATAATGCGACCAGCGACCACCCAGGCTGATCAGCGGACAGCCGACCAGCGTACGTCCATTTCTTAACGCGCAGAATCTACAAGGCGAGTTTTCCCTTTGGACTTTTTTGTTTTTTCTTTGCGTTTCTTTCTCGATCGAAGGCAATCCGGGAACCGCGCGAGCGCGCTCGTACGTGAATTTCAAATACCGTGGGGATAATGCAATGAATCCCCTCATGACAAAATACCAAACCATTTCTTTGCGTAGTTCCGGCGGGAATCGCTCGTGTTCAAATTAATTTTGATAATAATTTTGCAAGTTAAAACGTTATTTTTTATACTATATTATTGTTATTAATTGGTATATGTCTACTGGTACATACATTTAAAATTATTTTGTGTTTAGATATCCGATTACCATGATTTGACCATCAAAATTCTTGATTGAGAAATTTAATATTATATTCTCCGGGTGGTGAGATTACGGTACAGTGAGAATATGTAAAAAATATCGATACCCATCATCAAAGAATTGCTCGAGTCGCCACTGGTTCTTATACACGGTACATCTAATTGTATATTTACATCATTCGTACGTACTTAATTCATTTCGTACCAATTTAAACGCTTATTAAGCCTGTATAAGCTATTATAATATTTTCCCAAGTTTTGGCTAAAATAAATTTCTTGTTTTCTACAAATCCGCATAAGAATCACCTAATTAGGAAACTGCTAACAGATTACAATAGTAGTTTACCAGGTTTTTATTTTATTTTTTATTGTTTTTATTTCTTGCTAAGGCAATTCCGATGAGTTACAGAACTCATTTTAGAACGGGAGGAACTCACAATTCTTATAATTGAGGAGGAAATGGTTCAATTTTACATAGGTATTAAATATTAAAAATGCAAGTTTAACATACAGTACAGACAAAAAAATAAAAGGCAAGGAAAGTAGAAACAAAAAATTGAAAACAAATAAAAAAAAAATAAACAAGATTATACAAATATAGATGATTACAGATCCATGCAAAAGATAATGAGAGAAAAAGAAAAAAGACAGAAACATGACGAGAAAATTATATAGTTTCATCCTTAAACGTACTTAAAAAATATTTTTTTAAAGCATTACTATGATTTTTTTTATTTATTTTGCTGGATTCCCTTGTATATATCTGGAAACGAATTATATAGTGGGTAGCCAATATAGTTCAGAGATTTTATCCCATATTTTACAGTGTGTGTTTGAATTTTATTGCTTTTTCATTTATTTAATTATTATTTTTTATTGTAAAGTGGCTTGATGTTAGTGTGAGTTGATTGTTGAGTAATTTGTAAGACGTAAAATTTGTAGACTTTACTAAAAAAATATAGTTTAAGGGGAGCCGGTGGTCTAGCCCCCGTAAATAGGACGAGTTTTTAGGTTTTTTTTTAAAATATGAAAACAGTGAACAGTGCTATTCAAACTTTATAGATATATTAAATGAATTTAATAGTATACAAAAATATTGTTATTAATCTTGGTGGTGGGTCCAGTTTTGGCTCTTTCACTTATCCGTATACAAAAACAAAAAAATATCTGATCAGTATGTGTGTAGTTATCGCAGGAACTAGAATAAAAAATAAATTTAAAAAATTGACAATATGGAGGGTTGTTGAAATTTAAATATAGAAAAACGACTGTTTTTTCATTATATTTTGTATGTAAAAAATAAGAAGTATTCAAGATAAAAACTTATTTTTTGTTCATGTGATAGGTACTGGTGTACGAAATAACATAGTAAAATTTGAGACGTATCGGCCGAGTAGTTTTTTTTTGCCTCACACAATGCAGAAAAAAAAAGTTTTGAAATAAATGAGTTTGAAGTTTCGCCCGGCCCTTTTACCTGCTTCTGCGATGACCTGCTAAATGGGCGGTAGAACTTTAAATATTGTCAATACTATTACAAAAATTTAACAGAATATTTTTAATAGATTATACTTTCGAAATATTTATTTTTTTTAAATTCTAGACTACCGGCTCCATTTAAATTATTTTTTAGTTTGACAATTTCATGATAATATATAAAGTACTATAAATAACCATCAAATATTTGCACAAAATGAGTATTTATTTAACGCACCTTGAAACACTCTTGGAGTCGACATGCTCTACGACTATATTCCACGTTCTGTGAATCAAGTAGAGCAGGAATAGAACCCTCGAAGACTCGGCGTTGGCAGGATGTGGCTCCTTTTTTTGTTTACCCATCCCCCACTTTCGTTTCGGAAGTGTGGAGGAACCGCTGTCTGTACTAACATTGTTGCCCATTTTCAAAATCACGAATCACTTTCACTTCAAATTTAACACTTATCTTTGATAACATTCAAATATAACAAATTTAAGTTTGGACATTATCTAAAAACAACCAGATCTTGGACACAACACAATTATTCGTTTTTTAAATGTCAAAAAACAATTTAACTTCTAATATTGTCAACACAATGAATTTCAATTTGAAATCATGACCCAATATTCAAATTTCATGATTGCTTCAAAAATCCATCACTCGCTTTCAAAGAATTTCCTCGGTCGATCTGAATAAATAATTTTAGTTATTAACACTCCGATGATTCGAACACTTTAATCATTATTCAATTCGATACGATTTTTATTTCGGTTCACGGCTTTTAATAGCTTATGAATTCATTTCTTGTAATAGTTTTGGGAGGCGATCTAGTCGCGGCAGCTGTGGTCAATTTAATGATTTCCTGCAAACAGAAAGAAATAGAACATTAGGTCACATAAAACAAATAATGGCTTAAAAAATGTTACATACTAAAACAGGTAGGTACATTCTTTTTAATTTATCACAAATAAAAAGCCGTTTTGTTTTTGTAAAATATTATTTATTTGGGCAGACCCGTGAAACGTCTCGGGATATTATAATTATTGTAGGATTTGTGAAACTGAAAGTTTAACAAAATACTGAGCCAGTTCCCGGCATGCGTTGCAATGCCACTTAAATAAATATATTGTTTCTCTCTGCGTGTCTTTTCCAATTCGTCCCTGTCCCCCTTCCGCCTCCTTTTCACCTCCTGTGTTCCCTTCCACCTTTTTCGTCTTTCCACTTCTCTTTTCCGCTTCCACCCGTCCCGCGAACCCGCCCCTTCCGCGTCCCCACGATTTTGCCCCTCCCTCAACCCTCCTCCTGTGAATCTCCCCCCTAAATGATTCCCCTCCGGGATTCCTGTCCCCCTCCCGCCTACCCTCCTTGCAGCTAAACTACATGAAATTCGCTCATTTTTCAAACAACTAACGCGCCACCTATTGCAAAAATTTTATACAAATTTCATAACGACATGTATATATAGACCTTCGCGGATGTACGCACAACACTCACCATAATTTCATCGCGATCGGATGAGTAGTATAGAAAATAATTTCATAACGCCAGAGCTAAATGATCAAACTTTATAGAACCATTTATTGGATAGCCAACACCTCTGCCACAGGTCACCCCAAGTGGTTTGCTACATTTATTGACAAAGGGATGCCCTGCATCATGGGGTCAGGTTTGTCCAAGTTTTGGCGGTGGATGCCTTCTCACAAGCTGCGTGGCAGGCCGGATCAGGAGAGACTGACTGAGGGAGACCTTTTGATCTCTACAAAAGGACTCTTTCGAATCATCGCCAATGGGAGGGTTGGATTTATGTTTCCGTTACTCCTGGACACACTGACCCTCAGATTACTACCCACCTCTCATCCTTTCCTGTCTTTCCTTTTATAAAAAGACCGTTCAAACAGTATCCCTAAGTTCCCTTCACTTGGCGGCCATTATCATCGATGTGAAAATTTTGGAATAGTTTCATGGTTTGGTTTTCAGTTTAAAACAATTGGTTAAAAACCGATTTTAGCATTGACTGTCCTCCTTTTATGTGTATTTACCTAATTATACCTCGATTATTAATAATAAATTCAATTATAGTGATAAAATTTTATGTGCTTGCCCATGGTCGTACTACACGGAGAAATATTAGAACATTAGAACTACTTTAGTCTCCTAAAAAAAAGACCGATGATTTGCTATAAGGCCCGTAGCGTTTTGTTTTGACATTATTTGTGTTTGCCACACCGCCTAAAGTATATTATTACGCTGTTTAGCATAACATCAGAGACCATTCAATGACCAGCAATAATCTTCATTGTAAGACGCTGGCTTTTGGACCGTCCCACTTTGGTTTAAACTGGTTGGGGAACAGGGTTATTAGTTGTGATATTAGTTATTAAGGAGTTGTAATCCATATTCTACAAGTTGTTTGTCGTGTTTGAGGTAGGTTAAGATTACTGTACTCTCAGCATAATTAAATTGTGAATTACTTTTTGTATTTGAATAGGGCGTGATAAATACTTAGAGAAATTTGAAAAGTAGCAGAACAATCATTCAGAATGAGATCATTATGTACTAGTATCTAGATAATAACATTCAGACATTCTATTATAATTAGTAGATATTATAGTAGAATCTTGGTATATTATCGTAATAGCTCTGTGAACAGTACACCTCGTTTTGAAGAGACATGTTGTAGGAGGGAGGAGACACAGAGGCTGGCAAATCGTTTCATAGCCGAGCTGTTGTAAAAATACTGATTAATGTACAAAAAGTGACGGTACAGTGTAACCAACTTTGTACTATCGTCGTGGAAGACCAGCCACCAATATTGGAGCGTTTGACTGAAGCCAACTGCACTTATAATGCATGCCACCTTTGTTATTCAGCGGTATATCCTTTCCGCATACACATTAGGGGACATGGAATTATTTTTAATAAACCGAGGGATCAACAAACAAAGCGATCATGTGTCCAGGGATCATCTGTCCTGGAGATCAATTGTGCATTATGAAATCGAGCATTATGAAATCATTATTTAATCTCAAATAAACTCTGAAAGGGTGTACTTAATGAGATGCTATATTTGAAGAAACTGCCATATATTACAACCCAAACTTTTACTGGTCGGAACTTCCATATTTTATCGAGTGTAAAACGCACTGTTACGAATGTTCAATTTTATTCTCCATGTGTTTTTGGGAAGACCATTTCAACCGTATAATTTTACCATTCACATCATGACAATCACGTGCTGGTATTAATTTATTACGCCATGATCATAACTGTTATGCTCGTGGTATAAGAGAGAAAGCCAGTAATCAATAGGTGCTTCAAAAATCAATCATATAAAATCCAACCGAGACTAGTTAGAAGTATTTTGACGGAAACTGCCAAAAATCTGAGCGGTGAAACATTTAAAAAAGAATCTGATGGTGTTTTTGGCACCAGATTTTTTATCACGCATTTTTACTGAATGTTAAGCCTAGGTTGAGTTTTTGGTACGTGCTTAGAGATGTTTGAATAATTGAGGTATTTATCATTTCATCATGTTTTGTTCATAAACTGAAACCCTAAAAGGTTATTTTTAAAATATATATTTTTTTGTTATTAAATTAGGAAAGATAATGCATATATTATTCTTATTGATTCAGGCTCTCGACTAGCAATTCGAAGGTAGCGGGTTCAATTCCGGCTTGCACAAATACATTTGATTAATTTATGTTATTTAGCAAGTAATTACTTAAACATGATATTTAGTATATTTGCGGCACGTTACAGAGTGGAAGATGCTCTCAGTATTGCCCTGTTGAAAAATCACTATTTAGAATTGAAACTTTACTTGAAATGGCTGTACGTCCCCAATTTCCTCTTCCCCATCGCCTTCCTCTCCCCATTGCCTTCAGCCTCACAATATACCCCAGTTAGGGATGCCATGGTCTCACTGGCTCCAGACAAAAGGAGCTAGGGCTCTTGTGCGGTTAAAAAAAATTTGGTGGTCTGTAAAGTCGGTTTACGGACGATAATTTTTACGTGACAACGTCATATAATAAGGATGGAGTGGAAGAGAGGTAGATGCGTCACAAGCCGAACGCTTGTTCCGTGCTCTCGCTTGCACGCTCGGCTCAGGCGGAATGTGACAATGAGTCATGCTTTTTCGTGATTGAATTCGGCGTTCATCGATTTATAAGACGTTATCACGTCAAAAAATTGATTGTCTGTAAAGTCGGTTTACGGACGATAATTTTACGTGATGACGTCATATAATAACGAAGGAGTGGAAGAGAGATAGATGCATTACAAGCCGAACGCTTAGGCCGAGTGCTTGTTCCGCGCTCTCGCTTGCACGCTCGGCTCAGGCGGTACGTGACAACGTGACAATAAGTCATGCTTTTTCGTGAGTGCAGCTGGCGTTCATCGATTTAAACGACGTTATCACGTCAAAAAAATACATATATGTAAGAAAGCGACGAAGAAACGTTTTAAGTACATATTATTTGCATTCTATTTTATTAATATTTTCGGTACGAGCAGACGGACGTAGAAAGGAGTGTTCGAAGAATACGTACTGTGTTATTTCGCGAAGGTGAAATAAGAAGTCGCGGAAGCTGTAGAAAGTTGAAATCGGTCAGAGAATGAAAAATCTGAGCCGGGCTTAATTTTTTTTAATCTATTTATTTAAATTATTGTACTATTAATCATCCATTTATACTGTATAATAATTTAATACTTATTAACATTTGGGACGATAGGTAGGTACTTATGCAAAAAGCTTGAAGATTATTTAAAATATCTAATTAAATAAAACTACTGTTTTGAGAAATTTATTCAACAGTACCATTCCTCTTGTTATGCTGTGCTGTGCTAGAATATCTGTTCTGCCATGTGGTATCTTGAATAAGGCTTAAGTTTTTAGGCCCGCATAAGGGCCAGTTGTTTCACAAAATTTAAACAAAAGTTAATTTTCAAGTTCTCTTATTATTTCAGTTCTGTGAAGCAACTTGCCAATATTGATATAATTACAGAACTTGGAATTTAACATTGACGTTTGATGAATTGTTCAAATTCTGTTAAACAACTGGCCCTAACAATATCAATAAACGAGAAATGGTCTGTCAATAAAATTATGCACTTTGGTTGCGCAAATCAATTCGTTCGCAGGCGGGTGCGGTGCGATTCTAAAACAACAATTACTGAAAAACTACAGAAAGGAAAGGGAAGGATAGGTTAGCCAAAACCCACCGAGTTCACTAGACATTTGCCGCTGGTTCTGTGGTCCTTTAACAATTCTCCCTTTGTATTTGTAATAGTTCACAGTTTACACTTATATACGTAAACACGGTTATTTCTGCAGCCGCGGCGGTGATCCAATAAGTTCCCAAATTGAACTTATGGCGTTATTTTCAATTAAATAAGAATGCACAAATTTCTCCGAACTCGAAGCGGGTGCGTTTTCAACAAGTCAAATAAAAAACAAATGAATGCGGAAATCGAACATTTTATTTCGTTTTGCTTGGCGTGGGATGGGTAGGTACTTGGATAAAGGAACTGGGCAAAGGGATAAGCAGTTTTCCAGTAGGTACTAAATCAAACAAAAAGAACATTGATTGGCGCAAACACACTTTATTAAAACAATTAAACTAGATTGAAATTGCAGAGTAAAGTCATGTTCCATTAATTAATTCTGCGTTAAAATATTTCAAGTCTTTACGAGAAAAAACGATTAGTAGGTAGATACATCAGATTGGTAAATAAACGAATGTTTAAATGCAAAATTTAAAATCAATACGTTCCTACCCTTGAATTTTGGTCACGTCATACAAAATAATTTTGAATCAATTACGGAAAGCGGTTGAGAAAAATTGCTGAATCAGCCAACGTAATTAATTTTGGTATCAATATTTCACCGTTTAATCTAAAAATGTAATTAGATTTTTAAAAAAAAATGCAACATTGTTCTGACGAATAATCTGTGTTGTAAGCTCTTAAGCAATTTGTATACCTGCCTATGTACATTAGTGTTAAGTATCATATTGGTCTATGATTAGTTCCCACATTACCTTGGTTGTCTATAGGCTCTTCGGGTCATGTGAACATCAAATAATCAGAACCTCCAAAATAATCACATTAATTCATGTCCGGGCGGGTGTTCATATATAATTGTTCATTTTTACACCCCGATAATTTAAGTTCAAACCTTGCTTGTGTAGTGGTGTACCAGAAGGAAAAAAAATGTTTTTGTTAGGAAGCTAAAGAATGAAACAAAGAATTAAAAAAATAACATTGCCGAATTTTTGTAGAAGGTACCTCAAGTAACTGCCAATATATATGAAATTATTTGTACTTGTTTACTCTTTAAGTTATATATATTGTACTTCTATTGACTTATTTATATTATTCTGTAAATTTAACCAATTGATCTTATTGTTAATTTTTCATTATATTATACGCATACCCTGTTTGAAAATGCACCATCTTATTGCATAAAATGTTGTCATTATGAAAGTACTTCAGTAGATTGAATGTTAACAGATAAATATAAAAACTAAACCGCAATCCTAAATTTAAACTAAATTGACAAACGTCGCTGCGCACCTTCGGAATTTGCAGGGTAAAAGGGGACTGCGGACGGGTGTTCCAAACTAGTTAGCAAAACTTTTTTAAACTTTCAACACTGTGTGCACAAATACAATGCAATGCGTCGTTTTTCAAACTATTTATCTGTAAGCCTGGCTAAGAATTCGAATTTGGTTTTACGAAAATTTGACGTTTGATCTTAGAACAAACAACATTTTTTTTATAAATGAAAGCGTGTTACGTAGATTAGTGTTATGAGATTAATGATTTTTAAAATTCTGACATAGAACAGCACCTTAAAAGCATCACAATTAGGTAATGATTATTATTTAGTGAGTCACCTGTTCACGCAATATGTATGAGTTTGGTAAGTATGCATTCGAAAAGACTTAGTGGATAGCAAATCTTAATAAAATCTTGCAATTATCCCACATACCTAATCTTTCCATCCTTAAATTGTCACCACGACCAATGCAATTGTGGCAAGAAAAGTACCTAACTTTATAAAAGGTGACAGTGTGCTAATTGAAGAGAGCTGTCAGTATCTCTACATCACTACATATTATAAATTAAAGTCCTCCGACGCGTCTGTCTGTTTGTCTGTTGGCGATAAACTCAAAAACTACTGAACAGATTTTCACGCGGTTTTCACTAATAGATAGAGTGATTCATGAAGAGGGTTTAAGTATATAATTTGTCAAGGTTTTGTTTAAATTATTTGAAATATATAAGAATGCTGTGCGCGGGCTGGCAAGCGGGCGGTGTGGATTTGATTTGCATGCAAATTAACAGATGGCGTTTGGTTTCGTTAGTCACAACGCCTGGCCGGGTCAGCTAGTAAAATAAAATTATATTTTATAATTTATAGTATTGTGAACTTCATTATATCATTTTTAAAATAATTATTGTGAAGTGAAGCACCAGAACCTGGAGGCGTGTGGCATCAACTTGACTGCGACGGGTGAGTCCTTATTCCTATACTCTAATCAGATTTGAACCATTGACTGACACTGTCCATCAGGTTTTGCGAGTGCATGCAAACTTGATCGTCCCATGTAAACTTAGCAGTTGACTTACTTTTGGGGCTGGTCTTTCCAAAGTATGGCATAGGGCTTGTCTTGGCACTGCAGCACCTTAAGTCACCACTAAGGCTGGGCGCATACATCCGATTTCGCATTCCGGTTGTCTGATCAGACAATCGGATCGGATTAACACCGCACACATCCGATTCGAAAATCGGATAGGTAATACGACTGGGGCCACGCCCTTTTTCAGACCGGATTAGACGGCTGGCGTGGAACGGCGGGGCCTATTTTTATTAACGATCAGATTTTCGAATCGGATGTGTGCGGGCTTTCATGAGAAATGTATGGCGCGAAGGCTTTCCGGTTGTCTGATCAGACAATCGGATGGAAAATCGGATGTATGCGCCCAGCCTTTCACAAGTTTTGCGACATCATTTACTGCCGAGTTCCGAATTAAATCAATATTTAATAAGTCTTCTTGTATCTAATAAGCACTTAATCAATAAATAATTCAGGTTTAAGTTATTTTAACTTTTATACATCCGCATTTCCCCTGCTGTTGATGTGTTTTTGTCGTGTATCGGGTCTCGGTTTACTGGTTTTTTATTTTTTTTTTTATTTTTATAAATAATATTTACTTCCTGTACACGCCATCATAATATACTTATCATTTGATTCAGTTCTATTCTTTTTTATATTAAACTTGTGCTATACTTTTTTATATATATGTATACTTTTTATACTACTGTGTTTTAAAAACGATCGATGGTTATACAAAAATTTCATAAATTTACAGAGCGTAAACAGCTTTCATTGGACGGCAGTTCATTAACATGTACTTCCTACGAAATATGTGTCCAAAGTACAACTAACCCAACAAACTAGTGAGGCGATTTATAAGAATCGCCGAATTGCTCGTGATTTTTTTGAATATTTTCCGCCCACATTAAAAAATCACACCTCCGAATTTTAATATGGAAATTAATTTTTTTTGTTATTTACGCGCAAATAATTGCCCAAGTTGCTTGTAAAATCATGAAACATTAAAATCTATAATGACCTATATCTTATAATTTAAATCAAAAATAAATAAAGTAGCTCGCATCCGCACTAGATATTTGATATACCCTTTGATAACAAAAATAATTTTTCTGTTTGCATCGGTATTTTGATCTCAAATCTAAATTTAAGATTTTTATGAAACTGGCCGAAATGGGTCGCGCATACGTAACTTAAGTAGCATATAATTAAAATATTCTGTTTTCACAGTGGGTTGATAAAAATGGGCTAAACTCCAATGACGGAAATAGTAAGACTTAGGGTAGACGGGTAATAGGGAAGAGAGTGTTCTTTGTAAATAAGGAACAACCTAGGTATCGCATTTTTGTTTAATTTTATTTGGTTGTTAATAATTAATTACTTTGCTATTAATGTTTTTGGCTTCCCTTAGTTGTAATGCTTCTCAGTTATCGTTTCACGTTATACTATCCGACACGCGATCTAGCTGAAACTCGGCAGATAGACTCGTTATCAATGACAAAGCATTCTATCAACTTTTGATGGCAATCACGCACATACAAGCGGACATTTACATTTTTTCCTGAAATTCAAAAAAAAATTAAAACACTTAATAAAGAAAATAAATGACGGCCTTACCAACTTCTGATTTAGCCCTGTTTTTAGCGCGGTTAATTCATATCACTGGGTAGGAAGGTTCAAACCTCAGGAAAACCTATTTTTTTTTATTTATTTTAAAAGTCACAATAAAAAAAGATGTATTATAATGATTACCATTGCAAACACACTGCTTTTCTTTTATTTTCTAGAAAAATATGTAATATTTAAGTGGCTTGCTCCAAAACGGTAACTCACCGAGCGTGATTTAGCCGCTAACGGCTGGTCATTAATATTCTCCTCATATTCCACAGCAACTAGGTAATGAGCCCAACCGTTGATGCGTCCAAACACTCTTGTGATCGCGGTACATCTCTCAAAAGCAGCAGTCACAGATGCCTCTCGCGCCATAACTTTTGGATGCAGACATCTGTGCCAAGTGGACCCTGTTCTTGCTTTCAGCGTTGAAAGGTAAACACTACATTTAGCTCGTTCGTGACGAGCATGCGTTCGACTATCAGCGACTCAGTGTGCATCGAGATTTACCGCTATCGACCACAAGGTTATTTCCGCGATTTTATGTATTTTACATCCACATAAAGCATGGAAAAATCGCTCGCTGCTGATACGTTTGTGCGTTCAAGTAATAATTATAACTAACAGTTAAAACCGGGGGGGGGGGCTTTTAGTTCGGTTTCGCCCAGTTATTGTTGGTGACCATTTTATAAATCCAATAGGAACTGGTTTCAAAAATAGCTCGTGCCTCGGATCCACTGTTATCAAGTGATAGCTAGTCACCGGGACAGGCAATGACGTCATTTGTAAAAAAAAATAGCCGCTCGATACTATTATTCACAACTAAGGACGGGTTGTTTCAAAAAATTTGATGAGTTCATCAAATATTTGAAGTTAATTTTCAGGTTCTGTGTACGTTCTTTTCGAGTTCTGTTTTTTTATCATCATAGGCCAGTTGCTTCACAAAACTCGAATCATCACAGAACTTGAATAGAACTTACACAGAACGTGAAAATTAACGTCAAAAATTTGACGAATTCGTCAAATTTTTTGAAACAACCCATCCTAAGTGTTATTACTCCAATACCTACTACAAATTCGCAAATTCATAGTACTTATACTTGCCAGGGGCAAGTCGCCATGTCACCTGCTAACGGAAGTAGCGACATCTTTTGTCGAATTCTTGAATTCAAAACCGAATTACAATGGTTGCTTTGTTTGAAAATTTACGTACACAAATGTTAATTGTGGCGTGGCGTGGCGTCAAACATGCACTCGAAGCCGGGTTCTGAAATTCAACTACGCAGACGCTACTCTGTTAATACTATTCGATCGATATTATGCACGTATTTGACAAAACATGAACATTTAAAACCTCATAAAAGCTTGACTCCTGCGCCAGAATACACATGAACACTAGCTTGAACCGCACCCTAAACATTGAAAATTTGAACACTTCGTGTTCAAAAACCCTGTGTTCAAGCTTTACCAGAGGCGACGGGAAACATTCATCTCCCGGGCGAAGGGGGAAGGCTGGCAGGGCCGGTGGGGGGAAATTTGTTCATATTTTTACAAGAGCCGCGCGATGCGGTCATGTATGGAGAATCAAACCGAACAAGTTTTTGAGGTTATGCGCAATGAGCGAGCTTAATAATCACTACTTTAAAATATTATGATACCTAAATACAATATAATAAATATATTTGATAATAAAATTATAATATAATAACGAATATTATTATAATTGAAGTGGGTGAAGCGGGAAGCGGGAAGGCAGGCGGGGCCGGCGGGGGGAAATAAGTTCATAATTTTAGAGGAGCCGTACCGAGTTGGTACCGGAGTTAAATTTATTTATTTATGTCTATTCTTGAATACACAATTTTACAATTGATTACAGAGGTTTACATAGCAGTACAAAAAAACGTTAATTTTCAGTAGCAGTAAGCAAAAAGATTTTTTTATTTTATTTTAGTATTATGTTGGGTGTAAGGTAGGTTTGAGAAGGTAAAACTGTGTGTGGGTAATATTGTATGTTTCGTGAACACCTCACTAGGAGAACCTGTGCTGAGGTGTTGACGTGCTTATGATTAAGTGTGACAAGTATTTATGTGTTGTTGTAGAAAATTAGTTATTTAATGATTATTTTTTTTTATACATTTTATTATCGCATACACTGATTATTTAGAATGAAAAAATATGTGTAAAATACAAATCCATATATACACATTTATGCACATGTTTATATTTATAGATATACAAAATTTTTTTATCGAATCTTAAATTGAATGACATGTGGGGTTATGTCAACCGCGCGAGCCTAATATCTAATTATGACTTTAAATTGTAAATAAATACTGTCGTAATGGATGATTATATCTTTCGTGAACTCACTTGTAAATAAAGTCTATTAATTTATAAACCGGTTTCAGAGACACGGAAGAAATTACCAATTAAAATAGATATTCTATTTTTTCCCTGATAAATAAATACCTAATAAAAATCTAGGTAGGTAGGTTAGGTCTTAGTTGAAATCTGCGTGTTCTCGTTATTATCGCTAAATTTCTTAACAGAACTCTACTTTTGACGTTTGAATTTCGAATGGGTAATTAACTACGCATTCGAAATTCTTAAATACTAACTTTAGGTCATAATAATCGATATTAGTCGGAAATCTTTCCTGGTAAATAAACATCTATTAAAATATCTCTGTTTTCTCCCTAATGTAGCATCTCTTCTTCATCGGAACATATTTTAACATTTATTTAAACGCTAAACGTCAAACGTCAAGTGTTCAGTTGCGTACGCGGAAAGGCCACTAGCAAAATTGTGTGTGACCGCGCGAACTTCACACCAATCTTTCAAACCATGTTTCAAAAAACGCAGGAGACGGAAAACAAAGAACGTTTATAGTGTGGTTCAAGCTAGTGTTCATCTTTTTTCTGGCGCAGGAGTTCCGCCTTAATGTAGCTTCGGTGATTTTTTCTGTCTAATATAGATAAAATAATAAAATATTTATTGTGTTTAGTAATATCTAATTAAGATAAGCGTGAAAAACATTAATAAATCATTACACAATAACGATATTACGAATCATCCATGGGTCAGAAAGGATTTTAAAAATAATTTTTTGTGAATACGGCATAAGAGTCCGAACTGCTCCTAACCGCCTTGAGTCAGCGAGATTACGGCATTCTCTATTCGAGTATGTTGTGGGGCTGAAGGTAGAGGGGACGGGAAAGAGATGGGCCAGAGGAAGATGGGAAAGTATTTGGCTACTCAAATCTGGTAATCAAACAAGACTATAGTCATTTCAAGCAAAGATATTGAAATATAAGGAGATGGGCTATCGGCAGTTTTTACTGGACGGAACTGTGCTACCTGGTGTCGCCGATAATTTTAACCAATGCTATTGCACATATTAAAAAAATCAACTGAATGAACGAATTCTTTCCGTATTCAAAATATAAGCATTTAATTATATGCATTAATAAGTATACATTTTCAATGGTGAGATGCTGATTGACTCATGTTTAAACATAATATTGTGTTTTTATTTGTATTTTTGTTATAAACTACGCCTGCTCTAACAGAGTTCCCAGTGAGACAAGGCACACATCCAATTTCAATAGAATTAATAAAAATGCATTATAAATTTTTTTATAAATGATTTTCATTTCTAATGAAAAATCTTTTTTTTAGGAGTTAACGCTTATATTTTGTATAACGTACTAGTTGTTACTCGGCATGCGTTGCAATGCCATTCAAAGAAATAAATTGTTCCTCCCTTCGTGTCCTTTCCCACGCGTCCCCGCTCCCCTCCCACGTCCCCTTCCCCTCCCGCATTCTGCTTCTACCTTCCCCGCCTTCCCTCTCCCTCGTCACCCCTCTTTCGAATCCCATCTCCTTCGTTACCCTTCCCCTCCTGCCATCCCTTCCTGTCGCTAAAATACTCGTATATGATATACACATATTTTACACAACAGAAACCATCGCGGGCGTGCGCACAACAAATCACCAAAATTTCAGTGCAATCGGATGAACGGTATCTACGGCAGCGCATAAAATATGAACAAATGGACAAATATTGATGATTATGTATAAGATTAATAATTAAAATAATATTTAATAATGAAAAACAATTACTTTGTGTAACAACCACTATTTAATTAACAATATCAATATGTTTCGAAAACTATGTTTTCTTCGTCAGGATAATAAGTTAAACATGTAACATGAAACATGTTGATATTGTTAATTAAATAGTGGTTGTTACACAAAGTAATTGTTTTTCATTATTAAATGATGACGCCACAAAGTAAATTTGCCTATTTTGAAGAAAAAATAATATTTAATTATGTTCAAAGATAATGACAGAAAAAGCTTCAATTTATCCCAAGTATTTTTTAAAATATTCCTATGTAAACAGGTTCGTATTAAAGATTCATAAAAAATGGTGATTTAGCATTAATATACGCCTTACGCCACACAAAAATAATATAATAATGGTGTGATAACATTTTGAAAACAGCATTTTAAAAAATGATCAAAAATCTTGTTATCTATTCTCCGTTTTTTCTATTAAGACCAAAACCTGCGATAAATGTTACTGTACATCCAATAAATTATTTCTGATTCGAATTCTCTCATCTAGAACATCTTACTTATAATATCTGAGCATTTGAAGTTCTTCAAATAATTAATTAAGCATAAAGCAAATCTGAAAATCAGCAAGTAGTTTCTTAGCCGCGGTGTTTTTTGCCGATAACTCACCGAAGTGGATGTTCTTTGACAGTAATCCCTAGAAAATTGCCGAATAGCGAGATATCAATAGCCCGGTTAATGCCATTAGTTTTTTGGAGTTTCCAGAAGCCGAGGCTGTTAATTCCCCTCTTTATTGAGATAACAGATCGTCCAAAGAGCTTTTCTGATTCGGTAAGCAGTTTTTCAAGAGGATTTCGTTCAACTGATTTTCTTCGTTTTAAGATCAAAGTATCTAATTTTTTTATTAAAATATAGAGTTTCTCAATAAGAGCGCAAGATTTCAAGTTTTCAAAACACAGTTTTCTATCGCAAATGATTGAAATAATTTTGATTGTTTTATAATGTACATATTTGAGAATTATACAAATTACAAATCTAGTAAATGGCCGCTATGGCTTCGCCGGCACATTTTTTTTACATGAGCTCCACACAGAAGGCCCTGAAAAAAAGACTCCCTCAGGGCCTATGTCATCTTTGGGGATGCTGTGTGGAGGGTGTTTTTTTAAGAAAAGGGAGTGGAGGAGAATTCTGGGAAGGAAAAGGGTTTACGGGGTGGGTAGGAATCTGGGGTTCAGTGTGTCCTGGTCATCCGCCTCCAAGACTTAGACAAACCTCACCCCTTGAATCCGGGCACCCCTGCTAAATTACCAAACGCAGCGAACCACTTGGGGTGACCTATGGCAGAGGCATGCATGTCGCGGCTTCTGCCGCATGAATCTGTGACTTGAAATAACCCAGTTTTTTGTGCCTCAATCGGAAGATATTGCTCTTGATGTGTTTCAGCAGGACGGTGCCACATGCCATACCGCTCATGAAACATTAACTGTCTTGCACGACTTTGTTTCTGGCCGTGTCATCTCCAGGTTTGGTGACCAGAATTGGCCGCAACGCTTGCGTTTTGACACCCATGGATTTTTGGCTGTGGGGTTATCTGAAGTCTTAGGGTTGTGCCAACAAGCCCGTGACCACCGAAGTTCTGTTAACGAAATACCGCCACATATATGCAATATCGTTATTACAAAATTTTGCCGAAAGAGTTCGCATCTGCCTGGGAAGCGAATTAAATATAATAATATATAGTATATTTGCGGCACGTTCCAGTGTACAAGATATACTCGGTATAGCCACGATGTAAGACCAACATGCAAGTTTAAAACTTTGCTTGTAATGCCTGTTGACGGGTTTGTCGACAAGATCTGAATATCCAGGTACTTCTCCACCTCTCTCTTTCCCATCTATTTCCCCTCCCCACTACTACTCCCCATAATATACCCCGATTGTGGATGCGTAGTCTTACTGGCTCCAAACAGTTGAACGAAGTTGGGGCTCAACTACGGTAAACACAAAAAAACTGTTTCTGGCTGTAGAAACTATCTTGCGTGTAAGAGCGGTAAACTCCTTTATCTCTAAACCCAGATGTAAGGGGTTTGGAACCCGGTATGGGCAAATAGCGAAGCCTCATTTCCTACAGCTTCACAATTTTTCCACTTTTTATTATATTATATATAATAACAAGAAATATGTAAGGAGAATAAATTTTCTTCATAAATATGAAAACCATAACATAGCCCAACTGACTCCAGCGGTTAGGACTTTAGGTAAGCACATTAAAAGTTAATTAAATCAATTATGGCAAGACACAACCTTTTTAGTTTTTACGAACACAGAATAAATTATTGTTTGACAATATCTGAATCTCTCTCCAAATACAAATTTGCCTAATTATTAAATTTATCCAGTAGGCAGGTTTCCATTAACTAGAGATCCTGCTTTGCGGTTTATTTTACTTTTGTTTGACGCATATATTGTGTAACAGAACACAATGAAGCGCCATAGTCTTGTTTGTAGTGTTCATAATGCTTAGTTCACACTGAGCTATATATCTGCGAGCAGATATCTGTTGATTCGCGAGCGCTTATCTTTTGTCCTTTCACACGAGGCTATCAAATATTTCTTCCTGTGGTAGGAGAGGGGGTCAGTTGAATTAGGGAGCGGCAACGGAACGCATATTTTTTGTACTGAAATCTGTCAACTTGACATCTGTCATCCACGGGTCTAGAGAGCTCCGTAATTACAATGACCCCCTCTCCTGTTTTAGTCGGAGAAGGGGAGAGTTATCTTCTGGGATATCGCGTCTGGAGCGGTTACGTCTGAGATGTGTATTGTCTATGATTGATCTGCGCTTAAAAACGCTTAGGTGTGAACGGTCTGAAGGGATTGTATGGAGAGCGTTATTTGGCGTGCTATGATCTTTTATATTTGATAGCTGAGTGTGAACCAGCTCTAATGGTGAACGTATTTTAGAGCTTAAAACTTAACATCATATATGATGTAAAGTTTTTTTTATTTTATTTATACGTTAAAAAGTTTTGCATGATGAATGGACATAAATAATAGATGAGTTTATGTTTGTTGGAATATTCATCTTGTTTACCACTTTGACACATTAGCTATTATTTACCAAACTAAATAATAGTTATCGAAATCACACATATTTTAATTAAATTTATGCATTTTTCATAATATGATTGCTAACTTCCAATTCTATCACATATACAATTTTCAAAAATATGATTTTTTTAAATGTGGAAACCCGCATGGTTCCCAATTGCTCCCAATAATCTGGAGTCAGTGAGACTATGGCATCCCCAATTGGAGTATGTTTCGAGGCTGATGGTAGTGAGGTCGAGGAAGAGCTGAGAAAAAGAAAGGTGGGGAAGTGCCTAGCAAATTAAATATTGTCACCAAACACTGCTAAAGCCATTCCCAGCAGCGTTTCAATTTGAAATGGTCTTTCACTAGGGTTACTATTGTTTAAATCATTGATTCCCAAAGTGGTTCAGGTGGACCCCTACGGGTCCACGGGAGACCCGACGGGGGTCCACGTAGACGCGATAAAGAAATGGGGGTCCACAAGTTGTAAGTGGGGGTCTAAGAACTGGTTTTGTGGACCTCCACTTGCCTTTTATCCATATCCCATCCCCGTCTCATATTCCATTACGCCCGCTCCATAATAGATAACAGGGCGACTGGCGTATAGCGCACATTTTTGTAATAAATGAGATCTTAAAACGCCCAGCTAGGCAGGGGGGAGCGTAATGGGATACGGGTGTACTGTATTGGGATGAGAACATATCCGTACCCCCCCCCCCCTTGTCCCATATCCCATTACGCCCCCTCCGTCACAAAAATAAACTCAAATACTGGTCTCGTTTTGCCCCCGTTTGAAAAAGCAGGGGGTCCACCGTGACCAGTAAAATTTTGAGAATGGTCTATGAGGAAAAAAAGTTTGGGAATCTCTGGTTTAAATGAACAAATTGTGAAATAAAGCATAATAATCAAGTTTTTTTTCCGGACGCCGGGATTTGAACTCGCGACCTCCGGATCCATAGCCAAAAATCGTAATCACTCAACTACAGTTCGTCTATATAGGTAGGTACCTACACTTAATAAATATTTGCCAAATAGAATAATAATAACGACTTCGTTTATGTAGCAACAAAAATACAACCATTGATTGTTTATCATAACTTGATTGTAAAGGGTCTTTCACTAAGCGCTTCCTACCTTTAAATTTAAATAAAACAAATTGTGTGTGAGATATCATCGAATTTTTTTGTTTGAGAGGCCTATCAATGCCTTTACGTATGGAATATAACATCGTTCAAATGTCCGCTCATCTGAAATGTCCAATTTTTCATGACTCTGGTACATAAATCAGGCTGAATTCGACCGATGGAATGGGTTACGTTGGCTTTTAGGGCCGTTGTGGTTTGTGGCTTATTCGCATAGATCTGCAACTTGACAAAACCCTACAAGAAAAAGTCTAACGGGGTCAAATTGCACGATCTCGGTGGCCAGTTCACATCACCTCCACGTGAGATTTTATCATTAAACAATTTTAAATAATTAATGAAATTTTAAACAATTTTATCATTTGTTGAACGCTACATCCGTCCATGACGGCCTCCGTGGTCCCGAGGTAAGACTCTGGACTCACAATCCGAAGGTCGCGGGTTCGAACCCGGCGTGCGCAAATAAATTTTATTTGATATTTGTGTTATTTCAGAATTTATTCATTTAAAATAATATGTAGTATATTTGCGGCACGTTCCAGAGTGGAAGATACTATCAGTATCGCCCTGGTGTAAGACCACCATTCAGAATTGAAACGTTGCTTGAAAATGGCTTTAGCCGTGTTTAGTGACCAGATCTGAATAGCCAGGTACTTCCCCACCTTCCTCTTCCCTATCTCCTTCCCCTCCCCACTACCTTCAGCCTCACAACATACCCCGATTGGGGATGCCATAGTCTCACTGGCTCCAGACGGGAGCAGTTGGGACTCTTGTGCGGTATTAACTATAAAAAAAAAAATGATGATATGGCAAACAGACTGAATAAATAACAGCCAATTTGACAGATGTCGCTTCAACAAAATGGCCGCTATCAACTGTCAAAGTTCGGAAGGCCCTATTAGAAGACCTTTTATTACTGCTTTCTACATAAAACATAATTTATTTGAATGTTTTACCTTGCCAAACCAATTTCAAACCTGATATAGGACAAAGGTACACTACCACTGGTTCATAATATATCGCAAGGCACAATGCTAAACATCAAATGAATCTATAAGTTCTCGCAATACTTTCATCTTACACGATTTCCAGCACAATTTGGTTATAAAGCTTTCCTCATTGAAGTGTAGATACAAAAGTGTGTATAAATCAAACTCGGAGTTCACCTGCAAGACCTTACGGACCTTTGAACGTCCTGCAACTTGCTATTTACAATTTACAATAAGCTCATAGACTCACGTACAACGTACAGACGTAAGATGTAATGTATAGGTACAACGTTATTGCCAATATAGAACACACATTTGAATATCTCACATTTAATGCAGAGTTAAACACATAACCGGAGCCTCGCAGATCACGACTGAGAGACTGATGAAACGTTCAGATATGGAAGAAGCTATGAGGCTGCATTTAAGTTATAAGGGGCTTTTAAACGTTATTTTCCGAGAAACAGTTCTTCTAAATGTGGATATTTTGCTTTGTGATGACATCATAAATATTGATTCATTAAAATGAAAAAAAGATGTTTATTTACTCACACAAATTTATTAAAAAAAATAATGATGACCTAGGGGTAAGGCTCTTGACTCACAATACGAAGGTCGCGGAATCGAATCTCGGCGTGGGCAAATAAATTTTATTGATAAATTTGTGCTATTTCACAATTAATTCATTAAAAATAATATATAGTATATTTGCGCCACGTTCAAGAGTGGAAGATACTCTCAGTATCGCCCTGGTGTAAGACTACTATTCAGAATTGAAACGTTGCTTGAAATGGCTTTAGCCGTGTTTGGTGACCAGATTTGAATAGTCAAGCATTTCCCCACCTTTCCTAACAACCTTCAGTTACACAATACACCCCAATAGGAGATGCCATAGTCTCACTGGCTCCAGGCGGGAGCAGCTGAGACTTTTGTGAAATATTCACCTAAAAAAATCATAAAAGAGATTTATAAAACAATCCTTTACCGAAACGATCATGTATTTCCCTAAATAACCCTATCCCTGCAACTCCTTCGTCTATTATTCTTCTGCTGATTTGGGTTCGCTCTCTAATCCCTCTCTCAGTGTTAATCTTTCAAACTTTAGTATAAGACTCATTCTTATGAAGAAAATAACGTTGTTCACGAACATGTAGATTTTTTGACGTGATAACATCTTATAAATCGATGACGCCGGCCACATTCACGAAAAAGCATGACTCATGTCACGCTGTCACGATGTCGCGATGTCACGATGTCACATTCCGCCTGAGCCGGGCGTACAAGCGAGGGCGCGGAACAAGCGTTCGACCTAAGCGTTCAGCGAGAGCGCGGAACAAGCGATAGAGAGGCACGAACGGCCTAAGCGTTCGGCTCGTGACGTTATCACGTTAAATTATCGTCCGTAAACCGACTTTACAGACAATCAAATTTTTTAATTTTATAAAGTAGTGTCAACTAAATAATTCGACATAAATCATATTTTTGATAAATGTGTTTTTAAACTCTTCGTGTCACTGAAAGTCATGTCAACACCACTGAGCCTTTAAACAATACCAAATAAAAGTCAAAACTAGTAAACCTGGGTGATAAAATATATCAATGTCGTGGGAAGAAAGAATTACAATCGCCAGTAAATCATTCCACAGGACAAGAACGAGTTGTAAAATGACATGTTCTGATTTGGTAAATGTCAACCATGTACTAATGTTAAGTACAAAGTGTGTCTCCCGGCAGTTTACTGGTACCAAAGGAATCACATAATACGGCATATCTTTGTAGCACGTTCATTTAACACTAAGCGCCTCCGTACATGGAGCTACTTACAAGCTATTCGAGCCTGATGCGCGTAGCACGCACACCGCTCGTGGGTTCCCGCCACGGTGTTCGTACACGGCGCTACGCGACGGATGTCAGGTTGAAGTCGGTAGCGCGCTAACGACGGTGCTGGTAGCGCGCCACGCGTTGCAGCATTCGTGTCTACTACTTTCGTTTGACGATTGACAGAAATGGCGTCTGAACATGAAAGTAATGTAAGATTTGTTCTCGAAGTGAAGAAAAATGCGTGTTTACGTAACTTTACATTACCAGAATACGCAAGAAAGGATTTAGTGAAGAAGGCATAGATTAATGTTTGAAAAAAAAGTCATTTGACATCGTTCGACATCGTTTTAACTCCACGGCTGCACGTGAAAAATGATCAAGTTCAGTATAATTCGGGTAGCGCCGTGTACGGAAACCAGCTTTAAAAAGTAGTACATCTGCAGGGTACTTGTGGTTGTGTCACAATCACGTAGTTTGTAAGTATCTCCATGAACGGAGGGCCTTAGAAAACAACATTGCAACCTCAGATATCAGAGATATTCTAAAGGTTGCATTATGTCCGTTTTACGATAGGAGAATCTGCCCAACTGGTTGTCTGTTTTTAAAAATTAGTACGATACAGGAATATAAAATATATTTGATTAAATATATTTTATTGGCTATAAACTATCCCAATTCTGATTCGGCGTTCTTATCGACAGATTATGGAGACAATCTTAAGATGAAGCCATAAGTCAAAAATGTGTGTGTATTCTTACGATGGGTTGTTTCAAAAAATTTGATGGATTCATCAAATATTTGAAGTTGATTTTCACGTTATGTGTAAGTTCTATTCAAGTTCTGTTATTACATCGTTATTGGACAGTTGCTTAACAAAACTGAAATAATCACAGAACTTGAATAGAACTTACACAAAACGTGAAAATTAACTTGAAATATTTGATGAATCCATCATTTTTTTTTAAACAACCCGTCCTTAGTGTGCTTTATATGGCCACGAATATAGGTAACAGACATAAAAATCACTTGGCAAAGGCAGTCTAGAGATCACGAATAAAATATATAAAAAAATATTTTGTGAATAATTTTTAAAAAAAGACAAAATAGGTCATCAATGAAAACTGTCACAAATAATTTTAACCATAAAATTATGTAATGAAGAAGAAGAAAACACCAATAATCTAAACGAAAATATGAAAGAGAACAAGACACAGAAAAGTAGAAAAAAATAATAGTCGCAACTGCGACTCGAACCCTGAACCTATCGTCTAACGAGGACGGGCGCTTTTACCAACTCGGTCATAATTGTCAAACTCATATTTTCAAATTTTAGAATTAACAGTATTATCTTCGACTAATTTTTCCATATCAAAGGCAACTACCTTTTTATTGAAAACAACGTTCTAAGAACCGATTTGCGACATAGATAGCGTCTCGGATAAATATATCCGATTTTATTTATATGGAACACATATATTGACCTTCTTATAAAAGTTTAACTGAATATTAAATTTATCTAAGAAAAACTCTCTTTTGTATAACTTTTGAAAGTTATTCCCACCTTTTGAAGGAATATCACACTAAAAATCTAAACGAAAGTGACTGGGACTCGAACCCAAAACCTCTTTTTAAATGATATATTACATTGATGGTAATAACCTTCAAAATTTATAAAAAAATAGAGTTGTTCTTATAAAAAATTGAATAAAATTTTGTATTTAAAAAGTTGTTTTTAACACTTATAATGAAAAAACACATTTCGTAGTAGCTTACGCTTATATTTTCTATTAATTAATTAATTTTTTATCTTAATTCTACTCAATGGAAACGGTTGCCAAAGCTTCAATTTATCCAATGCATATTTTTTTTGTATTTATAATGCAAACCGATTAATTGTAAAGCTAAAACGAAAATGGTGACTTAGCATTAATCTTCGCAAACTTTTTTTTTTTTTACATAAACTCCACACAGGAGGCCCTGAGGAAAAAATAGTTTCCCTCAGGGCCTATGTCATCTTTGAGGATGCTGTGTGGAGGGTGTTTTTGAGGAGAGAAAGGAGTGAACATGGGTCTTGAAGAGACCCATATTGTAGGAGGGAGGAAATACAGAGGCCGGCAAATCGTTCCACAGCCGAGCTGTTGAACTCAAGAACGAGTCGTAGAAACGACCCGTTCTCATGTGACTAATGTCAACCGTATACAAATGTTGAGCGCGCGTTTGGCGTGTTTCCCGACTATGCACCGGTGCCGAGGGGATCAATGACGCTAGTTCCTCGGAGCATCTTCCATTGTAATACCGGTAGAACAAGGACAGCATTCCCACCTGGCGCCTGTGCTCTAAAGATTGCAATCCGATTGCAGCAGTTGAACAACCAACTAACCATTGGCTTTTGTATTTACAAAACTATCTTCAAGATAGCATGCATGCTGATCAGTGAACTCAAAGCACTTAAAACCTCGATACAACCAGTATCAATCTGTAATCACTGAGCATTAAACATTCCAATAGTACTTTCTTCAGTTTGCAACTTCTCAAAAACTGGTAGCAATCAGCCGTGGCAGGTGAAACTCGGGAACAAAAAAGACGGACTTCTAACAATTTGGAATGCGTTGCTTTTATTGGCTGGTTGTGCAACCGTCTCTAGGGTAATGATAGTGCTATCGCATCAGCATCCTGGGACGTGACGACCAATCTACTCTGACCTCTAGACCTTTCAGCGTCTTTGCTATTGCGCTCGTCTGCAGCTGCACAGAACTTGAATAGAACTTACACAAAACGTGAAAATTAACTTGAAATATTTGATGAATCCATCATTTTTTTTTAAACAACCCGTCCTTAGTGTGCTTTATATGGCCACGAATATAGGTAACAGACATAAAAATCACTTGGCAAAGGCAGTCTAGAGATCACGAATAAAATATATAAAAAAATATTTTGTGAATAATTTTTAAAAAAAGACAAAATAGGTCATCAATGAAAACTGTCACAAATAATTTTAACCATAAAATTATGTAATGAAGAAGAAGAAAACACCAATAATCTAAACGAAAATATGAAAGAGAACAAGACACAGAAAAGTAGAAAAAAATAATAGTCGCAACTGCGACTCGAACCCTGAACCTATCGTCTAACGAGGACGGGCGCTTTTACCAACTCGGTCATAATTGTCAAACTCATATTTTCAAATTTTAGAATTAACAGTATTATCTTCGACTAATTTTTCCATATCAAAGGCAACTACCTTTTTATTGAAAACAACGTTCTAAGAACCGATTTGCGACATAGATAGCGTCTCGGATAAATATATCCGATTTTATTTATATGGAACACATATATTGACCTTCTTATAAAAGTTTAACTGAATATTAAATTTATCTAAGAAAAACTCTCTTTTGTATAACTTTTGAAAGTTATTCCCACCTTTTGAAGGAATATCACACTAAAAATCTAAACGAAAGTGACTGGGACTCGAACCCAAAACCTCTTTTTAAATGATATATTACATTGATGGTAATAACCTTCAAAATTTATAAAAAAATAGAGTTGTTCTTATAAAAAATTGAATAAAATTTTGTATTTAAAAAGTTGTTTTTAACACTTATAATGAAAAAACACATTTCGTAGTAGCTTACGCTTATATTTTCTATTAATTAATTAATTTTTTATCTTAATTCTACTCAATGGAAACGGTTGCCAAAGCTTCAATTTATCCAATGCATATTTTTTTTGTATTTATAATGCAAACCGATTAATTGTAAAGCTAAAACGAAAATGGTGACTTAGCATTAATCTTCGCAAACTTTTTTTTTTTTTACATAAACTCCACACAGGAGGCCCTGAGGAAAAAATAGTTTCCCTCAGGGCCTATGTCATCTTTGAGGATGCTGTGTGGAGGGTGTTTTTGAGGAGAGAAAGGAGTGAACATGGGTCTTGAAGAGACCCATATTGTAGGAGGGAGGAAATACAGAGGCCGGCAAATCGTTCCACAGCCGAGCTGTTGAACTCAAGAACGAGTCGTAGAAACGACCCGTTCTCATGTGACTAATGTCAACCGTATACAAATGTTGAGCGCGCGTTTGGCGTGTTTCCCGACTATGCACCGGTGCCGAGGGGATCAATGACGCTAGTTCCTCGGAGCATCTTCCATTGTAATACCGGTAGAACAAGGACAGCATTCCCACCTGGCGCCTGTGCTCTAAAGATTGCAATCCGATTGCAGCAGTTGAACAACCAACTAACCATTGGCTTTTGTATTTACAAAACTATCTTCAAGATAGCATGCATGCTGATCAGTGAACTCAAAGCACTTAAAACCTCGATACAACCAGTATCAATCTGTAATCACTGAGCATTAAACATTCCAATAGTACTTTCTTCAGTTTGCAACTTCTCAAAAACTGGTAGCAATCAGCCGTGGCAGGTGAAACTCGGGAACAAAAAAGACGGACTTCTAACAATTTGGAATGCGTTGCTTTTATTGGCTGGTTGTGCAACCGTCTCTAGGGTAATGATAGTGCTATCGCATCAGCATCCTGGGACGTGACGACCAATCTACTCTGACCTCTAGACCTTTCAGCGTCTTTGCTATTGCGCTCGTCTGCAGCTGCACAGAACTTGAATAGAACTTACACAAAACGTGAAAATTAACTTGAAATATTTGATGAATCCATCATTTTTTTTTAAACAACCCGTCCTTAGTGTGCTTTATATGGCCACGAATATAGGTAACAGACATAAAAATCACTTGGCAAAGGCAGTCTAGAGATCACGAATAAAATATATAAAAAAATATTTTGTGAATAATTTTTAAAAAAAGACAAAATAGGTCATCAATGAAAACTGTCACAAATAATTTTAACCATAAAATTATGTAATGAAGAAGAAGAAAACACCAATAATCTAAACGAAAATATGAAAGAGAACAAGACACAGAAAAGTAGAAAAAAATAATAGTCGCAACTGCGACTCGAACCCTGAACCTATCGTCTAACGAGGACGGGCGCTTTTACCAACTCGGTCATAATTGTCAAACTCATATTTTCAAATTTTAGAATTAACAGTATTATCTTCGACTAATTTTTCCATATCAAAGGCAACTACCTTTTTATTGAAAACAACGTTCTAAGAACCGATTTGCGACATAGATAGCGTCTCGGATAAATATATCCGATTTTATTTATATGGAACACATATATTGACCTTCTTATAAAAGTTTAACTGAATATTAAATTTATCTAAGAAAAACTCTCTTTTGTATAACTTTTGAAAGTTATTCCCACCTTTTGAAGGAATATCACACTAAAAATCTAAACGAAAGTGACTGGGACTCGAACCCAAAACCTCTTTTTAAATGATATATTACATTGATGGTAATAACCTTCAAAATTTATAAAAAAATAGAGTTGTTCTTATAAAAAATTGAATAAAATTTTGTATTTAAAAAGTTGTTTTTAACACTTATAATGAAAAAACACATTTCGTAGTAGCTTACGCTTATATTTTCTATTAATTAATTAATTTTTTATCTTAATTCTACTCAATGGAAACGGTTGCCAAAGCTTCAATTTATCCAATGCATATTTTTTTTGTATTTATAATGCAAACCGATTAATTGTAAAGCTAAAACGAAAATGGTGACTTAGCATTAATCTTCGCAAACTTTTTTTTTTTTTACATAAACTCCACACAGGAGGCCCTGAGGAAAAAATAGTTTCCCTCAGGGCCTATGTCATCTTTGAGGATGCTGTGTGGAGGGTGTTTTTGAGGAGAGAAAGGAGTGAACATGGGTCTTGAAGAGACCCATATTGTAGGAGGGAGGAAATACAGAGGCCGGCAAATCGTTCCACAGCCGAGCTGTTGAACTCAAGAACGAGTCGTAGAAACGACCCGTTCTCATGTGACTAATGTCAACCGTATACAAATGTTGAGCGCGCGTTTGGCGTGTTTCCCGACTATGCACCGGTGCCGAGGGGATCAATGACGCTAGTTCCTCGGAGCATCTTCCATTGTAATACCGGTAGAACAAGGACAGCATTCCCACCTGGCGCCTGTGCTCTAAAGATTGCAATCCGATTGCAGCAGTTGAACAACCAACTAACCATTGGCTTTTGTATTTACAAAACTATCTTCAAGATAGCATGCATGCTGATCAGTGAACTCAAAGCACTTAAAACCTCGATACAACCAGTATCAATCTGTAATCACTGAGCATTAAACATTCCAATAGTACTTTCTTCAGTTTGCAACTTCTCAAAAACTGGTAGCAATCAGCCGTGGCAGGTGAAACTCGGGAACAAAAAAGACGGACTTCTAACAATTTGGAATGCGTTGCTTTTATTGGCTGGTTGTGCAACCGTCTCTAGGGTAATGATAGTGCTATCGCATCAGCATCCTGGGACGTGACGACCAATCTACTCTGACCTCTAGACCTTTCAGCGTCTTTGCTATTGCGCTCGTCTGCAGCATGCTGAAGAGCACCGTAAAGAGGTCTAGCTTTGGCCCTGAAGGGATAACTTTGGTCTTTCCGTAATAAACATATTTTTTAGATGTCTCCACAATTATTGTGTTAAAATTTTTCATAAAGCGGAGTTAAGCCTCGATGACATTGAGCGAATTTAAGAGCTACTATCTGGGAAATTCACTATCTGTTAGTGAAGGGTGACCGGACAACTCGGAATGAAACCAACTCAGAACCATCTCAGATAAGTCATTTAGAGTGATAAAAAAAATATATATAAAAATTGGTTAAATAGGTTACGTTAAGTTAGGGTTATCGGCTAATTTAAAATTATTTTTTTCATAGCTTTTAATGACTTTTCAAGGAGGTGTTGAGTTGACTTTTTTCTCAGTTGGCATGGAACCGTTAGTAAAAACGCCCAGTGTCATCGTATTACTTGCTAACTAGCAGATTGTGGACAATCTACGAAAACTGTTGAAAGGTGATCAACTTTACTCGCTACTCGCTCAAAATGGCGGCCTACCAACAGCTGATTTCCTAACTGTCAAAATTAGTTCACGTGGGAGCCGTAATTCTCGCTACTGGCTAGCGTGCGGCGCTAGCTGCGAGTTAATGTTAATTTTTTTTACAAAATTTCGACCGAATTGGTTTGCGAGAGAGTCGTTATTTTAGCTGCTACTGAAGCTATTGAGCGATTAGACAGTTTTGTGTGTCATCATGACAATCTCACTCGCCGATTCACCCGCTTTTAAACTTACCGGCTAATAGATTGTAAACTCGTTCCATATATTCGAGGCTTTAGGTACCATTAGCGATATATTCTGTCGGTGGATCTCGTCAAATGCAATACTTGTCTTGCAAAGTCTTGTTAATTGTATCGTATACAAAAACCAGTAACCAGTAAAACTGCCAAAAGTGGCGAAAACGACGCATAATTGAATGTTCCATATTTTGTACCACCGATAAACGCTTCTTCCATTAAATGCTTCTTCAAGTGGGCACCACCTAATGAAACGTGATAAAAAATCGAGTGCAGTTCATACGCAGTAGAAGCTAAACTTCGCCAAAACAATCTCAACCAATAGGAGCCTTGAAAAGCGAGATTATAATCAAAGCGACCCATGAGCGTAGTTTGACGCTTCGTAGGTACTGTAATGCATCATTTCCGTTTCATATCTCAACCAATAGGAGCCTCGAAAAGTGAGATCATGATCAAAGCGGCCAATGAGCGTAATTTGATGTTTCGTAGGTACTGTAATACGTCATTTCGGTTTCATCCGAGTTCCAAATCACAACGGTTCTAAAGAAGTTTCACTTCAAAAATTTTGCTGCGAAATATTTAGAATATTTTTTACTTTTTCTCCCACACAGAGGAAAATAATTTCCCTCAAGGCCTCTTGTCATCTTTGGGGATGCTGTGCGAAGGATCTTTTGGTGGAGAATAAAAAGTGAACATGGAAAAACCTTGTTATAGAAGGGAAGAAACACAGAGTTAAGCCGAGCTGTTGAACTCAAAAACTAGCCGTAAAAACTACTCGTTATCATGTCACAAATGTCATCGGTGCCAAAGACATAATAGAGATACGGCGCTACTTCCTAGGAGCATCATCCATTGAAACACCGGTAGAACAAGGATAACATCCTCACCTGACGCCTGTCTGCACTCTAAGCATTGCAATCCGTTTGTTAAGATAGGGGATTTCACACAAAGTCAGTAGTTTGTAAAATTTCAGGGTCAGCAGTCGTGTACTATTTTTTTTTTAATCAAAATTACCCCATCAGTGCAAATTGAGGAAATTTTACGGTGGGTACAATGAACAGTACACCGAAGAGTACACTGAACATGCATTGGATACTGGATAGTAGGTTCATTGCACACTGAGCATAGCGGCGGAGGCTCGAAGCACTAAATTCTAAACCAGTGATCCCCAAAATGGTCCAGGTGGATCACTAGGGGTCCACGGGAGACCCGACGGGGGTCTACGTACGCGCGATAAAGAAATGGGGGTCCACAAGTTGTAAGTGGGAGTCCACGAACTGGTTTCGATTGAGACCCATCCCATGCCCATATCCACATCTCAAACCACCCCCTATCTCATATCCCATTACGCCCCTCCATAACAGAGCGACTAGCTTACAGCGCACGTTGTTGTCCCGGTTATGCATGAGATCTTAAAACGCCCGTCTAGGCAAGAGGGGGGGGGGGGCGTAATGGGATATAGGTGTAATGTGCTGGGATGGGAACATACCTAAATCCCATTACGCCCCCTTCGTCGTGGCAAATATAATCTCGAATTCTGGTCCATCTTGCCCCAATTCGAAAAAGTCGCAGATCCGGTACTGCTCCGTTGTGACAGACCACACCTCGCCATTCAATATTCAGTACTACGCGTGTCGAGTTTTGGGAATATGGTAGGAAGGTACCAGCAGGGGGTCCACCGTGACCAGTAAAATTTTGAAAGTGGTCTACGAGTAAAAAAAGTTTGGGAACCTCTGATCTAAACGAAGCGATAGGCGGCAACCTAGGGCGGTAAATGATAGGCGATCAACGGTTCCGGGTAAGGCGGTAGAGGATTGCGCCAAGCCTATGTACATTGTTCAACACATAATATGCCTCGGGATATATCTCCTAAAATGCATTAAAATATCCACGAAAAATTGAAGTTTTAACCCCTTAGATCTCACGCAAATTGACCGAATATAATTAAATGTCGATGTCAAATTTTGAAGAATTGTGTCATGTTATAAAATCCAAAAAATGTAAAAAAATAATAAAAAATATTGGTAAATATTTGGGAGGCGGAAATGGGTACCGCCGCCCCGGGGACCTTTATTGGATAACCAACACCTCTACTACAGGTCACCTCAAGTGATTTGCTACGTTTGGTGATTAAGCAGGGGTGCCCGGGTTCATGTGGTGAAGTTTTTCTACGTCTTGGAGACGGATGACCAGGACACACTGAACCCCAGATTCCTACCCACCCCTTAAACCCTTTTCCTTCACAGAACTCTCCTTTCCCCCTTTTCCTTAAAAAACCCTCCACACAGCATCCCCAAGGATGACATAGGCCCTGAGGGAAATTATTTTCCTCAGGGCCTCCTGTATGGAGCTCATGTAAAAAAAATAAAACTCAGATTTTCTTTGAATTTAAGTGTCATTTTCAAAATTGGAACCGATTATATGAAGAAAAATATGTATTTTTTTAAAAATAAGCAATTCACTCTCAAAAGAGTGCTTTGTGAGAATAATTTTTCAGACAAGCGATAAAGTGGGTGTTAATATTAGTAGACTATATCACGTTCATTTTACGGGGCTGCGATAGTTATTCACCAATATTGATTGATTTTCTTGCATACTGAAAACCTAGCAGGTTATTTGAATATTAAATTGGTCATTTTATTGAAGTGAAATAGTTTAAAATCTGATTTTACATAAATAACATAACAATCGTTTTATTTGTCTCTTTATTTAATCACGCCCTAGTAGTCTTTTGCAAAGATAAGTAATAAGTAATAGAGTTGTGTTTGGCAAGTACACAGTACACAATATATAATGATGAATATGATTAAAATAAGAAAAATTAAAATTAATGGTATGTAGTACGGAAAGCGAAATATCTATAAAGAAACATAAAAAAGTGTTTTCAACACGGATTCTTGAAATCATGCATTTCAGTAAAGTAATTATAAAAACATCTTTTTATAACTAATAGGGAATCTTTAAACATGTCTACAATATCTCCAAATTTATTGCCAAAATGATGAAGTCTATTTATAGGTGTAGGAACCTCATAGTTCGTTTTAAAATTGTCACAGAAAAAGGTAGCATTTTGCCTCGTATTTCTGGCCGGTACGTAAATTTTTATTTTGGCTAGTATTTCAGGTTGTCATTGCAATTATTAATAATTTTATTTAATAGTACAAGGTCAGAGATGATCCGCCTATCTGACAGCGTAATTAAATTGAGTTGTTTAATCAGAAGGACAAAGCTAATAATTTGAATTGGTATATTCAGCTAAATGTTAATAAATCTTAGAAATTTGTGCTGTACCCTTTCTATGTTGTCAAAATGTGTTTTTATACAATGGGGACCAAATAGGCGAATTATTGCAGTTTTGTTTACAAAAAATAGTTTCATAAATATCGATTTCTGTAAACATTCCAATTGAGAGGCGTGACGGTCTCTCTTTCAGTGATTTGTTAATAAATGAATTGGTTATTTCAAAGTGCGCTCTTCGGCGGTCAACTTATGACTGATGCCATAGTTTATTCAAACACTCCTGGTGCAAAACATGGTCACATGATTTGCCTCCAGCTCGTCTAAATGATACCCAGATATTACGTTAGGACAGATATTAATTTAGATATCTACGTTAATTCCACGACAGTTGATCCCCCCACAGTTGCCCCTCCGGCGTAGTTATACACAATAAGCTGTCGGCTTAGGGAAAATACTGTATACCTACTTACACAAATGACTAAGAGACTCCAAAGAGGTGTGCAGAGAGGATATACCGCCGAATTACAAAAGTATAAAACATATTTTCAAACAATTGCTTCAAGGACTTAACTGCAAGGATGCAATCTTTAGAGCACAGGCGTCGGGTGGGAATGCTATCTTACCGGTATATCAATGGAAGACGCTCCGAGGAACTAGCGTCATTGAACCCTTCGGCACTGGTGCATAGTCGGGAAACACACCAAACGCGTACCCAATGTATGTACACGGTTGACATTTGTCACATGTGAACGGGTCGCTACTTCGACTCGTTTTTGTGTTCAAAAGCTCGGCTGTGGAACTATTTGCCGGCCTCTTTGTTTCCTCCTTCCTACAACGTGGGTCTCTTCAAGACCAATGTTCATTACTTCCTATCCCCAAAAAGACCCTCCACACAGCATCTCAGATGACATAGGCCCCGAGGGAATTTATTTACCTCAGGGCCTCCTGTGTGCAGTTAATGTAAAAAAAAAGAAAAAAAACATTTTGTCTACATATTGTATACACCAGCGCGTAAGTACAAAAAATCGACGCTCTTAATAAATTCCTTGATGTTCATACCAAATTATTAAAGGTATTTTTGAAGTCTTTCTTAGTTTTGAATAATATATGTAAATAATGCACAAAAAATTATAATTTTATAAATTTTATTATAATTTCGCTGGGCCAACTGCCGGGAGACCAAATTCGGGTCATCGTCTATGTCGACTTGGAATATTTTTGTAATACTTATATTTGTTCGGTAAAGGTGTTAAGTTGTCGGTTCGACCAATCGACGAGCTATGCCGTTTCATCTCAGCCCGGGTTTATTTTAAGTCCACTTCCACTGTCATAACCTGACGCGGTTGATAATAGAAGGGCACACAGGAAAGGAATGTTCAATGTAAATGTAAATGTGAAGAGACTAGTGGAGAGTTGAACGCAGGGGTTTAAAATGTTTCACTCAAAGCATTAAATTATGTTTTAAGAATTGGTTAGTAATTTTTGAATTATTTTAATTTAATTTATTGAAATTAATTTATATCTTAATTAATTGAAATTAAATTAAAATAATTCAAAAATTACTAACCAATTCTCAAAACATAATTTAAGGCTTTGAGTGAAACATTTTAAACCCCTGCTTTCAACTCTCCACTAGTCTCTTCACATTTACATTTACATTGAACATTCCTTTCCTGTGTGCCCTTCTATTATCAAATATCATTATTTAATATATAAAATAAGAATATTTATTGAAATATTCTTATTTTATATATTAAATAATAATTATTATGTAAATAAATTTATATTTTTCTTAGTGTTCCTCATTGGAGGTTCCTTTTTTTATATGGATATCGCACAAGAGATCCGACCGTCTGGAACTATGGCATCCCCATTTTAGATATGTTATGAGGCTGAAGGTAGTGGGGAGAGGAAGGAGACGGGAAAGAGGAAGGTGGGGAAGTACCTGGCTATTCAAATCTGGTCACCAAACACGGCTAAATCTATTTCAAGCAACAAGCCAGAATGGCGGTCTTACACTAGGGCGATACTGAGAGTATCTTCCACTCTGGAACGTGCCGCAAATATACTATAATATATTATTTTAAATGATTTAATTGTGAAATAACACAAATTAATCAAATAAAATTTATTTGCCAAACCGGGATTCGATTCCGCGACCTTTGGATTGCTAGTCAAGTTCCTGTGCTGAGGCAAACTAGGTTTTATTTGAACACTGTTTGGTTCAGATATGAGCTTTTTTTCAAAATGATACCTCTTCTTTGATTTAAATAAGCCAGGTTCTTATTTGGTGTTTAAAATAATTTATTTTATTTTAATTTTAGTTTTTTTAATTTTTAAATTTAAAAAAACCTTTATTGTAATTTTTCATAAAGAAAATGTTTATAAATATTAAACGAAAATTAAATATTTTTAAATATTAAAGGAAATAAATTTAGACAGATGTCAAATAACGTTCGTCATCAAAAATAATTCAGGTCCTTTTTTTTCACACCGAATCCATATGGAAGACGACTCACGTAAACTGGATGAAAAAAAGCATTGTGTCGAAAGTCCATTAGTGTACAACCATAGCCTTACAACATATTTCAATAATCAATGGACCATAACGCAAAATGAAACTCTCTTCACACCAATTTGTCTACGGTTTCTTTACTGTCGAATTTATCGATGTTGTAAATACAATTATTTGAATTAATGTAATTTGATTAATCTTACGATTAACGAGCAATCACGCTGTCCGAATTTATGTGTTTTAAATATTTTTTATGTTTGTATCCATACTGCATCACCGATTATTATCGGTTATGTTTTCATGACTGCTTTGTGTCATCACTTTCTCCTTTTCTTTTTTCTCCCCTTCTAGCACGGTTTATTTCCTGACTTATTACTTGATAATTTATCATAAAACAATTACACGAGCTTCCAATGAAGTATTTTTAAATAAAATAAAGCTGTGTTAAATAGATTTACTTCGTGCTTTAATCACTAAATAAATATTACAAACTAGAAATGATTTCCATATAGATTTGGATGTTAACCATTGTCGCCAGTGCTTTACCTAATAGCTTTCGGTTTTAACCCATTTAGTACCCATCTTACACTTGTCTGACATGATTGTGAAACGCTGATTTGTTTTGAAAATTTAATCAGGAAGACTTTCTGTTCATGAAACACGCCCAAATCTCATTTCTTGACTTTTCTTTATTCTGTAGAGTAATAGAATTGAATAAATGATTGATTATCTTGTGGAGGGAGGCATTGAAAACGATCCTAAATATTAAAGCTTGGTTTATTAAATGCAAAAAACGTTCTCTTTTTAAATTATTGTAGTAAATATTTATTTATGTATTTACAAGAATTTTTTTAACATAACAAGTGTTTACATACGCAAAGTTTTACGATAATTCATTATTGTTCTACTACTCCATTAGATGAGCTCTAGGAGCTCGTGTTTATGGGAGGAGTATTTACATGCATAAAAAGATGTTCTGAGAAGTATGTAAACAAAGATCAAAGACTTGAATGTCTTAAAATAAAAATACAAATATTTTTTGACATAGACATAAAAACAATAACATTAATACATTTTTTTATTAGATGTTAATTTATTAAGGGTACAATATATCATTATCCAATTTCAGGGACTTAATTTGCTTTTTGAATTGTTCATATTTCAATGTTTCGGTTTTACTAATTTTGTTTTTGGACAATGATATATTGTACCATTTTACACCTAAATACAAATAGAGGTACTGAGCCGTGGTCGTTCTAAGCATAGGGATGGCTATTAAACCATTAGTTTTGAATCTATTGCTTATGCTGTCTGAGTGATGAATTTTTTGGATAAAATATTCTTATAAATTTGATGTAAAGCGTGCGATATATATATGTAGTTTCAATGTCTCAACAGATGTCATTAGTGTAGATAGTTAAATGTACTTTTAATGTGTCTCAGCAGAGGTCTGTATGTTGTACTATGTGAGAGTGACAAATGTCCGAGTGAATGTAAGAGTGACCAAACCGTTCAGGTATTAGACCTGGACGGTTACGAAGATAACCGATCATATCCGATCTAGAAGTAGGCACATTCAGTGACTGTTGTTCATTAGAGAAAAAGAAAGTAAGAACACCACAATTATAAAATTACTGGATACTTCCTTCTAGGACCATTACATGAGCTTCCGTTGAAATATTTTTTTAATAAAAAAATATTGATTTATTAAAAACATAAACTTTTTCCATCTTCATTCTTCAAAATATCAGAAAGACGAGGTGATTCGACATTCACGATGCGCTAGTTGAAGATACCGCAGTGCAGAAATTGACTGAAGTCAGGAACCGTCACAATTCTATGGATGTAATCAACATGCCAAGGCCATATCATTCGCACTACCTATTCAGAGATTTTGTTCGCTATTGAGAACAACTTCACTACTGATAGCAGTTGGATTTCTTACTCAATAACATGCACAGCATATGGCTAAGATGACTTTGCTACATATTTATATACGGTAAGATGTAAAATCTTGGATCATTCCTCCTTTAAAGCATCACAAATTGTGGGCACTGAAGCAATTTTATTCACAAACATCATAAACTTTGTTCAATGCATTTTGCACTAGCCTGTATACGCGTGAAACATGGTGTCAATACGAGGAAGCTCGATGGAACGTCTCCGGATCCAATGTAATAATGAATACAGAATCATATTTACATACAGGCGGTATAGCAGCGCATCAACAATGTGTACGGAATTAAATCTCCATTGATTCGCTAGGTTGATGAGATACCGGGTCACTGGAACCAGGATGCGGATAATGGGGATAATGGCCTCCGACAACACGGTGGTGACCGCTGCCTTTAGCACTAAGTGCCACTCCTGAGTGAGCGTTGTGCCCGAGCTCAATCAAGACCACGCCCTGCATGGTAATGGATTATTAATTTTTGCCATTATTAATTTTTTATTTTTTTTTATTTTTGTTCTTGTTTCTTTACTGTGTAAATATTTAAATATTAGCTTTTACCCGCGGCTTCGCTCGAATGATATTAGGGGAAAATTACTGTAGCGCTTGCACTTATCAATTATCCAATGTTTGGATGATTTCTATAGAGCCATTTCATGAGAAAATCATTTCAAGGTCTCTCTGGCTTTAGTGTAGTTACTTTTAAGAGTTAGTGTCTTAACATAAGCGCAGCTCGTTAGCGCAACACGGAATACCGCATTTAAGAAAACTGTCAAAATGTGTCGTATACGGCCGATTTATGCTTTAGGCTGTCGCAAAGTTACAAAATCACTCTTCTTGCATGATGATTAACCTTTAACTACTTACGTGATTTTTTTCCACGTACTCTATGACGTGGGGGCCTGGGCGGCCTATTACTTCAAATGTTTAGATATTTAAAGAGATCCATGAAAATTTCGAGGTCTAAATTATTATTTATTGGACAATAAAATATATTTAAATAAAATAATATACTTTTTATATTGTTAAGTAACTTATACTTGACAATTTGGATATGATATAATAATTTTTGACAAAAATCACTTGAGATCAGAAATCAGTCGGTTTTATCTATTGAACTAAATAAAAACAATGAACTCACTTTTATTATAATGTTTCTATAGATAGTAGATGTTGAATAAACTATATTTAATCAACTTTAGTAATTAAATAAACAATATAAAATTGCAAGGGAATTTATAAATTATACGCATTGGAGTCAAACATGTTTTTTACATACAAAAAAAGTTTTTACAGACTTTCTGTGAAGCTTCGATGGACACGTGTGACATCTTCTTCTTCGCTTTAAGTCTTCTTCTATTTCTGGAAGTGCTGGATGATCAGATGTCGGCATATCAGGTTCCAGAAAAGGTCACGTAAGTACTGACGATGGTTTAGAGAGGCCCGAAATTTTTTTTTTAATGAATTTAATTACAGAAATTAAGCGTGCCAACACGTACACCACCTCTCACGTCTCTGGCGTCACTAAATTCGAAGCTACTGGAATCTGCGCGGGGGAGGGGAGTATTTCCATATTATTTTGTTACTAAGATGGAGCGGCCCCCACGTCAGCAGTTAAAAGTTAAAAATCTTTTAGTTCTCTTACACGCAAAAAGGTTTTTTATACCTTTCTTTCGCATTGTAAATTCATCATAGATATATGTGCACTATTATTCCTTAGTCTTCTTCTTAAAATTAGATATCTCAGAACTGTACTAAAATTGATTTATCTATTACATACTCTACATCAAAATACCACAAATAGATAAAAAAAAACTAGCAATTGAAATATAGCGAACCGTAAGTAATCAGGCGATAATCATAATAATAATTATTGTAGAACGTCGAAAATTCCGTAATCTATTTCAGTTTTGCTCAGCAAATCATCGTGTTGCGGTACTTCGTTCGGTCAAAGTTGATTACACATTGTGTGCTGGAATTCTTTTGTATCGCTGAAGATTGTGACAACACTTCAATGCATAACAAAGAGAGGGCGGACTAAATCTTCGTTATGAGCGTAGGCGGGGCAGAATCCAGCGTCATATTGTATGAATTCACATTCTAGAAGATGTTGGTATGGCAAAGCTAATTTCAATCTATGTACAGGCAAATGGGTGTGGTGATATTGGCATTTAGTGATATTTTTAAAGTGGTAAAAGCTTTGTAACTGAAGATGAAAGATACTCTGTGGTCTGTAGTTAAATTGGCAAACAATTTTAGGAGAAAATAACCTGAAATGATTTATTTATTTATTTATTTTTTTTTTTACATTGTTTTAGAAAAGAAAAGAATGTGTCCTTACTGGGGTAACCCGTTCTAAGGTCACATTGTACATATTTTTGTGTTTGAATTATAAGTTAATACCTATTTTAAAATATTACAAGAGGAAAATTATAAAGTTACTAGCTTTTCCCCGCGGCTTCGCTCGCATGGTATTACGGGAAATTACTGTAAGCGGTTGCACTTATCAATTATCTCCTTCCCCACCTCACCCCCATCCCCTCCCGCATTCCATATATTCATTCCCTTACATTCAGTTTTCAAACTTCTCGCCTACCACCTAAATTTCATAATGCTATAGCTCAAAGAAAAAAAGAATTACTTATCCAATTTTGTTCATTCATTCGGAATTTATGCGCTTACAAACATTTCGGAAGTTTATTTTTATTTAAATATTTGGAAGTTCGTTAATATAATAAAAAAATGCTCTTTTTATCATTCAGTCTTTATAATCGTTACGAATTATATTTTCAATATAGGAACTCTCATCTGAAATTTATTCCAAGCTTGTCCAAAAAAAAAAAACGAATTCAAATATTTGAATTTTCTGCAGTAGTAGTAGCTGACTGAGTACCTACCAGCATAGATCCCAAAAATATATCAACATTGTTTCCATGGAAAAGATTTTTTTCTGACGTTAGCAAAAACTCGCTTTTGTTAGCGATAGAAAACGTATAACAAATATAATATATTAATATTTATAATTTCATAACGACAGAGCTTACCATCATATACAACCTGTAGTCTGCGCATATAATTTAGCTTTATATTGGTGAAAGAATTATTAGAGTCTTTATATTGTGTTATGCGTGAAAAGGTCATAAACAAACTCTAGCATTTTCGCATTTATAATATTAGTATGGATATCTAAAATAATGTACAATACTACAGGCATTAATCTTTATTTGGTTGCAAAATTGAATCTATGTTCTTCCTTCCCATGTCCATAATCCATTTCTTAATTCTTCTTTTGAAGTCGTTTATTTTTTTAACGAGAGATTTAAGATGAGAGATAGTTAATGATTTTTTACTAATTATTACTCAGTGACCAGGGCTAATTTCATGGAACTGGCAGTGGTGACCCGCCGTGATTTTTTCAATGATTTGCCATGAAAAAAATCTTGAATTCACCGGAGAAAAAATCAATTAATGAACATATTTTAGCACTGCGGTGGCTGGTCCACGGGTTCTACAAATTACAGCTCGTTTTAAGTTAACACAAGTACATTTTTTAGTTCTTCAATGATTTTAAAATAACTTTGTGGCATCTTTTTAATTAAATGATTTATAATAATGCTTATTGGAATAATTTTTTAAAAACTTTTGGAGGTTTTAACCCATCAATGTAATGTATAATTGAAGAAGAAGATAATACAAATAAATCCAAACAAAACATCAACTACTTTCCCCATATTTTTGGCAACTATCTTTCAGAATAAATACAAAGTTCTTTAGCAAATTTATTTGTAACCTCGATATTATCACAAATACTCGTAAACTATCCGATTTTATTTATATGTAACACCTGTTGAATATTTCTAAAAGTATAGATGAATATTTAGTTTTTATTAGAAAAACTTCTGAAGGATTTTTTTTTGAGGATAATATTGTTAATTCTGAATTTTAAGTGTAAGAACGAAAAAAATAATTACATAACACAGGTCCTAATGGCCAAGCCGGTTAAGGGGTTGTGTCCTGGTAAGACAAGAGATCCTAGGTTCGAGTCCCAGTTGTGACCGTTACCGTTACCTTTATATTTATCTGTGTCTTGTTCTGTTTTATGTTTGTTTTATTAATACTAGCAGTTAAAACCATCTCCGCAGGTTTTTGCTGCTAGGCCCTGCGAGCAGCTTTTGGTTCGGCTTTGCCTCAGTGTTAGTGACCATTTTCTAAATCCAATAGAAACTGATTCTAAAATTAGCCCGTTACTCGGATCCAATGTCATCCAGTGATAGCTATTCACTGGAACAAAGTAACCAGGACATGCAATGACGCCATATGTAATATATAGCCGCTTGATACAATTGAGTATTACCGTCAATCTTTCCATATTCACAAGTTTGTAGTACTTATACCTAGGGAGGGCATGTCCCCATGCTGACGGAAGTGGCGACATCTTTTGGCGAATTCTAGAATTCGAAACCGACTTACAATGATAGTTTTGTTTAAAATTTTTCGTACATATAAGTTAATTGAGGCGCGATACGTACGGCCGCGGCGTGGACGCACTACGTATGCACTCGAAGCTGGGTTCTGAAATTCAACTATGTTTATAACTTTTTAAATAATTAAAATCATTATTTTTCGGAAACAAAGCAATCATTCCTTCATTAGGTTACAAATATGCTGCTTATTATTTCTTAATAGAATCGCGCTGGTGTAGTTTAGAGTTTTTTTCGCCGTCTTTTGTGTTGTGAAAGGGTTTTGAAAGTTTGGCTTCTGAGTGAGAAAATAATGTTTTTACATAAAAAAGATTCTGTAGAAATTGATTATAGATAAGTATTTTACCGTGGACATAGATTTATCAGGTCGAGGAATGTCTATAGTATCTAAGACTAGATTGGTAAAACATCTGCTGTTTATAATAACACCATTATCTACAGTGAAAGAGAAGTAAATTGGTGAATTCTCAATTCAATCAGTGCTTTTCCCTATTAGTTACCCATGACACGACTGTGACTAACCGTTATGGTGAATTTGCAATGGTCTGTGGGTGGGTGAGCCTTCCCCGCAACTCACGATTTGTTTGTTATGAAATACGCAAGATTATGGCGAAAACTTTCCATGGTATTTGTTTGCCTTTTCAGGAACTAAACAAGTTGTTTCGAATCGGTTACCGCTGGTTAAGACTCTCGACAGGCAATCGATTATTCCATATTAGAATGGAGTGATTACACTTATATTGACAGCAAATAGAGAATACCGCCATTACTTACCAAATCTAACTTAAATTCTATAAACGTATGAACCCGTTATAAGATTGTTGATTAATGAATTTACATTTTATCTAATAGAGTTAAAATGATGTGGTTGGTATACCTACACAATAAGTGTGTCACACCAAAAACATATGCTTTGAAAAGCTTCCATTTCACTGAAATTACTGGACATGACAAAGTTCGTGATTCACAAAAATTAGGCGACAATGTGCTCATAGTTCTTAAAAATTTCTCAAAAAAGTCCCCAGCGTTGCACGGGCTTTACACAGAGTTTTTCGAAATATGTGACAGTAATTTTCTTCGTATTTTGAACGTCTAGTGTGCGAAATTTCATCAAAAACTATCAGAATTCTGCTTTAAGGTGAAGGAAAAAAGGATGGGGGTGGTTTTCAAAATCCCATGAAAATAAAGTCACTTTTATGTAATTTTGAAATTCAAACGTGCAAACAATCACCAGTCTCGGAATAAAACTGTAGATTTGTAAAAAAAAAACACACCCACAGATACTTTTCTCTTCCTAATACTTGCTGAACTCTCCGGCGTTGCTCGGGCTTTACACAAAGTTTTTTAAAATAAAACTGAAACTGTGACATTTTTTTTGTTTTGAAATTCAAGTGGGCAAAATTTCTTGAAATAAAATCTTGGAATAAACTTTGGATAGTTGATGTCCCCGGTGCGTTTCCCGGGCTTTTTGCAGAGTTTTACAACATCAGATGTAGCCAGTAAGTTCATCTTATTTTGAACATCAAGTGGTAAAAATTTCATCAAAAAGTATGAAAATTCTTTTTTAAGGCGGGGGAAAAGGGGATGGGAGTAGTTTTATAAGGAAATTGTTTAATTTTAAGGATTTGTAGGAAATCTTGTAAAAACGGTAACCTTCCTTTTGCTTTGATGGCTAAATATCCAAAATTTCATTATCCTCGATATAAAACAGTAGATTTGTGTACAAATCAATTTCATGCCGCCCGTTACAGATATTCAACTATATATATTAGAAGATAAATGAATAAACAGAGAGATACTTTAACATTTTATAACTTATTGAACTACTTGATGTACCCACCTGTCTATTACTACTAATGATATTTATAATAGCTGTAAAATTGTGACATACATTAATCTACGACTAAAAGTATATATTTTTATAGTTTTTATTTCTTTTCGTGGTTAATTTGTTTAAGGCAAAGCCTTTCAGTATTTATGTCGCCGATGATTGTGTTATCGATTAAAATAAAACAAGCATTTTCTGTTAATTTTCTCTCTCCTCATGATAAATAGATAATATACCAGACCCAAAAAATATATTACGTACTATGGCAGGAATCGGACCCACTATCTTCAAACTAAAATTTAAAATTACGATCACTCCATGAGATCGATTATTTGAGAAAAAAACCATCGGTAAATCGTACATATTTGTAATTAGTTATGGAAAGTAGAGCTCAAAACGGTAGTAAAAGCTAATATTTTTTGCTTTTGTGTAATGATACTTTATATTAGCATTTCAAATATTAGAGCTATCAGTTATGTTGAACGTTGATCCGTTCTGTGCCAAAACTAGCTTCATAATCTCCCATGGAATAGATTACACAAGTTGACCCTTGTTTATGCAATAAATGACAGATAAATGTGTATTATTTCAGGAGAAAAATGCTAAGGATTCCATTGCTCAGGACGAACAAATTGTTTTTTTTTTTTAAAGGAAGACATACATTGCCGGGTTACGAATAACCTTAAAATATTAGAAAATCTCCTACTACCATCACAGAAAGGGGAAAAAGTTGCTTGTGTGGTGTTGTACGAGAGTGGACTGGTATTAGAAGTGTGGAGAAGCTATTCCGGTCATCGAAAGATAGAGATACGTTTACCAGAGTGATCGCCAACGTCGTTTTATTTTATTTTTATTTTATAATTCTTTATGTAAGCATAGTTGGTAGAGCAAGTGCGTTTTTAGATTTTCACGGCCAAAAGTATTTTCGTTATTTGATTTTGGGATGTTATGCCGTGTTGCGCTACCTCCTTCTTCAGCCAACGTTTCGGACGTTACAGCGTTACAGTGTCCATCATCAGGGCAGGGCAACACAATTACACATCTGCCCTGATGATGGACACTGTAACGCTGTCCCAAATGTTGGCTAAATAAGGAGGTAGAGCAACACGACATAACACCCCAAAAACAAACAATGAAAATAGGTAGGGCCAAATCATACTAGGTAGGGCAAGATTACTTTTCTAATAATTGCTTTAAACTCACAAAAATGCCTATTTGTCTTTATAATACAAAAATTTACAGTTGTACATTTTCGTACTACATTTTTGCTGTACCTTTTAATTACAAAAAATGCACTTTAACACAGTAGTTTGGAATCAAATCCAAATTTTAGTTTTGTATGAAAAAAAGTCACGCTTCTTCGTTCCTCTTGACTTGTTATCAAAAGTTCCCTGTGGTATCTAGTTCAATTATTTTCAATGTATATTCATAGTCACAGCATCACCTTCTCTCGGAGTTTGTTCCATAACAGCTTAAAGTCAAAGTTGCGCGGAATCCGATCAGCACTCGCACCAGCTGCGGGCTGCGGGCTGCGGGCTGCGGGCTGCGGACTGAGGACTGCGGGCTGCGGGCTGCGGGCTGCGGACTGAGGACTGCGGGCTGCGAGGTAATGTCTCGCGCTCATTGCTATTCACGGAACGGAATGCAAACAAAGTCACGCTATCAGCCGTCCATCACCGAGGTATGAAATATCGCTATATCCAAACTGATTTCAATTCTCAAGGAAATTTGCTAAGTTTTATGGAAATGCTATTTGCTATAACTGCCGAATAAATAATATTGCAGCGCTTTGAGTTAATGTTTATGTTAAACTGGCGGCAGACAATTTTATCTCAAATGTCTATGAATAAGAAAATATCACAGATAAAAAATAGACTCCAGTGCAATTTCTTCATTCATTACGAACGAATGTTTAGAAATAAGTCTTGTTCGATATAATATTTAATTTAGTTAGAATATTCATCAAGACTTTTTAAAAAAGTCAATCGTTAATTATTTTTATTTTTTTTATTGAATACCGCACAAGAGTTCCAACTGCTCCTGTCTGCAGCCAGTGAGACTATGTCATCCCCAAGTGGGGTGTGTTGTGAGGCTGAAGGTAGTGAGGAAGGGAGGGAGATGGATAAAAGAAGGTGAGAAGTACCTGGCTATTCAGATTTGGTCACCAAACACGGCTAAAGCCCATGCAACGCTTCAATTCTGACGGTGGTCTTACACCAAGGCGATTCTGAGAGTACCTTCCACTCTGATATGAATAAATTCGGATGTATTTATCCGAGACGCTATCCAGGTTACCAACCAATTCTTAGAATGATTATTTCCAATAAAAAGGGTAGTTGTCCTTAATATGGAAAAATGAATTAGTTGAAGATAATATTGTTCATTCTAAAATTTGAAATATGAGTTTGACAAATATGACGGTTTGACAGAAGGTGGCAATAGCGAAATTGGTAATCGCGCACGTCCTGGTTAGACGAGAGGTCTGGGTTCGAGTCCCAGTTGCGACCATTGTCTTTTATTTTTCTGTGTCTTTCATATTTTCGTTTAGAGTATTTATTTACTTTTAATTTAATTTAATTTAATTTATTTATTTACCTTTTTATACCCCCGTGGAGCTTTTGCGTTGGGTACATAATATTAGCATTTTTGTATACAGAAATTAGTAATAAAAATAAATAATAGGTTGGAAAACATATTTTTTAACATTACAGTGGTTCACAATTGGATAAAATTTAAAAGAAAAATAATAAACTTAATAATAAACTGAAATTATCAGAAACAATAATTTAATTTAATTCAATAATAATAATTTAATTTAATTTATTTAAGGAGCATTAACAGTCATTACATTAGTAATACAATAAACATAAGAGGATGATAAAAAAAAACAGAACAATTATTAATGTACACAGATAGGTATTTAGAAACAAGACTAACTGAATATAAACTAGAATATTTAAAAAAAATAATAAGAGTATAAATGTGAATTCAACAAATGATAAACTAATACACAACATTAAAATAAGTGTGATTATAACTGAAATAGACTGCAAAATAGGGATTTGGGTTGGGAAGGGTAAACAATCGATAATTTTCGTAAGCTAAACTATATAACCAAAGAATTGGCGAGTTTGCTAAATAGTTTGTTTGTGAATGTGGTGACGTTGAAATAGATTCTATTGCCTAAAGAGTTGAATAGGTACTCAATACTTGACCACACTCAATTCAAGAGTATTTACGATATTATAGTTATTTACGTTAGTATTTCCAGATGCGGGTTACTCATATTTGGTTGAAAAATAATTTTTGAGTGCTTTAATACACATTTTAAAAAAGGAACAAAAATATTTAATCATATTTTTTTCTTAATGTTAATTTTCACACTGACTCCATGATTTGGCAGTATTTGAAAAATGCCTGAAGAATTCTAGTGGCTTAATGATGAAGTCGTAAAGCTGTGAAGAGCAAAGTCGTTTTTATCTAATATAGATTGTTGCATAGATAGGCGTAATATAGAAATCTGATATTCCCAGATCAGAAAACAGGACGGATATAGAATTTATAGAATAATGCTGCGTTTGAATAGTCGCTTTTGTAATATTGGCAGGTTGGTATGGTTCTCATTTGCATCCGAACTTGAGGTGAAAAATCACAAAATTTCACTGTAAGAATGTCATATTTTTCTTGCAAACGGTACAAATAGTTCTACCAACCTCGGCTACAGACTAAAACAAACCTGAGCTATTTTAAAAATTCTGTAAATATTCACTAATATAATACTATGAAATAAAACTTGTATTATATATTTTTTATGTGGTGCATATTATTTATAATAGTTTTTATGTGCATTTTCCAAAAGACAGCTTCTTTCAACAACGCTACGATCGCGTGCACCAATCACGCATATGACCACGGATACGAGATACCTTAAAGGAGTTAAAATTTATGACGGTTAAGAAAACTATGTAATAATTATAAATTCAAATAGATTTGTTTTTAAACATAAAATTAATACAAGGATGATGTCTAAGAAACTACAATCACGAGATACACGGACACGGGACGAGAAATGCAAAACACATTTGATTTCCAACTGGGAAAGAATCAAACACCCAGAAACCTCTTATGTACCTGGCCGTCCAATTAAATAATAATATTCAAAATAAATATTGTACTTAGTTTTAACCACTTTTATTGTTTACAAACCCTGTTTAGTAAATCCTGAAAAAGTGAGCATAGCTCACGAAATAAGTTGGTTTTGTAAACAATAAAAGTGGTAAACACTAAGGATGGGTTGTTTCAAAAAATTTGATGGATTCATCAAATATTTGAAGTTGATTTTCACGTTCTGTGTAAGTTCTTTTCAAGTTCTGTTATTATATTGTTATAGGACAGTTGCTTCACAATACTGAAATAATCACAGAACTTGAATAGAACTTACACAAAACGTGAAAATTAACTTCAAATATTTGATGAATCCATCACATTTTTTGAAACAACCCGTCCTAAGTATTATATTAATTTTGAATTAAAATGGTGCCACAAAATAAATTTGCTGTTTGAAGAAGAAACAATAATATGTTAAGTATGTCTGCCACAATCATCGATGTTGAGTTTGTGATTGACTTATAAACTCAATTTGGGAGGCGGGTATGGGTACCGCCACTCCGGGAACCATTTATTGGATAACCAACACCCCTGCCGTAAGTCACCCCAAGTGGTTAGCAATGTTTGGTTTAGTTCATAGGGTGAGGTTTGTCTAGGTCTTGGCGGCGAATGCGTTTGCTCACCTACTGCGTGGCGGGCCAGATCAGGCATTTGCCCACACACTGGTTGAGAGAGACCCAACCTGGACTTCTCCAACCGGACTTTCTGGACCGGAAAAAAATTACCTCTCCTTCCTTATCCCAAGAAGACTATCCACACAGCATCCCCAAAATGACGTAGGCCCTAAGGGATTTGTTACCCTCAGGCCCCTGTGAGGAGCTAATGTAAAAAAAATACGCAAAAAAAAAGAAAAATCTGTTTGCCATAGTAATGTCAATTGTTACAAAATAAATATACGTTATTAATATAATTATTAGCATACACGATGACGTGAGCTGACATAAGATTAATAAATAAAATAGAATAAATCCATTTAAAACCAGAACAAAAAATCTGGTAGAAGTTTTAATAATAAATTCAATTTGCTTGATACAAAAAAATTTGAAGTGCGTTCAATCCGATTCTAATGATGAAATGGAACACCGCCCGATGAAAATACTAACTTTAACTACCTGCTTCATAACTTCTCACCTACATCTTCTGGTGTAATTATATCTCGAGTAAAACATATTACAGGTATCTACTCTAGTGGCCGTGTAGGCATCTCGTTCCTTCACTCATCTCTGCTCTATTAACATCTGAGACACACCTCTCTAATACGCAAGGATGGGAAACGCAGCAATATCGAATTTGCGTTTGTTAAAAAATGCGTGGTTTTCATATTGATTTTTATTATACTCAAAATGTCAATGAAATATCGATTTGACAATCAATCATGAAAGACTTCATTGATAAAAGCAGTATTTTAACCTTTCAGCCTAATTTGTTTGCTTTTGGGAACAGCCCATACGATCTCGTAGAAGTCGTTGTATCTCCCTTACTGTCGGTGTTTGAAAGAAAAAATACCACGTTTTATTTATAAATCTAGATGTTTTTCAAAGAATAATTAAAATCTATACCTCTATGAAACCAAAGGTTCCGACCGTAATTTAAGAAAAACAGTTTGAAACTTTGTGAATATTTTATGAATTATTTTTATATGGAATGACAAAAAATGAGGGGACAATAAAGTTTATAATATATTTGTCTGATAAAATGTTTCTTTTTGTTTTTAGATGAAAAACAGTAAGGTGAACCATTTTTAATTTTTTTTATGTTTGCCTTCAAAATTTTAATATTTCAAAAATTATGTTTATTTCTCACTAGCTGAAGTCCCCGGCGATGCCCGGGCTTTACGCAAAGTTTTCAAAATCAAATGTAAACAGTGACCTTCCTCTTGCTTTGAAGGTCGCATGTGCAAAATTTCATCAATCTCGGCATAAAACTTAAAATTGTAGATTTTCATACAAATCAAATCCATACCCGCTTGCCAGTCCGCGTGTCCACCACATATAGACATTCTCCTTTATATATTATATATTTCAACCAATTTACACGAAACCTTGAGAAATTATATATTTAAACCTTCCTCACAAATCACTATTTATTGGTGAAAACCGCATGAAAATCCGTTAAGTAGTTTTTGAGTTTATCGCAACGCGGCGGAGGACTTTGTTTTATAATATTTTTTTTTTTACATGAGCTCCACACAGGAGGCCCTGAGGAAAATAATTTCCTTCAGGGCCTATGTCATCCTTGGGGATGCTGTGTGGAACTGTTTGAAGGAAAAGGGGTAAAGGAGAGTTCTAGGAAGGAAAAGGGTTTAAGGGGTGGGTAGGAATCTGGGGTTCAGTGTATCCTGGTCATCCGCCTCCAAGACCTAGACAAACCTTGCCCCATGAACCCGGGCACCCCTGCTTAATCACCAAACGTAGCGAACCACTTGGGGTGACCTATGGCAGAGGTGTTGGTTTTCCAATAAAGGTTCCCGGGGCGGTTATGTTGAGATAATAATAATCTTTCAAAAACATTTTTAGTTTTCCGATGCGTTTATTCCACATTTTTGGAATTTATTGCAGAGCGGAAATACATACAAATTCTGACATAATATGCTAGAGGTCCGAGGGATAAATTTTTTTTGTCATGTGATCACTATGAATCGTATAAAATTCTTACAAATCTAATAAAGTAACCAAATAAACTTTTTTTGAGATGTCGCAGATCTACTCAAACAAGTCATAAAGCTTTGGAATAGAATAAGCAACAGCACAGTGGAAGGCTTAAAGTTAGACAGTAACACTGTATATTTACAGATTATAACAGCACCTACCCGAAGGATTTTAACCAGCGATTCCTGGGAATGTTTGGAGTATGAAAGGTAGAAGTAATTTTGCTGTCCAATGATATTAAAAAAATTGATTTCAAAACAAGTGAAAATATTAGTAAGACCAGAATAGGTATCGTGTTAATGGCCAGCCCTAGAATATGGTAATAGTAATAACGCTATAAACTTCTACGGATGTTTAATTTTTTAAGCAACCAGACCGTGTTATTGTACTTGGATTAATAAAGTATGATTTTATGTATCGAGTTTCTACCTAATATACTTTTTGTTCATCCTTCATGGAATATTAAAGAAATTAAATCTTCAACACGCTATTGTCAACTGAAAAATAATTCAGCATTGCTAATTGCAAATGTTTTAACTTCAAAATATTCAGAATTGACTGAAGATCTTTTGAAAGTAATACATGTTTATTTTGCACTTTAATTAACGGCGTGTTACTAGTCAAAAAACGGATAGTTCGACTTAAAAAAAGCATTTAGATATGGATTATGGACATGGGAAGGAAAAATATAAATTTGCAATCCAACAAAGATTAAGGCGTGTATCGTGTTTTTTTCTAGATATTACTTCATAATTTTTTCATGTGACCTAAGAACGGGTTACCCCCAGTAAAGGCACTTTCTTTTCTAAAAAAAATGTAAAAAAAAAAAAATGTAATATTAAAGTCAAAACAATTTTTGAAAATAACTCAGGATAAAATCATGGTATTTTTGATTACTGTAAATAGTATTAAATTTAAAAATGGCCAATTAAATAATTATGATGTAAATTATTAACCCATTAGACTGAATAACGTTGTTAGATGTTGAATTGCGCATAGACAATTATATATTTTATTGATATTTAAACAGTAAGAAATATAACTGCTTATTGCAAATAATAATAAAAATGAAATGGGTACTAAAGAAAATTACGTATTAATATAATAACTAGTAAATATAATAATAACTGAAATAATAAGGATTGTGAAAAAAAAATTATGAATTGTTTTGTTTTGGCTAAATATTTGTTTTTTATATTAACTCCACACAGGAGGCCCTGAGGAAAATAATTTTCCTCAGTAGTTATGTCAACTGAGATGCTGTGTGGAGGATCTTTTTGAGGAGAGGAAGGAATGAACATTGGTCTTGAAGAGACCCATGTTGTAGAAAGGAGGGAACACAGAGGCCGGCAAATCGTTCCACATCCGAGCTGTTGAACACAAGAACGAGTCGAAGAAGCTACCCGTTCTCATGTAACAAATTGCTTGCACAGAATTGATTTGTACTTTGTCCCCAAAAACTCGTTTTGAGAAAAAAAAGTTTTGAAGTCTTAAAAAATTTTATATTTGTTTCCATAAATAAATATTTTTAAAAAATATAAGGGACAATTAAAAGAGCAACATATTTGGTTGGATTTTGAACGAACCAATTTACAGCCTGAAAAAACCCCAAAAATAAAGGAGTACAAACCAATCCTCAACAGGCAAAATGTCAACCGTTTGAATAATTTGAGACAAAATAAAGAAAGATATGTTTATGTAGGTAGATACCGACTTACTATCCACCCACTAATAAAACAAAAAATAATGAAAAGTGACCCTTATTGTTGCAAAAAATAAACGAGAGTTTCTGTATTATTTTGACAGAGTATTGTTTATTTTAAATGCATAGAACTGAGAAAAATAAAATTTTGAGATGAAACTAATTAATGATTTTTTTCTGAAACATGTATGAATACGTAATACAAAATTACCTCTCATATACAAAGAAGTATGAACGTTAGATTTGTTACATTGATAAGACGATCGAAATAATATTATGAAGTGTGCGCATGTAATTAACAACTTGGAACATTTTCTTTTTCTCCCATAATTAAAGATAATAACTCACTTACATCTGCGAAGATCGAGATAACTTCTGTAACATTTCAACGAGTAACTAATCATAGTTATGACGCAACAGACGAAATATGTCGGTATTTAAATGGAAATGTTCTTATATAAAAATATATATACTAGGCGAAATAAGGTACGTAATACGTATATGTTTTTTTGTGAGAGAAGGGGTTACACGGGTTTGGTAGCCACGAAAAAAGGCATATTTTCTCGATTTTTTTAAAAATTGAATGTGTGAATTATTTTAATTGAAGTGTTAAGTACATAACAGAACAACATCTCAACAATGTTGAAAAAAATTCATAAAACAAAATTGGAACATTCAGCCGGTGGGGCCGGATTTCCGGAGACCCCTAAAAAAAGTGTCCTCGCGGTAGGCAGGATAACTAATGATAGCTTCATTCGAAATTTAAAAAATAAGTTCTTTCTGTTAGTAGATAAGTATAAGCTATATATATACATAAGTATACATATAACCTGTAAGTATGGCAGTCTAGATGTGTAGGGAAAACTACAACAAACATTTTCTTCAATAAATCGAAAAATGAAGTGTAAAAGAGTAATTATAAAACGGCATGATCACATCGTTCAGTGATAATAATTGAGATTTGCAGAGTCGTCCCAACAACGAAACAAAAAAATAAAAATTACAGCATTTTAAGCTGTAAAGGTGTTGAACCCACAACTTTCAGACTCATGGCAAAATGCGTGAACCATTACTCTCTGGAGGCCATTCCAATTAATAGTCAGATAAAAATGTGTTGAAGCAAGAGGTACGGTTGTAAAGATAACAATCATCAAAATAACGCTTCATCAAAAATAATTCAGACGTTAAATTAAATATTAACATGTTCAAAAAACTCCACCTGTCGTTTTGCAAATTGCAAAATCAAGTCTCTCGTCTTCGCAACCAAAAACATTATTTGTTTTTTCAAAAAGATTTGTTTATTCCGAAGTAATAATCATTAGGTATCTTTATCAGTGTCAATATTTCTTTTGAACTTAATTCTTAATTACAGATCTCCCAATTTATAGCTCGGGGCAATCAATGCTCCAAGTCTGTAGTTTACGTTATGGGTGTTTTATAATTATTATTTTGGTATTTGTAGGTTTAATCTCGAGGGAGATTAATAAAAACCCGCTACGAACTACCTGAGGGGGCATTGTTAGAAATGTGATTATTAAAACTGATCATCATATACGATGTAATAAATTAAGTTATTTCGTCGTAACTTTATACGTTCGAGAATGCAGTTTATAATTACCTGTACCCAAGTCATGTAAAAAGAATTTTAGTCAATACGTACTTTGGTTAAGGTTTGTTAGGCCTCAAAGTTTCATAAAATAAGGAAAAATTAAGATTGAGAAAGTGTCATAAAATAGAAATAAATAATTATTAAAATAAATACCTTTCCAATGAAAGGTATTTATTTTAAGTAAAAAATAACCATCAGTGCCAATGCACTGATGGTTATTTTTTACAAGTTAAGATTTATTGTTATCAAGTTTAATTTGTAGAACTCCATTAAAATATTACGTTTTTCTTTTATAATATATCCACTATTTATAGGATAACCAACTCCTCTGCTATTCACATGACTTAGTAGTCGTGGCCTTGTTCATGGGGTGAGGTTTTTCTTGGGCTTGGTGGCGGACGCGTCTGCCCACACTGATTGAGGGAGACCTTTTAACCTTAACAGCAACAATCAATATATCTACTTTATGTAAATGTCACAATTTTTTAACATGTCATAAACATAAGATCTCTTTCGTTCATTCGCCCATAACTGTAGGACACACTGAACCCCAGATTTCTACCCACCCCTCATATCTTTTTCCTTTCCAGAACTTCCTCTTCTTGCTTTCGTTAAGACCATCCACACAGCATCCTCAAAGATGACGTAGGTCTTAAAATTATTTTCTACAAAGCCTCCTGCAGGACTAATGCAAACAAAATCAATAATTTTATTGAAAACTACACAATAATGTTATTTAAAAAAAACAACCGTTTGTTTATTTATGTCACAGCTGTTTTACAATTTTTTACAGCCTTAAGCAGGCGAAACAGCTGCAATATCTAATTAAAATAACACAACAGAACTTGTTTATAACTAAACTATTTTTTAAATATTGGATTACATTATTATTATATGTATCAAACGAAAAATTAAAATGTATATGGAGTTTTACAAATCAAGCTCATAAAAATATTATAAAATAAAATACTTAATGTTTTAATTTTTTCAAAGGTTTTTCCCAGTTAACGTGATAATTTATAATATTATTCGAATACGGCAACATCCGAACCATATATCCCATCAATCATACATTTATAATGTAGAGGAATTCCTAAAAAGTTATTGCATTAATTTAGTGTTGCGTTGCTCTAATTTTGGCCTTCAATACAACACTATTTAAAGCTAAGATTACAGACGATTATAATTATCAGATAAAGATTTTTTTTACATTTATATTTATTACACAAAATTGATATTGAAGACGTAATAAATACATAATCTTTATTATTCACCGGTCTGGGGAAACTGCATTATAAATAATTGTGCAGTAAACTAAGTTGATAGTTTATTTAATTACTTACCCGTTCATTTTGCGAATTAACCTTGCGCTGGTCTGATAACAACGACTATTAAAAATCAGTTAATAAATTTAGATAAATCGTCGTTAAATAAAACAAGCATTGTGGCCAATTAAGAGGAAATAAGTTATGCACTTCGAAAACCATTAAAATATAAATTTATAACAGTTAAAATTATAGAACACAAAAAGTATGTATATAAGTTTGAATAATAATTAAATAAGACCCAAGAGTCATTTGAATTAATAATGGAGACTCCTTACTTCGATCTTCAGTAAAATAAATGCCCAGAATACTAATGGAGGGAAACAATTATACCAAGTCAGTGGACATCTTCAATTTATCTTTGAATAAATTTAAAATATTGTTATTGAGGCAGTTCAGTTATGTACAATAAAATGTTTTTTCTATGCTATATATGTAAAAGCCCCGAAAAAGGGCGTTTATTTATAAATAAATAAATAAAAATTAAATTAACACGTGATAAAAAAAAATAAAAGTGGGGAAACTTTAAAAGGGCAAGTATTAGTAAAAAGATAATTTATTTCACTCGACTACCATAATACGGGCATTTGCCTAGCTTGGTAGTCGAAACACCGTGTAAAACAATCCTGTAATAAACAAAATGAATAAAGAAAAATTAAAAAAAAAAAAAAAAATTTTTACTCGGAAATCATAGGGGCATAGTTTATATAAATAAAAGCAATATGGTTTCATTATATGAAGCATACCAAAATAATATTAATATGTCGCCTGTAAGTGTCTTCACCATAGTTATATAATGCTTTAAGAAGGCGAAACAGCTGACACGCGTAATAAGAACTTGTTTATAAATAAACTGTTTTTATTAAATATGATTATAATATTATTGAATACGTAACAGAAAATCTTAAAATTAAAAAGTAGTTCTCAAATTAAACATGACAATAATAAGAAGTTAAAAAAACTAAATTTAATAATTGAAACGTTTCTTTCTAGGAAAAGTAATATTTTTCAATTATCAATCGTAATTACAAAAATATCCAATAAGGGAGGCGGGTATGGGTACCACCGCCCCAGAAACCATTTATTGGATAATCAACCTTCCTGCTGTCGGTCACCCTATTTGGTTCGCTACGTTTTTTGACTTAGCAGGGGTGCCCGTGTTCATAGGGTGAGGTTTGTCTGGGTTTTGGCGGCCAATGCGTTCGCCCACCTACTGCATGGCGGATCGGATCGGGAGAGTTTGGTTGAGGGAGACCTAACCTCTCTGATTTCTCCAGCGGACTCTCTCGACCCATTGCCATTGCAGTGGGAGGGATGAATTCATACATCCATCACACCTAGACACATTGACCCACAGATTCCTACTCACCCCTCATAACTTTTTCCTTTCCCGAACTTCCTCTCCTTCCTTTCCCAAAAAAACCTCTATACAGCATCTCGAAAGATGACATAGGCTCTGAGGGAAATGTTTTTCCTCAGGGTCTCCCGTGTGGAGCTAAAGTAAAAAAAGCATCCACAATGTGTGTACGTTTATTTTTTGTCATTGAGTTTGATATATACTCTATTAATAGTCGTTTAGCTAAACATTTCTTAGAAACCTCTGTATAACATTTAACCTATCTTTATACGTAAGTAGTTAAATAAGTGTTTATTGATTTAATTGCTAAAATATACACCAGACGCAAAAATAAATATGATCAACCTATAAGAAATTTAGTATTAATAACCGATCCTTGAAGTAATTTTTTTTTTAAATTATGGAGACTAAAGAATTCACACGCCCACATCTTTTATAAAACAAAAGATAACTTTTAATATCCGGTGTGTATGAGGTCAGGGTAAGACCTACCAAAAATACATAACTTAATAAAGTACATTCTTAGTTTTGCATAAGTAAAATTGACAACCAACAATCGAAAACTTATGTTTGTACATCGTGAGAATTTTCGCGCATGGCGTATTTTTTCTCAGTAAAATAATGGAACAATATTTATATGAGGTAATCAACAAAAGTACAGCTTCTAATACGGCCTTGAATATTTTTTAGAATAAATTACCAGTTTTTGAAGGTCATTCTCATGTTTAGAAACTTTGGCCTTATATATTTAAGAAATCATTTTCTGATGCATGCTCTTGTTCAATGATGCACATCATTGTTCATTCTAGCAGATCGCACAGTCTATTAAATAACAGATTATTATTTCGTAAACAGTATAAACAAAAGTGTGGCAGTGTGGCAAAAGTGTGGCAGAAATTGTCAATATCAGTAATTCCTTGTAATCTTGTCATTTGTTAATAGTTTCACTCAATTTTCTTCAACCGATCAATTTAACTCTTTGACATGATATTAAGTACCGTTCTGTCAACGCATTAATAGTAATACGTAATATAGGAAATGTAACTATCAGGTAATACTGCAAATATGTCATTAATCCTGAACTCTGATGTCAAAGAAGATGAAATATCGATAAATTAATTCCCTGAGAGAAAGCGTTATTAAAAGCCTATTTTTCTTCCCTAATAAGGTATGGCTGCTATTACGAAGGTGTAGAGTGATTATATAATACTTTTAAAGGTAGATTAGAGACCTATAATAGTCACGAATTATAATTCAGAGTACAGCTTACATTCCAATAGTTAATTCCTTAACTTTTATTTGAAAATGTTTATTCAACGACTTTCCGAAGAGAAAACTATAACAGTCAGAACATAAACCCTTTAAAAAAGTACTGTAAAAAATCTGTGAATATTAAAATCAATACAATCCGTCATTGCACCTATGTATTTTAGGAGAAATATGACCTGACCAATTATAAATTTACGAAAAATATACTCCAAACACAGACGACACCAGACTTTTAACTCAAAGCATTCGACACTATTGACGCAAATATACATACCTTTTCTTAAGTATACTTTTACATTCCTACCTATTATATCTACACACATAAATCTTCCCGAGCTGGCGACAATACTTTGACTTGTAAAAAATGACAATAACAATTTACATCAAGTCTGAAGTTTACTGTCTGTTATGTGCTTGGAACGATTTAATGTGGTCTCTTGGTGCATTCAGTACTGTCCTGATGTAATGAATTTTAAAGAAATCTGTTATGTGCTGTGCAATGGTCCAAGGTGACCTCTCAGTGCATTCAATATCAATTGTTAATTGCTGTGCTGTGACATTGCTCCATCAGTTCTTAATTATATCAAAGAGGAAACTTGTGCAGGAATTCTCTTGCTTTCTCAATTGTTTGTGCAGCGATAACCGCTAAAGGTGTCCCTCAGGACTGCGAAATCGACCAATAAGGATTTATCATCACAACTGAATAATGTTAGGTGAGTCAGATCCTGTTCAATTCCACATTATTATACCGTATATTTTGTTACAGCATCAAAGTCCACAAAAAAAATTAAATGCAGTTCACTCTTTGAATCGCAGTAAATGTAGAATTTAGTAAATGTACCTATTTAGTTCATTACTTAAAAAACATCTGATGTATTAAAATATGTATAATTATATAAAAACTAGCTTTTCCGCGCGGCTTCGCTCGCATGGTATTACGGAAAATGACTGTAGCGGTTGAACTTATCAATTATACCCCCTCCTCCCCACCCCTCCCGCATTCCATACATTCATTCCCTTACATTCAGTTTTCAAAAATCTAGCCTGCCAATTTCACAAAGAAAAAAAGAATTATACAATATTGTTCATTCGTTCGGAATTTATGCGCTTACAAACATTTCGGATGTTTATTTTTAATTAAATATTTGGAAGTTTGTTAATATAATACAAAATTACACTATTTATTATTCAGTCTTTATAATCGTTACGAATTATATTTTGAATGTAGGAACTCTTATCTGACATTTATTCCAGCTTGTCCAAAAAAAACAAAACATATTCTAATATTTGAATTTTCTGGGGCAGTAGCTGACTAGGGGGCTGAGTACCTACCAGCTTAGAGCCCACAAATATATCAACATCGTTTCCAAGGGAATGATTTTTTTCTGACATTTGCAAATAACTCGCTTTTGTTAGCGACAGAAAACGTATAACCAATATAATATATTAATATTTATAATTTCATAACGCCAGAGCTTACCATCATATACAACATATAGTCTGCGCATATAATTTAGCTTTCTATTGGTGAATGAATTTTTAAAGTCTTTTTATTGGTTAATGCCTGAAAAGGTCATAAACAAACTCGAGCAGTTTCGCATTTATAATATTAGTATGGATGTACAATTATATGGGACGTGTGGGATTGCACTATCTTTCCCACATCCTGGAATAAAACATTATTATTATTTTTATTATATAATTTACTTGCGATTACAGATACGATTTTCAAAAATGCTGTTAACCCGCTTTATTTAGTGTAAACAATCAAGTGTGTTTGAAGCTAAAGTATTTTTCTCATAAACGTAACTTAATTCAAACTTATATACGATTTGAAGAATGTGATTGAAAAAAACAACTTTCGGTAATGTTCCCGCTTAACTGCATTATTTTCTGAAATGAGTATTATTTTTCAATATGATATTAAATTCAGTATTAAAACGATAAGGTATAACAATAAATTATCACACAGTTAAATATTATTGAAATTTCGTGAGAAATGTGATTCGATACTTTCTCTCGTCTGTCTGAAGTTATTATGTTAATAAAAATCTTATCGTTATTTCACAATTTTTACTTATAAATAATTCTTGTGCAATATTTGTTACGGCAGTCTCATTTGGTAAAGGTTTGGTTTTATTTGAACTGAAGTTTGTAAATTATTGATATCATGAATCTTGTTTTCAAACCTGCAGTACCAAAAAAATAAGACAAATTGTTACAATTATTTAGGTGTTACATTTTGTTTTTCTTAATTTATCAAGTCAGATATCCCTGAAGGCAAAACACATAAAAAACGACATCATTTTTTTTATATTCGAGTTTTATACATTTACATTCACTCCAATATCCATAATTTAAGTGTTATATGTAGGTACATACATTATGCATATTGGGCCTTTTTACTAAACATGTTTTATATTTTACACAACTGATAAACAACTGATGTATGAAATGATTGTTTATCAGTGGTGTAAATTTTAAAGCAAGTTTATTAGATTATTAATTATATTTAAATTTCACAAATATATTGTGTCTACGCGCTATGACGTCGTCGTACAAATATATTTTGTCTACGCGCTATGAGGCGCCGCGTCGTGGATTCAATTTCCCTGCTAAGTCCATCAGGATACAGGATACAAACTTGTAGTTTTTAGTTAAGTTTAATTCATTAAAATCGCTTAGTTTTTTAATATTATTATTTATGTGAGTACCACCCAACAGTCTCAACTACTAATAACGTTCTGGTGCCAGCGACTACGGCGTCCCCAATAAGGGTATTTTGTGAGGCCGAAGGTAGTAGGGAGATAAAAGAGATGTGCAAGAAGAAGGTAGCGAAGAACCTAGCTATTTAGATCTGGTCATAAAAAACGGGTAAAGCCATTTTAAGCAATGTTTCGATTCTGAATGGTGATCTTTAAGACTCTGAAGACTAAGAATAAGACCTGTTATATTTTAAATGACAAAATGCTGAAATAATACAAATTTGTCAAAAAAAAATTACTGGTGCTCTGGGGATTTAAACCCGCGACCTCCAGGTAGCAGAACCCGGGAATGTTTGTATTACTTTATTAAAAAAAACACACACGTACAATATTTCCTATGCCTCATTATGGTGGTAGTTTCAGTAAGAGAAATTGTCACTAACTTCGAGGTTTCAAAAATTCGTCTGCAAATAAAAAAATATAACCCCACTTAAAACAACTTTATTTAAACAAAAGGTTTAGGTGGAATCAATGCAGAAAGCTTATTGTGTCGTGTTTTGCTCACAAAGGTATATTTTCAGAACTATGTCTGTATAATTTTATTACAAACAAACGAGAGTAAAGTTGAAACATTACCTAATAAAACAAGCGCGACACTGAAGGCAAAAACACAACAAAAAGGGCATAAACACCCCTTTTGTTATAAATTGTCGTGTTATGATATCAAAGAATAAAATTTTCAACAATTTTGAGATTTAATAATACGTCTTCACATAATAAAAAAAAATAAAAGCACTTTTTGTAACAACCTTTAAACAAAAGGCTTGAGTTTAATAAATGCAGGATGTTTATTAAATCGTGTTTCGCTCACAATGCTATAATTTCATTGTGTCAGTATAACTCTACTACAAACAAGCGAGAGTTGAAACATCACCTTATAAACAAGTGCGACGCTTAGGGGTTATATACAGTCAGGAGGCCCAAAAAGACTTCTTAATTTATTAATGTAAAAATTTGTACACATATTATGGTAACTTTTACCTGTACTTTAACATTTTTATATTTGTAAAAGTAATAATTTTGAATGCTGCTATGACTAATCTCCAGGTATTCCTTTCAAAAAAGCATCTTGCGGTAATCTTATCTCTTGATTGGATCATTTAAAATGAAAAAAACCAAACGGATTTCGTTTAAGTAATGTATAATATTTTGATTAATCGAAGGAATAACCAAAATAATCTTATTTGACACAATGGCGGCGTCAAAAAATTCGGTGAAAAGCAACCTTCAATTGATTACTGAAAAATATACTTAAAAAGCTTGTGTTAAAATTTAAGGCTAATCGGTCGAGCTATTTCCGAGAAATCTTGATCACTGACTTTAAAAACACATTTTTGAGAAAAATGCGTTCAAAGTTTGGCTGAAACACGTCTTTACAAATATGCATGCAACTTCGAAAATAATCGCCGGATTGATTTGAAATTTTTTGTATGTGTATTTAAATATATGTTCATTACGAAAATGAAATAAAAAATAGATTTTTTTTATAAATTCTAACTGTATAAAACCCCTTAAATAAAAGGAAACAATCAGCCGTTTTGTTAAAATTGGTCGAATTATGACATCGAAAAGTGTCAATGATATTTCAAATGTATTTTTTCTAATAACTTCACCACATGACCAATATTCAACTGAAATGTAATGATTGCATAGAATAACTGTTTACTGAAACGAGGTTTTCTTAGTATACCCATCTGTTAAGAGTATCTAAGCTTTATCAACGTTGTATCTAATAACTAGTATCGATGTGTAACATATATTAAGCTGATATATTTTGGGTCGCAAAAAACGATCGCTTTCTTGAATGAAAAAAAGATGAAACAGTTCCATCAGACGTGATCCGTGGTAGGGGAAAATCCACAGCGTTGAGGAATTTAGTTTGCTCTAAATTTAAGCCATTGCAAAAAGGCTGACTTGGAAAGCTTAGTGACATTTTTTGTACTAATGTAGAGCTAGAAGCTGTTTGAAAGTAACAGTAGAACAAGTAATCAACTTGACAGATGATTTTTGAAGAGATTGAGCTATTAACCTAATTGCATGATGTTTTTTTATGATGTTCACGCATAAATGTAAATAGTTTTTTTTTCATTTTAAATTATTTACATCACGTTAGATTATTTATCCATTTAAAGTACAAAATTTGTTAAATTGAAATTCTAAGTAGTATTTGGGAAGACAGTAAAAAGTTTTTAGGTTATGTATAGTCATTTATTTCATATATCCACTATCCAAAAAAAAGTCAGAGTGTGCAATGCACACGCGGTAGAAGTAAAACCTTCAGAAACTAAAGTAGACAAGAGTCTACGAAGCGCTTTTTTAACAATGTGAAGGATAATTTTTTTTCATACTTTTGTCGTCAAATTCCATTGCACCTTTTTCAATTCATTCGTCTTATTAGTATTTGTGTTTTCTTCTTTGAAGTCGCTAGATGTCTCTTTCTTGTGTGTTTTCTTTTGCCTATTCATTCTGGAGTAGTTTAAAGATTGGATGTTTATTTTACAAATTTTTTTTTTTTGGATTTCGTAGAATTCGATTCTTGATACGCCAAAAATATTTGCATTCTCGCGCAGACTAAATCCTTTATATGTATGTATTTGTCTCTTTTTAGTGTCGCTCGTTTCCGTTTCATAGAGTTTTAAATCACAATGGTAAAAAGAGTTTTCACCTCAAAAATTCCAAATAATAGCGCAATTTTGCATGTCTAGAACATCTATTTCGCCATGCGGTTTCACGGCGATGACTGCGGCTACGTTTTCAGGCACGTTATATTCCTCTTGAAATGGAATGGGCAACCAATAGTTATGCTTTGAACAAAGTATTGCAAGATTTGCAAAATGTCTGGTTTCTAGGTTAAACCTATTCATTGGCGCTGCCTCAAGTAAGTCCATACGGTGTTAGATAAATTCCGTACTTCCTCATATTGGCATATCTGTGGATTTTCTACAGTTTTTTTCCGAGATTACTTACATATTATTTGGTATTGTTCAGGCTCCATACACCCTAGCACATTCCAGCATTTTTCTTAAAATATCATTGAACATGGCTACCAACGTATGTTTATTTATTATATTTTTAAAACGTACAATTATACTTTCTTTAATCGTATGTATTGTCAAGAAGCTAGGTGATATTAGAAGGTATTATTTTTTTATCATATAATTTAGAAGAATAAATCAACGTTCATTCAAGATGGAAAATGTTTTGAAATATGTAATATTTCTACAAATTTTCAATTCATTTTCATGTCTATAAATGAATTTTATGGTAACATGTGTTTAGTGAAAAGGAGGTAACCTCATTAGCATTTTTACTTAATGTTTTTCATCTAACTTAGTAATTAATTATTAATTCGGGTTCTAGAATAATTGGAAATAAAATTTATTTGATATGCATCTTTCTAAACACAACCGGTTTTATCTTGCTACTAGCTAACCAACAGTTATGTAAAAAAATTGAGAAGATTGTTTATTTATTGTTGTTTTCTAAAACATTATTTTTTTGTTGATCTCTTTTCAGCTGGTATCATTTATTTATGTTTTGTGTTTTACACGAAACCGATAAATATGGGTATCAAAATGTTTAAAAACAATTTTTTCATTACAAAAAATACAAAACGGCGTTCCTAGTTCATGAAATGTAAGTTTTATATATTTAGAATTGTTTTATTTAATCAAAATCAAAGTAAACGTATTTTCAATAAAAATAAGAGCAATTAACAAATATAATGTTAGATTTATTATTTAGGCCTCTATGAATGCCAGTTTATATATTAATGTTAGGTTTTTTTTTTAATAGATATTTACGAACAAATATTTTACTTGTACGAGTAAATTGTTGTTAATATGATGTAAAAAAGTAATATAATTTTAGTTATTTATTTTTGATGGTATAAAGTTTTATGTGAAATTATCTCAGCACTAAAGCGTATGTAGGTTGAAAGCTTTCTGGAATTTATTTTAATCTATCCATTTTGAATCGTTTTTTTATCTATTAACACTTTTATCGACAACGTGGGTCAACAAAAAATCTAATAAACCAAAAAAAAAGCTTTTTACGATCTACATCCTGTGAAAATGTTGGCTAATATATCAGACAAATGTAGGTTAAGTTCTTTTATTTTATTTGATTGCGCAAAATAGATCCAAATGACCGGAACCAATGAGATTATGGCATTCCAAATTAGGAGATTGATATGAAGTTTAATGAAGTTAAAAAGTAGAAGAAGATAGATTAAGATTATGTTGTTTAATTATCGGTACATATTGTAGCTTGGCGATTTCATTTGTGTCATTAAAATAAATATTTAATTTAAAATGTACTAACCTGCTTTACTGCCTTTACAATAATCCATCTTCAAACCACAAAATTGCACATTTTTTTAAAGAAAACAGTTGCATCAATGTCAGTCACAGCACAAAGTACAAAAAATTGGAAATCATTATAATTAAGCGGTGTACTTAGAAATGTTCACAAAATTACCGATACATTAATTGCAACATAAAATTGTATCAATTTTTTTTTATCTCAACGAAACTTTTTCTATTGTCTAGCGTTAATAACAGGGTACTCTTTAAAAAGTCATTGAATTTTCACAATTAAGTTATTTAAAATGCTATCGATATAATGTCCGATGACATCCGCGTTCGGGTTTGAGCATTGACCGCGCGTCGATCTTCTGTCCGTACGAAATGTATACTGGTTGAGAAATGCAATTTTCCACTGGCACCTGCGTTCGAACGAGTAAAAGATTCTACGGTAGCAGCCAGTACCAAAACAAACCTTTCGAGCAGATGCCACTTTATAAAAAATGTTCTTCTTTAAGCTGGCGGAGTATTGTATACATTAGTACGTTAGGTTTAGTTCTTTGGTGAGGTGTATTTATTTTGCAGGTAGTACTTTTTTCAGTTTTTCTTCTTATCTTGAATGGTCATACATGGGTGAGTACATCTTTAGGATGTTTACCCCGATTACGTTGCGGAGGTCATCTTCAATATGATAACATTGTTAATTGGTATTATTTAATGATTTCGAATGAGCATTGTTAAGTTTTGAGTATGAAGAGTTTTGCTGGTTGTTATTGACGCTTGACACACTTTTGATTTATAATTTATTCAAGGATTTGATTCTGAGATTGTGATCAATTAAATGCGATTTCATAACGAATTCCGGCTACAACCATGTAGATTAGAACGCAAGTTTCAGAAGGAATCTTATAACTTGGTCTTTGAAAACCTAAGCTTTTTTAACTATAACTACCATTTATTTATAATTATTCATAGTGGGAGATACTTTCATTATCGCCCTGGTGAAAAACTACCATAAAAAATCGAAAAATGCTTAAAACGGCTTTACGAGTGTCTCGTAACCAGAACTGAGAAAAATAATCGGAATAATAAATAACCATATTTTGATGATTTGTATAGCGACGATTTTATGAAAAACCACCTCAAAGGTGCTGTACAAGTTCAAAATGTTTTTTATAATGATCTGTTTGAATTAAAAACAAGATAACAACTTTTGGCTAACAGATTGCATCCACCGACTCGTCGATCACAAACATTTTATACATTGCATTTTACCAATGGACGTGTAGCTGGGATCAAATTCTTCTGCCTAATCACCTTCCCCTCTCCACTAACTTCTATCTCCCAATTAAGAATGGTATATTCTCACTAGCTCCAGACGGTTAGGAGAAGTTGGGCCTTTTCTGCAGTTCTAACATAAAACAAAAATTGTTTGCTTTTTTAAGTACGTACAAGATTTTTAATTATTGTAATGCATAGGTTAATAAACGAAAATAATAAAAGCCGTTTTAGAGTTTAAATTATAGCTGCTTAAGATCAGCCTCCAATGTCGAGGGGTAAAGATATCGACCAGCAATCGGAGGTCACAGATGAAATTCGTGTTATTTTTAATTTGTGTTATTTCTTAAATTAATGATTAATTTGTGTTATTTCTCAAATTATTCATTAAAAATCATATAAAGTGTATTTTGCTGCACTTTCCAGAATGGAATTTACTCTCAGTATCGCCTTGATGTAAGACCACCATTAAAAATTGAAAGTTCATTGAAATGGCTTTAGCCGTGTTTTGTGACAAGATCTACCTACCTTTCCCCTACTACCTACTACTACCTTCAGCCCCACAACATACCCCAATTGAAGATACCATAGTCTTATGAGACGACTGAGAGACGGTTGAGAGCGTCTGGGCCTTTTGTGCGGTATTCACGTAAAAAACACGGTGAGTGTTGTCGCAGCTAGTGACTTTTTTGTCATGAAAATACAAATTAATTCATATTAAAAAAATGGAAATGCAATGAGTGACTTATTTATGATTCTATCATTTATGAAAATATAAATTTCACTAACCCTACACAATTCTCGAGTACGCCCAACAATTGAATTTGGGAGCCACTTACGGGCTGGAGCCCACAGTACTTGATAAACTCACTTGATTCTGTGCAAAGGAGGGAGTTTTGCCTGATTGTCAATCCGTTATTATTGCCATCTTCAATGCACTAATATTCTGATTCTATTCTACGGTTATTTTAATGGAGCCTGTTCTAAAAGCAGCATTGATTACTGGTACACCGGAGCACGTGTGTGATGGACATGACCGAACACCCGTTCACAGTTGATGTTGGAATTATTAATAATAGTTCATTTCTTCACTCGTGTATGTGCGAGCTTTCGGCATCTGTTTTTCCTCCTTCGTAATATCCGGGTCTCTTTAAAATCAACATTACTAAATTCCCTTTCATAGCTCCTCCCTTACAATTCCTCCCTCGCAATTCTGCTCAACCGGGTGGTGACATTGTTCCCCTGATCTTATACCTAACAGATCTGACAGAGTGTGGCATTCTTACAAGGTATCACCTAAAAACAAAAAAAAACTCAACTCAAACTCGTAGTAAAAAAAAGTTTTGAAATTATAAGAGAAAAAAAAAATCAAACAAAAAATCAGGACTACTGATGTCGCTACATAAGACATTTTCAGGAAAACATATGCGATTTCCCAACGATTTCCGGCTACAACTAAGTAGATTAGATCGCAAGTTTCATAACTTCTATATTTTAAATGAACACAATCCTATCCTATGGTCTCTGCAAACTAAAGCTCCCTATACAATAAACACCATTTATTTTTAAGTATTAGTAGTGGAGTATCACCCCGGTTGAAATCACCAATCATAATGGAAAAATTGCTTAAAATGGCTTTAAAAGTGTTTCGTGATCAGAACTGAATAACCGGCTACTTTCTTACCTTTTCCTTTCTAATCTCTTTTCCTTCCCCACTTCGTATATTAATGAGCACTTTAATTCAGACGTAGATAAAGGATAAAGCGACATTTAACGGTACGTAAAACGTATACACAGTAATTAATATTTTAAAATCTTTGCATATAATTCACTTACATGTTCACACTTAACATTATTAAAGCCAGTTGTATCGGGTCAGCTGCAAGTCAAATGTTGGAAGCTGGTGGGAACCAAGTAGGTCAATGGGGTACTGCGGTAGGATTCAATGCAAATAATAAGGTTTATAGATCTAACACAGTAATAATTGCATGTATGTTAGTCATATAAGCAATAATGAAATGCTATAAAGATGAAATTAAGGTATTGATTATCTTCTATAATTATGTTAATTGATACATTGTAAATTATCAACGCGTTGGTGTGGTCTTACAGGTTTTATGAATAGATAAGGCGCTTGCCTTCTGTCTTTTATGTCACTATGTGCTTAGATTAAAGTAATGGATGTTAGAGATTGTAGTGTGCTTTCATCTTGTTACACGCTGAGTTCAAGTAGTAAAATTAACGTTCTTGTAAGTTTCCAAATAATTCTAAGGTTTTATTGCAAACATGTGATGACAGGGGAGAACCAAAGGAGGTTTCCTACCCACCTCCTAGACAAATTGGTGAACAAAAAAAATTTAAGGAAAAAGAAGTCCTTTATAAATGGCGCCAAAACCAAAAAAATCTATTTTTATTTGTAATGTCATTAGGATAAATTTCTGTGCAATTTTTTTTTTCATGTCAATTGCCAGTCCTCCACTATCTCTATGCAACATCACGCCGATCGGTTGCTCCATTGCGGCCTGAAATAAGGACAAACAAGTACACTCTTGAATTTATGATATTAGTTAGGATGAAACGGGTTTAGTGCCAGATGCAAGGGAAACGCATTGTCTTGGTCAGGGTCAGACTTTTGTCTAGGCCCGAGAAGTCATGTTATAGGTCTACAAACTGGAGGTGGGATCCCAGGCCAAAGACCGAATTTTCTTAAGGCTTATTGTACGAGACGATTTTTGTTTTCAACGAAACCTGGGCAGCTGGTGTTTACGTTGCACGTGTGTAAGACGGGTTGCACGTGTTTCTTCAATAATATTATTGTAACAGGATTGAATTTGAGATGCAGGTGCAATTTAAAAGTGTACCGACCATTTTTTTTATTGGGTTTCACGGGTTGCACGTGTTCCTTCAATAATATTATTGTAACAGGATTGAACTTGGGATGCAGGTGCAATTTAAAATTGTACCGACCATTTTTTTATTCAGTACAAAAGCACTTAGCAACTAATATTATTTTTTAACACCTGCTTCAAAACAGTACACAAATTAGTCATCCTTTGCACGTGCAGCGACAAAAACAATAACATGTTTACGTAAAAATAGGAACAGATGCGTGAATATTGTGATATGCTCTATAAAGCTGACTGAAAATAAATATTATCCATTACCAAAAAGATTTCCGAGTTGTTAATTACGAAATATCTCCCGAACCGAAGTGAAGATTGGGGTCCAGCCGCCTAGTTTTTACAGTGTTGTACAGATCAAATAAGTTGGTCTTGTACACTTATTGTAATCTTTAGGGATACTATGAAACTATTACACATTGAGGACACAGTACTCAGAAAATAATATATAAAATTTTCCATAGGGTCCCAAGGTCGGAAGAGGTCTCGGAGGAGGAGGTGCCAAAATGATACACATTTAGATTAAAAGACTTAGAAATAAATATTTCACATTTTTATAAAAGCTGAAAATATCGTTTGTACAATGATGAAGGACTTAACTAACAGTGATTTGAATTCGCGGCGACGCAGGACGAATCCGACGCGCTTGTGTTAAGCTAATTTGTTTCAAAGGTTTCCGTTTCAAACAATTTTATTTTATTTCCGTTCCAACCACTCAAAAGCTTTACCCAAAAGGTTGTTTTCAAGATAATATAACATAACCATACATATGACGTATGAACCGTACCTGACTTATCAAGAAAATACAAAAGGATTTTTGTCCAAGTGTTGTTGGATGACTGTGTCCGAAAAATAAAAATCTGAAGCGTGTTCCGTTTCTTTGTGGGTGGTGTAACTAATTTTCCACTCCATCATCTCAGTATCTCCAAATCACTATTAGTTGGGATAAGTCCCAGTATGGCCATTAGTATGGCCCATTCAATAAAATTATAGAAAAAAATGTGGTTCGTTGTATTCCTGAAGGTTTGCGGCTTTCAAAGCGACCTCGAACTCAAAATGCCCATGGGTCGCTACACGGATTAATACCAAAGACCCCAAGCAACGCCAGGTGCATGTGAACTTGTATGTAAATATTTCAAGTTTTTTCTGACCACTTCCTTGTTTTTTCCCTGTAATTTAAAAAACTTAAACTGCCCTTCTTAGCTTGGAAGCTGGCGATGCCCCTGATTGCGAAAATGTTATAAACACAATTTTTTTTTCTAATGTATTGTTTTTAAATTTAATTTAAAAACAAAACATTAGTTTTTTCTGTTTTTCTGTGTCTTGTTTTCTTTCATATTTTCATTTAGATTATAAGTGTTATCTTCTTCTTCAATGATATATTAATATATTTATTTATTTTAGTATACAAGCCAGAAATGAGATAAAAGACATGTGGTTTAGTGCAGGGTATAATAAATAATTATTTTTATGATCGGATTTCCTGCTAAACCACCCAGATATTATTCTTCTTTCGTATGGTGGGGGGGTCAGAGGGGGACATCTAGGTCTGCAAGCTAGTCTAGGGCCTCAGACGTTGCCCTGTGGACCTCATCAGTCCCGCCGGGGAATGAATGGAGCGGGCATTCGTTGACCACATGTTCGGTCGTCTGCACCTCACCGTATTCACACATCTTCGACTCTTTAAGGCCCCATTTATACATCTTATGGGCACAACGGCTATGGGAGCACCTTATTCTATTGATGGCGGACCAGAATTTGCGAGGCAATGCTGTCTCTCAGTGAAGTCTTGTACGAGATGAGCATTTTTCACCTTGGCCGATTGCCACTCAAGCCTCCACCTATCTTCCACCCAGATATTATGCAAAACATGTTCCAATACACCTTTTAAAATAGGTTAAAAAAATTATGTGGTTTGACTTTCCGCATACAAAATTAATTTTTGGAGCAATGTAGTTCTAATGCAGGACATGAACTAACCTTATTTTATATCTAATTTATGTAAGATTTTAACTAGCTAATAACACTGTCAAGATATTTGCCACGAAAGCAAACCATTTTAAAATAACGGGAAAATGTGCTTTCTAGGTAGATTCAAATAAGAAACACCTTTCTTAGTAGCCTACTTCTGTACATGTTACAAATATCAGATAAATTCAAAACGGATTATGTTATAACTTTGCATTTTAGTATTCTGTTTATAAAATCACCAAAACTTATTAATATTTCCCCAATCTCATTCAAAACGCTGAAGTTGCACATCAACGTTTTGTTTATTTAGGTGTAATTATTGATCTCTTTTTCAAATGGGATTTACAAATAAATAAAATCCGTGAACGACTCAGATCTGTTGTTAGCAGATTATATAAATTAAAATTTTATGTTCCAATTCGCACACTTCCTTGAATCTATTATAAGACATGGAATTACAGCGTGGGGACTTCTCTGTAAAACAAATGTAAATCGTGTTCAATCAGTTCAAAATTCATTAGTTAAATTATTAGCTCATAAAATTTTATATGAACAAAGGCATAATGTTCCGTTCTTTTACCAAAACCTCAAAATTCTCTCAGTAAGAGCAATTCTGTGGAATAAAATTATATTTCAGCATATGAATAGCCCTATATACATAAATAAACTGGACCACACTTACAATACTCGTTTTAAGTTAAATGAAGGACTAATTGTACCTAAGCATTTAAACAAATATGGACAAAGATCGCTGGACTACGTGATACCTAATTGCTTAAATATGTTACCTGCCGAAATTAAAAAATGTACAAATGGTAAAACAAATATTATGTTGAAAAATTGGCTTGCCGAAAGAAATAATCTGTCATTGAAGAAGAAGATAACACTTATAATCTAAATGAAAATATGAAAGAGAACAAGACACAGAAAAATAGAAAAAGAAAATGGTCGCAACTGGGACTCGAACCCAGACCTCTCGTCTAACCGGGACGTGCGCGTTATCCAATTTCGCTATTGCCACCTTCTGTCAAACCGTCATATTTGTCAATCTCATATTTCAAATATTTAGAATCAACAATATTATCTTCAACTAGTTCTTTTTTCCATATTATGGGCAACTACTCTTTTATTGGAACAACCATTCTAAGAGTAACCTTCAAAAGTTATAAAAAGAGAGTGTTTCTAATAAAAAATGAAATAATTTGTATTATACTAACACAAAAATTCTAACTGCATAATAAAGTAAAATAAGTTTATTTATATCTCCTAAATAAAAGTACCCATCGACAAACTGCTAAAAAGTAGTTTATTGGGACTTTTGTTTTTTCTGTATAATATTTTATTTTTTGCTGTCATATTGTATTACTTTGTATTTACAATAAATAAATTAAACCTTGAAAAAAAAACATATCTCCCCAGAAGTATTAAATTTCAATAAGATTCCTGAAATTTCTGTGAATTTATTCAGGTTCATTCTAAAACTCATAATTACAAACGATTTTCTAAACTTCTAGAAAAATATCCATCATGGTAGAGCAAACGTGGCGCTGTTTATAAATGAATAAGGCTTCTTACATACGTAATAATGAAATACTTAGTTTAAACCACTTTTTTTGCATTTACTGGGCAGGACGGCTATTTACTAAGCAGAACGGAGGTCCTGAGAAAAATAATTTCACTCAAAACCTGTATCATCTTTAAAGATGTTGTGTGTAGTGTATTTTTGAGGATAAGAAGGAGTGAACATGGGTCTAGAAGAGACCCATGTTGTAAGAGGGAGGAATCACGAAGGCCGGCCAATTGAACTTAAGAACGAGTCGTAGGTGCGACCCGTTGTAATGTGGTATTTGTCAACCGTGTACATGTTAAGCACGCATTTGGCGAGTTTCCCGACTGCAACGGTGCCAAAGGGATCAATGAAGTTGGTTCCTCGGAGATCTTCCATTGTATTACCGGTAGAACAAGGATAGCTCACCTACCTGACGCGTGTGCTATAAAGATTGCAATCCGATTGTTAAGATAAATGAAGCCATCAAACGAACCGCCCGTTTCTGCACAGAGTCGAGGGTTTTTTCGGGTATTTTGAGGCTCCAGATCAGAGTCGGCTGCCAAATTCAACAGTAGGGCTCACTTGAAATTTGTGCAGTTGTGGGCCCTGTACAACTGTACAGTACGCCTAGGGTCTGATAGGCTAACTTGACTCTGGCTTCGATGGAGCGAGAGATGATTTAGTATTCTCTGTACACTGAGAAAGGAACCATTGATTCCGAAACGTGCTGATTTGTATTATTAAATAAGTTAAAACTCAAACTCGATGAAACGAAAAATAGTGGCACTAAAAATAAACAAACACATACATCTACAGGATTTAGCCTACGAGAGAATGATATAGTAAAATCGGTCTCCCCTTTGTGCGGTGCTTCGTAGCCTCCCTACTCTTGTCTACTATCTTTTTCCAAAGGTTTCACTTCAACCGCTGTGTGATTTTTTAATCAACGTTGGTGCAACAACATACTTTAACAATCATTGAAGAAATATTTCTTAAATTCTTTGAAAAACAAATAAACATGCAATACAATACCTGCCAAAAGAAAATAATATTGTTTCGAAGCACAATGAACCAATTAACATTGTTTCTTGTTTCGCTGTTTGTATAATTTTCAATATCGACATATTTGTGTGGTTATTTGCAATCATAATATTGTTGATTAAACTTCCGGCTGATTTTATAATTTTCAAACATGCTAACCAAAATAAAACCTTGCAAATTTTACTGCGTCATAATCTTTACCATGTTCTAATCACTAAGAGTATTTATATCATTTATTTATTTATATTTTTTACGCCCTAGTGGGCTTTTACATGAATAAAAGGAAATTTATATTGACAATATTAATTATTTGTGTTACAAAATCAATAAAACAGACAAAATAAGAATAGAATATTATAACAGGGATTAAAGGAAATGAAATAGTATGAGTTGTACTTACAACAAACTAACACAAGTTAGCTCAAAATATGTATACATGTCATATTATCAATAATAAGGCCTGAAATAAAACCAAGTGTAATGTATAAGAACAAGTTAGTGTTAGGGTATAAACAAAAAATTATATGAGTTTATTACTGCAAATAGAAGAGAAAAAATATAACAAAATGAGTTTATATTTTATTGGTAAGGTTTGGATGAGAAAAAAATTTATGAAAAGAACAAAAAAATAATAAAAGTTGATTATTAGCAGATAAAATCGAGATTAGTTGACTTTTGAAACATTCAAAACTGTCAACACTAAATATATCTATAAATTCGCAGTATTTATTCGCAAGGTTATGGATTCTTGGAATTGGTGAGTAAATAGAGTAATAAGTATTGAGTTTATTGTTGCATTTAAAAATATCTTTACTACGAGTTTGTCTGGCAGTTATGTTAATGCAAATTAGTTCCAACAAATTAGGGCCGTCAATTAAAGATTTTATAAAAATAACAAATCAACTAACACTCTTCTATTTGATAATTTAAGAAGTCTGGTTTCAGCGCCTAAGTAATTATAATTTATAAATTCGACTGGAATTTTCAATTTAAAATTGATTGACCGAAGGAATTCGTTTTGTACCTTTTCCAATGATTGAGAATGAACTTTGTATATACATATTCATATGCATAATCAACTTGGGAGGCGGGATATGAACAATGCATTTGACCAAGGAACGTGATGCTGCGATAAAATGTACTAATGTTAGTATTGAATCCCTGAAGAATCGCACCTTTACCCGATTCAATTGGTACATATATCACTAGGTCATATAGATAGACACCAACCGAGTAGGAATTTTTGTCCATTGTTATTTCCACATCGAAGCGATGTGTATGTTGAAATAACAAATATTATGATTTCAAGAACATGAGAAATATTTTCAAGTACACACAGGTTTATGATTTTCAAATTACAATGACGTGTTATGAAATTATTGAAGAAATGTTTTGTCAAGGAATTAAACACTTGCAGATAAATTCCTTTGTTATTTAATAATAACTGCAATGCCATACATTCTTATTATTAAAAACGGTTTATTTATAAACAAGTTCTGCTGTGTAATTATATTATTATTTTATAAATGATATTACAAAAATATTTCATGACGTATCTTACTTTTTGCTGATGACCTCAAAATTTTTAGAATTTTTCAAAAGATTTAACATTGCAATATTCTTCAAGATAATATCAATAAATTGCTAATTTGGTGTAATGACATTCATGTAGAAATAGGGGAAGCAGTCTTCCCGTTGATGATTTCTCTAAAATGCTTTTTGATAGAGAGATTTCCACTGTTAGGTTATTAAAGAAGTATTTTCCTTGGTGTGTTTAATGATGTTGGGCAAAATAAGTGTTGAGTTTAGGGCATACAAATACATTTTTAAGTCTAGGACGATTTTCAGTTATGAATCAACATATCTTTTTCTTTTACAATTTGTATGATTGAATTTTTCACAAATAGTGTTAATATTATGTTTTCACAATTTAAACATTTAAAATAATAAAAGGTAATATTTGCGGCTCGTTCCATAGTGAAAGATACTCTGAGTATCGCCCTGGTGTTATACCACCAATCAGAATTAAAAGTTGTTGGAAATAGCTTTAGCCGTGTTTGGTGACTAGATCTGAATAGCCAGGTAATTCCCACCTTCCTCTTCATTATGTCCTTTCCATCCCCACTTACCTTCAACCTTACAACATACCCTAATTGGGGATGCCGTAGTCTCACTGGTTTCAGGAGGTTGGGAGCAGTTGGGACACTTGTGCGGTATTCACATTCACAAAAAGAGAATCTACATTCTACATAAAAACCTAAATAAGTAATTTTCTTCAAAAATGGGCGCTAACAAAATGTTTAAAACTTTTGTTATGCGGGTATGCTAAAATCACTATCATTCATAATAATTATAACTCTTGCAACTCATTAACTTACGAACACCCACAGTAACAACACGACAAAATACAATATTCTACAGCAGCACTCATCAGCGTAACTACATTGCCCACTCTCCGATACAACGACTTCCTAGCATGGAAAATAAGCACTTGGGTGATGTTGACATAAGCAATTTCAACTTGCCGAGTTTTGTGGATCATCTAAAACATTTATTTCAACACTATTACTAAACACATCTTGTAAACCTATAAAATAGCTGTATTTTTCTGTTTTTGTTTCTGTGTTTGTATGAATTGTTGTATGACTTTTATCTAATGTAATTTTATTTTTATTTTTTCCTAAGTTTCAAAGTATCTGTCAAATTAAAATTACCCTACAAATCATGTAAAAGCCCTCTGGGCGTTAAATAAATAAATAAATAAATTTCTGTTATACTCGTATCTCTAAGTAACGGAAACAATGTAATGTTTCCCGTTGGTCAAATGAATAACAAAAACTTACGACACAAAGTTCAGTCAATGATGTAATGACAGATAACACTGGTCGCTTGTCCACGGTTATTAATTAAAATCTTGCGGTAGAAATTAAGAGTAATGGGAGCATACAAGCAGCTGACATTGATGATATGTATATACTCGTAAGTATAAATACAAATTATAAGCTGCTCAGAAGCGACCATGCGAGTACATCCCATATCAATTTCCACCTAATCGCGATCGGTCAAATCGATTATCTATATCCATTGAGTGGAATGCAAGAGATTGGCGATCGAAGAGATAACATCGTATTTGTAATAAAATAACCGCGACATTTTTAATTTCCAATTTATCGTACAGTTCTGAAATAGCAAGACTAAAAATGTTGTATTCCAGGATTTGGGGAGGATATTGCAACGTCACACGTCCCATAGTGTTTTCAATTCAATTCAATTTTTCACTTTAAAAACATAACCAAATTAAAATTTCAAATTGTTTTTAAAGTAGGGAAAATATTAAGTTTGAAGTATATTTAAGCAATTTCAATAATTTAAACATCAATCAATAATATAAAAATCAATGAAGCACAATAGACTAAAAGCAATAAAGCTTGCTGTGTAATGTAAATTGTGCTTCATTGATGTTAAACATATCGATATTCAAAGTGATTCTATTTAACAACAAGATTGCTCTCCCACTGGCACAACCATTGGCAAGTTAGTTCTCCAAGCCGGGAGATAAAACAGTCTATGCTGTCGGTGACGAAGATAAACATCGGGAACATAGAAACTAATGCTCTCCATGATAGCCAAGTTTTAGAACCGTCAGTCACGAATCAGTCTGAAGAAATGTGTTACAATGAGCATATCCCTTCTGACCCGTAGATGGTTCATACCGAGCATGCCCAAGAGGAAGTTGATAGGGTAGAGCCACGGGTAGTAGCCATGCTCCCTCACGTAAAGAAATCTCAGAAATTTCTTCTGAACCTTCTCCAACATGAGGGAATACTTCACTTGGTGTGGTCTCCAAACTACCGAACCACTCTCAAGCCTACTTCTTACCAAAGCATTGTAATGTATAGTATAGTACTGTGACGAAAATACCCGGACACATCTCTTAGCTTCGCTATAACGCACGAACAAACTTGATATATAGTACTGGGAGAACCCGGGTGTCTCTTGACATTTCTCGCAGTGCGTAAGACAAAACCCAGCATTCTCGGTGAAGTACTTCACGTCATTACGATATTATAATGAAAAGAATATTTTTATAAAAGTATAATTTGTTGTACATATTTATAAGGTAAATGTTAAGCATAGAATAGAAAAAAAAATAATTATTAAAAAAATTATCAAAATCAATTATGTAGGGTGTGGTCTAGAGTTCTAGAGTGAGCTCGGGTCCAGCGCTCACTCGAGAGTGGCCCTTGGTGCTGGAAGGCTGCGGTCAACACCGTGTTGTCGGTCAACACTGCATCCTAGTTCCAGTGACCCGGTATCTCAGGCTGGCGAATTCATTCAGTCAAACTCCATAAACATTGTCGATGCGCTGCTGTACCTTCTGTATCCACGTATTATTCTGAAGGGGTTTATATTGGAACCGGACTGCCGACTCCGGAGTCGTTCCTGATTCGGTATACAGGCTAGTACCAAAAGCATTGAACAATGGTTTTTTTTTTTAATTATTACTGCAATTAAAGAATCTTCGGTCAACTATATTATATAATACACTGATACATTTCCTTTGTAGTTCAAAATCACCTTCATCTGCGAGGTCTTCAGTAATGATGTGCCCCCAGTATTTTACGCACTTGGAAAAATTTATGTTTTCTTCATTAAGTAATCAACTTTTTATTAATATGCAGGTGAGTACGTCTAAAATAAGTGTAGGTATTCACTCAACATTAAAATAAACGTCGTGCTCCATTATAGATTGTAAGAGATTTTTATTTATTTATTTATTTATTTTTTATTATCAAGTTAAAAGAAATATAATATTTCGCTTTCTTAACTTAAATACAGAGCATATATAGTATAGTAGTTTTTAATTTTGTTCCAACATCTTAAGTTTAAATAGTTTTTTTTAAAGGTTTTTATATTCTTTTCCGTTTTTAGATTATCTGGAAGGAGATTATATATGTGAACTCCCTCGTGGCCAATACTTCTCTTGCCACTTTCAGTCTTGACTGTATTTGTGTACAATTTATTGTGTTGTCTAGTATAATGTTCGTGTACTTGTGATGTTTTTATAAATGTGTGTATAAGTCCATTTTGTATTTTGTAGATTAAAAGACATATGTTATATTCGTACAATGTTCTTATTTTCAAAAGGTTCATTTCCTGGTATAGTTTTTTTGTGGGAGTGTCTGATAAAGGCGCATAGGTCTATGGTTCAAAAGTTGGCCAGATAGAATAATTAATTGGCGTTTTTAAAAGTCTAATGTAAAAGTAATGCTGTAATTTTTTGTTTTCATTTCAGAGTCGAACAATCTGTCCATTTAAAAAATAATTTATCTCAGGGCCTACGTCATCTTTGGGGATACTGTGTGAAGGGTTTTTTAAGGAAAGAAAGGAGAGGAGCATTCTGGGAAGAAAAAAGGTTTTGAGGGTGGGTAGGAATTTGGGGTTCAGTGTGTCCTGACCTAGACAAACCTTACCCCATGAACCCGGGCACCCCTGCTAAATCACCAAACGTAGTGAACCACTTGGGGTGACCTATAGCGGAGGTGTTGGTTATCCAATAAAGGTTCCCGGGGCGGCGGTACCCATTCCCGCCTCCCAAATTGTAAAATTTGATTGCATTAGTCGATAAATCACTCCATTTTCACGCGGAGGGTATTTTTAAGGAAAGGAAGGAGAGGAGCGTTCTGGGAAGGAAAAAGGTTTTGAGGGGTGGGTAGGAATCTGGGGTTCAGTGTGTCCTGGTCATCCGCCACCAAGACCTAGACAAACCTCACCCCATGAACCCGGCATAATTTATAGACACTTGGCATAATGCGCCCACAGAATTCTAAATAAACTATTGGAATCTGTATTTTTGAAGCAAAAACTTCTTTAGCATCGTCGTGATTTTGATGAAATAAAAAATAGCGACACTAAAAAGAGACAAACACATACACCTATACGATCTATCCTGCGAGAGAATGAGATAGTATAATCGGTCTCTTCTTTGTGCGGTGCTTCTAAGCCTATCGGTCTCCTCTTTATGCGGTGCTCTCCCACTCGCAGCTTCCCCACTCTTGTCTACTTTAGTTTTCTGAAGGTTGCATGTGAATTGCACACTCTGTTTTTTTTCCGAGGCTTCCATCTCAATATGGCACATGTTTGCTTTGGGGAGAACCTTTTCAAGGAATAGAATAGATGAACCTGGTTACTGAACTGGAACTCGAATAGATGACATGCAGAGAGACAATTTATTTATTAAGTGGCATAGCAACGCATGCCGGGAACTTGCTAGTTTAACATAATTTTTTTTTCTTAAATTCTAAGATAAGAGTTAGATGAATTTAAAAAAATATATTTTTGTATTCATGTTACCGAGAATCGTCTAACTTTTTCTAAAAAAGCTTTGTTGGAATCTGTATTGAAAAATAGTCAATAAATAAAATCGTTGTAATTGTTATGTAAATTGATGGTAATGCATCGCTAATTGCTAGAAGTTCCGAGTTCTGACCATCGTTTAACTGTAACTTCAACTTTTGATTTAGACTCGCAAATGACCAATTTTATTTATTGTTTTGGACTCCTTAACGAAAATCTATTTTAATATCGGAAGAGATTAAAATAAATACTAGACAATTTGCTATTCGACATTCAGTCTAAATACTCGAACAAGATAATCGAGGCGATAATTTAGAACGATACCGGTTTTTACGATTTTGTAGGTTTTTACCGCCTTCCTATGTTGAAGAATTTAAGCCAAACGTTGTAGATCTTTTATGTAGGTTAGGCTTTTAACTGATTTGTAAGCGAACATTTTTCAGTAAGTTCTTCCGTAACCTGAAAAGTACAATTTTTTTAATCATTCACCATTTTTTCTTTACTTTAAAAGATAAGTAAAGTATTCCCAACCAGAGCTCGCATCCATGTCTTCATTTGGAGCATTCGAAAGGTACGAACATACATCGTAACTTGGTTCTTATAATATTGATATATGAGTGACAGCGTCTATTCTTTTCGTGTCTGTACGGAATGGGCAATGTAATCGCCAGCCACACAGACGATGAAGTGGGAAGGTACCGGCTGGCCGCTTCGACGCCTAGGGAGAAAGGTAGAAAAATGGGAGATTGTACTGGAGTCTTCAGGTGAACAGGTCGGCTAGGGGAAAGAAGAAGTCCAAGTTGCAGTTCGATCGGAGAGACAGAGCAGGGCAGGCGAAAATGTTGATGAGGTGATGGATTCTGGATCTCTATCAGCCCAGAGCTTTTATGGTTCTTTTTAAAGGACCCATTGGCGTGCTAAGCGCGTGAAACACGGCGTTGGACAAATTGAATTTGTAAGCATACTTCTTCTTCTTCCTTGCACTCTCCCAACTCATTGCCTAGGTAGGCTGTTGGGGTTCTTCTCGTTCTTGATCTATATCTACTTCGGTTCTAGGTATCGCATAGCATATATTTATTGGTAAGCGCACATTCATAAACATGTGTAATCGAAATAAAAACGCGACTTAATACAAGAATTTTAATTTATTTCATATTTATTCGTTCAGTCAAAAATATATGCCTGAAGCAATACTTGTGAATATATAGAAACATAACATTGTGTGTTAAATTTGATTAATTAAATTTCACAAATAACAAACTTAAAGATCGTTAATAACTCATAGAAGAAGAAGATAACACTTATAATCTAAATGAAAATATGAAAGAAAACAAGACACAGAAAAACAGAAAAAAACAATGGTCGCAACTGGGACTCGAACCCAGACGTTATTATTATTATTATTATCGTTAATAACATTATCACAAAAATGAAACCAGAGATATAGTAAAATACATGTTTTTTCAAGTGTTCTAAAATTTCCAATATCAAAATTGGGTGGTCCCCTTACCAATTCATTATGTTGACAATCAATTATGAATTATATATAAATGAATTAAAGCTTTTTTGTTTGTTTTTATATCTAGAAATTTCATAAAATGCGAAATTTCTATAGGAAAATGTTTAAAGATATTTGACATACTTGTGTCGTTTTCGTTTTCATACAAGACGTGTATGAAAATTGACGATTTTTATGATCGGCTGTTAGGACGATCGTTGATGACGTGCATACGATCTCTCCCTGTGACTAGAATACTCATTTATAAGGCATTGAATGCATGATCTCTGCCTGAGGGACAATCTTATCTCACTGCGCTTGCGTGAGAGCAAGTCTCGCTCTGACCGCTGGGGTCTGATGCGTCCGACTGGTTGAACCTCCGCTCGAATAGTGTGCAATTAGGTAGAGAGCGTTTTCTTATAATTTTACAATTAATTTATATTTCTTCAAAATTTGCAAATTCACTTTGTGGCGTCATTATTAATTTAATGAAAACAAATAAATTTGTGTACACCAATATTTATTTAACAATATCAACATGTTTCGAAAACTATGTTTTCTTCGTCAGGATAATAAGTTAATATAAATATTATTTATAAAATAAAAAAATAAACAAAACTAACCACTACATATCAATACGCGTATCACCTTTAATCACATCCTTCGAACACCTTAGCACAGATTATCCTAGTTAAGTGTTCACAAAACATATTACAATTTTTCATTCACAATATCACATTGCCAATTTTATCTAATACTCCAGATTATAAAAAAAACATGCATACCACCGCTATAATTTTTTTTAAAATGCGCATTATAGATTAATGTAATCCTATTACAATACAAACGACAAATGCATAACTTTAAATGAAAATTTTTACAATAACAGTTTAGAGTTCTTGCCTACAATGACTCTTGAAACCTTCAACGCCAATGTTGAAAATGTCAAGAGACTTAGAGATATCATTTAGCAGCACCATACCTCTTGTCATGCCATCGTAAATATTACCTTGTAACTATACAACTTCTAAATTGATGTATATGCGGGGTGAAGGCTGTCCTTGTTCTACCGGTATTTCAATAGGAAATGCTCCGAGGAACTAATGTTTTCGTTCCTTCAGCTTCGGTGCAAAGTCTGGAATCACGCCAAATGCGCAAACATCATTTGTATACATTTGGCATTTGTCACATGAGAACAGGTCGTTTTTACGATTTTCTTGAATTCAACAGCCCGGCTGTGGAACGATTTGCCAGCCTCTGTATTTCCTTAACCTACAAGTCCCAAGTTCACTACTATTTTTTCACAAAAAGACCCTCCACACAGCATACCCAAAAATGTAAAGAAGAGCATTTAATGTACTGGACTTAAAAAAACTTAAATAAGTATTTTTTTAATAAAGGCTTCAACTTTAACAAAATTTAAAGCACCTTTTTTTTTAAATTTGATGATTATTTTATTTCTAAACAGCGCTATAAAAAAAGATTCACAGTTACTTCAACGGTGAAAAGAAAATTACTAAAATTTAATTTATCCTTTCTAGCTTCGATCTATATTGGAATCTAAAATCTAAAAACATCGGTTATCAAAAAAGGTTTTTTTTTGTTTCTTTACTGACCTCTCCTATCGAAGGTTGACTATCATTGGAGTAATTTTTGCCCTGAAAGTTTCCATCCGAAAAACTCATAAACATAGATTTAGAAGCCATCGAAGTTGATATAATAAATTAAAACATAGAAAATTGGATACCTAAAAAAAAATTGTGGTTCCAAGATAATAATGCGAAACCTTTGCAATTGGTTAGGTAGGTTCACACCTAACCAACACCAGACGTCTAAAGGATAAACCAAATTTTCTCGTTTTACATAAAATAAATTTAAAACGAACATGTTGAAATTTTCACAAAGCAATTAACATTTTTGAAATGATAAATGATCTTGTTTTATTTTTAATTAAGAGTTGGAGAGAATCCATTATTTCAATGATTTCCACACGAAAGCATCTGCGTCAAACTAATTTATAATTGACTAAAAGTTGTCAAAACTCGTCTATCAGTCGTTTCCCATAATTATTTTCGTCTCCTTTCTCGAGTATCGCTGTTAAAACAATTAGCAGAAATAATTATGATTATTTACTGCCATCTGACAAGCGTATCATTATCTCGACGAGTTCAGCAGAAGTCTACAGCTGCTGTTTCATTTTTTATGTCGTGACTTGGACCATTATAACGCTGAAAAATCGAATGTCGGTCATTCTGACAGATTCCGAACAACGCAACGGTCTGCTCTACTCCCGCATTGAAGCAAAAACCAAGAAAATTCTGAAATTGACAAGTAATATTATACTTTTAGTAAAAAGGTTATTTTATTCATTCACAAATGATCTATCTGCACCTTTACTTTCTTTCACCTTTTTGTTTGAACCGTTTTAAAACGTTTTATAATTGCCGCACTGATTCGAGCAGTAATGGACTTAATTGCTCGCGTAAAATTCTACGATGGGTAGTTGTAAAATAAGTACACTTAGTAAAAAATGTTTCCCAACGGCTGAGATTGTTTGATGGCGATGTGAGACTGGGTTGTTCCTTGTTATGTATTGGTATGGAAGAAAGATGCCTTATCTAGTAAGGAGAAGATCACAAGTACCTACCCGCTTGACCGAGTGCCGGCCCGGACAGTTGAACCCAGTTGAGATTGTTGGAATGTTGGATAAGTTAGTTCTTTTTTTACCATTCTTGACATAGGACTGCTATTAACATTTTTATAAAATAGAAAAGTTTTCAATTTTTTTTTTATTTCTATAACCTCACGTACGTATAATACATTATGTGTTTATTATTAATAATTGTTGAGAGCGACCAGACTTTTAACAAATCCTCGCTTTAGTTCGTATTTGTCCAACAGACCATTAGAAAATTTTACAGGAGAAGTTTATCTTTCATTATTTCAATGAAACATTATGATAGGTGTTTAAGATAAAGCTTTTTCCGTAAAGGTAAAGGTCTCATTAGTTTAAATAATTCCTAGTTAAGTGATTAACTTTACTTTTTTATTGCCTATTTTTAATTTTAAAGTGGAGATTGAACAAAAACTAAAATGGTCTGTTGGACAAATAAGAACTGAGGCAACGAAATGTCTCATATATTTATTACGAAATATACACATGTGGTCAATGCAACATTGATATCTGCTATTAAAAATGAAATAAGTGTAGGTATGAGTAATATCTTTTTTTATTGGTTTTTAGAAATTTTATAATTTTGATTAAAAATATATTTGTTCATGGTACGTACATTAGTGCTTTTCAATAAAAAACGCACATTGCTTTGGTAAGTTTTCGGATTACACTACTTAATACTAGAAGTCGGGATTTATTTCAGTGCAGAAATTCTGGGACTACCTACCATATTATGTACTCGTCATTGCCCAGAATACAAACGGAGGAAAATAATTATGCCAGTAAGTGATGGATTTCTTCAATTCTTTTTTTTATTATTGTTTTTAAGATAACCCCACAGAAGTCCAAAGAAGATCAGAGCGTCAAGGTAGCCATTTTTACCAATCTAACGGCCAGGGGATCTGTTGATGAGAGCTTGTTGTACGCTAAGGCTGTAGTACAGGCAGCGTTGTGTCCTGTTATTTTGTTACCTACAAGCCCTGATCTAACTCCTATGAGCTTTCAATTTTTCAGCCGGTTTCGATATATAAATAAAAAGTATGTCTTTAAAACACCCTTGGTGTTGTGTATGGGTTAGTCATCCATTCAATAGTTGTCGTTAGTATAGTTAGTTTTACTAAGTTTTGTTGTATCTCAACAGATGTCAGTTAAGTATTCTGTGTCATCTATCGTCGTTCGTGTCCAATCGTTCGAACGCTTTCGATGACAGCCGAAGGCATTTGGCAGTCGGGCACACACCGTCAGTCTTGCGCCGCAGCGTCAGAATAATTTAGAACCTACTAGAGTAAGGTCGCCTAGTCCAGTTAAATATTTGATAACGAAAATAAAGCCACTTGTAATCTCAACGAATCTCGGTCCCAATATTTTTCAAGTCAATTTAATCATTGCGATTAACAGATACTACACTTAGTTATTTCATTTTAAAATCACGGGTACATTTTTTTGATCACCCATAAACTATGTGTAACTTCCGCACTAGGTTTTCAAAGCACATTGTATGGGAATAACACATACATAATATTATGGTGCGCGTTGCAGCTCCAGCCTCCAGCACACAGAACAGTTGTATTGGTACGAGGTGCTGAACCGTAAATCTTCATATGGGAACAACGATGAGCTCGCAGCTCAACATGCTGACAGACCAGTGTGATCCGCTATCGATCATCATCTTACATTCAACATTAGTGCAAATAATACCCTTGGGAATTGATAGCCAATATTTAGCAAATATTTAAAAACGCATTCTTCTAAATAAGCAGAAAACACTTCGAAAATATATTTTATGTAGTTTACCATGTTTTTTTACAAACATTATAAATGGTAGAAATAGCTGATCCATTCGACAATTTATCTCAAAGTTCAACAAAATTTACTCAATCTGTCTTAAAAATAACGAATAGTATTATTAGGCTTGCGTCTGCGTGGTTGAATTTCAGAACCCAGCTTCGAGTGCATGTCTGACGCCACGCCATACGCGCCGCGCCACAAATAACATCTGTGTACGTAGAATTTCAAATAAAGCGGACGTTGTTATTTGGTTTGGGATTCAAGAATTCGTCACAAGATGTCGCAACTTCCGTCGGCAGGACGCATAGGGACATGCCCCCCCTAGGTGTAAGTTCTACGAATTTGTGAATCTGGAGTATCTCTCCGGATATGGAAAGATTGACGGTAATACTCATTTGTATCAAGCGGCTGTATATTACATATGACGACATTGCCCGTTCCGGTTACTCTGTCCCGGTGACTAGCCATTACTGGCTGACAGTGGATACGAAGAACGGGCAAATTTTGGAACCAGTTCCTATTGGATTTATAAAATGGTCAACAATACTAACAAGGCGAGGCCAAACCAAAAGCTGCCCGCAGGGCCTAGCAGCAAAAACCTGCGGAGCGGGTTTTTTGCTGCTAGTTTCCTATGAATGTCAGAAGCATAAACGGAAATTTTAATGAATTGATAGTTCTCACAGAAAACTCCGACTTTGACATACTCATTTAAAATGAATGCTGACATTGAAAAATACCCCTCCTAAAAACATAATAAACTGCACTTTATAGCTCACACAATAACATAACCCAAAAAGCTATCATATAGGCACATAAAAAAATCACACATCTCACTCAGCAAAGAATTCGTAATTAATTCCTCTAACTGTCTCAAAACTATTGCAGATAAGCAGTTAACCATATTTTCTATATATCGATCACCTAACATAATTCCTTTACTAAATTGACTAAATATATCGTATGTAATGTCTCTGCTCTAGTCGTCCTCATTTAAAAAATAACTTCCTTTGATAGTTCGGATGGAGAGGTGAGAGGGTCTTCCTCAACCGGCTTTTCCCAATCATGCCCGCCACCCAGTTGGTAAGCAGACGCATCCGCAACCGAAACCTTGACAAACCTCACCCCACGAACCCGGTCACCCCAAACGTGGCGAGCCAGGGGGGGTGACCTCCGGCAGAGGTGAGTCGGCTACCAGTTCCATGGATTTGTATTTTTCATAATACCTAATATTAATAATCAATTTGCTTCCACATCGTCCAGTGCTGTGTTTAAATCTTTCTTCACCTTCAATCCCTTTTTTGGCTTTCATCCAATCATTTCTTGAACGGTTTCTTTAGTATACTCATAATTTGTTTATTGTTTAATTAACCTTTTATTAAACTTTATTATCTTACATTTTCTTGTAAATCAAAAATTAAAAGAAGCAAATATATCACAATATCCTAAAATCATTCTAAAAAGGACACGGTTGAATAATTGCACACCAATAGGTAATTTCAAAGTGGCTTTTGGAACTAGTTTGGAACATTTGCAGTCCTTTCTTACCCCAAAAATGGTCCTTGGTGCTTAGCTATCAAATCTGCTTAAATTTAAACTCGGGATTCAATTCGACGAAGTTCTTTTCAATCTTTTTTGTTTCGTTTTTAAGTTTCCTAACAAAAACTATTAATAAATTAAACTATATTTTTCTCCACCCAGTACACCACTACACAAAATTAATTTACCTATCAAAACTACCGCTTCAAAGCACAATTCAGTACTTGTAAAAGTCTTCCCATCATAAAATTTTATTAAAGTAGGGTTCAAATCGTACAATTTGTTTGCTTCTTTTTCGTTAAAAAATATCATATCGAAATCACACAAATCTTAATCAAATTTATAACTGCGCATAAATTCCATGTGATTTATAGATTTCTATTAACGGATTAAACAGCTTCTCTTAGCTAACTTTAATGTGTTTTTTAATGAATTAAACAAAATTCCATAACTTATAATGTCTCTCCCGACCAAGTTGTTTTTACAGTACTGACAAATGATTAATAATCATGAATTGTAGCAGATTAATAACAAAATACTCAATATAATACGTAATTGCTGTCTGACACAGAAAATTGTTTTTGGATTTCAGCGGAAATGTATCTAATAAATCATTAAAATAACACATTTACAAGTCTTAACTACAAAAGTTATATGTAAGTTGAAAGAAGAATAACAATTTGAACGAAAATGGGAAACACGATATTTTTTTCTGAATCATCAATATGAATTATCAACAGATCGGTTGGGAGCCGTTGAGAAAACTGTGTTCTCAAAAATTGGTCACTGTAAGTTATTGGAACGATTTTTGTTTTTTTAATACAGGTATTTTATCTGATATATTGAAAAAGCACCTTTATTTTTTTTTAGATTAGCTCCACTAAGAAGGCCCTGAAGAAAATAATTCCCCCCAGCGCCTATGTCATCTTTGGGGATGCTGTGTGGAGGGTCTCTTTAGGGAAATTAAGGAGAGGAAGTTCAGGCAAGGAAAAATGTAAGAGAGGTGGGTAGGAATCTGGGGATCATCGTGTCCAGGAGTGATGGAGGGACAGATGTATGAATGTATGAATTCGTCCCTCCCACTGCGATATACGGCGATGGGTTGGGAGTGTGTCGAGGCTAGAGATGTGGAAAGGTCCCCCTAAACCAGTCTCTTCCTATCTGGCCCGCCACGCAGGATGGATTCCGCCGCCACGGGAACCATTTATTGGATAACCAACACCCCTGCCAAAGGTCGTCCCAAGTGGTTTGCTGAATTTTGTTGACTTAGCAGGGGTGCCCGGGTTCATGGGGTGAGGTTTGTCCGGGTCGAGAGAGAATGGTTGAGCGAGTTTCTTTGACTTCTCCAGCCGCACTCTCTCAAAATATCGCCTAGCACCGCAGTGGAAGGGAAGGTTTCATACATCCGTCACCCCTAAACACACCGAGTCACAGATTCCTAACCAACCCCTCACACCCTTTTCCTTCCCAGAATTTTCTCTTCTTTCTTTCTTAAAAAGACCATCCACGCAGCATCCCCAAAGATGACAAACGCCCTAAGGGGAATTATCTTCCTCAGGGCCTCCGGTGCGGAGTTAATTTAAAAAAAATCAAACGTAGCCACCCACTTAGGGTTACCTAAAGCAAGGGTGTTAGTTATATAGTTAATGGCTCCCGGAGCGGTGGTATATATACTCGCCTCCCAAATTGTAGTACAGTGAGTAGGTATATAGTGATAAAAACTTTGCAAACTCATTGCAGGTTTCGACATTGGTTCAGATAGCTGATCGCTCTTCCCACGGGCGAATTCGGGTACGGATGTACGACTTATTCGACAATACAAAAGGCATATTTTCTTTCTCACCAAAAGTATTTGGATTTGTGCCAGAATTTCACTTTTATAAATACATACGTGGCCGTTGATTGACAATTTGAAAACATATTTTAATGATTTGGGGTCAGGGAATACGTGATAAGGATATTTTCGTTAATCTAAAGCTCGATTAAGTCTAAAATACTCCCATCTCCCAGTGATGATTAATTTAATTCATTTTCACACTTCACAGTATTGGCTTTGATAAAACTCTTTTCATGTAACTAATCACCTTTTTATGATATTAGGCGTGCTGAATGATAGACACCGAGATAGGTGCTACCTAAGATTTATAACCTCGGAACCTTCAAAGGAAGCTGTAATGTTTATGTGTAATATTCAGCCGGCAAGTATTAGCTAATTAAGTCTGATGTTTTATGACTTTTGTTCATATGAAACGGTAAACAGAAATCGACTAAGCGAACGCTGATGAGATAAGAGAACGTGGTACGACTGAGTAAGAAATTAGATACTTCTGGTAGTTATAATAAGCTTCAACTATCTTTACAAATTATCGTCTTCTATCACGGTCAACATTTAAAAAGTTTTGAAATATGACACAGGTCACCTGGAAAGTAAGGTTTCTCATGACAAATTAATGATAAAATTGAATCGTCTTTAACCATAGTGAACTAACTCACTTTGCAATTTTTGAGTTAGAGCTTAAATTGAAGGCTCCAAATCATAATAAGAAAGAAGAACCAATCAAAGAAAAACTGTCTATGATTGATCAAGACAGTATTTTTCTGATTGGTTCTCTCTGGCAGAGATGGATTGATTTGGAGCCCTAATTTAAAGATCTAACTCAGAAACTGCAAAAAGTGAGTTAGTTCACTATGGTTTAAGATGATCCAATTAGGATGAAATAACTCTGTTTTCTATGGAGAAAAGCGTGTACAATATCCCTAAAAATTGGTTCATAACTTAACACGCTTGCACTCATGAACATATTATTTTGAATTATTGAAGAAAGCAAACACTTTGTGGCTTGACATTTTATAGAATGTAACAAGTTCTTTGTTTAAAACCACTTTATTTAAATTTATATTCGTCGATCGGTTTCGGTCGAATTCGACCTTCTTCAGGACAATAAACATATAAACTAAATTAAAGTATAAAGTTAGGATAATGGGGTAAACACAAAAGAAAAGGAGAGCATATAAGAGAGGGAGAGAGCATATTATTTTGAATTATTTTATGAATCGCTTTAGCATCGTCATCTCTCCTTCTCATTATCGTCATCGCTTTAGCATCCACGATCTCTCCTTACGAAAAGCTCACTTCTGACAATCTTTGATTTCTTTGTTTAAGATCAAAACCATTAGTTAGTTAGTTTTAACAGTTAGTTTAAATTTTGGCATTATTTTTTGATGACCCTGTATTTTAGGCACTGTAAACAATAATTTTTCTTTGCTAAGAGTTCAACTTCTTCAAAGTAAATCTTCGTTGATTTTCCTGCTTTTTTACATTAGATCCACGCAGGAGACCTTGAGGAAAATAATTTCCCTTGAGGATGCTGTGTGGAGGAAAACTTTTTAGGGAAAGAAAGGAAAGGAAGTTCTGGAAAGGAAAAAGATATGAGAGGTGGATTGGAATCTGGGGGTCAGTGTGTCCAGGAGTGACGGACGTATGAATTCCTTCATTCCGTCCACTGCGGTGCAAGGCGCTGAATCGAGAGAGTCGAGCTGGAGAGGTCAAAATCCCTCAATCAGTCTCTCCCAATCCGACCCGCCACGCAGTAGGTTGGCAGATACATCCGCCGCCAAGATCTAGACAAACCTCCATTCCATAAACCCGAGCCTCACTTCTAAATCACCAAACGTAGCGAACCACTTAGGGTGACCTATGTCTTTACTTGCATACTCCCCTCCATACCTTTGCGTCATTTTGATCACCTATTGTATAAGTTCTATGATTATGTGTACTATAAACTAATCTAGTCAAAATTCATGCCCGATTGGTCCAAATTAGACTCGACTAGCATAAAAATACGAATACTTAGGGTGAACCACTAGTCCTTGAAAAATTGGAAATCGGAATCCCGCCTCTTTTTGGGAGAGATTCAAAAATACTTAACAAGACTTGAGAAGATGTTTTCGGAAAGGTTGGAGAAGGTATTTGAGAGTTGTTTTTTACGGGTTGATTTCGTAAAGACCTGCAAAAAACATTAACTCCTTTCTTATGCATTTTTATTATAAAACAAGGAAATTTAAAATCAATTTCATGGAACCAAGCGACGTAGAGTTTAGCGACGTCCGTTCGCCACGTAATGGAGCGTCAAAATGCACATAGTCTTTATTTTCCAAAAGGTTCAATTTTCAATTCGAAATTCGTTGAACCGCGCCCATTTTAATTCATGCCGAAAAAACAGCGCAAAATTGCAGTTTTTGTTTTATTTTGTGAAATTCTGGCAGAAATATGTAAATGCTTTGCAATCATTTTCTAAAGAGCTTAATATGCCACATTATACAATTAAACTTCATCCGAAAACAAGTTTACTTCACTCGCAGATTTTGCACTTGAAAATATTTTTTATAGGCCTGATATTTTATTTTTTTCCAAGCTTACAAAAATACTCGAATATTTCCAAGGCCAATATGTGTTCTACTTGCAGTAATTGAAGCATCTATAATGTTTCTAAGCGATCAAATTTTTAAACCAAAAATACATGATTTTGCATGATTTAGCATTATTTCGCATGGCTTCTTCTTACGTGTTTCTACTAGTCTATTAGCCTACGTAAAGACTTTGCCCTGCATTAAGATCAGGAAGCTGGTGTTTAATATTTGTTCCAACCATCATCGTGTTGGCTACCGCGGGAACGAAATAGTCTATCGTCTTATATTGCTTCCTGATATTTAGAGATTCCGATAATTCGTGATCTAATCACCTGCATAAAAACACCATTATCAACCGCAAATAATTTGAAGAAACCTCGTTAATATTTGACTAACCAGTAATGAGCAGTGTATGTACAATGTGTGTATAAATCATTCAAAACATTAAAGTACTCTGCTTATAGTAATCATCATTCTAATGATTACATTATGGTACAAGTTTTAGCGATGGTATCGATGTTATTAGAAGATGCGTCATCATTCTTCGATGTAAATTATGTTCTGTGGTTATTTTATTGGATCTGATCGATCTAAGAAGCTTTTTCACATGCTTAGTTGTGGTAGGTTTAATTTCTAATGAACCGCAAGATCATGGTTTTATACATACAATAATACATAATAAAAAATACTGTTAGCTTAATTCTCACATGCACGAAGACACGTATTTGTGGTAGGTGTAGATCTTACCACGAAAGGTGCAAATTTTAATAAACATAATAAATTATTTCCTCACACATTTACTCGTACCTAATAGACTTTGGTAAAAGGCATATTTCAATCAATTTCCTAACATTGTAACGCGCGAAAATTACTTGAGAGGTTGATATTCTCAATATCGCCCTGGTGATAGATCACCCCAAGTGGTTTGCTACGTTTGGTGACTTAGGAGGGGTGACCGGGTGCGCGGGGTGAGATTTGTCCGGATTTTGGCGGTGGATGCATCTGCCCACCAACTGCGTGGCAGCCAGGATCGGAAGGGATAGATTCGTACGTCCGTCACACCTAGACACACAGACCCATCATTAATACTTTTTTCTTACCCAGAACTCCCTCTCCTTCTTTTCCTAAAAAGATCCTTCTGCGTGGAGCTATTTAAAAAAAGTCCCAACTGCTACCTAATATTGTGAGGTGGAAGATTGTGTGAAGGGAAAGAAGATGGGGAAGCAGAAAGTGGGGAAGTACTTGGCTATTCAGATCTGATCACAAAACACGGCTCAAGTCATTTCAACCAACGATTCAATTCTGAATGGTGGTCTTTCACCAGGGTGATACTGAAAGAATCTACCAGGTCCTTGGGGTGAGGTTTGTCTTGGTTTTGGCGGCGGATGACCTGGACACACCGAACCCCAGATTCCTACTAACCCCTCATACATTTTTCCTTCTCAGAACTTCCTCTCATTCCTTTCATTAAAAAGACCCCCTACACAGCATCCCCAAAGATTACAAGGCTCTTTTGTAAAAAAAAAAAATCATTGTCGTTGAAAACCTTCCCTCCAAATTCTAATTATCTGATCAAAACCTAATAGCAAATCATCTCCTACTGATGAGGATGAATCTTACTTCATCTCTTAAATTTATATTTATTTGATGTTTATTCTTAAAATGCCAAAAATAATATAGTAATTAAATAAATATTAAAAAATCGCAAGGATGAAAATAATTATCGTGTAAAGATTTAAGTAACTTTGCAAGCAGATTTGTAGATTTTCAAGTAACTCCCGATATAGTTTGGGGAAAGGTGCGAAAAAAAAAAAAAGTGTAAAACTCCCATTATTGTCCATATTATTTCCTTGAGTTAGGATACCTTCAGTTTACAGTCTGATACGCTGTACACGTACGTCCTTATTTTCCAAGCAATGTTTATTTAATTTGCCATTAATGTGATTACTCTCCATCATAAACAATTATCATTTGATAACATTCATTAATATTATAGTGTTCACATCTTAGTAGATCTAAGCTCTGGGTAATTTAAACAAAGTTACCAGCACTGTCATATCCGCCCATAATGATTAATGATAATATATATCTGCTGCTTTCAACATTTCCGTCTAATGAAAGTCTAATCTGTTTTTCATGTTACAGCTTTTTATTGAAGACTCAGTATTAAGGTTGCTGCAAATTGTAACGGCATCACACTCTCAATATTCTGAATGACCTGTAAATTGGTGCTTTTACTTTTTGATTCAACACATTTCAACGAGTTTTTGAACTCGGGGCGTATTTATCATATTGCAGTGAGCTCTTTACATCAAATAAAGTAGTCCAACTTATTACGGTATCTTTAATTGACGAAGAAATTAAATTGGTACATAATATGCTTAGCGAGCTTCCAGGTTTGCAAGGTGTTTTAAGCCGTTGTAACTATCAGGAGTACAGAACACTGCCGGAGATAAGTATAATAAGATTTTGTCAAATTCTTGTACGATTTTTTAAATTTTATTTTTATTTTAGTTTATTAGGGAAATAAACAGTTCTACATATTTTATTAAGATAATTACATATTAAATAGTTGCATGAACCGAAGCGAAGTTTCCGCAAAAATTCATAGTAAGTACATAAATATTAAAAAAAAGAGTCAAACATTAAAGAAAATATAAAGTGGTAGAAAACGAAAGAAATAATATATAAAAATAAATAAAAAAACACAGATTAAAGAATGAATAGATAAACTGAAAATAAACTGTAAACCTATTTAAAAATAATACTTTTTCACATCATAAGATAATGTTCAAGAATGATTAGTCATTTACCAGCGCCCTTGAAGTAATTTTTCACAAAACGGCGCTGTGTATAAATCGTCCAAATGTTATTATTATTATTATTATTAAAAAAAGAGAAAACATCACAATGAGAATGAGAAAAAAACACACAGTAGCGGTAGAGGGTTCGTAATTAACAATTTATTTTAATTTGAGTATTGATAATTGATTTTGTTATTTGGTGGCTATTTTCTCATTCTTTGTAGCAAAATAATTTATTTTTGGAATTAAAAATGTGTTTTGTGTTTATCGTAGCAAACACAATCAATTTGGGAAGCAGATATGGATACCGCCGCCCCGGGAACGATTTATTGGATAACCAACACCTGCCATTAGTCACCATAAGTAGTTTTCTACTTATAGTGACTTGGCAGGGATGCTCGAGGTCATGGTGTGTGGTTTGTCCGGAACTTGGCAGAGGATGCGTCTGCTTACCAACTGTGTGGCAGGCCGGATCGGGAGACTCTCTCGGAACATCACCTTGCACCGCAGTGGGGCCAGAGATTCATATGTCTGTCACTCCTTTTCCTTCCCAGAACTTCTTTTCCTTCTTTTACTAGAATGACTCTCCACGCGGCATCCCCAGATATGACATAGACTTTGAAGGGAATTATTTTCCTCAGGGCTTCCTGTGTCAAGCTAATGTAAAAAAATACATTCCGTTACTTTTAAAACACATTAAAAAAATATTTTTTTATCAAATTGCCTTTTTAATCATGAAAAATCGAACTCTCTCATTGCCTTTATTCTATAATTTATAACACAAATAGATAAAATTGCTCAAATCCATATTAACTATAGAATAAACAACAAATCTCCAAGTGTTAGTAAATGGTATTTGCTAAACATTTAAATTTGTATAATTTTCTTAAAAGAAAGACAAACATTCCCGGGTTGCGAATAACCTGACAATATGTGATAATCTCCTACTACCACCACAATAAGTGGAAAATATTACTTGTGTATTGATGAAGGACTTAGCCAGCCGAGGAATCGAACATGCGACGCATTTGATTTTTAAAAATATTTAGTATGGTTGAGTACTTTCATATCCAAAATTTTTTGTCTAAAAACTTACTTACGTTACTCCACATTATGAATAGGACGGTACTTTTCTTCGTCGTCATAAATATTTATACCATATTGAAGGGAAATGATGTCGGTAACTCTTGTCAACTTAACGTCGTGAGTTGTGATACACATGTTCCATTTCAGATATAACTCATATAAGAGATTAAAAAATCTCCGGCTCATACCGTTAACGGTTTTATCAATAATTTATCGATTTATAAACAATCATAGCAAGCCGTTGTTTAAACTAGGCTAAATACCTCTTGATGTGCCCTAGCCGTGGGTAACTTAAATACCTACACCTTGCATCGAGTAGGCTGTCGGTTGCTCGGAGTATGACCCTAAAACCACTTGCCGATAATTGTCCAAGTCCTGCTTATCTGGTTTTGCTGACCTATAATGTGCAGACTCTCCTAGTATAGAATACTACGGTTTAATATACTCGCTTCTATGTTACCTACAAATTATATAGCTTATTTTGTTACAGTAAGTTTTATCTTTGAATGGATATGTTTTGTTGTAGTTTGTTGTTTCTGCGTTGCAAACGTTTAACTAAAAGGCATTTAACGTGGATTGTTTTGTCTTCCCGCATGTAGAACAAACATGCAATTTCAACAACCTATCCAAAGCGAGATGAGAGATGTAATAATTTTGCTGAAGACGGTTGCTTCTGATATCGATTTAATTAATGTGATGATTCAATTTTTTTATGAGAAAAACTCTCTTTTTATAACTTTTGAAGGTTATTCCCATCAACGTAATATATCATTGAAGAAAAAGATAACGTTGATGGGAATAACCTTCAAAAGTTATAAAAAGAGAGTTTTTCTCATAAAAAAATTGAATATTCATTTAGACTTTCATAAAGTCAATAGTTCCATATGAATAAATTCGGATACATTTATCCGAGACGCTATTCAGGTTACAAACCAATTCTTTGAATGATTGTTTCCAGTAAAAAGAGTAGTTGCCTATAATATGGAAAAAGAACTAGTTGAAGATAATATTAATGATTCTAAATATTTGAAATATGAGATTGACAAATATGACGGTTTGACAGAAGGTGGCAATAGCGAAATTGGAAAACGCGCCGTCGCGGTTAGACGAGAGGTCTGGGTTCGAGTCCCAGTTGCGACCATTGTTTTTTTCTGTTTTTCTGTGTCTTGTTTTCTTTCATATTTTAATTTGGATTATAAGTGTTATCTTCTTCTTCAATGATATAATGTGATGATTGTTCGTCTTAGGATAAATACTAAGGATGGGTTGTTTCAAAAAATTTGACGAATTCGTCAAATATTTGACGTTAATTTTCACGTTCTGTGTAAGTTCTATTCAAGTTCTGTGATGATTTCCGTTTAGTGAAGCAGCTGGCCTACGATGTTAAAAAAACAGAACTCGAAAAGAACTTACACAGAACCTGAAAATTAACTTCAAATATTTGATGAACTCATCAAATATTTGAAGTTAATTTTCACGTTCTGCGTAAGTTCTATTCAAGTTCTGTGATGATTTCAGTTTTGTGAATCAACTGGTCTATAATGATGTAATAATAGAACTTGAATAGAACTTACGCAGAACGTGAAAATTAACTTCAAATATTTGATGAATCCATCAAATTTTTTGAAACAACCCGTCCTAAGTAAATTTACTTTGACAATTGAAGAAAAATAATCATTATGAGTAGAGTTTAAATAGAATAGAAATATAATCATTGTTGAACAGAATAGAACAAAATCATGTTTTTGTAAAAATGTTTTACCCAGAAAGCGCGTTGCTCTCCTGCAAAGCGATCCTTTTTTGACTAAATTTCCAAGAATTGAAGAGCCGCACATAAATGTTATAATTCTTTAGACTATAAAATTGGGAGATAAGGTAATAAAGACGATGGGACATAACAGGCATATTTTTTATCAGCATACATATCTTCTTTCGTATGGTGGGGAGCCAGAGGGCGAAATCCAGGTCTGCGAGATAGTTTAAGGCCTCTGGCGTAGCCCTGTGACTCCCGCCGGAGAATGAATGGAGCGGGCATTCGTAGGCCATGTGTTCGGTGGTCTGCACCGCACTGTATTCACACATTACCGACTCTTTAAGACCTATCTATTCATCATGTGAGCACCACGGTTATGGGAACACCTTATCTTATTGACGGCGGACCAGAATTTACGAGGCAATAATAAACCAGGCTGTCTCTCAGTGGGGTCTTGTACGAGATGGACATTTCCCACGTTGGCCAATTGCCATTCAAGATTCCACCATCTTCTGGTGTGAGAGGTGATCGGAGGAGTCTCTCTCCTTCCACCCAGAAGGGTTTCCGGTACTTCAGGCGGCGTGCCGTATCACACTGTCTTATTACTAACTGTTGTTTGAACCGATTAATCCACTTTACTAGATTTTAGATATGTTATTAAGTCTTATTAAAAATTATATTTATGACATGATATTGTATTCTTGACATTCAAAATAGTGTAGCTTAAAGTAAAAAAAAAAAACGGTAAAGGACTGATAACAGTAAATAAATATTGATTTAAAAAAGCGTTATATTTCAAGCCATTTTTTAAAGCCAGAAAGAAAAATTTAAACGTACGCATTTTATTGTACGTAAAAATATATCGATGCATCGATTGCGAAGCTTCCTTAATTTTATTATATTACAAGCTGGTCCCCGGCATGCGTTGCAATGCCATTCATAGAAATAAATTGATTCTCTCTGCATGTCCTTTCCCGTGCAGTCCCCGTCCACCTTTACCACCTTCCCCCTCCCTCGTCTCTTCCCTCTCCGCGAACCCAATTCCCCCGTTCCCCTTCCCCCTGCCTTTTCTCCCTGCGGCTAAAATATATGAAATACACACATTTTCATTTACACAAATTTCAAAACGCCAGAGCTTACAATTATATATAGCCTATATGTTATTCTGATGTATGAGCTATATAGCTTTTACCCGCGGCTTCGCTCGCATGGTATTTGAGGGAAATTACTTTAGCAATTAGCATTACATAATGTCCTTTCCAGTGCATCCCCGTTCCCTTCCAACTTCACCACCTCCCCCCTCCCTATTCTCTTCACTCTAGGCGAATCCCATCTTTCCCCTGCCTTTCCTCCCTACCGCTAAAATATATGAAATACAAACATTTTCATTTATACAAATTTCATAACGCCAGAGCTCACCATTATATATAGCCTATGTTACTCTTTGATAAAGCTTTCTATTGGTGAAAGAATTAAAAAAAAAAACGGTTTAGTGGTTTAGGCGTAAAAGCGTAACAAACAAACACACGCACTTTCGCACTTATAGTATTAGTATAGATGTAAAATACACTGGACTTTTTTCCGATCTAAAGTTATTTTGTGTTTATAAAATGCTTAATTTAATGAGAATTTTTAATATTCTAAGAAAATAATGCACATTTGACTAAAACGTGGCAGTTTGAACGAGTGCCCCTCACAAATACGGACTTATCTAACTGTTTGTTTGGTTTGAACTTACCATGACACTTGATCTTTTTATCAGTCGATTACTCAGAAAGCCCACAAACGGTGTCGCAAAGGCACATCAGACGGTCGTAAAGAATAAGTGAGTTCCATAAAACCACACTGCAGATATACGTCAATCCTGAATCGATACAGTCAATAGGTGCCCAAGCACAACCGATACTCTTGATAGCGGTAAATATAGCCCACTGACTCCGTTTAAATGCTGGAAAAGTAAAAAAAAAACGTTGAGATGCCGGATAGAAAGACCGAGCCAATATGAACACACAGTCACGCTCATATAAACCGCAGACGCTTTGCTAAAAAGGACAAAATTATTACACATGTACACCGGTGCAAAGCACCAAGCTCACCTTCTATAACTTTTTACTAGCGTCTTACGAAGGTTGCAATTTAGCAAATCTATCGATTTTCTGACACCTCATCATTAGTTTTTTTCATTTGCATGGTGTTGCAAGTGTTGTGGTGTTAATGATTTCTTCCTTTTAGATGTTCCTAGGTATGGCTTGTTCGTGTTCATCTCTTCGGTCAATATATCGATGCATTGAATGAGTGGAGAATTAGCACGTTTTCTAACTGTCCGATCGTTTGCTCCGATTATAAAGTGATTACTATGAAACCTTTCTAGGAGTAGAATTCCTTTGAAAGGCAAAACAGCTATCAAGCGTAACAGATCTTATTTGTTTTTAATAACTGTAGACCAACGTAATTATTCAAGTACCCGAATAAAATCCATAGATTCCGATAACGAAGGTAAAAATCAATATATGTAAAAGGATCAGTTGAAGTTTTGAAACAATATACGAGTACTTTCGGTCATAAATTGTAATTGGTTTTGGTTAATTAAAATATTCATTATCAATTTTTTATGAGAAAAACTCTCTTTTAATAACTTTTGAAGGTTATTCCCATCAACGTAATATATCATTGAAGAAGAAGATAACACTTATAATCTAAATGAAAATATGAAAGAAAACAAGACACAGAAAAACAGAAAAAAAAAACAATGGTCGCAACTGGGACACGAACCCAGACCTCTCGTCTTACCGGGACGGCGCGTTTTCCAATTTCGCTATTGCCACCTTCTGTCAAACCGTCATATTTGTCAATCTCATATTTCAAATATTTAGAATCATTAATATTATCTTCAACTAGTTCTTTTTTCCATATTATAGGCAACTACTCTTTTTATTGGAAACAATCATTCAAAGAATTGGTTTGTAACCTGAATAGCGTCTCGGATAAATGTATCCGAATTTATTCATATGGAACTATTGACTTTATGAAAGTCTAAATGAATATTCAATTTTTTATGAGAAAAACTCTCTTTTAATAACTTTTGAAGGTTATTCCCATCAACGTAATATATCATTGAAGAAGAAGATAACACTTATAATCTAAATGAAAATATGAAAGAAAACAAGACACAGAAAAACAGAAAAAAACAATGGTCGCAACTGGGACACGAACCCAGACCTCTCGTCTTACCGGGACGGCGCGTTTTCCAATTTCGCTATTGCCACCTTCTCTCAAACCGTCATATTTGTCAATCTCATATTTCAAATATTTAGTTGCGACCATTGTTTTTTTCTGTTTTTCTGTGTCTTGTTTTCTTTCATATTTTCATTTAGATTATAAGTGTTATCTTCTTCTTCAATGATATTCATTATCACTTTAAGGTGTAAAGCAGACAGTGTCCATTTACTGTAATACTACACATGAACAGTATAAAAATAAAATAATCCATAAGTTTAGTAGTACAGCCTAATATTTAAAAAAAAATATTACTTGAATCATTAAGAGAAATATTGTTTAAATGTTTCTTGAAACCTTTCAGGTTTACGTTGAACATATTAAAGGACGTGTTGTTTAGCCCCACCATAACCTGTTGTTGTGTTATGTTGAGCCAGTACATCTGTTCTGCCACGTGGTATGTGGTATCACACCGCGGTGCCGCTAATTTACGTAGTTGTTGGTAAAACAACTCAGATTTCATCATCATCATCTTCATCCCCTTACCCTATTCGGGTCGGGGACCCATTGCATCGACAAGGCTCCTCCGTACGTCCCTGTCTTGTGCTGACTGTTCGGCCTCCGTCCATGGCAGTCCCATCCTCTCCTCACACATTTTCTGGAGTTGCCTCGCCCAGCTGTGTCTGGAGCGGCCCACTGGACGTCTTCCCTCTGGAATCGCACTTAGTATCTTCCTCGGAATTCGGTCATCAGACATTCTTAGTACATGCCCAAGCCACCTCAGTTGCGATTTTTCTATGAAGAGTAGCGGTGGTTCAATGTTTAGATCGTCTTGGATCGTCAAGTCAGATTTATTCACCCTGCTGATGCAGGTCTGGAGGACATAAGAAAGAAATAAAATGATATATTTTGGAAATTTGGGATCCTACATAGTTGGATTGCGGACTTTCTCAAGAGAAGAACAATTCAAACCGTAGTTGTCTGAATCCTCCTCGTGAATCTTTCTCTACGCACCAAATCAATGCGGGGGTGCCACAAGGTTCTGTGTTGTCACCAACCCTGTTTTTGATGCTCATCTTTTGAAGAGGTCTCCATGGCTTCCGTAGTCATGGGGTAAGGCATTCGACTAGCAATCCGAAAGTCGCGGGTTCAATTCCTGGCATCTTTTATTTGATTAGTATGTGTTACTTTACAATTAATTATTTGAAAATAATAGCATATTTGTGGCACATTCCCACCTTTTTTTAGGGTGAAAGATACTCCCAGTGTCGCCCTGGTGCGAGACCACCATTCAGAATTGAAACTTTGCTTAAAATAACTTTAGACGTGTTTGGTGACAACAATTGAAATATAATGGATGTGCTATCGGCAGTTTTTACTGGGTGCGACTGTATTTCCTAGCGTCGCCGATATATATATATATTTTTTTACAGTTAATACCGCACAAGAGTCCCAACTGCTCCCGTCTGGAGCCAGTGAGACTATGGCATCCCCAATCGGGGTATGTTGTGAGGCTGAAGGTAGAGGGGAGGGGAAGGAGATAGAGAAGAGGAATGTGGTTAAGTACCTGGCTATTCAGATCTGGTCACTAAACACGGCTAAAGCCATTTTCAAGCAACGTTTCAATTCTGAATGGTGGTCTTACACCAGGGCGATACTGATAGTATCTTCCACTCTGGAACGTGCCGCAAATATACTATATATAATTTTAAATGAATAAATTGTGAAATAACACAAATAAAATTTATTTGCGCACGCCGGGTTCGAACCCGCGACCTTCGGATTGTGAGTCCAGAGTCCGGAGTCCAGAGTCCAGAGTCCAGAGTCTCGGGACCACGGAGGCCTTCAAGTTAACCGATACTACCGCACTCCTTCAAAAAATTAACTAAACGAACGAATTCTTTCTGTATTCAAACAACGCCGGTGCGATGCCGGTCTCAGTGACTCCAGGCGGTTGGGAGCAGTTGGGACGCTTGTGCGGTAGTCACATTAAAAAAATTAATAACACAGATCATGATGTTGCCCCTTGAAGTAATTGTTTGATACAAATAGCTTTGCATTTTCATGATATTATTATGCACCCCGATGAATACAGGGCCGGACGGTATGAGAAGGAATGAAAAGATATTTTTCGGTAATTTAGAAATAAATAATAATAATTAAAGGTGTAAAAAAAAAATTTGTCGTATTTTTATAATATTATATTTATTTACTCACTAAAATATGTACAGTGCCTACGATAACATATTATTATTACAAACAAAATATTATTTATCCTTATTTAAACCTAATTGATAAATTTCATATTTTAATGTGAAAAATTTGTAAAAACAAATAATCTCCAAAAGTTTGTTCTACTGAAAAAGCTTTTTCGGTTTTCAAAAAATCTTGTGCTTTTTTTAATTAGAAGAAATAATACATTTTCATATACATATTATAAAATGTACACAATTTGAGTATTTTTTACACTTTCAAAGTAAAGCAATATTTTTTTAAGAAAAATCAGAATATACAAATATAATATCACAAACAGATTTCTTATGAAGGTTTTTCATAATATCGCATACATAAATATTTTTCTACGAGCAAAATATTATTTTAAGAAATTAACATTTATAGCCTTTTTACTTCAATAGAGAGCGGTAATAAGAAATGGCAGTTTTTTATTGGTTAGCGTAAAAAGTGGAATTCTTGGTAGAATTATGTGTAAAGAAACATTAGAACATCTGTTTTTTCTATACAACTTCATAGAATACATAATAGATTTATTTAACCCCTCAAGCCCCTGGGTAAACCCTGTCACAAGTTCAGAAAATTTCCGCTTTATAATAAAATCCAAATTAATTAAATTTTTCTGAATTTATCGGTAAGTTAAAAACTGTTTTTAAAAAATGACAAAATACGCTTTCTAATTTTATTATTAGAAAAAACATTCAATTTTTGAAATTTAAAAATTTTGATTTTTGAAAAATTTTTAAAATGGCTCACCTTACATTTTTCTGACTAAAATATAAGGCGCCGTATCCCCGCTCAAAAAGAAGAAGAGAGCGCTCTAATATTTAAAACGATAAAATTGAAGCGAAAGTTGTGAAAATGTTTAATATTGACTCGTTTAAGATAGAGCAAAAATCTCGTAGGGAACATCTAAAAGAGCATTTAAAGAAACACTGCAATTTTTTTTTACATATAACTTCTAAAATAAGTGAAATGAACGTGTTCCTAATAATTTTCTGAGCAAACCTTGCGATTTTTTTCTATCGAGGAAATTGCATATAATTTGCGTTTCTGTGTGTAAATCGTCTAGATATTATTTTAAAAATTTTTTTGAGCTTAAAAACTTTAACTTTTTAAGGGAGAAATCGGTAGAAATTGGGATGGCGGTGGCTTGAAAAAAAAACACATGCAATTAGGTCGTCTCACTTTTTGTCGTCTCATACAATATAATGAATAAAAAATTTACAACATTTTATAATTTTTTCTTTAATTGCGGTCGGAAACTTAGGATTCATATATGTGAATATTTTAATTTTTCTGTGGTTAACTTCTAAATTCGAATATAAAGCGCGGTGTTTTCTCTTTCTAACACCTTATAGATTATATATCTCACCATGACAGAAAGGAAGACACAATGATTTTTATGAGACCAATGTGAGCTATTCACAAAAACGAACATATCAACTTGAGGGGTTAAAGGAAAAAATGAAGAAATATAATAAATAAACCATTTTTAAAATAACATGTACTTACAACACTTTAAAAATATTTCATCTAAATTACGCAAAAATGAAGTTATAACAATAATTTATTGGTGAAAAAGAAATTAATTTTAAAGTGATTTTAAGTTACTTAAATAACTAATTTAATGATGAAATTCGAATAAAGAACATTTAAGGTATTTCATTCTTTATTTGATTTTGCTGGTCGTGATCAGGTTTGCCAACTATTAAATATTTAAATTTCTACTTTAATTAATTCGTTATTTTTAACCTCTTGAAAGCCAGTGTTGAATATTTTAACCTTCTGCTCAGGCGGTGGTTAAAATATTAACCACTAGCTAAAATCAGGGTACATTGATAACTTTAGTTTATCTTCTTTTGGCAGGGGGCGCCTGTGTGTGTTGCATGCATCCCTCTACGTTTTCTGGCCAATCACAGACGTTCTCGTTGGGGTTGAAGACGAGGTTAGCAGGACATGGCATGTGGTGCTTTCTCTCTCCCTCGCACATAAAGTACTGCGTGCAGTCGGCTCTGTCTTTGTGGTAAGAAATGTGACCGTCTTCCTCGTCGCAGACAACTTCGTTGGCTAAAAAAAAACACAACAAATATAGTAACACGTGGTACTTATGTAACTAAAACGGCACGTCGTGCCTTATTTGTCGAAAAACATTTTCAAATGAACCACCTCCCCATGCTATTATACCATACTCAATAACAAAAAGCGTTGGCTCCGCCTAGTGCAACAAGTGTGATGATTAATGTAATGTACTTTTTCGGTTGTTTGCTTATTTACGGCTTATAAACGAAAACTTAAGGAAGAAGAATGCTACTTGAAAATAATATTATCTAATAAATAAATAAACAATGCTACTTGAAAATAATGAATCGGTAAATGATTTTACCGAAGCTTTCCATATTTTCTACATGCAAAGTTAACACGAAAATAGTACGCTGTACGATGGTACACAATGCAATGCTGTCCGAAACGTTGGCTAAAAAAAGAGGTGGCGCAACACGGCATAATACTCCAAAAATAAATTATAACCAATTAGAAGGTGGTTTCATAGTCAAGCGTCACAATCTTAAGCCTATAACGACCATTATTACGAGTTTTACAGTAAAGTAAAGTGATATTTAACTTACGATCTTTAGTAGTGTATTGTCCACTCGGGTTGTAGTTCTCGAAGGGTCCATCAAACTCCAATTTGACCTTGTATCCTTCCAGTTCCTGTTTCATGGCGCTGATGAGCGGGTATTTTCCGGTTCCGCAAGAGCCCCGGAAGTCATCCATGTCGATGGACCAGATCATGATTCCTCCAAAGCCTTCTTCCTTCAGCCATGCCATCTGGAGACAAAATAACATGTTAATTATATTGTAAACCAACAAAAATACTCATTTCTGGATCTCATACTTTGGATCTATCTGTGCGTGATTGTTACTCTGGTTCAGTGATCTAAAATTTGGTTTGAATTGGATTTAGAACTGATTATGTTAAGAATTTAGACAAGCAATTGACTACATATCAGACATAATTTGGTAGCTTACTTAATTGATCAAGAAAAAAGTATTTAATTCTATTTTTTTTTTCATATTCTGCAGCAATTATTGTCATTGTTGTGATGTTTTATTTGTATAAGCTTTCAGGTTCACAAATCTACAATAAATAGAAAATTAACAAAAACGCCACTGTTAATTATTAAAAATTGATCAAAATACTGTTGTATTTCACTTAGACAAACAATGACCTGTGACAAGTTCAATAAAATATTAACTGTCTTACATATCGTAATTCTTACTATTCTTCATTAAAGTTTATAAACAGTGAATAATAATGATATTTGTACAATTATTATTAGAGTTAAGTAAGCGATCGAAGTATTTGTAAATCATTAATTTACAACACAAAGTAAATCATAGTAATAGTTATTGATATTAATGGGATACCGATTAATTGTTCAAAACCTCGTTCAATAACGTCAAGGAATAATCAAATTATCTCTGTGTTGTGGAAATTTGTAGAAACTTTATCTCAGAAATGAACCATCTTTAATAAGCAGCTGCTAGACTGCTTGAAAGCTGCGATAAATGAAATCGACGCAGAACCACCTGTAGCATCGCACCTGGCGGCACAGATGTCGTTTTTCCAGGTGAATTGTTTCTAAAGAAAGTTTTCAGTAAAAAAACTACAAGCTAAATAAATTTATTGCTCCTTGTTTTTATATTATTTTTTTCACGAAATTGTAGAATCCACATTATTTTTAATTACAGAATACATGAAACAATAGTTTTTGGAACATTCAACACTAGTTTATATGTTTTACTTTCACCGTTTGCATCACCATTGGAAAATAATTATATATTTCTATTTAAATTATTTGCATTAACTTTCTGTCTTGTCCATTTTCGAAGCAAACAATTAATTATTATTATCATCGATAATTTCATCAATTTGACTCAGTTCACTACTTCTTCAGAACATTCTTCAGAACATTCTTCAGAACATTCTTCAGAACATTCTTCAGAATATTCATCAGAATTGTACCTAAGCATTTAAACAAATATGGACAAAGAACGCTGGACTATATGATACCTAATTGCTTAAATATGTTACCTGTCGAAATTGAAAAATGTACAAATGGTAAAACAAATATTTTGTTGAGAAATTGGCTTGCCGAAAGAAATAATTTGTATTAGACTAACACAAAAATTGTAAAATAAGTTTAAATATATCTCCAAAGTAAAAGTACCCATCGACAAACTGCTAAAAAGTAGTTTATTGGGACTTTTCTTTTTTCTGTATAATATTTTATGTTATGTTGTATTACTTTGTATTTATAATAAATAAATTAAACCTTGAAAAAAAAAAAAAACTTTTTTAAAACACTCGTTATCATCAATTCCAAATGAATTAGATTTGATGTCAACAATGCCTGTTAACTCTAACACATGATTTACCAGTGAATAATAAGTATAGCAAAAATATGTGGTACAAAAAGTACCGAAATAGTAGTAATTACTGCACAAGTGGTAGAACTCACTTTAGTTTTCAGACTCCTCTCATCGTCGAATCCGACCCACTGGTCATCTCTGTAGGCGAAAGGTACTTGCTGTTCATTATCCCAGACAAGGGTGGTATTGTCAACGTGGAGGAAGTCGCAGACCTCGTAGTAGGACATGAATCCAGCCTCGTTGGTATACTTGCCCGGTGTTCCTGTTATAGAGGTGAAATTAATACCTAAGTCGTAAATTAATTAGTTAATCATGCATTTGTGACAAGTGTTTATAATATACAGTAGTGTGATGGAGATTGTGATGTATGAGTGGAGATGGGGTAAGAAAAATTTATATCATTCAGTATAGAAGAAGATGGGAATAAGTCCGGTTGATTGTTTCACAGAATTTTAACAACACGTTCTTTCAAGTTCTAGTTCTGTTGTTATGTATTATCATTATTGACTAATTGTTTCACAAAACTGAAAAAATAGAAGATTTAAAAAGGAACTTTCACAGAACTTTGTAATTCGATAAATAGTTCAAATTCTGTAAAACAAACCGTATTCAATGTTAATTTATTGTTTAAGTGCCGTAACGGTGACAAATCGACATTGATTTCTGGAGTTTAAATATTTTATTTTGAAATAAATTGATAATTCCCTGATTGATTAATGAAATTAAAAATTAAACATTAAAAAAATCTCTCTTATACTATTTGTTCTTCCCTTCTATTAATTGTTGAATACATTTAAAAAAATATTTTTAATAAGACATTGAATAAAAGGAGGAATAATTTTATGAATTTCAAGAGGTAAATTATTTATTTTTAGTACAAATTTGAACCATTTTCATTCTGCTTTTTGAAAATTTTAAGATTTCAGAACTAAGATTAGCTTTTTTGGTAGATGGATGCAAAGCGGATATAGGATTGAATGTATTACTATCATTGGTTTAGTGAACACTGTTCAACTTCTAAACAAAACTTCAAAGAACAGTTTTAAGTCTACGGTTGAAGGATTCCAAATGGAAGAGAATAGATTGAATAATATGTAGGTGATATTTACCTCCTCCGGAGGCTGCTGCTCCGATATCGAACTGCGTGGTGTTGACAAGGTTAAAGGACCTTCCGTAGGTTGGCATTCCAATCATGAGCTTCTCCTTGGGCGCTCCTTGCTTTACCCATTCGCGTGCTGAATAGTCCTGGAGAGAAAAAAATTGTTGAGATTGTAAACTTAAATATTTTTTATTATTCCATATCCTACTTGAGTTGGTGGAAGTGTTTTCTTGTGTTCACCAAACTGCATGACCAACAACCCGCTTACATACTTGCCTACAAGAGTGTAACGTATTTTTTATCATGTCAATGGTTTCAATCTTTCCATGCAACTTGGAACTCAAATAGTGATCTTGTTACAACACATAATCACATTTTTAATATTTAAGTGGGTGTATATTTATACCAACCAACCAATTAAGTATCTAATTTGTGAAATTTTAATATTTGGAAAATATTTTTTGGCTAAGACTAGATGTCATTAATAAAAAATTAATTTTCTTTGTTTCTATCTACCCCATCTGCCGCAAAAAAATCCATTTTTTAAGTTCACCATGGTGAACTTAAAAAATGGATTCAATTTGGGAGGCGGGAATGGGTACCGCCGCCCCGGGAACCTTATTGGATAACCAACACCTCTGCCATAGGTTACCCTAAGTTGTTTGCTACGTTTGGTGATTTAGCAGGGGTGCCCGGGTTCATGGGGTGAGGTTTGTCTAGGTCTTGGAGGCGGATGACCACGACACACTGAACCCCAGATTCCTACCCACCCCTTAAACTCTTTTCCTTCCCAGAATTCTCTTTCCCTTCCTTTTCTTAAAAAACCCTCTACACAGCATCCCCAAAGATGACATAGATCCTGAGGGAAATTATTTTCCTCGGGGCCTCCTGTGTGGAGCTCATGTAAAAAAAAATGGTACCAGTGACTTTAGAGAATTTCATTATTCCACTGAGTTTTGAGGATATCATAGTCCCATTGAGTTCAGGATGTCATAGTCGCACTGAGTTTTGCGGTTATCATAGTTTAACTGAGTTTTATGGATATCAAAACCCTATCAAAAGTCCCACTGATTTTGGAGAATGTCAAGAGTCTCACTGAGTTTTGAGGATGTCGTAATCCCGCTGAGTTTTGAGGATATCATAGTGTCACTGAGTTTTGAAGCTATCATAGTCCCACGGAATTTTGAGGCCATCAGTCCCACTGAGTTTTGAGGATATCAAAGTCCCAATGAGTTGGCAGCGAGACGATTGGTGGTAATTAGTGTATTTACCCCAAATTTTTTTACTTACATAAAAATAGGCAGTTTCAAACGAATTATTTTTTTGACCTGCAGATCAAGATTCAAACATAGCTTATATGCATTCAGTGTGATTTACAATTAGAGTATGTAATATTACGGCTTACGTATGTATGCCTACTCTCATATCTGATATGTTTTATCTTATATCTGAAACTGTACGCCATTTACCTACATAATTTAAAAGTACTCACTACGCATATATTTGCGAAATATTCTTTGAATCGCCTTAACCCATTTTAGTTGTATGGCAGTTAATTACCAATAAGTAGTTTCACTTTGGAAATCAATACGTATCGTTCGGCTTGGTTTCTACGTACTCAATTATTATCAAATCTTAACGACGTTTTATAAAATACAATGCACAATCATTTCACATGATAGCTCCATTGAAAACGTACGTGAGTCTAAGTAAAATGAAGACATGCTCACTAGTGTTTTTTATTAGAACCATTGATGCAAGTTATACAAGATGCACTTACTAAAAACTAATAAGCAATAAATGAAATGGAAAGTAATGTATTAATTTAATGAAAACAAATAATTTTGTAAACATGACTATTTTATTAACATTATCGACATGTTTCAAAAACAATGTTTTCTTCGTCAGGATAAGACACAATGTTAATAATGTAGCGGCGTTTGCAAAGTTATTTGTTTTCATTAAATCAATAATGACACCACAAAGTGTATTTGCGAAGTTTCAAGAAGTAAAAATATATTTTTTTTGATGTGTGGTTGAAGAAAGAAGTCTGTTGCCACCAGATTTACCACCAGTTAGGCCACTTTCTCTAAGTCTTCTCTCATTTCTTCGATCATAATTTCCACGCTACAAAATCATATAAAGCCCTTCCAAATGAAATTTAAAACACCTTTGGGATGAAAAAAGTTTAAAAACAACATCAAAAAGTAAACATGAAGATGAGGCAATTATTAAATTATGAAGCAACACCAACTTAACCTACAGTCAACAAACATGATGATGTTTTTGTTGTGCAAATCAACATACATGAAAATGAGAAATTCATGGTGTGCCCGTACAATAACCTACAGTCCGAATCAGAACGGGAATTTCTAGTGAGGAGGACTGCGAATAAACTACGTTACATTGCATTTTTTAAATAATCATTAATAAAAAATATACAAACCTAAATAGGAGCAATAAATGTCTCGAGAGTCTAGTTTCATTGCAAGTAAACCGATAAACTTTCTTGTAAGAGCTTGCTTGCAATATGTTTTTGAACATTCTATTTAAAACAATATTGATTGTTACGGGCTTGTTTTTTGTGATACATCAATAAATCCCGCGCGTAATAATTCAGTGGTTGTAGCTACTGATACGGCAAACAATAGGTTTGTGAAAGTTTAATTGTGTTAATGTCATTGAATTACAGGCCCTTGGTAGGTCACTTTCTACAATTGTACGACTTAAAAACAAATAGTACGATGAAAGTTTGAACAAAGCGACTGGTGAAGAACGATGACCAGATGGAATCAATAATGATGTACTTAAAGTTTCGTAAATTTCGTTTTAAGTCTAGCATTTTAGTGTAAGAATTATTAAGGTTGGGTTATTTTTAATTGAAAAGGCACAACAAGCCATTCTAAGAAAACAGTGATAGTTTGAACCATGTAGCATAGATGGTTCTAGTGGCAGTAGCTCAAAGTTTATAGAATTCTCCATAGTCCTAGTCACTAGTATTTGTTTGGCCCTCCAATTCAGAACCAAAATCAGTTTCCAGTAGTAGAGACATTTTGAGAGCAGAGTATTCAATTCAATTTATTGTTTTAAAAACATTGCAAAATTGTTCATTTTTATGCGTTTTTAAATACATTTGTCAAAGGGAATTAATTATCTAAAAATAATTCCGGGGTATATCAACCATAATAGTAGTGATAGAGCTTGCCTTTTAAAAACAGCTTCATTGATGCTAAATATGTCGATCTCTTAATATATTAAAACTCTTTTCAAATTAATTTATTATTATATTAGATTTCCGCCACGAAATGGCATTACCAAAAATAGAAATACGTCGATATCTAAATTGATTCTGCTCAACAGCAAGATTGCTCTATTCAGGGGCAAGACTAGGCAAGTTAATCCTGCAGGGTGGGAAAAAGAACAGTATATGCTCTCGCTGGAGGAGATAACCATCGAAAACATAGAAATAAATCCTCTCCATGATAGCCGAGCTATCATCCACGAATCAGTCTGAAGAAATGTGAAGCAATGTGTATGTGTATATCCCTACTGACCCATATATGGTTCATTCCGAGTATTCCCAAAAGAAAGCAGAGACGACTTTAACCCCCAGGTCGTCTCATACACTCAATCCCAATTACAAGTGATTTTAGTCTAAATTAAGACAAAGTGGTTTGTTGTGAAGATTGCATTATTATTTAACGGGAACCGCAACAAAAAATACTTCTATTATCTTATTATATAATTAGTTTAGTCAGATGAGGTAAGAGGGGATGCAGCACAGCTTCTCCAGATAACAAACTAGAAGTCAGCCGCTGAGGACAGGAGGAGTTGGAGGCGAATGTTGCGGGAGGCCAAAGCTCGATATGGGCTGTAGGAGAGAGAGAGAGAGAGAGCGAGTCAAATAGAAAGAGTTGATACTTACAACGGTCAATTTCTTCTGGTAGCTGGTGGCACTCTCCAGGGGGAACAGGGGGCTGTTGTGTCCCACCTGCCTCTCCCATTGCCCGTGGAAGTCGTAAGTCATCACGTTGATGAAGTCCTGGAAGGGCATTACAATTAAAATACTAGCGCAGACCAGTAAAAAAATCACGGAATGTTATAAAATTTTAATATCGATTATTGGGTAACCGAACAACTCAGAATGAAACCAACTCAAAACCACCTCAGAAAAGTCATCAAAAGTGATGAAAAAAAATTTGGTTAAATAGGTTACGTTAGGTTAGGGCTATGGGCTATTTTGAAATTATTTTTTCATAGCTTTTAATGACTTTTTATGGTGTTGAGTTGACTCTATTCTCAGTTGGCATGGAACCCGATTATTAAATGTATTATAAAAAAGTCACGAAATCTGACTTAACTCGTCAAGATTAACCCCAACATACAAAAGAAATACAAAATAAAATAACAATATTTTTTTTTATTAAAAATATCGCTTGTCTGAATTATTGACACACCAGCAAATGACACATAATCTCCTAGCTAATTCGAGCTCATTGAATCAGAGTTACAATCAATCACAGACAGACCCACAACCGAATCTAGTATTTTCGATTTTTTTTTTTAAGAAAAGAGTTTGTATTTTAAACTATATACATTCCGAAATTATTCTTGAATTTTTGCGAAATTCGGAAGATCTCATTTCTAAATTCATTCAACAATGTTTTTCAAAACACGTTTGTTATGCATGGTTACGTTTAAATACGGGCACTGATCGGTCAGTGAGACTTTAGTAGACTGCTCATATTAGGCATCGTGACTTTGATCTAGAAAAATGTTACTGAAATCATAATGAAAATCCATTTATGCCTTGACCATTACTATTTGTTTATGTGAACGGTATAAACTTCTCGAAATGTCGATTACTCCGACTTTACAGGTTCGCAAAAGCGCGACGTTCATTCGCACTGTTCATTACTGTCAACCACGGCTACCATCTTGACAGAATTAACTGAACACGGAACACACAAATAAATTTAAAGACAGATGAAATGCAAAGTAGTCGAGTCCAAATATGACAACTATTGAATAGAAAAAATCTCACCAAGTATTTGGAGATTTCAGGAACGTCGTATCCTGCAGCGATAGCTTCGAATGAGGCAGGGACGGCAGCGGTCAGCATCAGACGAGGCTGGCCTGAGGATTTAGCTTCTCCCTCGAACGCAAGGCGAAGCTCCTTCAGGAGTGAGACAAAAGCGGCACGGTCGTCAGCTCCCCTGGTAAACATTACAATCAAATTAAAATGGGTATCCACGAAGTAGAGTCAGGAGAGATTCAAAAGGGAAACCCCATCGATTCTTGAAAGAGTATCTCCTCATTAACTCTGCCTGAAAAATGGATACTTAAAATTTTTTTTTTTAGATTTTTGTAAATATGTAGGTAGATACCTGTTTTGGCCAACATTATTTAAGTGTAATTGAGTAAGGAATTTAATTAATTTATTTAAAAATATTATTACAATAAATGCGAAAAATATTCAATTGTTTCTGGTGTAAGAATTCTATCAAGGGTTTGGAAAAAATGCAAGAAATTGCTTTAGTCCATTTGCTTAAGTCCACTTGCTTGTCCACTTGAAGTCCATTTACTTAAGTCCATTTGCTTAAGTCCATTTGTCGATCAGAAACCAATTTCATAAAACTATTTCATGATTCTTAAAAATGTTGATAATTACCAAAAGATGGCGTTTTTTTGCAATATTTGAATTTCATAAAATTGAGTTCGTGTTATTTAATTGCTTTTTCATTTATTTATTTTGATTCTTGGATTATTTTACTCCAATTATGACGAAAAATTAATAAATGCATGTTAAGTTAAACAAAAAATATAAGTACCTATGTGAACAGTGTTTTAACAATGCAAATATTTTAGTTAAGATTGTAAAACTTTATTAAAATTGATCTTCATCAAAAGTTATATTCGATATAACATATATCCCGTGACAAACTCTCATATCTCTGTGCTCGGCAGCTCCATCAGACATCCAGATATCTCTATCAGAAGCAGTTAATCAATATCATGAATGAATATATCACCTTGGGTACTCCCAGTCGACGTCCAGTCCATTGAATTGGTAGTCTCGCAGGAAATCTATGGCCTCGTAGACGAATTGATTCATACGGAATACGTTGTTGGTGAGCTCTTTGAAGGGGGTTGAACCGAAAGCCCATCCACCAATAGCCAGTAAAATCTGAAAAAATAATTATTTATTTAGTTGATTCAATATGAAATGTCGATTCAATAAAAATATTTTAAAAAATCATCTCAGTCTTCAATAGTAACAGGAATTTACTTTTCTTGCTTATTGCATTGGATAAACAATAGGTTATTTACTAAATAAAAAACAATAAAATGATAATGAATTTTCGTGAAACGCCTTTTTGGTTTTGGGTTCAAAGATATTAGAGGAAATCTTCAAACTCACCAAAAATGACAAGGTTACCTCTAAAATCATGAACAATTGAATCCTTTAATGGCCTGTATTTTGTATTTTAAATAAAAAATAAAGTATTTAATTAAATGAAGACAATATTAGCGAAACTCCATCGAAAATCTGGAAGAGAATAATCTGTAACAAATAATCCTCTAGGACTCGAGCCCAGGACCTCTCGCTTTCCGGGCAAATGCGCTAACCACCGCGCTAAGGTGTCGATATCCGATTCGGTCATTTTTAACTGTATCATAGTTTGACTAAGAACCACCCACTTTATCTTCATTTTCTTAACGCGTATTTTATTGACTGATATCTTTATGATTGCATGATTCAAACCCGAACTAAATGCTTTGTAGATAGTATCTGTATAAATCTTTATCCATTTTATTTAATATGCGACATCTATTGACTTTACTGCAAGTCTATGAACAAGGCCGCGCAGCTATTTCTTTTAACTATTTCCACTATTTTATAAGTTCTAAAAACATTTCAATTTTCAAAGACCGATGACACCTTTTTGGATATCACCTGGTGAGTTATTGCAAAGATCTCTCCAGTAGTTTATTGATCATCTATTCAGTAAATTTCAAATAATATTTCCAAATCTCTTCGCTGAAAGGCAAAGATGGTCGTTCTAGATTTTATGTTCAAAGGAGTCCACATATTAAGTTTTCCAACTGAAAGTACTAAAAAATATAGTAGTTTTATAAAGGTGCGACATCTATATTAGATCAAAAGGTAGTGTGTTTTATAGTGTCAAACCTCCACATTTAATCCAATAATGTCTGGTTTTGTAATTCATTAAATTAAATAGCTGACAACGTAAGTGTTTGGAAATTAAACTTTAGACGTAAACTTTGATCAATGTTGAGAAAAATCACTTTTTACTTTTCTGTTATAACATCCGTCTTTCTTTTTTTACGTTTGAAGTTCCACACAGGAGTCACTGAGGAAAAAAAATCCCTCCGGGCCTACATCACCTTTGGGGATGCTGTGTTGAGGGTCGTTTTATGGAAATGGGGGAGAGAAAGATCTTGGAAGGTAAAAGAGGGGTGTTTAGGTATCTGAGATCACTGTGTCAAGGAGTGACGGACGTATGAATACATCCCTCCCACCGCGGTTCAAGGCAGTGTTCTGAGAGAATCCGGCTGGAGAGGTTAAAAGGTCTCCCTAAACCAGTCTCTCCTGATCCGGCCAAGCAGTAGGCAGGCAATCGCAACTGCGGCCAAGACCCGAGCGGATCTCACCCCGTGAACCCGGAAACCCTCGCTAAGTCATCAAAAGTGGCGAACCACTTAGGTTGACCTATGGCAGGGGCTTTGGTAATCCATTAAATGTTTCCCGGGGCGGCGAATATGATACCATTTCGATACTAGATTGGTATAATTCTAACGTAAAATGGAATGGAATTCAGGGATGCATAAACTTATTTATTTACAAACTTCGGCGACTTGCAAAAACTTAAAAAAATAGGACATGTAATTGTTTATAATCGTTTGTAAATGTTTATAATCATCGCGTAGGTAATGTAATGTAAAGTATGGTTACCTTCAGATTAGGGTTCTTCTCCCTCAGTGCAATGACCTTGTCGTACATATCAGCGTCCTTGGCGTCACCCTCAGCGAGCTTGTGGTCCTTGAGGGTGGCGAAGGCGTAGATCAGATGGGTGCAAAGGAAAGGGTCGATGTTCTCCGGCAGGAACTTGCCCGAGCCGGGCCTCTTCTGGGACCATGACGTCATGTAGCAGAATACTTGTGGGGGTCGTTCTAAATAAATAAATACAAAAAAAATAGTAAATAAAGATATTTTATCGTGAGGTGACATGGACGTCGGACAGGTGCCCTACTTAGATTTGTTTGTTTTATGATAAAATGCATTTAATAAATACTAATTTTAGGTTTGTTTCTGTATCTCTGTAAAATCTAGTCAATCTGTGATGATTTGATTTGTCAAGATTTCAGAGCCTGCGTCAATGCATTAGTGCAGTGGTTTTCAACTTGTGGTACGCGTTACCCTTTGGGGCACGCGAAGCAAAAACTGAGACGCAATACGTACGCACGAATGTAAGTTTTAAACTCAGTATAGTAACCTACGTGAAATTAACCCAAACTTTGTAAAACTTTGCTCTGCAAACCGAGCTCAAGGGTCAAATTAACTGTATGTTAACATTGTATGATGGATTATACAGGGTGTAACAGGAAATCAGGCTTTTATTTTAACTATTTATCTACAAAAAAAAACCTTTTTTTCCATAAAATTTTTTCAGGTTAAAAAAATTCATCCTCTCAATTCATTCACTTTGTGAGTTTGGAGTTGTGTACAGATAGCATGATTTTTTTTTGCCGAAATAAAGAGACGTGAAGAAAATTTATTTAATTTTGAATGTAATTCCGTCACTAGTTAAAAAGGCCTGCGGTCGTATAAAACTGTGAATAAAATTGCATTAATTGTATTTGTGTTTCTTGATTATTAAATTCATGTAATAAAGAGAGTAATAAAAAATTAGAATGAAAAATGTTTCAGTACACAAGATAGATAAAGGGTACGACGAGGTACAACAAATTTTTAGTAAGAGTCAAGGGGTACGCAGGCTTAAAAAGGTTGAAAACCGCTGTATTAATGCAATTATGTTTTGCAACGCTGCTTTAACAATTAACTAGGCTAGAACTTGTAACCGTTGACATGGTTTAGTTCTCCGTTATTCATAAATGTGTCTATAAAAAAGTATTTTTTCTTGGAATGATGAATGAAGGTTAAATATATGATAAAAATTGTTTTCATAAAAATTATTCACAAACGTTTGTCCATTGGTAATTAATAAGCCCCATTAATTCATTAACTACTTTTAACACTCTTGTAATGTTAACCTTTGAAAATCAAACATTCTTCAACTTTTAATCTTGGTTTGTTAGAAATTCATAAATGGCAGGAATTTATCAATAACTAGCGAGTTACCGACATGCGTTGCACTGCCACTAATAAAGAAATTGTTTCTCACTGCGTATCTTTTCCCATTCGTCCCGTTCCCCTTTTGCCTCCGCTTCCCCTCACGCGTTTCCCCTCCACCTTCCCCGCCTTCCCCTGTCTCAATCCCGCGAACCCGTCTCCCGCGATCCCTTCCCCTCTCCCGCCCTCAATATATTCAGTCCCGGCTTATTCAGATTTTCAAACAGCACGCGTGCCACCTATCGCTTTTTTTTACAAATTTTCATTTTTCATTTATTAAAAATATTAATTTTTGTATATTATAAGAACAATCAATCAAATTTGGTACCTAACATAGGTACCTATTTAAAAAGTATTCGATTATGGTTAGTACGTAGGTGAGTACTTCCAATAAATGTATTAACTTAAAGAGTTTCGAATATTGAATTTTGATTGAACAATATTGTTTTGAAAAATGTCATTCTCAAATTGTGACATTTTTGACAGTTTCGCAAGAGTTTTTGTAATTATTAAAAAACGGGGTGAAAAGAAGGTATTTTGAAAATTTCAAACATTTCCTATAATAAATATAGCAATACATACACAACTCACTAATATACGTATACACATTATATACATATTTATAAGCAAGCATATTTTGATTTTAAATATATACATGGAGTGCAAAAAGGTCAGTTATGCCAACTCAATTTGTATCATTAAAATAAGACCAAAAGTATGTTCAGCATTAAAAAAAATTTCATCGGACGACATTAAAGAACGACAAATCATCAAATTAATATAACTGAGATATTTCATAATACGAAAATGAGACAATTACTTTGAAGATTACAATGAATTACAAAATCTTTCCACAAAAAGCCGCAATACTAAAACGCTCTGTAAGGAGTTCACAACGCACTTAGAAATATTTAAGTATTTCATAATAATAAGGTTGAAATATATTGTTAAAAATTAAAAGCCATTTACGCTGAGATTTCATAACGCCTCTAAAATTAAATACAAGTTGTTGGCTTTCTACGTCCGCTGTTGATCCAAGTCTCAAGATAACTCGTATTAAAAGGTACGGCACGACGAAGCGTGTTAAACATTGAACAATTTTATCTAATTTATACAAAAAATATCAAATTGATACAAGAAACAAACAGACGCATGAGAGAATCCGATGAGAGAGTAGAAAACTTAGATTTAATTGCGTTAACTATTTCTCAGATGTATTATTGTTATTACTTTATAAAATCTACCTACACAGGCTAACCCACTCACAAGCATTAATCAAAGGGCGTTTTTTATCGTAAATATTGTTTTGTGGGTTTGGAAAGTGGGTGTATTCTTGATCAGGTGGCATTTAAAAAATAACTAAGTACTGATACTCACAATTTCATGAGCGTGATCAATTATAGCGTTAATATAACTAAAAAAACTAAGTTGAGTAGGCTAATATTATTAGTAACTATGGCCGAGACCAAATTCAATTGAACATCAAAAACAGCTAATAAATAATATTTATATGTATATAAGCGAAATGTTTTCCCCAAACATTACTGCGTCTTATCCTTTTTTCGACACCATATTCCGGAGTAAAGTCGTCTAAAAACTTTATATTGTTTTTTTTTATTTACCCCGTGTCATAAACAAAGTGAAATAATTTATATTTATTTTTTAACATTAGCTCCACAGAAGAGGCCCCGAGGAAAAAAATCCCTTTAAGAAAGGAGAGGAAATCCTGGGAAGTAAAAATGTATGAAGGATGGGTAGGAATCTGGGGTTCAATATGTTCAGGAGTGACGGACGTATGATCCATTCTTCCCACTGGGGTGCAAGATGGGTCGATAGAGTCCAGCTGGTAAGGTCTAGGTTAGTTCTCCGCCTACCAGCCTCTCCCGATCCGGTTCGCCGTGCACTAGGTAGGCAAAAGGATTCACCGTCAAGACCTGTTAAGATAAACCACGAATTCGGGCACCCCAGTTAAGTCATTAAACGTAGCAAGTCACTTGGGGTGACCTTTGGCAGGGGTTTTGGTTATCCAATAAATGGTTTCCTGAGCGGTGGTACCCTTGCCCGCCTCTCAAATTATAAATAAGTTATGATAAGTTTCATCAATGGAACCTACCAACATACATATTTGTATCTCATTGTTATCAATGAAAATATCGACAGTAAAATAATATAGTTTCTAATAGATACGTTTTTAGATTTTCACGGCCAAAATTATTTTCATTATTTGTTTTTGGGGTGTTATGTCGTGTTAAGCTACCACCTTATTTAGCAAACGTTCCATGCAGCGTTACAGTGTCCATCATCAGGGCAGATGTGTAATTACATATCTGCCCTGATGATGGACATTGTAACGCTGTCCGAAACGTTGGCTAAAAAAGGAGGTAGCGCAACACGGCAAAACACCCCTAAAACAAATAACGAAAATAGTTTCTTTGTACTGGTAATGGAAAAGCTATGTAAAATGTATAAGGCCAGAGCTCACCGTTCAAGAGTTTTGCTGCTTCCGAAAACTTGAATTTAGTTTAACGTAAAAGGTTAACCGGATTTTAAATTGAGGATTGGTTACGAAACGACCACCTGGAAGAGCCTCTATTATCTATACAGTGAATCTGATTGTAAAAGCCTTTCCTTGAATAAAATATGCTTTTAAGCAAAAATCTCTCGAAAGCAGAAGAAACTAAAAGCATTACGGATAAGAAGCAAGAAGCAATTTAAAGATTACATCGGCCTAGAAGTGCTCTTAAAAGAGTTAAGAGGTGGAACAACAACTGTGATATTTTTTTAATGTGCAATTTTGTAAGTTTGAAATTCCGCGTCGTGACACGTTCTAATTAGAAACAGAATGATGTTTTTTTTTATTAACAGCGCGAGTGAAATAAAATAAGGTTAAATTATGCATATTTCTTTTATTTTCAAAATGGGAATGCAATTATTGCATATTCTATAACATCGTTAAGCTTATTAATTTTGGATTTTCACGGCCAAAAGTAATATTGCGATTTTTTTTTGGTTTAGTATGCCTTGTTGTGCTACCTCTTTCTTAAGTTAACGTTTCGGACAGCGTTATGGTGTACATCATCAGGGCGGATGTGTAATAGACTGTGGTGAAGTGTGTGCTTATGTTAAGCCGCCGCTACCCGAATTTCTACCGATTTCTTGCATATCTCCATTGAACATTTGAAGTTTTTAAGCTCTTAAAAAAATATATGTTATTTTTTAAGATAATATCTATACAATCCCTAGGCCGAAACGCAAATTATATGAAATTCCCTCAATAGAAAAAAATCGCAAAGTATGCTCCGAAAATTTTTATTTTCATGCATATCTCTATTATTTAACAAGTTATATGTATGAAAAAAAATCAAGTGTTTCTTTGAAGGTTTTTTAGACAACCCCCACGAGATTTTGCTCTATTCTAAACGAGTCGTGTTTTATTAAACATTTTCACAATTTTCGCTTCAATTTTATCGTTTGAAATATTAGCGTGCTATTTCCAACATTTGTAATAACACATCTCTCCATCTTCTTCTTTTCGAGCAAGGATACGGCGTCTAAATAGAGCGATACAATGTTTCCAGCATCTGAGAGCTAGTAATACATTACGATATACAATGGTTTTGTGCGTTTATTTTTGGTGTAGCTGTCAATTACCGGATACCAAGAACTATTGAGTTAAGTTCCGTCGTCTTTGTTAATATTAATGGGATTTTTGAGAATTTAAAAAGTCTCCATAATTTGGCATGCTTTGTGCATTTTAGGTCTTCCTAGGACTTCAGGAGCAAAACCAAAGTCATGGTAGGTTTAAATTAAATGCTTGGCCGACTGCCGATTTGTCAGGTTTGTCATTTTGACAGCAAGGCATGAGCAAACACTTCACCACTGTCGATTACATCTGCCCTGAAGATGGACACTGTAACGTTGTCCAAAACGTTGGTTTATGAAGGAAGTAGAGCAACACAGCATAAAGCTTCAAAAATAAATCACGATAATCTTTCATCATGTCCAAAGGTCTGCTATTAAGATTGATATTGACGTGGGTTTCTGTTTTTTACCTTCTAATTTTGAGCACGTTAGAAAAGTGTAGTTTTAATGTAATGATTGTATGTAGAATGCTTGTACCTATTTGGTATATACGTCAAAATTGAATGTCAAGACCACAAACCAGGAAATTTTTTCTATTAATAAAACTTGATTATTATTAATTTGTTTGTCTTTTTTTCATACAACGCCATCAATTAATATTACATATATATTAAACATATTTTAACAGCTAAAAACTGAGGACTTTAAGACATTGAGAGATGAGTTTTTATGGTTAAAAAATAATGGGTTCGAATATTAACCGGTTTTTAAAAGAAATATTAATTGCGATAAATGCCCTTTATCAAATAGGAAGGAAAAGTCTTGTGTGATTTGACATTTTGAGTTCAAAAATGACTGCATTTTTTATCTGACGTAATAAAACACATACTGCTGAGTTTGATAAATCACATGTCAGACCAAAGGCACAGCAAACATTACATCATCTCATAAAGGCAAAATGATATTCATTCTTTCAGACAAAATACTAGTTTGTTCATTGATATGATAATATTATACAGGTACACAACAAGTACACATCGATAGGCCACCTTCATTAGTTTTATGTTTTTTAAGTAAATATGTAATACTAACTCTGTTGTTATCTGGTCGTAGACTTATAATAAAGGCGTTTATGCAACTCCCATGAAATACGATTTTCTTTGTTCTGCTATATGCCTATAACATTTTTATTTGCACTACAGATCATTTTATATCCCAGTACATATTCAACCACACGGCTTAACAGATTTTTTAGCACATTCAGGATAACAAGAGGAACGGTGCTATTGAATCAAATTTATGTATTTTTTGTTTTTATGTGAATACGTAATATAGATATATTAAAGTAACATGAAAACTTGTTTGTATACTTAACAATGTGATATATTGTACAGTAAATGAATGATTAATCCTTATTACAATATTTAAATATATAAAAAATATGATATAAAAATCTCGCTTCATTATGTTTGTTCGAGATAAACTCTGAAACTACTAAACCGATTGTGATGAAATTTGGCTAACTGTGTGTAATTTGGTCCAACTTAAAAGATAGAATAGTTTTTGTCTCGATCATTGACCTCAATATTTATTATTGCAAATTAAATGTTTGTTATAGGATAATATTTTTTATTTTTTTTATTTATTTATCTTAAAAATGGTACATATTATAGTATTCTTGATCTTCCAAGCATTTACATGTGGATGAAAGAGGAGTTTACATTTTATATAATATATACAATTAAACAATCACTTGTTTCACATTCTTTGTAATTATTTGTAAGTTCCTTAAGTTTCAAACAGATGTCGGTGTGAATTAATTTATCGACACAAAACTTGGTTATCTAGGTTGGGTAGCCGCGTTGTGTTTCACAGCAACGCGTGGCCGGGTCAGCTAGTTATGTATGTAAACATAATTTAAAAAAACTATTCTGTCGTTACACTACGTGTCGTAGTACGTTTCCGTGTTTTGAATAACCTAGCAATACGTGACAAGACCATAAAAACTTTAACAGTAGCTTGTGCATTAGAGAATTGAGCTCGCGGCGCGAACTGGGTGTGAACCCAATGCTTTGGACCACCGTGCTACAAACCAGTCAGATATATTTTTTTGTTCATCTTATATATTTAGACCAGTCTTTCGATGTCCATCAGCAGGATGATATCGGTCACATCATATAAAATGAGCAAATTATTATTTTGAAACGGAATAAAATATACAAATATCTGGAAAGCAAATTGCAATAGATTAACCAAATAAAATCATAGCTTAAATTAAAGCCGTTTTACAGAAAAACAAACAAACACCTGTGTTGAGTACTTTTAAGGTTTTTAAAGGAAACGGAGTCGTGATCCCGATTCTTGAAGAGATCCTGGTTTAGAAGGAGGAATCTTGTAGATCATGGCTTGGTAAAGTCAGCGAACAACTTTTTCTGATGTGAACAACTGTTCCTGATTCTTATTTTAGATGTTTGCTAGTTCGTGATACGTAGAGTGTATGTCTCTGGTGTTGGTAGCTCAAAGATTTTATAGAGTTTTACTAAATATATTTCTAGTATATACATATTGCCCTCCATGCCCAGAACCGAGGTGGGTTAGGTTTTTAGTGGAAAACATATTTTGAGAGCCTAATAAAGAGGACGTCCTTCATTCACATTTCCGATTATAAGAGTTTCTAGAATAAATGAAGACAGGTGGTTTTGTTGAGAAGAAGCGATATTTATGTCAAGAACCATTCACCACAAGGTTGTGATATCCTATAAGAGGTTTTCGATAGATGGCATTGGTAGTAAATAAAGCTGTCGTTAATGCAGGGATTGAGACTTAATAATAAATACCATTGCAACTACAGGGTCGGGGCTCTGAATTATTTCTGCAACTTGCTAATAAGCCACTCGAGTTGATTGTAATATATTACCAATAAAAGTTCAAAGTGTTTTGCTACTTTTGTTGTTTTGTTTCACTTACTGTTCTTATCGTCCAGCGCAGCCCTGTTCTTGGAGTTGATCCTCTTGTTGGGCTTGCGCACCTTGTTCAGTACCTCCGCGACGCTGATCTTAATGGGCAGGGGCTTGACATCTTCCTCTTCTTCTTCAATGTCCTCGATGGTTCCGGCAACCTTTTCCCAGTCCACATCCTTGGCATCCTTTCCTCGGGAAATTCCACGGAGTTCCTCCCTAGAGATAAGACAAATAATATAATCCATCACATTTGAATAACTGCATTACTGCAATGCATGCGAAAAGTTTAAGAGATTAATCTTAGATGAACAAACTGTTAATTGTGATGTAACCAGATTTAACTTATTTACATATTCTTTACTTTTAAATATGAGAACGGGTCGTTTTAACGACTCGAATGGTTTTTTAAGAAGCGGTGCTAATAATGTCATCTCGTGGGCAAAGCATGGTGTATTCAGGAGAAACAATAAAATTGTTTATGACTGACCTCATGGCACTGATGAGCGGGTATTTAACGCCTCCACCGCATACATCTCCCTTGAAGTCATCCATGTCTACCGTCCAAACCATGGCTCCTCCGAACCCGCCATCCTTGATCCACTTCATTTTGTTCCTGATGGATCTCTCGTCGTCGAAGCCTACCCACTGGTCTCCTTGCACCGCGTAAGGCACTTTCATCTCGTCGTCCCAGACATAGGAAGCGCCGTTCAGGAGCATGTCACAAATCTATTGAAAGATAAAAGCTTTAGAAAATCTTTTTATTTGATAGTTTTTATGGGTTTGGTACCTACTGATGAACGAAAACGAGTAAACAGAACTTGAAAATTTCATCAAATAAAAAAAAATTATGCTCTGTGAAAGATCTAAAGTTCTGTTATGAAAGAATAATAACAGAACTTGAATTTTGGGTTAGAAACTTGATAAATTGTTCAAGTTCTGTGAAACAAATCAATTTATAGAACGGAAGTTGAAGTCCATTCAACTTTAAATTTCTATTCTTTTTAAAACCTGTTCTCTCAGATATTTTAAAAGATTCTCTTAAATAGATCATAGAATAAATAGACGAAGAGAAATCTCAGCCTTAGACATCTTTATTGATAATTTTATTGTCATGCAAGGTATCAAATTGTGTACAAAGTAAAGTAGGTATGACGTATTGAAAAAATTTTTTAAATTAAAATTAAAAACAAAATTTTAACTTTTTTCCACTTATTTTACTCTTGATCGTTACCGATTTCAACCTTTTATGACCATCAAAAAGATAAAAAATTATCAAAAGGTATATCATTTTAATGTAATTCTATCACAAATTGTCAGCATCTATCAAAAATGGAAATAGTAGGGTTTTGTTTAGAGTGTTTCTGTTATTATAAGGCAGAAATCTGTATATTATAAAGCAGTTATAACTCTGGCATCATGCGATTTTCACCGCCTTTACGCTGTCGTATTTCAAGTGTATATTCTGCTCGCAACGTCGTTTTTATTATGAGGCATAGAATTTTTTTTTCTTAAATTTTGGCGTGTGCGCCGGCGCATACCTGGCACAGTAGGTGATATTAAGACAAATTATAATAATAAGGTAACATTAAGAAAAAATATTTTTTTTTTACGCCCGTACGTATTCAATACGAATATGAATAAATAGTTTTGTCCATAAACAAACCCAAATCTTTCAAGAAAGGCTAACAAATCCAATTTTGTATCGGTGACTCAATCCAATTTCGTATTTGTTAGCCTTTCCATTATAAAAAAACGTATGACCAACAAGTTCAGAACCGCTTAGGGCATTCTTGTTCTTAAGGTATAAAATACCGTGAACACACCTAGCCACTTGGAATAATTTGTATTAAATTCTCTATGGCGTCCGACTGTCATTTTTCCCGGTATTTGAGCTGTCAAATTGGCAAGCATCGTTATAAATAAACGCAAGTTATGTTTTTTTTATGCATAATTTATTGTTCAAGGAATGTATTTCAGTAAATATAATATACGATAGCACAAAACAAACCGACAAAATATTACGTCAAAGTCAAAATTTTGCGATTTTACGTAGTTTCCTCCCTGACATTTAAAAGGAGAGCATAACTTGCAAAAAAGTCCTAAAATAATTAAATTGGCGCCATCTTTGAATGTGTAGATTGTAACGTATGTTTAAAAAATACAGATATAAAATCACATATTTGACACCTGTATCTGTTTTTTGTGATTTTCCAACAAAACGTTAAAGTAGAATAAGTCGGTTTTGCAAAAATACCCCTCAACAACTGTGTGTGCATAACTAAAAGACTGGTTTTTCTTTTAATAGAGAAATGCTCTTTTAATGCACGTTGTTTAAAACATTTATACATAATATTCAAAGGACACGAATTCCAGCAATCTTGACATTACGAACAAAACTTTGGTATGTGCAATGAGCTCGGTTGGTTGTATGAATACCAGTTATTTGGTCCATTGTGTGCCCTTGGGAATAACGGAACTGGTCAGTTCTACTTATAACTTAGTGATAACTACTTCGAACTACGAATGCTATTAACCTGGGACAACCAACTTTAACATAAATTATTATACCCACTGGGCTTTGGGGACTTTATTAGACAAGTATTACAGGAGTTTCGATTGAGCCACGACTCGCGTAGGAACAGCTTGCACAGTAGTAGCGACAATATTAAAATGAATACATCGTATATTGCTTCTTAATAGCCTGAAAATTAATGAGACGTTTATTCGCTGTTTAAATATATTACAGAAAGTGGGTAAAACTTTAGCGGTGATAACAAATCAACACAAAATATCGCTGCAGGTGTAGCACAATTTTATTTTGTGTAAATGCAATTGTGTTCGGACCGCCATGAAATGATATTTTCAATGTGTTTTTAATTAAAATGTTTGCCGGTGCCGATTGAGGGTCCATATTTTAAGTGTTCCTCGTATAATAAGACATTTTTATTTATTTTTTATTCTTCATCATAATCACCCGCTAAACTGCCAAAGCAGTTTGTCAGCAGGTCAATTTAATAATATTAAATATAACACTAAAGCATACACGTATGACGAGAAACCACAAGAAATCGATATAGAAGAATAACGATAGACAGACAGAAAAACATACATAGGCAACATACTCAAAGGCATTCACACACACACACACACATTCACACTCAAAGGCATACAACATATTAATCACACTCATAGACTCATTTATACATAAGATTACATGCATACGATCTATGGATTTAATTTATGTGTTGGAAAAAATAAATAAAATATTAAAATATTTATCGACCGCCAAATGGGAAAATAATATATAGGTACACGTATATTTGCGTGCCTTGACAACTTGAGAGTGGTGCGGTAGTGAGCGAAGGGGGTACGGTGTTTCGCTCACCGAGCCATAATGCTCGGTTGTCAGCCGTCGCCGGGGGCTGTCTGCGGCCCGCAATGTACGTATCTCGCGTTTTATGCGGGATTTTCTAGCACCGTAAGGGAAGGGTTAACTTAACACATCAATGCATACATACATAATGATTGTGAAGATAGTTCTATATTTTCTAACTATGCTTTATATGTAAAAGCCCCGAAAAAGGGCGATTATTAATAAATAAAATAAAAAAAATCAATTTTGCATATTCGATATAACTGGCGAACACTTCTCAAAATAGCATTCCATAAAAACAACGTTTTTTATTAATATGATACTTCACGTAGACCCACAAACCACCGTTGTTTTGTTTTAATAACTTCGGATAAGTGTTTTTAATGTTTTGTTTTGAGTGGGAGTTATTAACTCACCGCACATACTAATAATAATCTCACTTCACAGTTGTTGGTGTGCAAAAATCGTGTTAGTCGAGTTAGACAAATATCTTAAGCTCTGATGTGGGCATGAGATAAGAACTCGTATAATAGAGTAATTATAATAGGCTGACGCATAGTGCGGTTTTAACTTCCAGGGCTAATACATAAGGGTTCGCATTAATAAATCAAATAGGACTCCAGCGTCCGGGATTTATGGGCATCGAATTTGGAAATATCCCTCCCTCATTAAAAAAAATTATACCTCCATATTTTAATATGGAGACGTACAAACTGCTTATAGTGTTAGAAATCCATTGAATGCACCTATTCTTAACCGTTTATCCCGTATTTTTAGGATTAAAAAAATAAATATATAATATATTTATGAACGCACGCGTTCTGCTTAATGTTTTCTTTAAAATTGGCGTACGTAGTACCTAGCTTAGTTGATAATCACAATTTTAAATTTAAATTCCAACACGTATTTTATAATATGTAACATATGAGTTTGTAAGAAAAATTATTTCAGTTCGCGAAATGTCAATATCATATAATTCAGAAGAGATCTATTAAAACGCATCTCTTGTTAAAACGTGAAAATACTAAGTTGTCTTTGTGATTATTTGAAGTATACAACGCGCGGGAAACTTTTGAAATAATTCCATTGAATGTTTTTAAATACCTCTTTAAATTGGCTACATTTTGGCTTTCAAACGTGTGTTTGCAAATGCAAATTGTACAAAATGTGACCAAAAACGCTCAAATGATTAGAATTTTAAAACTTTGTAGTCACTTTACAATACGCTGTGCAAACTTGATAAATTCTACACATCCAAATTACCGTTTTTCTTCTGGCACGGAAAACGAATACTCTTGAAACGTTGGAGATAAATAATAATAACATTTTTTTATTTTAATTATAAAACATTGTTATTAAAGTTATTTTTATAATATGAAAAAAATAGTCACGCAAAGCTGCCACAAGGCAGTTTACACGCAGGTTTGACCATTTTTTGTAAACTTAATAAATATAACACGTAATAAAACACGGAAACTTTAGTTAAATTTAATATTACGAAAATGTCTATTTCCAATGCATTGGTCAATCTTTTCTTCTTCTTTTGTTTGTCCTCTCCCTTCGGAAATTGTCTACAATTAAGTTACAGTTACTTCAATTATCATGTTCCTACTATTCTTCCCCTGGATTAGCGTTTGGGTAAATTATGTAGATATTTCAATTTCTAACACACTTAGACGAGTTCATTTTAATAACCTTTTTAATTCCTCTGAGTATCAGTTTGATAAATTTAATTTCAATTTTCCCATAATTTGTTATTCCATAATTTTTGCTGTTTATCGAAAACATTTCGCTTTTACACATTAAAGATAAAGCCTCGCGAAATAATGCTAAATCACACAAAATCATGTGTTTTTGGTTTGAAAATTTGATCGCTTAGGTATATTATAGATGCTTCAATTAAATACTGCGAGTAGAACAGCCTTGGAAAATATTGAGTAATTTTATAATAAGTCTATTTGTAAGTCTGGAAAAAATAAAGTATCAAGCCTATTAAAAATACTTTAAAGTGACAAAATCTCCTACCATAGTCCATCAGATACCAAGTGCATTTCAAACGGGGAAGAACGTTCTTCCCCGTTTGAAATTTCGGCAGTGCACTTGGTATCTGTTTGACTATAGTGAATCCATTTTTGGATAAAGTTTCATAATGTGGCAAACTAATTTTGTTACAAAATAATCTGAAAGCATTTTAATATTTTTGCCTGAATTTCACAAAATAAAATAAGACATTAATTTTGGCGATATTTTTTTCCAGTGCATAAAAAGAGGAGTTGCCCAACTCCGAATATCATCTTTATAACATCTGCAGAAGGGCCGATAGCTTTTTGCTAAGTCTTTTAGTCTTCTCTCGAATTCGGGGGTGTAAGGACGTCTCTAAATTCCGTGTTGTTTTGTTCCGTACAGACGATTTTAAATATTCTTTCTATTATAATAAATAATGCGTAAAAAAGGAGTTAATATTTTTTACAGACCTTTACGAAATCAACATATGAAAAACAACTCTCAAATACCTTCTCCAACCTTTCCAAAAACTTTTTCTGAAGAATTTTTAAATCCCTCCCAAAAAGAGGCGTCGATTCCGTTGTCAAATTTCTCCAGGACAAGTGGATCCCTTTAACCCAAAAGAAAAAAAAACTCACTAAGTTGAGAATCTCACATTGATGATATTCTTATAATACACAACTATCAAAATATTGTACATAGTTTTGTTTAAGGAGCGATACTAGTAACCTCACCTCGTGGGTAAAGCATAGCTAATTTAGCATCCTTGGTGTTGGCACTTGGAACACTTAAAGAACCCCACCTACCTTAGGAATAATTTGCACAACAATTGTAGGGTCAGAGTAGACTTACCTCGTAGTAGGCCAAGAAGCCAGCCTCCTTGGTGTATTCGCCCGCCTTCCCGCCTCCGCTGGCCGGGGAGTTCACCTTGTACACGCTCGGGTTGGACAGTGTGAAAGTCCTTCCGTATGTCGGCATTCCTGCAAGGCAACAACAAATTACAATATTATTTATTGTCTGGCATGCGGCACGCGTCATTCACTCACAATTACACTTCAAATAGGCAACTTGTCAATAAAATTTTTCAATCTCATAATTTAAGCTGCAACAAATGTTTATTTAGACCTTAGAGATACAATTAGAGGTGCTACGCCGTCAAAATGATTTATTTAGACCCAGTTTTTTATTAGAAATTGAAATGTAACATTGTCATTCAGCGCCATTTTTTTTTTTTTTAACTTGATTATGGGTGCATTTCAGCCTTCTATCAAATTGTAATAAACTGAAAGCTTGACAACATTTGATGAATTTTCACTGACTTAGTATTTCTATATAAAATTCAACATGATTTAGTTGATAGTCTGGTATTGCCTGAATTGATAAGCTTCCGGATTTTACAACGTAATACAAGAAGTCAGGATTTATTTCAGTGCAGAAATTCTGGGACTAACTACCATATGTATTCCTCTTTACCCAGAATACTAATGGAAGGAAACAATTACACCAAGTCCGTGGACATCTTCATTTTATCTTTAAACAAATATAAAATATTGTTACTGAGGCAGTTCAGTTATGTACAAAAAATATTGTATTTATTACCATTCATATGTAAAAGCCCTGAAAAAGGGCGTTATCAATAAATAAATAAATAAATAAATGATAGACGTCCTCTTCTACTCATCACAATTTGTTCAAAACGGAATCGGCAATATTAACTGGGCTCTTACTGTCGAAAAAACAAAATAGCGCCGAATGACCATTTGATGGCAACATATCTATACTATAATATTATGAATACGAAAGTGAGTGTGTTTGTTTGTTACGCTTTCACACCTAAACCACTAAACCAATTTTAAAAATTCTTTCACCAATAAAAAGCTACAGTAAAAAAACTACAGCAAGTAGCATAGGCTACAAAGCTACATTAAAACTACAGCAAGTAACATAGGCTGTATATAATGGTAAGCCCTGGCGTTATGAAATTTATCTAAATGAAAAAGTGTGTATTTCATGTACATTAGCAGAAGGGAGGAAAGGCAGGGGGAAGGTGGGGTTTGCGGAGAGGGAAGAAACGAGGGAGGAGGAAGGCGGGGAAGGTGGAAGGGAACGGCATGGCATTGCAACACATGCAGGGTGTATACAAATACATATGTTTGTGTTTCTAACGCATGCGCAAAGCATAACTAGTATAAACCAATATGTGTATTGGGAAAACCTCTAAAATTAGAAAAATAATTCCAGACCAGCGAAATAGGCTAAGAAAGAGTAACGTTACATGTCGCCTCTTGATACGGAAATACTAGTTAGTACTTGAATAAGAAACAAGTTTGGTCTTAGAGCCTTTCAAGGGCGCCAATAGATATGTTATGACTTGGTCCTTGCCATAGTGAAAATAATAATGTTATTCATAGTCGATGAACCAATGCATGTTGCCTACTAGACATGACTCATGTAGAGAATGGAACCAATAGTGTTATTAATTTGATCTATTATTTATGTTGCCATTGCAGTCTGTGAAGTATGGTAATATTGGGTTTGATATTGACTGGTCGGCTGACATATTGCCAATACGATCAAAGGACCAGGAAATGTTTGTTACAATGACGCCATGTTTAATCACGTTAGTACTATGCAATATTAGTAATTATTACCATATTCAACTGGTTTATGTGCTTTATTCGAGTGGGTTTAGGTGGGTATCTATTAATAGTTTAATTATATATAATCAAATTAAACTTATTGTGCAGTTTGACGCTGTTGCCAAGGGATCTTTTTATCAACTGTTAAATATATTGAAGGTTAACCATTATCATAAATATATTAGTTTTTTTTAAATTTATTACATTCCTGTACAGTAATGGCAGTGAGTCGTGTAAATGGACACATATTATGTATTTTGTCTATTGCTTTAAGTAAAGATAAAGCTCATTTTGGAAGATTTGCTTATTTTTCAATTTTCCTTTCTGTATAATTGAATTATCAATATCACCATAAGTTCTACAAAGTAGAGAAATGAGAATAATACTTGAGCGAAAAAGATTTTCAAAAGTAACTAAAATGTTAAAGGAACTAAATTGGCTAACAGTGAAACAGATGCTGACCCCGAACGAGATGATATTTTTACGAAAAACAATAAACAACCTGGTTCCAAAATACTTTTCATACTTTCTTTTTATTTTTACCAAAAAATATTTCTAAACTTTTAACACTTGTCCGGTGAAATAGGCGCAATTGTAAATTTTGCATTTTAAGAATGTCGTAACTTTGTAATGATCTGAAATTTCGTGACATCTCCGCCTTTTTTCAGTTCAATTATATTATCCAAATTAAAAAAAAAAAAAAAATGTATTCACTCTAGATATAATGGGTAGAGTTGTTTTTCGGTTGCAATTCTGCCGTCGTATAATTTATAATTTGCAAGGATTTTTTTTTTATTGTTTATTGTGTTCTCTTTGATACTGTTATACCTAGAGCACCTACAGTCTTAAGTCATTTCCATTTCTTGTCTCAGCAGATACAATAGCACTGAGATACACTAAGATTTTCATACAAAATTTATGAAGGCACGATTTAGCCTTTTAACGGCACGATTTAGCCGATTTAACCTAGTCATTGTCATTGGCAAACAATATATAAGTATTAAAAAAAAAAAACAAAACAGGTCGGTACCAGCTTTAGGTGCACTTGTAATGGACTGTATATACTAAAAACTAATCAAGACGAAAAAATGTTTGCTGGAATTGGGTGATAATATGTGTAGGAAAAACAAGGTATGCAAGGAAAAGGGATAACCTATCACTTACCACTGTATCTCTGCGAAGGAGCATACGATACAACCATAGTTATATACTTCCACCGCGGTACCTTGAAGTAATTATCGCCACAATAAAACGTAAATTCCTTTTTTTTAGTTAAAAATGAGATTGTGAAAAACAAAAAAATCACCAACAACTTGCTTCCGAGGAAGTCCCAGGATCTTCTCGTTTTCAAAACAAATGCATACGAATTTTCACTATTTTTTCTTGCCATTGTTCCAAATTTTAAATCTTTTTAAGCAAGATGATGGTTAGGGAGAGGTTGGAAATGGATAAATGACACCCTGATAGGAATTAAGCATATTATCATTTCAAAAGAAAACATTAGCTATACATAGTAATAATAAGGATAGGTGTTGCAAAAAATTGGTAAATTTCATAATATATTTTAAGTTTTTACGTTCTGTGAAAGTTTTATTCAAGTTCTGTGATTATTTCAGTTTTATGAAGCAACTGGCCTATAATTATATAATAACAGAACTTGAATAGAACTTATACAGAACGTGAAAATTAACTTAAAATATTTGATGAATTTTTTTGAAACAACTCTTCCTAAGATTGTTTAAATTAGCATTTAGTGTTGATGTGAACTGACCAATGATGAGCTTCTCTTTGGGCGCGCCCATCTTGACCCAGAGGTTGGTGGCGTGGTCCACAGACAGCTGCTTCCTCCACTCGGAGTCGGAGGAGGGCGAGTACAGCGGCGCATTGTGACCAGTCTCGCGCTCCCACTTGCCGTGGAAGTCGTACGCCATCACGTTTATAAAGTCCAGGTAACTGGGGAACAAGTTACATATGTTATTCATTAAAACTATTACGCACTTGTCCAATCATTAATTGTATGGAATTATTGAATGGGGAGGTGCATATGAAAAAATTGTAAGTCCTGTAAAAGTGGTAAAAAAACTAATTATTAAAGTAATTTTGAAAAAAAAACAACCCACGTTCCCTTCAGCATCATTGTTCAAAATTTTCGAAGTACAAAAAATTGAAGACCTCTATAAAAAAAATTTAATATTACAAAAAGAAAAAGTAATAAAAAAATTTAAACTTAACTCATCATTAAAGCATAAATTTAACATCCAAATACCTTTATTTTCAACACAACAAATGCACAATAATTATATTTACAAAGGCATAAAATATTTTAATAGCCTTCCTGAAAAAGTAAAAAAAAATAACAAATTTCGTATTATTCAAGAGTAAGGTCAAATTAATCTTTAAAAAAATTAACAACCATAACTTCACCAATCCGAATGTTATAACTTCATTTCATGCCATATTAAAAAAATAACGTTAACAACCTAGTACCTAAGGTTGTAATTATTGTACACTCCGTGTAAAATTATGTTAAAATAATGAAATAATTATGAAATAACTCCTACGTCAAGCTCAAGAGCTAGCACTCTTATTTGGCGTAGAAATTCATTAAAATATGTATTTCACTATTTTGTTTTGCCTAATATTATGTTCAATGTTGTAAAAATGTTATAATTTAAGCAATAAAAAAATAAAAACAAAAACTGTGATATCCTAGATAATAGTTTAAGAGACTATTCACAGATGGCACTGATACTAGCTGTCGATAATGCAGGGATGGAGACAAAGATAAAGAAAATTGCGAGCTCAAGGTTAAGACCCAGAATAATTATTATCGCCTGCTAATAAAGCTTTACAAGCTTTTAATTATAATGAATCACTAAATAGTGTTTTGTTGACCCTAGAGTTTTATATTTAAAGAATTGTGAGTCGCCAGAGTTGTAACAGAACCCCAATATAACGGTATTTCAACACAAAGGCATTTTAATTACCTACCTAGTGATAACACGAAATAAATCCAAAATTAAATGGTTTCCACCCATTTTCAAAAAATTTGGGAGTCAAATCATCATTACTATACCATAAAAAATATTTGTTTTCTGACACCGCTAAGAATAATATGTGAGCTTTTAAATAAATCGATCGTACATTAATCAGAGGAATCCAAAAACACCAAGATTTGTAAATATTATTTCTTAATATGATTTATAAATATAATTTCTTCAGGTTCTTTATATAACGGGTATACACCAACATATTACGAAGAAGATTACAAATTTGAGGTACATGTAACAATAAAAAGGTCTTGAGAGCAGTTTAACTATTTTGTGAAAATTAAAATCAAATCAAATAAAAATTTGGGATTTTCAAAGCTTATTTTGACATCGATACAATAAATTGCATTTTAGTTGTGAAGGCTGGCTGAAAATTTTTTCAACCAATAAAATATTGATTCCGTTTTTAATAAATGGCTTTTCCAAATATTCCATTCATTATTGTGTTCATTTGGCGTTTGAATTAATAAAATCCAATCAACATTCAACCAATGAAAACCCACGTAAAATATTCAGAATTCATGGCCGATAAAAGAGAGTTTTGTCCGGCAAAAGCGTGGGTTATGATTGGTGACTGATGGCTTAGATAACGAGAAATTTCTCTATTACGCACTGTCATTTAGCGTGATGAACGTGGGTATCAACGGTTTTCAAATTCAATATTAGCATTTTTTAAGTCATGTTATTTACAATTAATTTCATTTTAACTATTTTCTTTCAATCCAAGCTCACATGTATATTTTTTGCTCCTCTACAAACTCGCTCTTTAAAACTTATAAAACAAATAACTTTTCTGCATCTATTTGTAAATAATAAAATTAGATAGATCCTAAGAATTCATGATAAATTGTAAAGCGCCCTTGAGGTGATTTTTCACAAAAACGGCGCTCTACAAATTGTCCAATTATTATTATTATTATAAACGTTTCAAAAACATAATACGACAATATTCATGAGTTTTTTCGCTTTATCTTAATAGACCAATGGCCGATATTTCGGTTGCTCGACTTTAGAGATATTTAGGTTAATCATGCTGTTATCGATTAGAATCCTGAACCAAACTCTAAACGCAACCCTCTACCCTAAATGGGCGGTCCGTTTGATAGATTCTTCCTGACGAACGGATTGCAATCTTTAGAGCACAGGTGGTAATGCTATCCCTATTCTACCGGTATTTCAATGGAATATGCTCTGAGGAATGGTCGTTTTTTCGACTCGTTCTTGAGTTCACAAGCTCGGCCATGGAACGATTTGCCGGTCTCTGTGTTTCCTCCCTCCTGGGTCTCTTCAAGATCAATGTTCATTCCTTCCTCTCCTCAAAAAGACCCCCCCACACAACATCCCAGATGACACAGGCCCTGAGGGAAATTATTTTCCTCAGGGCCTCCTGTGTGGAGTAAATGTAAAAAAAAGTATCCTAAACCAAACCTTACGCAACTGAAATACATACCTTATGTATGTTTTTGTACAATCCACTATCTTGAAGAACTCTATATAATACGTCGCTTTCCGGTTTCGCTTGATTTTGGTAGTCATCTAATTTGTACAAGATTTTGTTTCATAATAATATTAAATAATGCCAAATCCGTGATTTGCTTTCTAAAACAAGTTACAAGTTATTTGTTGTACAATTAACGAAACCTTGTACATAAATACAGTAGTTCATGTACAAAAATATAGTATTAACCAACTCAATAAATAATAATAAAATCGTAAGCTATATAACTTCTCCACGAGATAATAGAAAATAACCGTGGTATCAGATTGGAGGTAAAAGCTTTACCTAAAAATATACAAAAAGAAACGAATAAAGAATAAAAACCTAGGTCATCTTACTAGGAATGAAATCTATGGCTTGCTTCTTAAAGGGCAGTTTTTTTTTAATTTTACGACGCCTATCTAGTATTTGCTAATTTTAACAAGTTTTAGTTTTAAGAAAAGCGATCTTCTGGTTTAATATTGGCCCCTGAAAATAAAATAAAAAGTCCCTTTTGGGAATCGAAAGGTTTTAATTTAATTTATTGTGCTAGTTGATTTATTGTATATTTACAGTTATTTTTAAATACAGATAATAACTGACAACAAATTAAATGATTTGGCTCAAACAGCAGAAAAGAAGGGAGGTATGAAAGAATGTATTTGTATAGCTTTTGTTTCTATGTTCCAATATTTGAATAACTTAAAAATAGATAAAGTAGATAATTGTAGAGTATTGACAGTAGGTAGCTACATTTTTTTTTCTTAATTATTATTATTTTTTTAATTATTTTTTTACAAAAGTCGAAAAGAATATGACTTAAATGGGGTACCCGGTTCTAAGGTCACATTGTTCATGGTTTTGTGTATGAATTATAAATGAGTCCAATTTTTTTTTTGTAATGGTTCATTGTTTTAAGTTAGTTTTTATTCATAACCTACTATGTTCAAATATATTTATAATTTAAGGATTTAGAACCTATTTTATTGAAAACTGACATTGGGCCTTTGAGAAGAAAGCCACAGCCTTAAGCCGTAGTGAGTTTGTGTCGTAATTTGGATGAACATTTTTTTTTATATTTAAAGAGTTAATAATGACACAAAGATAAGTTTTTCGATATTAAAAAAAAACTAAGTTTGAGCTTTTAAAGTGAACTTAGGCACAACAAATGCAATAGTTTCTTGTGACGTCCCTCTATACAAATTCAGTATAATTCATCATTCAAATGGCAGTGCTTCTGTGCCGTGATATCACACGCTTTTCGATCGGACGCAATTATCAATATTTTGACTGTAATCTTCGGTACTATTCGGTAATGACCAAAATTCTAAAAGTTCTGTCAAAAACACGAAATGTCATTGTAGAAGAAAATCTAATTCAATAATTTATGGAAAATTTATTATCCAGTAAGGCAAAATTAGTAAATTGAAATCGTTATTTAAGGCTGTTTTTGGTTTTTACCTGGCAACGGCTGGTACATCATATCCACTCTTGACGTTGTCAGGTCCTACGGGTACTGCAGCGGTCAGCAGCAGGCGGGGTCTCCTCACTTCCTGGGCCTCGGCTTCGAAGGCCTCGCGAAGTTCTGCAAAAATAAACAATGGTTATTAATATTATTTTATTATGGTAAAATAAAAAAAATAAAATTATGATGGCCTTCATGGTCTATTAATCCGAAGGTCGCGGGTTCAAATCGCGGTGTGTGCATATAAAATTTATTTAATTTATTTCTGTTATTTGTTAATTTATTCATTTAAAATAATATAAAGTATATTTGTGGCACGTTCCAGAGCGGAAGATACCCTAAGTATTGTGCTGGTGTGAAACCAACATTCAGAATTGAAACGTTGCTCAAAAAGGCTTTAGCCGTGTATGGTGACCAGATCTGAAAAGTCAGATACTTCCCTACCTTCCTCTTCCCATCTCCTTTCCCTCCCTACTACCTTCAACCTCACAACACACCCCAATTAGGGATGCCATAGTCTCACTGGCTCCAGACTGAAGCAGCCGAGACTCTTGTGAGGTATTCACATAAAAAAGGTGTCACATATAAATAAAATTGGACGTATTTATCTAGGTTACAAACCAATTCTTTAGAACTCTGTAATCACTTAAAAAGGTAGCAGTCAAAAAATGATAAAAATTAATCAAATACAAAAATGACTTAAAATAAGATGTCGCAATGTCTGAGTTGGTTAAGGCATTTGTCCCATTTTTTGATCCATTCGAGTCCCAGTTACGACTTTTGCATTTTTATTTTTGTAATGTCTTTGTATTTTTGTTTAGATTCACGAGCATTAATTTTTAACGACAAACATTTGTCATTTAAAAAAATCAGATTTGAAAACGTATTGTTCTGAAAACTGTGACGGCCCGCCACTACGTCATAATATGTTAGCAAGCTTGTAGTGTTTTGTATACTATATTATGTAGATTAGATGCCTTAGAAAGTGACGATCGGTATCATAACTCCTGTCCCATAAAAACTCACGAATAAGACCAGTAACGATCCAGTTATTACGCCATGAAAACAAGAAACTGTATCAGGACATTTATATTCATGCGCGTGTCCACACGGACCAACTTTATCTCCACCGATGACATCTCTAATGTGGCAACATTGGCCGATATGCCGCGGGTTTGGGCCATGTGAACCGGTTCTAGTACAGGCTGTTCCGACATCAACTGATTTTCACGCCAAGTGGGAATATAGTTTTATATCTTTGTCCGGCATGGTAATATTATATATATCTTATATATATTAAGGATGTGTGCTTTTAAGGAAGAAAACGAAAGGCACACATTGTATGTACAGCTACCTTTTTTTAATTCTAGGTAAAATATGGTATTACAAATAAGAAAATGTCTAGGTACACAAGGTGTCCGGGAAAGTATTTTGATTTCGGGGGGAAACTCTTCATAAAATTATCTTTGAACGTTTTAACCGGATAACTAGTTATTAATCATTTTTACTTGTAATATCATGTAAAATAACTTCTCAAAGTTAGACTAATTTACCCCAAGACACCATGTTAATCATAAAATAAAAAAATAAAAAATACAAGTGTGCAGTTCACACGCGGTAGAAGTAACACTTTCAGAAAATTAAAGTAGACAGAAGTGGGGAGGCTATGAAGCAAACAAAGAGGAGACCCATTATTCTATCTCATTCTCTCGCAGGCTTAATCCTATAGATTAAAGATGTATATGTTTTTCTCTTTTTGTGTCGCTTTTTAGTATCATCGAGTTCAAATCACAACGGTGCTAAAGAAGTTTTCACTTCAAAAAGATGTTTTCAGCATCACTCCGATAAAGACCACTATGCAGAACTGAAAAGGATTTTAAAATAGCTTTAACCATCTCGAATGTGAATAAGAGTCAGATATATTCCCAATTTTAGCCTGAAAACGTTTCCCAATCGGGAACACCAAAGTCCCACTGGTTTTGGGTATTTTCGACTCATGCGGAGTTCTCACCAAAAAAGAAAAGAAAAGAAAAAGAGTTGCTGTTCCTTACGAAGGTATTATCAATCATTTGTTCAACATTTTTATTAGACAAACACATTGCTCTAATCGTACATAATTATAAGAGTAATCAATTGATTTTAAAATTCCATCAAGCTATCATCACATTGAACATAAATACCAAAGCAAACCACATAGAAACAAACATAGAAATTACACTATGAATCATGAATCAAAACGCCCATACAATTATATATCATAATAATGCATGTAGGTCAGGTGTGATAAACAAAACCCATAATAAAACTGGTCGCAAGGGCCCCCCCTTACATAACATATAAATGTATGTGGTGATTTTATCCATAAATCAAAATCCGTGCGTTAATTGGATCTAATACCAGGTCGTGAATTCAAGTATCTGGCTCACAGCTGCCAGGCTAAATTTAATTGATAATTATTTTGAACAATGACCTATCGCAATGTCATTTATCAAATATGTTACTAAACGCGTGGTTTAATAATTTCATGTAGGTTATCTCCACTTATAAGTTATCGAGTGGGCTTAGGTCAAAGGCATTAGCCAGATGTTGTAAATGTTAAAGATAATAATTTTATCTTGCATTTCTTGAATAATTTGTCGAAAATCACTTTTTGCATAATTTTAATCACATAAAACTTTGTACGATTATTTAATAAAAATTATTAATTTGAACACATTTAATACAAATTATTAACGTTTCAAACACATTCAATAGAAATAATTAACTATTTCTTCAAAATAGGCATATTTACTTTGGGGTGTCATCATTAATTTAATGAAAAACAAATACCTTTGCATAACACCACTATTTTATTAACAATATCAACATGTTTCGAAAACTATGTTTTCTTCGTCAGGATAATAAGTCAATAATAAATAACAAAAGACAAACAAGTATAGACTAATTAGAACATAGACAAAATATTAGAAAGGAGAGGTGATTAATTACCTAAAATATATCATAAAAAACAATTATATAAAATAAAATATAAAAATTATTTTAGAATGGGTAAAAAATTACATTAACATAATAAAAAATCTTTTAAAAGGAAAACAAGAAGTCTAAATAACAAAATAAATTATTATAAATATAAGTATTAATACGAAAATAAATTTAAAAGATGGCTATTTTTAAAAAACGTTTGGTTATTTATAATATTTAATTTACTATTAACACTTTTTCTAATTTCTAAAATTTCTAAATTATCTAATTGTATACCCGTTGTGTTAGTGTGTAAAATTTTTAAACCTTTATTAATATCAAAAGAATGACCTGTTTCCAAAATGTGGTTTGCAAATTCTGAATAATTATTATTATTTAAACATCTTAGATGTTCCTTAACTCTAATGTTAAAATTTCTAGAAGTCTTCCCAATATAAAAAAAGTTACAATCATTACAAATTAATTTATAAACCCCAGATTTGTTCAAAAACACACCTTTGTCCTTGTTATTTAATATATAATTTTTTAATTTGTTATTGGCGTAAAAAGCTGGTTGGATATTATCTGGCATGTTTTTAATTATCAAATTTGAAGTGTTATTATTTAAAAATACAATTTTTCTCCAATTATTATTCTTGTCAACTACGTGTGGATAAACAAAAGATCTAAAAAACTTTTTCTTATATTTTTTGTTTAACATACTTGTTATACTTGTTATACTTTTATACTTTTATACTCTTATACTTTTTTATACTTGTTTGTCTTTTGTTATTTATTATTGACTTATTATCCTGACGAAGAAAACATAGTTTTCGAAACATGTTGATATTGTTAATAAAATAGTGGTGTTATACAAAGGTATTTGTTTTTCATTAAAAAAAATTGAAATAATTAACGTTTAGAATACATTTAATAGAAATTATTAACGTTTGGAACACATTTAATAGAAATTATTAACGCTTTGAACACATTTAATAGAACTTATTAACGTTTCGAACACATTTAAAAGAAATTATTAACGTTTCGAACACATTTATTAGAAATTATTAACGTTTCAAATACATTTGATAGAAATTATTAACTTTTTGATGAAGGTTTCTTCATTAGTCATTATGTTACAGAGAAAACTGAAAATTAAGATGTATTTTGTTTTACATTAGATCCACTCGGGAGGCCTTGAGGAAAATAATTCCACGCAGGGCCTATGTCATTTTTGGGGATGCTGTGAGGAGGGTCTATTTAGGGATAGGGGAGAGGAAGTTCTGGGAAGGAAAGGAGCATTAGGGGTAGGTAGGAATCTGAGGTCAGTGTGTCCAAGAGTGACGGACGTATTAATCCATCCCTCCCACTGCGGTGCAAGGCAATTTTCCGGGAGAGTACGGCTGGAAAAGTCAATGGGACTACCTTAACCATTCTCTCCCGATCCGGCCTGACATGCAATTGGAGGGCAGACGCATCCACCGCCAAGGCCCGGACAAACCTCACCCCATGAACCCGGGCACTCCTACTAAGTCACCAAACGTAGCGTACCACTTGGGGTGACCTATATTGGGGTGACCTATGGCAGACGTATAAGAATAGACAATAATTTTTGTCTTGTAAGTACGTCTTAATTTTCAGTGTATTATTTATCTTGATGAAGATGCCTTCATATTAAAAATATGAACATATATTCATATTAAAACTATGAAACTGTTAAAAACTTGAAGATACCTTCCTAGTTTTGAAAAAAAAAATGTTTACAATTTCTATTAAAGTGGTTTCAACCCTAAAAGTAATTTTTAATTTGACTCTTACATTACAATTAATTTTATGTGTTGTGTTTAACGATAATGGCGAAACTTTAAAAATGTCACTCAACGGATAAATTTATTTTTATTTTTTGAAAAGTTGATAATTACTTTAGTTAATATATATGCTTTATTTTATTATGTACGTTAAAGTGTCTGCAAATGTGTTTAAAAACGCGCTAATATAAACGAAAAACACGCTAAACAGATAAGATAGTATCCTTTTACTATAATTATTTGTTACATTGATATTCACTCTCACGACCCCGAATAAGTTTTAAGGATAGTACAGATTTATTCTCATTTCATCAGAGAAATTTACAATTTGCGGAGTTATTAGGATAACAAATTATTTGTTGTCTTTGTATGGTTGTAAGGGTATAGAAATCGAGGGGTTAAGATGTCAGGGTGGTGAGATAGCCAGAAGCAGTCTTCGAATAGGGTGGAGGGTCGCTTGATGCAGCGCAGCTGTACCCTTGAGAATAAGGCTAAGTGGAAATTATTCAACGATGTTCTCAGCACTTCCAACATCTCCACTTTCATGACCTTATAGGGAGATAAGTCCCAGGGAGTTGGTTGGATGGTTGAATCTTCAAAAGTTTCACGTTTTCAATCACAGTCGCAAACACCACATGAACTTATTATTCATTAATGTATTTTTAAAAAGGTGAGATCAGAGCCATATGAGGTGTTTTAAAATTTGTATAAAATATCTTTGTATTTTGGAAATAAGTTTAAAAAAAAACATAAATCACGATAATGGCGAATTTTTTCACAGAATTTGCTTAATTCATCAAATTTCAAAGTTAAAATTCAAGTTCTGTTATTATCAAAGTATTGTGAAGCCACTATATTACGATTACAATACATAATAACAAAACTTGAATAAAACTTTCACAGAACCTGAATTTTGACATTGAAATTTTACGAATTGTTCAAATTCTATGAAACAACCCAACAAACATTTACTTTGCACTTAATAACAACAAAAATACACACCTAAATATGTTGTAAGCCGCTTTATTTTTAGATCAAGTTACCTTATTAATTTAACTTAGAATTATAAAATCCCCCAAAAATAACAAATAAATTTATCTTTTGGCCTTATTCTAAATACATTTCCAGTAAGCCATTCTTTTCCTACCTTACACCTGTTAATCACACCTTCTTTTGTGTTGATCTCCCGCTCTTAACCAGTATATTTATATACATCTGTCATTATTTTTGTTATTGTTTTTGGGGTGTTATGCCGTGTTTCGCTACCTCCTTCTTTAGCCAACGTTTCGGACAGCGTTACAGTGTCCATCATCATCATCAGCTCATCTGCCCTGATGATGGACACTGTAACGCTGTCCGAAACGTTGGCTAAAGAAGGAGGTAGCGAAACACGGCATAACACCCCAAAAACAATAACAAAAATACTTTTTGGCCGTGAAAACCTAAAAACATACCTGATCTGTCATTATTGTTATTGTTTTTCTCCTTAGAAAGGAAGGGCACTTCTGAAAACGGTAGAGGTGTTAAAATGAAATGGTAAAACAAATTAATGTACTTATATAACAAGAAGTTTGTATAACCTTTATGGGTCTATTTGTTAATATTTTAGACGTAGACGAGATTACGCTATGCTATTGTATGCTCTCCATGAGTACAAATGTAAGTGTTACGGTTTTATTTGTATCGATAAATAAATCACAAAGGCGTGTTCTTTGTACGACCATTCAAATTTAGTATTGAATTCAGTGCATTCAATAAATTTTGCTTTCCAATTCATATGGATTAAAAAATGAAGTTGCCACTTAACTATCTCCAATTACAATTTAGTGGATTTATATTGTATGTCTTCTGCGCTATCGTATACAGACAGATTACGTAACCATCTGATAAAGGAGCAGCAGTATACCTACACGGGGCGGACTAACCAACACTAACCTCACGTTAAAACATTAAAATCTTTTATCGACACTTTTTATCACGAAAAAATCAACTGGAACATAAGATGAACATATTTAGGTAAGAATACATTCTAGGGCCACAAATCATCACTAAAATAGTAACTAAACAATATTCTGGAAGTACAATTGTAGATTTTTTTTTTTGCAAACGAGAGAGCTCTTGTTCTTGGTAATATCGTTGCTTGTTGCGGTATTTCAAAATTCTACAATTTTATAACATATTTCTCTTGAACACTTTCAGTTTTCAAGTTTCTAAAAAAATTTAAGTTTTTTTTAATAGCGACTTTTAAATTTGTTGCTCATACTATTTTGAGAATGAGTTTAGCTGCTCAGCCACTCAAGCAATTTTTTGGCATATAATAGCATTTTTGAAAAACATCCTGAGCGCTTCGTTGCCATAATAAGCCAAATTTACCTACTTTTCGTACAACATTTTTTAAAACTACTGTCAAACCTTCCAGCGATCTGCAGTCCTCGTTTTCAGAAAGCTGATATGATATTTTCCAAATTAATAAATAAGTGCCTCAAATCGACTAACTACAGGCGCTTCTCGATGCGTCTAAAATTCAGTATTCAAATTCTCGGACTCGGGCTTGTTAAAATGGCAAAAGTGTTTGTTTTATTCAATTTTATTACATATTTGTGTCAGTATAATTATTCTAAGTATAATTGTTCAGTTATTTAAGGCGCTTAAACTTCAAAGAGCAAGCAAAATTCGCGCGTTCATAAAGTTTACAATTTTTTAATATTTTTTTTACAAATCTTAAAAATATGGGATGTTCGATAAAATATAAGAGAATTCATGGACTAAATATCACTTTAATCAGTTCATATCTCCTAATTCAAATTTGGAAATATGCACGTTTTTTTACTATCGTTGCGATGGTTCGAGTGGTTAGGTTGAAAAATGTAAGCACTGCGTTACGCACTGCGAGTTTGTATTGTAGGCCCTAGAAATATACAATATTCAATTGGTACTCGTTCAATCAATTCGAATCGAACGATTTGATGTTTTTGATAGCCGTAGGATATAATATTTCCGTTTAGCCCGGTGGATCAGTCCGCCCCTGTTGCCATAATTCAAAAGTCGTTCATTAAATAATTCCGTTGCATTTAAATCACGTAACAGGGCTATGTTCGTCGTGGATATATTCCACTGTGGCGCAATCCGAGCGGTTGTTGCGAACTGTGTTGTCTGACATCTATCGGTAGAATTCCGCATTACGCAATTGCACTTTTTTCATGCTGCAACAAGAATTGAACCCAGGCATTATTGCTTTCTCGGATCAACTCCCGATGTACGTGGTTCTCAAAGGGTTACATTATAAAATAAACCCGCTTATAAATTTCAATTTATATTATCGAAGGAATGTTATTTGTTGGATTGTAGTTTTAAACTAGACATACATACTCAACACGTCCTGAACATTTAACTGTAAAATAGGTTCACTCCTTTTATAGAAACCTTAATGTAGAATTTCGAAGTCAGTTGAAATAACACTTGGTATTCATAAGTCAGAAGTTTACGAAGTACTGATTTGGTATGCTAATGGTTCGTCCCTTTTTGATTAATATGCGCCTGCGTACGATTTATACTGGAATATAATAAAAAGGACTTTACCTAATGTAATGAACGTAGGCCTGAGATTATAAAATAGTTGTAAACAAATGTCACTGATAAATATACCTCGCGAACGGAGGGTTTTGAAGGCTTTTTTGCCTGTTGGAGACACTTATCCAGTTTTCACCATCATAGCAATTGTCATTTAAATATTATGTATCAACTATCTATGGCGGAACAACCTTAAAATTATTAAAGATAAAATTTTACCGACTGGTATCCCCGGGAGTCGCTCCTTGGCTGAATGCATGAGATTGCAAAATCATTCCGGTTCTTGCGTGGGTGGTTTGGTATATTTATGGTTCTTGCGTTCCTCTGCTTTAGTTGTTATACACTCCCTCCAGTGTTATTCTAGTCGCGACAAATTTAATTTTGTACCAAGTTTTATTGTAAATAAATTTGACAGCATAATCAAGAGTTATTATTGGCAAAATTCTCCCTGCGCGTCGCAGCTTACAGGATCGGAAAGGCTGTAAGCTGCCAATCCAAGTCAGAATTAAATACACAATTCACCATAATCCAAAACCTTTTCCTAAATATCAAAGACTACATTTTTGGTCACTTTCTATTAATAGAAGGCTTTCTTTACAGTTACCTAGTAACATATATGTTTTGAAGAGTCTTCAAGGGAAGCTACCTTCCTATGTAAATAAATCTGTATTGTTTCACGGAATAAATAAAATGTTATTTTTTTGCAGGCTATGCATTTCTCTGAACAGTTTGAGAACTGCCACTTTTTTTGTCAGCATATCGATTCCATTGTGAGGTAATGAAGAATTAAATTGTTGATAATTTAATGAAATTAATTCTCACGATGAAAAAGTGACAGGTCTCAACGCAGAATTTACATAACTTAACCAACAACAACAAAAAATAGATAAAATGCGTAATAATTTGATTGAAACATTATGAAAAATTAGCTAAATCATCCTCTTTGCCTAATTGAATGAGAGATTCATTTTCAAACCAGCCGCTTGGTGGCATCCCTCGATCATGATTTAAATACCTTCCATCACAAAATTTGAATCAATTTTCCACTTCTGTGTTTAGAGTTTAGAGCATTTAACTAAAAATCTATATTTAAAATATTCTGATTCATTCATTATCTCCAATAGACGAAGAGGCATATCTCTCATTATCATAAAACAAGAGCAAAGTAAATTTACAATATCTTTATCTCCTTGTAATACTAATTTTTGAAAAAGGAGCTCCGTTCTTTGGCTGTAAAGTTATAATATAACAAATTCCCATCAAGTATCAAACATTTATTTTTAAATAGCTACCTTAAGTCCTTCTTGGCTTAAGGAGTTAAGAATAATATCTCGCTAGTATTCTAAAAACATTGTCAGAAGTTACTGAAAAATCCGCACGCAAACTACTAATTTGAACCAAGGAACTGAGGCAAGCAAGTCACTGAAAAAACTATATCCAAAACCTAATTTGCCTCATCCCAGGATCTCTTAGTGAGGAGGACTGAGAAAACTATTAATTTATCTTTTATATTTATATTTCACATACTCCTCCGTATTTCTTCCTCAAAAAGTCAAAATTATAAAGTAAACAATGATTAAATAAGTGAACATTTTCCATCCCTCAATTTGTTTAAAAGTTATTCTTTCGGAATCCTGAACAGACATCCAAAACACCACAATTGATTTTTTCACTTATTGTAATAAGTACGTAATACCGAGATAATTTTAAAAGTAATCACGATCACTTACATTTGCGAATATAAAATTGTTGGGCATTTTGTCGTAAATGAAAACGAAAAAATTGGTATGACCAGTCACGTTGGCCGCAATGAAAATTGGGTAATCCATTGACTTTGAGATATCACCAAAAATCCGCATAATAGCTTTTGAGAATGTTGGTAAATTTCCAGTATCCTAATTTTTTAATTAATCGTGGACATTGTCGACAAATTAATCGCCTAATTAATGAATTTTGCTTAATTAAGATAATTAACAATGGTTATAAACATAATTAAAAAGGCAACAAAATGATAAAATCTTACAATTTGTGAAGATTGGAATATAATGGGGCTATAAATCTTTCACCTGGCATTCGGAATAATTTTCATTGTGCATTTTCTATTCTATTACCCATTCAATTATAATCTGACTTTAAGCTAAAAACGAGTTGAAACAACCAATAACTTTGAATAAGACGATTTTATTATGATGTAAAACAAATCTGGATAAATAGAAGAGGCTACGATTAAAACGAACCGAGGCCATCGAAGTGGCGTAAGATAAGGACAATTATTGGGGACGCCTCTTACTGCAGCTACGGATCCACGAACCAATAAGGAAACGGGGTGTTCAGTTTTAATACTGAACTTTCGAAATGACCTTGTATTAGATTAACCCGTTTGAATAATTTTATAATAATAACTATGAAGCAGCAATAATTCTTAGACGGTGTGGTTTGGAATCTTAAGATTTGGGCAAATTTTTTATCTTGATTTCTTAAGTAAACGTTAAAAAGAGGAACTTTTTTATCTCTTTTAAATAAAACGTTGAAGCGTAGACAGCTTCTTCAGAGCAGTGCAATACTCAATTAAAATCTACATGTGTTATAAATATATTATGCTGTCAAAATATATTGCGAAAAATGGGCTGAGCTTCAGTGAAGGAAACAGGGTTAAGAATTGAGAATAGGTGGAGGATTGCGAAGAGAGTTTTCTTTGTCAATAGGGAACAACCTAAGAATCGAACATGTATTTAAGTTTATTTGATGACTTTGCTATTATATTTGGCTTTTCGTAACTCTAATGCTTCTAAGTTATCCAGCCTGATCCCCCTATTCCCCTGATGCCCTGTTTTAATGTGGTAAGCTGACGTTTGTATTTTTTTATTAAACTTCCTATTTTCATCTCACAGCGTCTTTTTCTTATTTGTGGAGCGCCAAAATACGTAGGTAATCATAAAAAAGGTATGAAGAAACGCTATATATTTTTTATTAATAAAAATATAGTATAATAAAACCGTTTTACCGGTATTTCATTGGAAGAAGATCTGAGGAACTAGTGTCATTGATCGGCCCCGTTGCGTAGACAAAAAACACTCCAATCGCGTGCCCAACATTTGTACACGGTTGACATCTGTAATTAGAAAATGGGTCTTTTCTACGACTCGTTCTTGAGTTCAACGCTAGGCTGCGGAACGATTTGTCGGCCTCTGTGTTTCCTCCCTCCTACAACATGGATATCTTCAAGACCCATGTTGACGGCCGGCGTAGTCCAGCGGTAAGGCTCTTGACTCGCATTCCGAAGGTTGCGGGATCGAATCCCGGCGTGGCAAATAAATTTTATGTGATTAATTTGTGTTATTTCACAATTTATTAATTAAAAATAATATAAAGTATATTTGCGGCACTTTCCAGAGTGGAAGATACTCTCAGTATCGCCTTGGTTTAAGACCACCATTCGGAATTGAAACTTTGCTTGAAATGGCTTTAGCCGTGCTTAGTGACCAGATCTGAATAGTCTGGTACTTCCCACCTTCCTCTGCCCCAGCTCCTTCCTCTCCCTACTACCTTCAGCCTCACAACACACCCCAATTGGGGATGCCATAGTCTCACTGGCTCCAGACGGGAGCAGTTGGGAGTCTTGTGTGGTATTCATATAAACAAAAACTCCTTTGTTTCCTCAAAAATATTACTAATAAATAATGAGTGAAATTATTGTACTCAGGGACTCCTGTGTGGAGTTAATTGAGACTTTTTTTTCAATTGACAATATAGTATCTGTTTTTATGTGCTATTAGGTTAGGTTACGAAATATAATCAATAAAAGTGTATTAATATCTCGCGAGATGGGTATTAAAACTTGTTCAAATATAAAAGATCTTGTTGGAGTTGATAAAACAGAAGATTTGCAAGAAAATTGCATTTGCTCTGTACATTCTCTTATCAAACTATTATTGCCACTTTTACAAGCCGAAGCCTGCCATAATGCAATGCAACTAAAGATAATTGAAAACATTATACAATAGACTTTTGAATATTCCAGAATGTGTCTTAAAAGCAAAGCACTCCAAGTTCTGAGCCTTATCTCAATGGCTTGGCGTAAAACTGAATATCAACGGTATTATTTGTGATTGAAACATGGTTATTATACGGTAAACAGAACCCTATAATAACGTTTCGCAAACTGCCGGCGCATCATTAGAGAGGCAAGTCACGAATCATCGTCATTTCGTTATTGCAAGTTTTTAATAAGATCGAAATCCATTTGAAAACGCTTCAAAACGCGGCACGACGATCTCCTGCATTTGTTTACATTTAAGACGTTTCTCAGAGAACATTATGTAAATGTCCAAAAGATAAATAATGAGATGTAAGTCTCGGTAAAATTATTGAAGACTTTGTATTTATGAGTTGACTAGGTAAAAAATTGGCTTAGGTTGGATTACTCAAACCCCCGTCACTTTTGATTGAAGATTAGCGCCATTTTGATCTTTCGAAATTTGAACCATTTGGCTGATTCTCGACCCGTTTCATCTTTTGATCTACCGGTACGCAAATGTGGGATCAAACATAGACAAAAGAACAACTCAACAATGTCCTATGGATGTGTTTCGTGATCCAAATATTTGTCCAATCGGGCCTCAACGCGCCGTTTACCCGCTCAAAAAGAAGAAGATGGAGAAATATGTAATTACGAATTTTGGAGAGAGCGCGCTAATATTTAAACGATAAAATTGAAGCGAAAATTGGGAAATGTTTAGTAAAACACGACTCTTTTAAAATTGAGTGGGGAACATCTAAAGAAACTTTTAAGAAAGAAAAACTTTCACTTCTTTAAAGAAACACTGTGAATTTTTTCATATATATAACTTCTTAAATAAGTGAAATGAACGTGTTTATAATAATTTTCGGAGCATAATTTGCAATTTTTTTCTACGGATAAATTTCATTTAATTTATATTATCTTTAAAAATAACATGTATTTTTTTAAGAGCTTAAAATCTTCAAATGTTTAAGGGAGATTTGTAAGAAATCGGTAGAAATTAGGATAGCGGCGGCTTAAGTTTTCTATACAAAACTGTGCTTACGAAAATCAATTGGGATGGAGATCTACGATGTCAGGTGTGTGTAAGTGAGACAGTGCGCGTGCTAAATGGGACATTCGTTTTTTGAACACTTCTCTAACGGTTTTCTTCTTTATTCTGTCACTCAAACATCCCGACCTTAGTGGATGAACTAAATTGTGCTTCAGAAAGGAGAGGTTTCAACCTATGTATTCAATAATAACACAAATAAAAATATTATTTATGTAATGCTCTTTGCCTTTTAAAGTAAAAGTCACGGTTTGTACAAATAACCAATCAATTTTCTTTTAACCATAATAAATACTTAGTTTAAATTGGTATGGTTTATGTGAAATGGAGAAAAATAAACATTTACAAGGTAAAAAACTTTGGTTGCGCCATGTCATTCATTGGGATAATAGAAATAATCATTGGGAATATATCGCAAGACGGATGTACGTGGATGAAACCAAATTATTTGTGTTTTTCAATTTGATATACAGGGTATTGGTTAGTTCGAAAACAATTTCATAGATGGCACTGAAACCGATATTAGGTTTTCATTCAATAAGACAAAAAATTAAACAAAAACATTCCTTATAACTTTTAACCAATGCGCCTCATATATTTTTTGTTTTTTTGGTTGAACATATCTGATCCGTAACTGAAGTGAACGGTTACAAATCAAATGGTTGAAGGACAAATCATGGAGCATGTAGCCTGCAATACGTGATAAGTTCATTAAACTATTTATTCCATAGCTCAGATTATTCAATGCTAAACATAGAAATGCACGACGCATTTGTACTAGATAATGTTGTGATGTATGAAGACTAATAATGCATGGCAAAAATTAACATTCATAAATTATGTGGTTTAATTTGTTGTCGGCTTTAAAACTCAAAGCGGTGTGTAGATAATAATATATGTTATATGGTTTCTTTAGTTTAAACGAATCACGTTAGCAGGTACCTAAAATGTCACAATAATTCATTAATCTATTAAGAAAAAAGTTGGGAACTAAAATGGAAATTCTATGATACTAGCGAGTTTCCGACATGCATTGCATTTCCACTGATATAGAAACTGTTTCTCCCTGCGTACCTTTTCACATTTGTTCCGTTCCCCTTCCCCTCGTGTGTCCCCCCCTACCTTCTCCACCTTCCCTGCCTTCCCTTTCCCGCGAACCCCCTCCCACGATCCCCTCCCCTCTCCCGCGTTCAATATATTCAATCCCGGTACATTCAGATTTTCAAACAGCTCGCCGGCCACCTATTGCACTTTTTTTACAAATTTTCTATTACACACACTCATTTTTGTATGTTATAACCACTGGAGCACTTTTTGCGACAATATGGCATTATTTAAAATAGCTTGGACTGCTTTGCTGCCAATTTTGGCAAATTTTCCCTTATTTGTAAGTAATTGAGTAGAAGTTTACAATTTTATAATATTTTTTTTGTAAATCCAACGAATTTGTGATAATCGAAAAAAGATATGTGAATTCAGTGACTATGTAGATCTATAATCAGTTTGTATGTTTCCACATTAAAATTTGGAGGTATAATTTTTTTTTAAATTTGGGCGGAAAGGAATAAGATGGGGAAGAGGAAGGTGGGGAAGTAGCTGTCTATTCAGATCTTGTCACCAAATATGAATAAAGCCATTTCAAGCTAAAGCTAAAGCCATTTCAATTCTGAATGGTGGTCTTACACCAGAGTACCTTCCACTCTGGAACGTGTCGCAAATATATATAATATTATTATTTTAAATGATTTAACTGTGAAATAACACAAATTAATTAAATAAAATTTATTTGCCACGCCGGGATTCGATCCCGTGACCTTCGGATTGCGAGTCGAGAGCCCTACCGCTAGACCACGTCGGCCGTCAAAAGCCATTCTATTCAAGTACTCTTATTATTTCAGTTCAGTGCCGAATAATAACCCATAATAATGTAATAATAGAATTTTAAAATATACTCCGGATTAACTTAACTTAAAATTAAATTTGATGAATTGACTCTGATAAACTTCGTGTATTGAATATTAGTAACTTTGGTGTCGAAATTTCACTAGGGAGATTGTTGAATTATTTTCTTTGATAGAAGTACATAAATGTAAGATCAATATGACTTACATTACTATTAATTATCAAATCCAAGATGTCTTCCGATTTTAATGACATAATATGATGTCGTATGCAATTAAATCGGTTAGAAGTTGATACACTTCAAGTTGGATAATTTTTGTCATGAACGTAGTGAGTTTGACATTTGGCACAATTCTCAACGAAGCGTATTAACTTGTTATTGTCTGAGATTAAATGTCAGATTAATGAAATTTAAGTAGACGGTTGGTCTACCCACTCATAGGTGTTTGTAGCACCTGGCTGTGTTTTGTTTATGATTGTATTATCGGATGCATTGGCGCCGTTGCCTAATGATTTCGGTCATCTGCCGGGGATCCGACGGCCCTGACACACTTCCCGCTGAGGCGATTTGGACAGAGAGAGAGATAATTAGCCTAACCGCCGAATTTCAGTCAATGAGTGATTTTGGAACTCACGACTAGGTTGTCTGAAGAGTATCGATTTTTTTTTAAAGCGTTATAAATATTATTGTTTTGATTATTACGTATATGTTATACCTAATGGGGATATTTTTTGATAAAGCATTTCTTTTCATGTTGCTATTTTTTTTTATTAATTAATTTTATTTTAATAAATTGTACATTTAAGTTTACAATTTGCTAATTAATTATATCATTTATATTGCAAACTATATTTTTCTTGTTTCATGTAGCTCCTACAATACTTCTTGAACTTTCAAATTGGTGTAAACTTTAAAGTTTCTGGTAGAGTGTTATATAACTTCATCCCTTTGTACAGTAAACTAATCTGCGTATTTGCTTTGTCCTTTTTTGAAGTCTGATTTCCTTGCACATTCTTGTGTTATGTCTGTGGTGTCCTTGTTGTAGATCATTTTGTTTGAGAAGTATTTTGTTAACAGGTTGTTCACTATTTTATGGATTAATATCATCTGTTTCACGGTTAGCCAATTTAGTTCCTTTAACATTTTATTTACTTGTTAAATCTATTTCGCCGAAGCTTTATACTCATTGTCCTGTTTTGGAGAATTCGAAAATTATTTTGTTTTTGTTCGTCACACGTTAATTTGCAAACGTTGCATGTCTTTCAGGATATTTTAAGAATTCTCTAATCGTTCACATTTCAAAGCCTTTATTCTTGACATCATTACAGATTTCTGCATTTCCATTTGTTTATTTAATTTGGTCATAATACCATATTATGACGAATATTCTCTTCAGGATTTTACTCTGTGCTAGCTGAAGAACCCGGAGTTCTTTTTATTTTGATCTTCAAGGGTGCAACATTTTATCAAGAAGTATAATCCATACTTCCATACTCCATACTAATATTATAAATGCGAAACTGCTCGAGTTTGTTTATGACCTTTTCACGCATAACACAATATAAAGACTTTAATAATTCTTTCACCAATATAAAGCTAAATTATATGCGCAGACTACAGGTTGTATATGATGGTAAGCTCTGGCGTTATGAAATTATAAATATTAATATATTATATTTGTTATACGTTTTCTGTCGCTAACAAAAGCGAGTTTTTGCTAACGTCAGAAAAAAATCTTTTCCATGGAAACAATGTTGATATATTTTTGGGCTCTATGCTGGTAGGTACTCAGTCTACTGGTCAGCTACTACTGCTGAAAATTTAAATATTAGAATTCGTTTTTTCTTTTGGACAAGCTTGGAATAAATGTCAGATTTGAGTTCCTGTATTAAAAATATAATTCGTAACGATTATAAAGACTGAATGATAAATAGAGTATTTTTTTATTATATTAACGAACTTCCAAATATTTGAATAAAAATAAACATCCAAATGTTTGTAAGCGCATAAATTCCGAACGAATGAACAAAATTGGATAAGTAATTCTTTTTTTCTTTGAGCTATAGCATTATGAAATTTAGGTGGTAGGCGAGATGTTTGAAAACTGAATGTAAGGGAATGAATATATGGAATTCGGGAGGGGATGGGGGTGGGGGGGGGGGGGAGATAATTGATAAGTGCAAGCGCTACAGTAATTTCCCGTAATGCCATGCGAGCGAAGCCGCGGGGAAAAGCTAGTTATAAATATTTTTTAAAAATCTCATGAAGACCTTTCTCTTAAATTAAAAGTCGATTGTGCAAGATTTCATCAATCTCGAAATAAAACTGTAGATTCACATAAAAAACGAAGCCATGCGGCCCGGGCTTCGGTCAATAATTGGTCAAAGGGCCTGGGACTTTGGTTTAACTCTATTAATGTTTCAACATCTACTTCAGTCCAAATATTTCTTTATCTAGCAATTCTGGCACTCAAATTAATTCACCTGCTCATTCAGTTCCTTGATTATTAGGGAAATATAGTTGACGGTGGCTGTCAAATTTTCAATTAAATTCAATCAAAAAAACACACTCCGTTTAAACAAGTGTTCTAAGATTATTTTACAGTACACGTTTCCATAATGAATTAGCACTTTATATTTCTACCCAGTTAAACACCGGCTCGGACTTAATGCTTTTCAGACAGAACTGCTTTCCTTGTTTGCAAATTAGAAAGAAGAAGAATTTAAGGAATCATATTTTATTTATTAAACAAAGGGTTTAAAAAACTACCACCACAACAACCTAACTGTCAGTGTGTTCACAAATAGTTCACAATAACACCTCACATTACCGACTAAGAGAGAACGGCTTGATCATATAGCAAGTAATTAACATAAATGGCAATAAGTTTTAGTCATGCTTCGAACCTGATGGTTTGAGTTTTTACTCTATAGAGGGCAATGGTAATTAGTTTTTGCACATTGCTTATTTAAACAGTTATTTGAAGATGTCGTAAGTCGAAGCGATTAACAATAGTAGCGATACTACAGCGAAGGTGCACTCATATCCGATACGATTGTGAACTTTTTCAAAATTTCTCACTTATTTGCGATTGCTAATTGGCTAGTATCTAACAACCCAATTTATATTTCTTACTAGAATATAAATCAAACGGTTTCCTCCTTTACAAATGCCATTTTACTTTCACCGTTCATATAACAAGAACTACATTCAAATAGACTTTTCAGCGGAGTATGAAATAATTATAAAAATTGTAAGCGCATTGCTGGAGAATAAACATTTGTATTAAATTTTAAATGCCAGAATGTTTGATATTAAAGCAATTCAAAGAAAAAACACTGATGTATTTATTAGACACGTTGAATGTGAATTGTAAATACCATTTTTTGCGTAGCACATTGTAAACAACCAGCTTATTTATGAAGCTGGATAAAAACAGTGAATTGGTAAAAAATACTATAGAAAATGCTATCAATGCTTTTTTTGTGTTTTTGTAAATTCTACCAGCGTATTTGACTTCGGAAACTATAGATGTTGCAATTAAAATTATTATAATTTTGCCTTCAGCTTTTTATTAAGTAGAATACGTGTAAATCAAATGCTATACTGCATCGTATTGCAATTTAATCTCAGCAGTTATTTTAATTAATGTATATAAAATTTCCCTTATAAAAATCCACGTCGTTCCTGAAAGGAGTTATACCTATTCTGAAATCAATTTAACTAGCAAGTTTATTTGGCAGTGTCGAACATTTGTGGCATTATTGGAGAAAGATACAAGGAATAAATATTTTTTTTAGTAAAGATATAATTAAGTTTGAAATATATTTTTTTAAGTTAACGATTACTTTTATTTAATACGAATATCTTAAATTTTATTCTTATGGTTTCATTGCCTTCTGTGAATTTATGTGATTTTTTGCTCAAAAGTTATTATTTATAATACAATAAGGAAAAAAGACTATACATTTATTTTCGAAAATTTGTTTTGGGTATTGATAATGCTTTTATAATTCCTTGCGAGCATTTTTGCACGTAGCAATTTATCATTTTATCTCAGCTAGCTAGACTGTGTATTTAGGTAAACAATACCAAAGTAAATGAAACTATTTCTTTGTTAGAACCACTTATATATTTTTTTTCGCCGACGGGTTTCGGTTTGTAGTGGAGGTGTGGCGTGGATAGGGATTAGTGTGAAGAGTGGGGGAAGGAGATAGAATGAACCGTGAAAGGGAACAAGTCTAAGATAGGGCTATAAGATAATATTTTTTGTTTATTGATAATATATTTCTTTTGTTATAAACATGAAAAATATTTATAGGTGTATTTTTTTCCAAACTATGATTATTTGCAATGATGATGGTTAGCAAAATCGGAAAAATTATTATTATTACGAAGATACCTTAAGTGTTCTTTGATTCTAATTTCGAAATAACGAATTGTTTTCCCGATATAGGATGAGGAACAGTCATCACATTTCTGTAATTGCTATGGAATTACGTGGTTTATCCCTTAACAGATTAAAGTTTATATATTCCGGAATTAGTCAATGGTCTTCATTTTCTGAGTTCTTCAAAAAATTACCGATGTAATTTCTTGTATAAAAAGCTGCTTTAATATTAGAAGGGAGATTTTTGTTACATTGAACTGAAAAATTATTAATATATAAATTTTGATGCCGTTCTTTATCGTTATTATTATAAGTAATTATAAACATTTATTAGAAATAACCATCCCATTATTACGAGCCACGCCCCCAACCCTACCACAACATTAAGTAATACATTGTGCTCACCCACTGTTTTGTAATATCAAGCCATTATAAATATGTTTGTCCTGAGGAAGGAACGATCATTCCGAAACCAGTCGGCGTAAATAAAATTAAGTGGCTCTAACGAATATTGTTTTATTTATTTTAAATGAATAACCACAAAGTTATAGCTCATCCAAAAATATTTACCTTAAGTGTTCACTCACCAACATTTTGAAATCAAATCAGTGTTATTTTCTAAATATATCCACGACCTGTCAAAAACACCTGCAGATTATCATCTATTCACGGAATTATGCAAAGCAAAACATTTTTAAAATTATTACTTTTTTTGTACTTATAATTTTATATACAGTAGACGATTACTTGGATCATATTTACAGCTTGAGGAATTACTCACTTTATTTCTACTAGATACGAAAATAGTTATCGGGAAACGAACATTCAAACTTTTAAACCTGATAAACTATTCAAATATTATATAATTATGAAATGAATAGTCACTATCAAAAATAACCGGTCCTTGCATTGCAGTTTGTTAATATTCACAAAAAGATACAAAATGGGCAGTTTTATTTTTTAAACTTCTACCCAAATTCTTACCAGAAATAGTGTAATTCATATTAATCTGTCAACTAAATATTGGACCACGTTAATGATCTGTGTAAGGTTATATTTTCTTTAAAAAATGAGGGAAAAGTTATAAAAATACTTACAATATAACATTTTTGTTAGTGTTTGGAACATTAACATTTAAAAAAATTGGTTTTCTGTAAAGTCGGTTTACGGACGATAATTTTACGCGATAACGTCATATAATAACGATAGAATGAAAGAGAGATAGATGCGTCACAAGCCGAACGCTTAGGCCGAATGCTTGTTCCGCGCTCTCGCTTGCACGCTCGGCTCAGGTGGAACGTGACAATGAGTCATGCTTTTTCGTGAGTGCAGCCTTCGATTCATTTCATTTTCGTGAGTTCATCGATTTATAAGACGTTATCACGTCAAAAATTGTAATATTCTTTTTACGTTCAGTCGAAAATTCATTCCAGAATGTACCTATAACAAAATGTTAAAAAATCCTAAGTTTATTTGTGTTGTGAACTTCCTATCGGATGATATTTCTGCCAAAATCCCGAAATCCAGTAGGAAAGTACTCTCCAGTGGAGAGATGCCACTCCTGGCCGCTCGTTGGAGAGGCAGGGAGGGGTGTGGGTTGGTTGTATGAGAATTGATAGGTTCCTAGAGCGTCCAAAGTGTGTCAGCGGAGTTATGAGATTCTGTATGAGTTAGGAGCGCGGTTCTGTTTGTATGACGGGCCAAGTACAATTATTATTGGTAGTCGAAGGTATTTCATTAAAGATAAAGCGTGGTTACATCATTTTGTCATGTATACAAGCGTCAAACTATCCACTAATGATCTAACAATCGGAATTGAATCGTTATATATGTTTAATGGCTCACTTATTTCACAGAAATTGTGACAATGACATCAATTGGCCATTAATCAACATTTTGTTTTTATTTTTTTACAGTTGAAAGGTTTCTTTTAAATGCCCATTCTAAGACCGCTTCAGCATTTGAATAAATTGTGATCAGCAGAAGTGGACAACTATCACGTTGTTAAGCTTATCGGCTTATTAAATTTTATTTAAAAGCTAAAACGCACCTAGAATCGGCATTTAACGGGGACATTTCAATTGTAGAAAAAATTAAATGGCGCTGAATGCCCTTTTGATGCCAATATTACTAAGTGATTGGTTCAAACTCACTCCCACAGGGGTTCTAACTTTCCGGAGTTATTTATTACGCTTCGTATGGTGGTGGATAGACGGTAGAGGTCAAAGAGGGATGCTGAGGTCATTCAGCCAGTCGACGGCATCTGGAGTCAACTTGGTTCAGCACGTATGTGCCATAGGGGAACCGATGAAAGGGTATCTTGTGTTCCTTTGATTTATTATGTTCAATAATTAAGAATCATTTAGACTGTGACTGTGAAGGCTGCACCGAATGAGGTTTATTGAGGGAGAGAGGTGCCTGGTAGTTAATTATTTGACAATATGGTGCAGAGATCGGTGCTTGACTCTTCTGGTAGTATCGTGATAGATGCTGAGTTTCGCCTCCACTCCAAATCTAAATGTTTTTAATTGAAAACAAAAATCACCGAACAGCAAAATGATATCTACTCCGAATCTTATGAATCGCTGGTCTCCAGTCAGTCGGGTACGTCTTAATCACCCTGTATACTGCACAAATATTCATTGACTTTATTGACCTGTATTTATTGTAGGTATTGAAACCACAACCTCCAATCTTTACAATTTATTCAAGCGAATTGCATGTACAAGAATCTCTTAATTTAAATGATTTACTTCGAAATTATTTAAATTCGATCGTTAATTTCAGTGTAAATCAATTAAATTAAGATATTCTTGTATATTCGATTTGCTTGAAAAAATTTTCAGCACCATTGGTGCGTCAACTCGTAATGAGTATCGTGCTAACGTATAAAGGAAGTTAAAAAATGATATTCAAAGATATCATAAATAGTCAAAAAACGTTTCCAAATTTCAACCATGATCATTTGAAATATAAATAATCAAATTAAATAATGAATAATGTGATTCACTCTTAAGGATAATATTTCGTAAAACAAGCAAAAGAAGCGCCAAATGAATTATTACAAAGCTGTTTTCGGATGTAGAATTATTAAAAAGAAGTTTGTGCTTTTTGCGCCGAAAATTTATGTCTCGCACGTTTTTGCGTTTTTATTTTGGAGAGTTCCAGGATGTGACATTTTGGCCAAGACCGCGAGTGTAGTAGCTACGATTTTGGGTAGACAATTTTAATATTTTGTTTGCGAAGAAACATGACGTCTCGAAGTTTTCATCACATTAAGCATTTTTTTACAAAAAAGCTATTTTTTTACGCCAACCCTTGTTTTTGCTTGGTATTTACGACCGATTTTTGAAGATATTAATAGATCTTAGGTTTTTAACGTTTTTCAGATTCACCTGTTTCCATATAAATGTAAAATCTATTGTGTTGCTAACCGAGAGTTTCACAACCCGAAGCATTTCGAATGATGATAAAAAATCTAGTCTTATCCATTTATCACTAATTTATAAATTTTATATTATATAGTTTAGTATAAGAACACTGCCTCGATGAAGATACGACATTATCGTCAACTTTTTGGCAATACTATAAAAAATTAAATCGATTTTTACAAAGTTATTGTTTTATTCAAAATTCTGTTAAATCATCACTCATCAAAGCGATACTGAAATGAGTAATTTTTTAAACAATAAAATGGCGCACATCAACTGACCTTATTGCAAAATCATTTCATTGAAAGCGTAAATCAATTATTTTACAAGATTTTTCTGATTTTTCCCGCGATTCCAACACAATTTATTAGAAATATTTTCATCTTCTTTGACAATCGAAATGAGACAGTTAACTTGTATTAACAACTAAGTTGATATTTTATCTATCATAATATATCTCCGGGAGAAAATTAAGCTGCAAACTGAATAAAGTTGTGTTGATCGAGAAATCCCAGACCATAAATACCCAGCAAATTTTAAGAGTAACCTTTTGAGAGTTTTAATGTGGAAAAATGACAAATTTTCTGCTTCATAGTTAAGATAAAATAGTTTAAATTGATAAATTATACGTTTTATCTTTCTAGGCACCATTGATAAAACGTTTGTCACCATATCGGAAGTAATTTTCGACGTTAAACCCCCTCGGGCGGTCACGAGTGAGCAATGCTTCATCTCCGCTGGCGACGCGGGTTAGAATGCTATACGACGCGACGCGGCTGAATTGCCGTTGTGGATATGATACCGTGCCGGTTTATAGGCACTACCTAGTTAAGCTCAGGTAGCTTCCACCGCTGGTAAGCTAGGATGATTTATTAATGTCTGTGACTTCTTATTCGCCGCAATATCCCGGCGACAGGATTGAAAATGATTTGTTTTGTCGGCGGACCAACAAAATAATATCTTATTAATTTTTATTTTAACTTTTATGAGCTAAACCTCAAATTGTAATATTTAATTAAATGAAGACACTATGAGCGAAACTCAATTGACAATCTGGAAACAGAAAAAATAGAAAAAGATATTGGCACCTCTGGGACTCGAACTCAGGAATACATAAACCCAATTATACATGAAGATGGCAGCCAATAAAATATGCGTTAAGAAAATGAAGATAATATGGATGGTTCTTAATCGAAGTATGATACAGTTAAAAGTGACCGAATTTGATATCGACACCTTGGCGCAGTGGATAGCGCGCTCCTCCGGAAAGCGAGAGGTCTCGGGTTCGAGTCCCAGAAGTGCCAATATTTCTTTCTGATTTTTCTGTTTCCAGATTGTCGATTGAGTTTCGCTCACAGTGTCTTAATTTAATTTAAAAATAATATCTTGTTGCCGACCAACAAACCTACAATTTTTTAGAGCATTTTTAAACAAATATATTTCTAACAGAGTGTTTAAGGCCATTTCACAACAATCCAACAGTCCTAAGGAGTCTTAAATCTTTCAAAATAAATATTTACTCTACTTTTGCCAATAAGCTTCTCATAAATGTAGTAAAAGTTGTAATGGAGGGTAGCAAATGCAAAATCATGCAATATCCAGTGTTTTAAATATAGTGTCCTCTGCTTGCAAATTTATATCTTCTCCAAGTATAAATTTTCAAATAGAAGTGTGTTATCGGATGTAATCAAGTGAGATTTTTTTGTATTTTTTTGTAAAAAATAAAATTAGATAGTGCCTAAGAATTCATAATAAATTGTACAGTGCCCTTGGGGAAATTTTTCATAAAAACGGCGCTCTACAAATCATCCAATTATTATTATTAAAGGTAAAGTCAGATTTATTGGAATGCTAGAGTATGTTTACAAAATAATAATAATAATAATGTTTTTATTCCAGGATGTGGGGAGGATAGTGCAATCCCACACGTCCCATATAGTTATACATATTTACACAACAGATTTTTTAAATAAAGAACTAAGTACACAGAATAGGGAAAAACAAAATAATGAAAAAAAAATAATTAATCAATTCTACGTAGGGCATGGTATGGGGTGAGCTCGGGCTCAGCGCTCACTCAGGAGTGGGGTTTGGTGCTAGAGCGCTGCGGTCACCACCGTATTGTCGGAAGCCATTGCGATGCACTGCTATATCTTCTGAATCCAAATATAATTCTGCATGCATCATTATATTGGATCCAGAGTCATTCCATCGAGGTGGTTCGGTAGTTACACCATATTTCACATGTATATAGACTTGTGGAAAATGCTTGAACGATGTTTTTTTTACATGGTTACTGCATTGAAATCATATTGCCCGAAGATTCTTCTTTTAAATTTATTTTTGTAATAAATCCCCTGATTGTTAGTTAAACCTGGTTGTTGAAAATTCGCTGCGTTTCATATTATTAATTTTTATTTAATGAGCAATACTCGAATTAATTCAATGAAGTTTTTGACTCACTTGAATGTACTAATCCTTTCTGGGATGTTCCCGACATCTACTTCAACTCTTCGTTTGACACTTGTTCTGTAAGTATTTAGTCTACTGTCGTACATCCCTTAGCAATGCCATGTCGGACTGTGTTTCTACTGCCAACTTCGCTTCCTTTGACAGCAAATTATTTTAGTAGAGTCCTTGTTTTAGTACTTATACTTCATTAATTCTCTTCAAACACAGAACTGCATTTGACAATGTGCAAACTGCACGAGGTGAAATGGGCTATAATCTCTTACTTACCTATTTTGCTAAAAGAACTTTTGGTCAGAGAAATTTTAGAAACTTTGCAACAAAGCTATACAATTTACTTCCACTGGCCGTTACACAGAACACATTTTATTTTAAATATAAATCAGACACTAGCACTTGGATCATCATCCAAGACTAATTGATAAATATGCATTTATAATGGTACAGTGCTGATTGTCTTTTATTTTAAATGTAATATTGAGTTGTTTGTTATAAACTGCTCTTGCTCTCAACACAGGATCTCATAGTGAGACAGGCATTCATACCAATTGAAATAGTTAATAAAGATCAATGAAGAGAAAAAAACAAAGCAAAGAAGAGAAAAAAACAAACAAAGTTAACGAAATACTCTCTTCCTGGATTCTATGATAAAAAAATAACGGTTTATTTTATAACTAGCAGACCCGGCCACACGTTGCTGTGGCTAACGAAACACAACGCTATTACCCAACCTTTATAACCAACGCAATCTGTTGATTTGAATACATATAAAAACACACCGCCCGCTTGCCAGCCCGCTGCTCGCCGCTTGAATTGAATCTTTGAATTTCTTGGCTTTTCTCTACTATAAATTGTATGTATTATACATATAAACGTTCCTCTTGAATCACTCTATCTATTGGTGAAAATTGCATGAAAATCCGTTGCGTAGTTTAAAAGGTCTAAGCTTACAGATAGCGGGAGCGACTATTTTATACTTTGTAAAGATAATTTCTTTAATTTTTATTACTGATCATTTAAGAAGAATATAGTATAAGCACCCACAGAATAATAATAATTTCTTATATCACAGTCCTCCATACTAAAGATTTCTTTTCCGGGGCGTACTGTAGGTTATTGTATTGCTTTTGTGCTAATGTTGTATTGATATTTTTTCATAAATTTATCGTCTTCATATTTAATTTCTAAAGAATATGTTGTTGTCATGACTAAAGGAGAAAACAATAAGTCTTGTTGTCTTTTATAAAGCAATTGCAATGCAAATTGAAAAAATAAACAATCTAAACAAAGTAGCATCCTTAATCCAAGCAATAAAGAATGTTAAACCGCTTGTTTCCCTATTTTTACAGAGCTTTATACTACTCTTAAAATGAAATATTCATCGTAATAAATAAACCGCATCTCACATAAGTACCTACTTCTGAGAAAAATGAAGATGCAGCTTAAATTATTGTGGTCCAGAACCACAGCGGGAACTGAAGTGGAGAAAATTTCATCTGCAGGGAAATAAAGTACCAAACCACCCCATTTCACCACCCAGACATCTCCAGATAAGAAGTTTCTTCTCTAAAACTAGCTTTAAATTTTCTATGTTTTTGCATGGGTACTTTGCAGCAGCATGAAGTGGATATGTGCTTGGCTGCATATGATTTTCATAACCAGTGTTTAAACAGATGATTTAAGAAGTGTATTATATTAAAATTACGTGGACCTGGGAAGAAAACACTTTTCTTTATGTGGTACTTTTTCATGTAATACTTTTGGATTATGCGGACAGTTGATTTTGATTCGAAAATAATTTGCTTTAGTTATGAAGAATTAAATTTGAAATTGCATATTGCACTATGATTTAATCGTAATTAACACTCATGAGCAAATGATTTTCTCTTGATACGTGTTGGTTATTAAAATTTGATAATCACTTGTGAGACTTTTTTGGACCAATTTTTCATTAATAAATAATACATAAGAATCACAGACACAGACGATTAAAATATTTTCCTGTATATTATATATGTATTTTTATTAATGTGAATACCTCACAAGAGTCACAGCTGCTACCGTCTGGAGCCATTGAGACTATGGCATCCTCAATTGTGGTGAGAGGAAGAAGACGGGGAAGAGAAAAGTGGGGAAGTACCTGGCTGGTCACCAAAAACGGCTAAAGCCAAGTCAAGGGAATTGCCGCAAAAATATACTAGATATTATTTTAAATGAATAACTTGTGAAATAAAACAAATTAATACAATAACATTTATTTACGAACGCCGAGATTTAATCCCGCATCCTTCGGATTACGAATCGAAAACCTTACCCCTCGACCACGGAGGCCATCAAAATACTTAATTTAAAGGTATATAACTAATTAATTAATAATTTTTAAAAATTAATAATAATTAATTAATACTATTAAGTAAATAATTTTGAAAATAACACTTAAATTCAAAACAAATCCGAGTTTATTGAACCAAAGTTCCAGTCACAACCAAAATTATTAGTGTTTTTAATTATTTCAATTATTTCAGTTAAATTTCATAAATTAATTGTTAAGTTATCTTTCGCAAGAAGGGAGCTGTAAAAATGTTTTTAAAATATATTATTACCATTATCATTTTATTAAAAGCCATCAAAATAATCTTAACAAATATAGAGATATCTGGCTAATAAAATTTAAGCGAGTTTTTTTTTAAACACGTAAGTTTAAAAAAAAAATTGAATAACATTGTTTTTTTTTTTAATTTATCGCGTGTAAAACCTTTTTTTATAATACCGAATTTATCCGCAACATTCTGTAAATAAGGGTTAACACAAACTATCAACGAAAACAGTTTATCTCAGCGCACGCTTAGCGCTTGCTTACATTCCAGTAAAGTTGGTCGGCGTGCTTGAAGCTGTTCGGAACACACTTACAGATAAGTTTCAGTTTCAGAGATGCCGCTTTGGGGAACTTACGGTACGCGATCCTTTATAGTTTCAAATTAAATATGAAGCCCTGAGAAATCTTAAACTTGCAGAATCAATGTTTACTTGAGCTTTTATACAGAAAATACACTTGATCAACAGCGACCTATTTCTGAAAGCCGAAAACATGATTTAAAGTTTTCAAGTCCTAAACTTATATCCAGCTGATTACTTTGAATTCACTTAGCATAATTGAATGCGCTTGACATACGTTATCCTCTAGAAACTATTTTTTTTCTTCATTTTAAGCACCCGCTAAACTGCCAAAGCAGTTTATCAGGAGGTCAAGTTAACAATATTAATATAACACTAAAGCACAATTATAACATGAAACCACAATAAAGAAAATGATGCACAATAACTTTTAATTAACTACAAAATAAAGGCATAAAATACGCAGAGAGACAGATCAACACAGCAAAATTACTCATAACTAATACATGTAGATTACGTAAGATTTTTTAAATATTTATATTGAGAGATCAGTAGGATTTATCGGTCCAGTTAGGAGTTCTACCGAGCCGAACCCTCTGATATGAAAAAAATCTGGAGTCGGTGAATTACTTTCCCATTTGGTCTCTGGTAGGTTGACGTGTTGTTCTTGTATTGTTTTGTATTGATTATACTTATAGTGCAATATTGCACTTGTATTAACTAGATGATCATTTGTGGAAAAGTGTGAGAACAGTTAATGATTTCCTGTGGGGAAGATTTAATCCGGACATTAAGTCAAATGAACAATTTGAAAAGTCTTTTATTTTTGAAATCGGTGGTGCAATTTGATTCGATCTTTATGTTCATTGGCATTTTAATAAATACGGTAGGGGCAAGATAAGCGAATGTCCGTTGCCCGTATTTATTTATAATTTTTGGAATGGACAACCCCTCATTTTTAATAATTCTATGGTTGATCAACTTGTTATTTGCATATTGAATCCTAAATCGGACGAAGGTGGATTCTATTCAGATCTGGTCAATTTATATGGCTAAAGCCATTTCAAGCAACGTTTTAATTTTGAATTGTAATTTTACACCAAGGAGATACTAAAAGTATCTTCTACTCTCTGAAACGTGCCGCAAATATACCTTATATTATTTTAAATTCTGAAATTGTGAAATAACACAAATCAATCAAATAAAATTTAATTACGCACGCTGGGATTTAAGCCCGTAACCTCCGGATTGCTAGTCAATAGCCTTATCCCTCGACCACAAGGGCAGTCAGTTGCCTCCTCCGAGCTTATTACAGCTATTAATTCATTCTATCCTCTTCATATCGTAATACCTAATAATTTAACGTTCAAAATTTGCACCAACAATGATTTTTCCAATTTTCCAGGACAGAAATTCTTATTCGGTCTTTTCACATCCAAAAATAGGGGTAGTAGGGGAAAAGTACCTGACAATTCAGATCTGACAAACAGATACGGCTAAAGCCATTTGAGGCAACGTTTCGATTCTGGATGATGGCATTTCACCAGGGCGATACTGAGCATCTTTGAATCTGGATCGTGCAGTAAATATACCAACTGTCCTATTTCATCTTAATAAATAATATGTGAAATAACACAAAATTTCAAGTTAAATTTATTAGCGCACGCTGGGATTTGAGCCCGTGACTTCCAGATGATGCCTAGTTGAGAGCCTTACTCCTCGACCATGGAGGCTGTAAAATATACCATGCTGTGATCATATACACACAAGATGAAAAAAAAAACCCAAAATTTATTTTCATTCAAGTAATCTTACGTTTTCTACCCCTTTGCACTACCTGCAACCAGTAAATCTTCATTTATCTGAATATTGGACCGAAGATTCGATTAGCCGATATCCCGGAGGTCCCGTGGGTGGCCTGTATACTGTATGTATACAAAGTCTATATTGTAGAGCAAATGTTACATGGCCCAGCATCAATTAAAGCGGCGAACTGATTTAACAAACAACATTGGATACAGAACCCCTAGACCAGGGGCTAAGGGTAGATTATTTAACTCCCAATACCCTCGTCAGTATATTGATTTCTGTACTGTTACCCCCAATAAAACCCTAATAAATTTAAATAAATACCCGAACCTTTCTTTGTCACTTTAAAATTGGCAAGATTTACAAACTAGCTTCAAATCAACGCAAACATTTTATTTGTTGCAAATTAAATTAGATTTTGTGTAAAATAATCGACCTTCACGTTGACGGCCTCCATCTTCGAGGGGCAAGAATCTAAACTATCGATCCAATGGTCGCAATGTTCCATATAAAATCAAATTGGATATATTTATCTGTGACGCTATTTAGGTTACAAACCAATTATTGGAATAATTGTTTCCAATAAAAAGGATAGTTGCCTATAATATGGAAAAAAATTAGTTGAAAATAATATTGTTTGACAGGTGGCGATGGCGAAATTGGTAAACGCACGTCTCGGAAAGACGGGAGGTTCTGGGTTCGAATCCCATTTGCGACCATTATTTTTTTCTGTTTTACTATGTCTTGTTCTCTTTCATATTTTCATTTAGATTATTATTGTTATCTTCGTCTTCAATGATATTTAAAAAAAAAATTTCGTTCGCGACTGTCTGATTGTTAACCCTTTTTTTACTCTACGACAGAATATTGAAACCAAATTTTAAACAAATCGTTTGAAGTAGGTATGTTATATAATTGTTTGAACATCTTTTTTTTTACAGTTAATACCGCACAAGAGTCCCAACTGCTCCCGTCTGGAGCCAGTGAGACTATGGCATCCCCAATTGGGGTATGTTGTGAGGCTGAAGGTAGTGGGGAGGGGAAGGAGATGGGGAAGAGGAAAGTGGGGAAGTACCTGGCTATTCAGATCTGGTCACTAAACACGGCTAAAGCCATTTCAAGCAACGTTTCAATTCTGAATGGTGGTCTTACACCAGGGCGATACTGATAGTATCTTCCACTCTGGAACGTGCCGCAAATATACTATATATTATTTTAAATGAATTAATTGTGAAATAACACAAATTAATCAAATAAAATTTATTTGCGCACGCCGGGTTCGAACCCGCGACCTTCGGATTGTGAGTCGAGAGTCTTGCCTCGGGACCACGGAGGCCGTGGTCGTCTATTTATATCAAAGAGTTTGTGGGCGATGCTCTTTTTTGAGATGTTTACAATTATTAAAAATGAATTACTTTCTTTATCGTGATTCATTTTTGGGGTTTTATGCAGTGTTGCTCTTCCTCCTTCTTTGGCCAACGTTTTGGACTGTATTACGGTTTCAATCATCAGAACAAATGTATGGATTGTGGTGAACTGTGTGTTGATGTATGTTGAAGTGGGATCGTGTTGCAAGCGTCAATCCTCTTAGGGTCAACATTTGATTTCAGTATATAATAATTAGCAACAAACTAATGTGGTTGTCGGCGTTTAGTTTTGTTGTAACCATTAAGTACCGGATCAAGTTTACGCCGAGCCCAAATCCAAAGTATTTACCGGTTTTAATAATTATTTTCTTGATGAAAAATGAGAACTGATAAATATTCTAGAGCCCCAAAATTATTACAAAAAGCAGAAGGCTGCTTCAAAAATTAATCTTATTATGTTGATAAGCCACGATGGCTCTCTAATAGATGCGAAGAAGGAGGAATCATAAAACATGTCGGATCATTAACATTACATACGTCTGGGTATCATATATTACGTAACGTTTTCTCTTTAACTGAAGGGAGTGACAAATTATTATTGATTCTATCGAAAACCCGTAAAATTATAGAGAAAGTTATCAAATGAAAGTTTTCAAAGCTAACCATGAAAGTAACATAAGTAATACCGTAATAGTATAACTAGGCGCTATCTCCGCAAACTTTAACACTAACTTCTGACCTTTAAATAATATCGTGTTTTTTGCTGTAATAATAATTCGTACGCTTCAAATCGTTTTTTTGCAAATTATATGTTAAAACAAGCGTATCTTTCTGCTATCTCCTACATAAAATAGAGCTAATTAAAACTTTCTCTTTGAAAGATTCTACTATCGACATTATATTCAATAATACATTGGCCTAAAATATTTACGCAAAACTACTGTTAAAATAATTTGATGTTTTGATAGTAAACGACCTTGAATGGAAGACATAACTTAAAACATCCAATTAAAAAAAAACCTTTCGATTAATTTCAACTGTTTTGAGCTCCACGATAAGCCGAGTTTTACAATTTAAGATTTTAAATCTTTATTTGAATTCTAAGGGACGGTAATATTCTTGACAAATAAAAGTAACAGATTGCTGCCCCTCTGATGGACCGTATCTATCTTGTTAAACACAGCTAGCTACCCTGTTACTATCTTTTTCTAAAAATATCTTTTTAAAGTGCAAGGTCAATTTGGCAGGCGGTTATGGGTACTGCCGCCCGGGAACCATTCTTTGGATAACCAACACCTCGGCCATAAGTCACCCCAAGTGGTTCGCTACATTTGTTGACTTAGCAGAAGTGCCCGGTTTCATGGGGTGAGATTTGTCCAGCAGCGGCCGATGGGCGCCTACCTGCCGTGCGGCTTGTAGGACAGAGAGAGACTGGTTGAGGGAGGTCTTTTATCCTCTCCAGCCAGAACTCCGACCCATTGCCTTGCACCGCAAGTGAATAGGTTTTTCTATATAAAATTTCAATGCTGCATATTATTTAAGATTGTCCAAAACTGATAGCATTGATAGGCATTTGGATTACATTGCGTCGAGTCGAGATTTATTTCAGGGATGGATTCATACGTCCATCACTCCTGGACAAACTGACACCCAAATTCCTACCCACTCCTGATATCTATTTCTTTCCCAGACCTTCCTGTTCTTTAAAAAAACCTTCCACACAGCATCCCCTTGGATGACATTGGTCCTGAGGGAAATTATCTTCCTCAGGAAGATTATTTCCCTCAGAAAGAAGGAAGATAATTTTCCTACGAGAAGCTTTTGTAAAGGAAGGAAGATAATTTTCCTACGAGAAGCTTTTGTAAAAAAGGTGGCGCAAATGTCCTCACTTGATTTTCTAAGGCTTTGTTTGTAAATTAAAATATCTATGGTTTTATTATAGTTTATTCTGCGTTTATTTACTGCACAAATGTCAAAATCATGATGCCATAAGTCGCCATTTGCAAAAATGAGAGCATTTTCTGTTAGGGTGATGACTCTAGCCTAACTTTTTACAAATATTATTATTTTACAATAAAAATACAAAATGTCACGAATCTTCATCCTTCAAATTACATAAATATATTATTATAAAGCACATTACGAAAATTTTTTATCAGTAAACTTCACCCGCAATACCTCAACGACATCCCTAGCACAGCTGGTAAAATAATACAAAAAAAATGTATTCTGTTTAAACCTTTTTTAATAATAAATTAAACCGCTATTCGTCATTTGTTTGTGACGGAGATACTTTACAGAAGACAGCCAAAAAAATATTTTTTATCAAATTTATCCTATTTTTATTATTGTTGTCATACTCAAGATGAAATATATCACGTCTAGATGGAAAGATGCTATCAGGCAGATGAGAGTTATAGCGGCATGTCATAACACTGCAGATTGCGCTCTATCGTTTAAAAGCTGTGTATAAAATCTCATACTTAGATAACACTCCATTTTTGTTACCGCCCACCGCATTCCGCTACCAAATCAACGTATTGCCGACACAGTAACAGATCGTTTTGATTTTATTATTCCATACACAACAAGACAGATATAATTTCCGAACAGCCCAGCGCGAGGCAAGACGTCCAATGCAACAACTGCTGGTGAATTTCGGTTTCTGCAACGGAATCCAAATACAAAACGACCCGACACGATTTATCTCTGCTTTCCGTTTGACTGCGCCAATCTCGAGATAAAGCCAAAACCCGCCAAGACGCGAGGAGAGATATCCGAACTGATAACTTGCGAATTTAGAACGAAACGTCATTGTTCTAGTAATAAACACGCCAATAACAAAACAAATCATATTTCAGATGTTTAAAAAAGATAATATAACGAAATGGTTGCAAATTTGAGAACGAGTTTAGAGATGAGCACGTAATCAAACGTCCCATCTATTAAAAATGTTTTTTTTAACTTATTTTTCGCACCGTCTAGCCGCCTATGTTTGGGTTTTCTAACGCTACTTCGTCTTGCAGGCTTTTGACAAAAACCTTCTTTAAAAGGCTATATTCCATCCTTGCTACGTGTCTTGTTCGGTGGAATCGTCCTGGTTGTATAAATCTTGTTATCGGGAGCTTTTCAAACAAATAGTATATATCTCACGGTGAAACCGGTAGGGTTGAGATAGTCTAGAATACGAAGGAAATAAACTAGTAGCTTATTAATATTTTCTTATTTTTTTGTTCACAGATTTTCTTAATTTTATTGTTTCATTGGAAATAAGGTTTGTTTTCTAGCTTGTAATATATTTTGCTTATTATTTACCTACCATTAAACAATTTCAGCGTACCTCTTAAGTTAAGTTATTTGCAAATATATCATATTTAAATATATTTTTCATTGTTGCAATATTGTAATATTTAAATATACAAGCTCACTTGTGCTTTTTTCATGTTGTTGCTATACCTTATCTATGTTATTATGTAAGGGCCGAATGGCGTTAATTTTATGAATAAATATATATTTATATGTATTATATAATGGTTTATGGTAAAATAATAATATTAGATTTAAATCTAATTGACAAATAATTTTCCGATTCCATGAAACTTACAATATTAATCTTAAGACGGTACAATACACTAAAATAAAGCCGGATTCCCAACCAGTGAGACCAACAAAGTTTCAAATTGTAGTTTGACAGCAAAATTTATACTTTTACAAATAATTCGTTAAATTATAACAGTTTTTTTAATGATCTAAAAATGATTAATTTGTCAGAAAGACGATTTTACTGACTTGGTTTTTCCATATAAAATTTAAAATGCTGCATATTATTTAAGATTGTCCGGAACTCCTAGCATTGCATTGCGTATTACTGATATTCGAGATTTATTTAAGTGCAGAAATTCTAGAACTAACTGTCGTATTATGTATCACTGTTATGTAAAAACCTAAAAATAGCATCAATAAACAATGTCTGTTTTGCTACATTTGATCAAAAAGTCGATTGAAAGTATTCAGGTAGTCGGTTTATTCGGTCCATCAATATGATTTTGTAGTTGTAAGGAATATATTCTACCTTTCAGTAGCAGCACGTAGTTTTTCTTGTCATCTCCTCCCTTGGGATATTCCCAATCGATGTCGAGTCCGTCGAACTTCCTGTCCCTCAAGAAGGGGATGGCGGAGAAGATGAAGGTTTGGCGGGCATAGCGGCTGGTGGACATGTCCTTGAACTTTTGGGTTCCGAATGACCAACCACCTGGAAGACAAATACAAATCAGTCACAGTGGAAATATAGACATATCAATAATACAAAAATAAATTTCGGAATATCTTGCCCTAAATCAAAAACAATATTGAAACAATATATCTTTGTTAGAACCACTTATATATTTTATTAACGCCGATCGGTTTCGAAACGACCGTTCCTTCCTCAGGGCAAACATATAATGACTTACAAAATGACAAACATATAATGACTTACGAATTGACTTGCAAATTACAAAACTGTGGGTGGGTACAATGTATTATTATAAAGATATATTGTTTCATTTATTGATAATGGATAACCACAAAGTTATAGCTACATACAAAAATACAATATTAAAACATTCACATTACTTGGTTTCACCAAGTCAATACGAAGCATACATTGCTTGATCAACCCTCCCATTCTCACATTACTTAAATGAAGTCCATCTATAAAATGTTACTACTTAGTTTTTAGCAAAAACAAGCGTAAATCCGTGAAAAGTTACGAGATAGTTTGAATTCTGGTTGGTAAATAACGCTTTCTTGAAAATGGAAAATACGCAAACCTTGAAAACACGAAATTCGACTTTACTTGTCACGATGAACCAAAATTTAAATAAAAAAATATGCATTTCATGAACAGAATTTATTATTAAAATAATTTTCTGGTGGGTACTATAAGTATTGAAGAAATTTATAAAAAACAGATCTGATAAAAAACTTAAGGGGTCAAACCTGTTATGGGTAGGAACTTTATCAATTTATTGCTTTGTTTTAAAAATTTTAAAATGACACAAAAATTTTTAAAAAAAATCCGAGTTCTAGAGTTCATTGAACCAGACCAGCTACAGACGCATATAACACAACCGGAATTAGTATTTTGATAATAAGATAATTTAGTGACATTCTCACACGGATTTCGTGACGGCCGGCGCAGTCCAGCGGTAAGGCGCTTGACTCGCATTCCGAAGGTCGCGGGATCAAATCCCGGCATGGCAAATAAATTTAATTCGATTAATTTCACAATTATTTCATAGTTATTTCACAATTTATTCATTTAAAATAATATATAGTATATTTGCGGAACGTTCCAGAGTGGAAGATACTCTCAGTATCGCCCTGGTGTAAGACCACCATCAGAATCAAAACGTTGCTTAAAATGGCTTTAGCCGTGTTTGGTGACCAGATCTGAATAGCCAGGTACTTCCCACCTTCCTTTTTTTCATCTCCTTCCCCTCCCCACTACCTTCAGCCTTACAAAATACCCCAATTGGGGATGCCAAAGTCTCACTGGCTCCAGACAAGAGCAGTTGGGACTCTTGTGCGTTATTCAAATTAAAAAAAAAAAAAAATGTAGAAATCGTGAAGGAAATATGAAGCAATTATTCTTACAACTGAACTGATAGGTATTGTAAATTATAAAGATCTATTTATCTTGTCTTAATTTCTAAATAATAGTGAAATATAATGCTTCGCTTGAATTGAGAAATGTTTGTTGAAAAACGTATCTTACTTTATAATATCACATTTGATTGACATGACAACGTTATTATGAGCAATATAACAAGCCTATTTTCTAATGACTTTATTAGCATCATGTCAAATCACGGAAAAAAATAATTAGCACGAAAATGGCGTAAACGGTTTCTGCTAGAATCGTGCTTAGGTGATTTATTTTATTTTTCTCTCCGGATCGAATAATGAATGTGGGATTGGAGTAAACTGTTTTGCATCGGAAGAATTGGAACATAGAAAGTGTGAGAATGGATTGGCTAGAATCTAGAAGTTTCCACATGCGTGTGAAATGTACCTAAGGCATTATCGAACAGAAAAACACAAGAGGTGAAGCTATTGTCAAGTTGAGTAACGCTAGCAAAACATGTATTCAATCAATCATTTCAGAATTATTTTTAACCATTGATTTACGATAACAGGTTGGTTAAAAAAAAAATTCTCTCACAAATAACACTACTTTTGTGGAAAATTTATTTTGTAGGCAAATATCTGGCTTAAGAGAAATTCCCTTACACTTAATGTCAATAAAACAAAATATCTGACATTTTCTATAACAGCCAGAGGACAGCCAGAAGATGACTTTAATCTCAAATTACATACATGCCAAGAAAACTATCAAAATCAAGGCTCATCATGCCACTGTCCTACCAAAGCACACTCCAAAAGTATCAAATATCTTGGTATTGAAATTGATGATAATCTCCGATGGAACGGACACATTGAAGCAATCACAAAAAAACTCACCAGGTACATTTACTTCTTTAGAGCCATCCGTAACATCCTCAACATAAACGACATTAAGAAAGTGTACTACGCTTTATGTCAATCACAAATAGAGTACGGGATAACTGGATGGGGATCTGCCTTGAGCACTCACATGGACCGGCTCAATATAGCCCAAAAAGGAGTACTAAAGACAATTTTGAAATTACCGGTTAGAACGCCGACAGAAGAATTGTTTCAAAGCATTCAAGTCTACAATATACAAAAACTTTATGCAAAAAATATTTTATATAAAATTAAAAAAAAACATATCAGAATACTCCACTGTCCAACATAGATACACAACCAGGGCAATAAACCAAAATACTCTAGCTACAGCCAGTTTGAAAACATCTTTTGGACAAAGAAATATGAAATTCAATGCGACAAAACTATACAACGCTCTACCAACTCAAACAAAAAAAATAACAGAAATAAATAATTTTAAAACAAAAGTAAAAATATGGTTGAGAGAACAAAGTGAAAATGAACTATCAAACATACTGAAGACCACGTAAAGACAACTGGATACTAAATACAAATGTGGAAAAACTACAGGCCGCCTCAGAACAGGGAACCCTAGTGAGGAGGACTGTGAAAAAAAAACTTTATAATACCTTAATATAATACAATTTATAAATACATTATGTACACAATTTGCTATAGATACTAATAAAAAAAAAAAAATAAAAAAAAAAGTTCGTACACAAATCGATTGCAAATTTGTTAACATATATGTATAATAATATCCACTGTAGGGGCAAAATTTCGGACATTTTTTTTAGGTACAGCCCCTAGAACTGCAAAAAATTCTTGTTCTTTTGTATTTACCTGCACCAAATTTGTCTTACGTTATTTTGTTGCCGTTTTGCATACATTGTTTTACCATCATCAAAATACTAATCACTGTTTTGTGTCTCTTCTGTCTGTAACTTTGGTTTAATGAATTCGGATTTTCTGCATATTTAAGTTCCATTTTCAAAATTGGGGTTGATTGTAATAAAGTGATAAATCTATTCAGCACCTTCCCGTAACTTAATTTTTTTTTTACGTGATTTATTTTGAACGAATTTTTTTACTTGGAACTTAAAGTACCAACCGACCTACACTACTGTATTTTTTTACTAGAAAATTATTTAAATAATTAATTCTATATTTGAAACCTTTATTATTTTTGTTGAGATTTCGTAGGGTCAATCTTGAGAAGTAAAGCCAGATTTCTTACTTTTTCAAAAGCTTTTTTTTGTATTTGAATACCGCACAAGTGTCCCAACTGCTCCCGTCTGGAGCCAGTGAAACTATGGCATCCCCAATTGGGGTACGTTGTGAGGCTGAAGGTAGTGAGGTGGGGAAGGAGATAGGGAAGAGGAATGTGGGGGAGTACCTGGCTATTCAGATCTGGTCACCAAACACGGATAAAGCCATTTCAAGTAACTTTCAAATCTGAATGGTAGTCTTACACCAGGGCGATACTGAGAGTATCTTCCACTCTGAAACGTGCCGCAAATATACTGTATATTATTTTAAACGATTTAATTGTGAAATAACACAAATAAATCAAATAAAATTTGTTTACCACGTGGGATTCGATCTCGCAACCTTCGGATTGCGAGTCAAGAGCCTTATCGCTAGACCACGCCGGCCGTCAACATAACTAACCTACGCCTGCGCTAACATGCGATAATTATAATCAATCAAACCATTATAACATCGCGTGAATTTTCATCGGTCTCTGTCGGTTCTTATATATTATTGTACACTTTTATTTGAAGATTAGTATTTATTCTTTATGTTTTAATGTTAATCTTCGATAGAATATAGATAGAAAAAAGTGTACCAATTTAATTTTAGACTGTTCCGAAAATATTATATTTTATTTACTCACCAATAGCAAGGAGAACCTTCAGCTTAGGGTTCGCTTTCTTCAGGGCGTTAACTCTATCGTATAGTCCTGTTTTTCCGTCCTTAGTCTCGTCGTTGGACTCGAAGGAGCTGAGGCGTCCTTTCTTGAGCCAGCCGAAGGAAAAGATAATGTGGGTGCAGAGGTCGGGGTGGATGTCCTCGGGGATGAACTTGCCCACCTTCACTCTGTATTGTGACCAGTTGGTATAGTAGCAGACGATCTGGGGAGGATGGTGAAAAAATAATTGAATTAGGCCATTCTCTCAATGAAAAAGCTTTAAAAACCTTTAAGGAGGTATTCCAGTCTAGAAGCATGAATTGCAGGTGTTTTTTTCAGGTGCAATAATTTTTTTTTGTAGCCATTATTTTACCAAATATTTATTTAACATGAAGAATACATAAAAAAATTAAACGAGAAAATAAAAAAAAAATTAAAGTTACAGGGTGTTGAAGTGAGGGGTCTCAAAAATATGGTGCGCCCTGGTTGACACGATTGCAACCATCCTAGTATTTAAAAAAAAAAAAAAAACAAATTAATTTTTAATCCAAACAAATGCTGCTTTGGCATGAACCTCGGAGCAGTCATAATTTTTTTTCGCAAAATAGCGGCTGTCTGGAATAAAAAGAAATTTGTTTGTACTTTTCCTTTTTAACTTAGAAAATATGAAGAAAAAAAAGTTTTTTTTTTTCTAGACTAGAATACTGCCTTAAGTATTTGACGGGTAAGATAAAAAAGCAACTTCCAAAACATAATACCTACTAATAATAAAATAATATCTATTTATCGTCTTAATCTCTAAATAATAGTTGAATGTTGGGAAATCCTATTGTTTTAAAGACAATATTTTTAATGCTTGAATTTTTTTATTTTATTTTATTTTTTATTTTTTTATTTATTTATTTTATAAATCAACAATCCAGTCCCGCTAAGCCAATTGCAATTGGCTTGACAGCAGGTGCTTATAATTCCTTACAAATATATTTAAAGTTATAATTTACATCTTTTATTTACAGTTAAACATTTTTTCATAAATTTTATCAAGTATCAAAATAAATGTTCTTTTTCCAATAACCAATTTTTCACCATATATTTAACCTTATTCATAGAATTATGTTGCTTTATATTGTCAGGTAATAAATTAAATATCTTCGTTATCGAACTATTAACCCGTCGTTACGCGTGAATCTAGTGCTATATTTATGATCTAGTTTCTCTTTATGCTGCGGGGTAAATATATGCTGAATTATAATTTTATACCATAGTATTGCCTTCACAGGTAAAATTTTTGCACTCTGAAACAGCAACGGAGTATTGTGTCTTTGTTTGAAAATGTTAGGGACAACTAATAATTTTACAATTGCGTTTTGTGCAACTTGTACCTGTTTCAGGTTGGTTACAGTAGTATTTCCCCATATTGTTAACCCATATCTTATTATTGATTCTGCTAGTGACATATAAATTATTTTAAGTGTATCAATTGATAGGAAAAAATTTAATGTGTACATTCTGCTAGCAATTGATCTGAGTCTTTTACAGGTTTTTTAATATGTTTGTACCATTTAAAAAAACAATCTACTGTAACACCAAGATACACAAATTCAGTAACTAATTCTAAGCTTTCACAATTACAGTTAATTTGAATATTTTTGTGGATGCAATTAAAGTTATGAGAAATAATATTAGGATTAAATTGAAATTTGGCATTTGGTGATCTTATATGCATTACTTTAGTTTTTTTAGCATTTATTAATAGCCCTGCATCATGTGACCATTTACAGAGTTGATTAAAGTCAATTTGTAAGAGTTCAATTGCAATTTTTAGATCTTTGTGTGATATGACCAGTGCCGTATCATCTGCGAATACAAAATGTTTTACAAAAGAGAAAAGTTTTTTCATTATAGTTACATAGATTATATAAAGTGTAGGTCCCAATATGGAACCTTGTGGAACTCCTGCAGATATATTTTTTGTTTTACTAAATGTATTATTTATTTTGGTACATAATTTTCTATCTGTAAGATAATCTTTAAATAAATTTAACAAATTTCCTCTTATTCCAATTTTTTCTAGAGTTTTTAGCATTTTTAAAGAGTTTATTGTGTCAAAAGCTTTAGAGTTGTCGATAAATAAAACAATAACATGTAATTTATTATTTAACTGATTATTTATATAATTGGAAAAATCTTGCAGTAGTTTTTCAGTGTTTTTTTTTCTTTGGAAGCCATATTGATTTGGATCTATGATAGCGAATTTTTAAATGTAATTATTTAATTTATTTGATAAAAATTTTTCAAGAATTTTTTCTAATGCTGGTAGAATACTAATTGGCCTATAATTTCCCAGTTCAATGTGTTTTCCACCTTTAAATATTGGTCTAGTGATACTACATTTAAATTCTTGTGGAATTTTTGCTTGCTTTATTATCATATTGATTAAATGAGTTATTATTGGCCCAAGAGTTTTTATATTTCTTTTTAAATCAAACATTCTTATATTGTCAATACCTGTGCTTTTAGAGTTTTTCATTTTTTTAACGATATTTTCAATATCAGTTATAGTTGCTCTTGGTATATATAAACTATGAGGTAGTTCTTCCAGTACTATATTAGAAGCTTTGTGATTGCATTTATGTAACATGTTGCTGATGCTATCCGAGAAGTAATTCACAAAATCATTTGACACAGAATCCTCAGTTCTATCTTTTAACATGCATCGTATTATAGTTTCATCACAATCGTTTTTGGGTTTACGTCCTAAAATATTATTTATCTCATCCCAGGTTTTTTTTGTATCATTAAAACAGGTTTTAAATTTATTATTATAGTATTTAGTTTTATCTTTATTTATAAGTTTATTGACAAGGTTTCGTGTTTTTTGTATTCTGTTTCATATGTTTTGTTTGTTGGTGTACTTTTCCATTTTTTATATAGCTTATCCCTTTTATTTATATTACATAATAATTCACTGCTTACCCATTCATTTATTGCATAAGGTCGTGTTTTCGGTTTTTGCACTATCGTTTTTGAACTACTATTGTAAAAATTTTTAAATAAAGGTTTTATTTTTTCATATAATAGAATACAATCCTTCTCCTCTATAAGTTTACTCCAGTTATAATCTCTGATATATCTATCAATAGCCTTTTGTGAGATGATTTGAACATACTTATTTGCAAAGTCTATCGGACGTTTATGAGATTTTATATTAATAGCAGTGATAAAATGATCAGCAATATTATTTTCGCAGACGCAAGCCGTTATTTTCTTGCCTCTAAATTTAGCAAATATATGGTCAATACAAGTGCGAGTTATTTGTCCATTTAATACAGCTTCTCTGGTTACTATATTGATGCATTTAGTTAAATAATGGTTAGTAAGTAAGTTTTCATACGAAGTTATGATATAATCTTGGTCATTTAGTAAATTTAGATTTAGATCTCCGAGTAAGATAATATTTTCCTTACTATTAATTGTATCAAGATGTGCTGATAATTCCGTTAGAAATGAAGATTTACTGAGATTAGGAGGTCTATAGATGGCTATTATATTAACTTTAGTTTCGTCCTGGAGTATGAGCTTTCCTGTTATATTTTCAAAATGTTGTGATTGGAACGATTTTGGTCTAAATTCAAATTTGTTTCTTATATACAATATAATACCTCCTCCTGACTTATCAGTCCTGCAGTAGTTATATGCATTATATCCGGGAATATTGTACATACTTGTACTTTCAGTTTGAACAGATGTTTCACATAGCATTAGAATGTCAATATGCTTCAAACTATTTAATAAATATACATGCAATATATCCCAACATTTTTGTATAGATCTTATATTTAATTGAATACAAACAAGATTATCAGAAGCATTTATGCTTTGTTTTTTTATCCAAACTTCTAAATTATTTACTGTACTACATTCTATTTCGTTATCATTATCAATATACGAAAAATTATTCTGCGCCATTTAATTCGTAGTTAAATTTGATGCAATACAATAAGTTTCTAATACGGGTTTGGTTGATTTTACATATTGAAATATTTCTATAATAAATATATCTATATAATGCAGTGTGAGGTTCAAATTTGTACTTGATATAATTACATACTTGTTTTTATCAAAGATACCACAATTATTTTTCTTAATGTTATAGCAGATGGTATAATATATTGATACAAAATGGTTTTCCATGCATTTAGCATTAAATAATATTACATATATTTCATTTTTGTGTAAAACAATAAAATTTAATATTTTTATTAGGTTCATTAAATCCCGTACATAAATAATACAATTAACACGTATTCTTATTATCTGTCCAGTAAACATGAAAAGAGAGCAATATAAAATGACTCCATTTGAGAAACCTGAACAATAATTCGTATCTTTTGCAGTTTTCAGCCCGTGAGAATAGATTATTTTCTGGTTTTGTTTAACAACAGAAGTAATGTGATTATAGATTGAAGAGTTTAATTTTAAATATTTAACAATATAAAAGTGATTGAATCTAGAGCTAATTGCTACAAATACTTTTTTATAAAGACTTAATAAATATAAAATAAACTGTATGTTCACATCTAGTGTTATTTCAGAATATTTATCATATTTTAAGATTTTTTTAAAAACTGTTTTTATATTTATGAATGTGAGATATAGTACACAGTAATATGCATGTTTAAGTAAACAAAAAAATGTTATTGAAGGTGTGGTTATGAAATTATTGTTAAAAACATAATTTAATATAATAATGTTGTGTTTGTTAGTTATTTTGTGATCTTTTATAATGTTTATAACAATATTTATGTAATAAAATGAATAATAAATAATAGAAAATGACGACGTTTGGAAATTTAGAATCTTATTACAATGTTTTTTTTCTTTAATATAATATAGAAATATAAATGTGTAATGTTTGGCAACGTAAATTGTATTTATTGAAATGTAGCAAATTCTACGAGAAAAAATCAAATGTATTATAATATCACTACATCTACTTTGAGACATGTTTAATGTTATTGCTAGTCAATATTCTATTTTTTCCTTTGCTAAATTGCTCATTTTTTTATACACAATGCATTTCGTTTTATCGTTTGCAGAATGCCTAATATCAATATTCCAGTTCATTTTTTTATTTTTGTTATCACAGTTTTTACATTTAGGTTCTTTATCTTTGTTAGCACAATCTTTGTAGGAATGATCACCAGCACAGTGTGTACACAATGGTTTGTCCTTTTCTTTATGAAGACACCTGACAGAAGTATGTCCAAAACCCAAACAATGGTAGCACTGCACCACCACCAATTGAAAAATGTTTGAAGAAAAATGTATCTAACTTTATAATATGACACATGATTGACATGACAGCAATTTTACAGTCTATTTTCTAATGAGTCTAATGACTTTATCATCATCGTGTCAAATTGCTGAAAAAATAATTAGCACGAACATGGCGTAAATAATTTCTGCTGGAATCGTAAAAATCGCTTCAAAGCATAATCCGCGCTAAACTTGATTGATTGTAATGCTTTACACACGGTGTCTGATAACTCAGAGTATAAGCGAGATACTGATGAATCTACCTCACATTTGGAGTCTGTTTTGTAGTTTACATTTTTTTGATTTGAGCGTACGTTATCGAGTAAATCGAGTCCAAAGTTGGAATTTTTATTCGCCGAGGAATCAGAGATTCGCAAGGGGGTTGACGTCAGTTTTTTAATGTATTTTAAAGCGTAGGCCCAGCTCCCAAAGCTTGTTTAACACTTTAAAAAGTAAAAAATATATTTTTAATCGAAATGCTATAAAAATGGTTTTTTGAGTTATGATTTAGATTCATCAGTTTCCCGCAAATTCTACGAGTTTCCGAATACCGTGGATATGTATTATAGTACGTAGGCAATAGTTCCACTAACGTCCTTCGTTTCAGAATATCTATTGATATTCATCTTAATAATTACCTATTTATAATTTTATGGGAATTCGTGTTATAATGAGGTACGCGTAATTACGTTGTTTCACGCAAATAAATAAATGTTTCGTTTGTGAAGAATAGCAGCAATAATGAAAGCGTGGTTGGTAATTATCGAGAAAATTTTTAAATTGTTAGATAATTATTAAAGCTGAGATATAATTATCGATAAAATACCGACAATTTTCATTGCATTAGAAACGGCTTATGTATCACCAGCAACCAGCAGTAAGTACCACAACTACTGTCACCGAAACAAAAAAACTTTTCTGTATTTCAATACAAATATGATTTTTAAATTGCTCACACACATACATCGTAATTGGCAGGTCAAATAAATTGTCTTGGGGCATAAGGCTTCTAAACTCCTTGCGTAAACACGGTGTTTGAAAACCGTAGTATACTCGTAAATGCGAAACTAAAGCATTATATAGAGAATATAAAAAAAAATCGATCTTTTTTTTTTCTTTTTTGTTTTTACCTTTTTTCAATTTTTTTCGTTTTAAAAAGCTTTTGGATCTGGGTCTACGCTTCGATACATTATAAAATATATTAAACAGCTGATGTTAATCCCCTAGCAACCGATTTATTTCCAATTTGACCTAAACAATCCAACTTTAGACTTAATTTACTCGAAAACTTAAATCAAAAAAAGTTATACTGCACAATATACTCCAAATGTGGTTCAGAATCACCGTCGTCGGCGTCGCAACGTTCGGGACGCCTGACTGTCCAAAGCACCGGTGATCTATTTCTGCTTATTTTTCCTTCCATTTTGCCAGTGTAGATTTGAAAGCTTATTTGATTTTAGCTTTATAATGATTTAGTAGTTGTATTTACCTTGTATCCGTCCTTATCCTTGGTATCCTTTGAACTCCCTATGACCGCGTTGTCCAGGGCGGCGGCCGAGGACTTGCGGGACGCGGGGGGCCTACGGAATCTTTTGGAGGCCGGCTTGGGCGCGCTGCCCGCGGCGGCCTGGTCTCCCCGCCGGGCGAGCACCTTGGCGGGGGTGGAGGCCGCACTGCTGCTGCTGCTAGACACGGAGGTGGTGACCTTCAAGGGGCGGCGGATGCGCCTTCTGGCGGCTGAAACAAAAAGTTTAAAAGTTAATGGCGAATCAAATGATTATTTAAGACTTTTATTGAGCTATTTCACGTACAATAGTATGTTGAATAGCTCACACCCCTTGTTAAGGATAACATCACCTCATATAGGTAGTTCTGATTTATGGAAATAATTTGAATTTATTTTAAGTATATATTATTTAGTTATAATTTTTTACATCTTGTATCTAGCATATATCTTTTTGAAAACTACTATAATATTTTTTTTTTTACTTAAGTACTAAAATTTGGACTTCACAGCATTGAGACATAACCCACGAAAAGCTGCAAGACTTTTAGCTTCCTTAACATTTACAGAGATTTCATTGAACATTTAAAAACCTATAAATATTGTTTTGTATTCCCTCTAAAATCATTGCAGTTTCTCGTAGGATAGCAATGAACTGTACTATTAATACTAACATTATAATCTGGTAACATTTTATTTTTTAACTTATAAATAAATATTAGGGTATTATAAAGGGTAACTGAGTTTTTATAACTGGATTGTTCTCACGTAAGCTCGAACATCTGTAAATCTCAGTAAAAATAAATAAATAGACTACTTTGTGTTATTTATTTTGGGGTGTTATGCCGTGTTGCACTACCTCCTTCTTTAGCCAACGTTTAACACAGCAACACGGCATAACACCCCAAAAATAAATAACAAAAATACCTTTGGCCGTGAAAACCTAAAATCATACCAAATAGACTAATGGTTACCACACACTTATGATATTGAGATTGAGATGGCGTTGCATGATTTTTGTCCTGGTTTATCTGCTACAGAACAATATAGACCTATTATATTCTATAACGCGTATGCGTCAATAATATTAGAAAATTTTCATTTTTTCTCTCTCCGGTAATATACGGATATAATGTAGTAGCAGTACCTACGCAGTATGAGTGTGTGTATTTTTTTTCTATTGCTTTTGTGGTAAACTCTAAGTATCAAATTTTTTAGATTTTCTGAAAATTTTTTCCAAAAAACGACTTTTTAAAAACATATTATTGACTGTAATTGGAGGTGTGATCTGTTGTTGCTACATATGTATAAATACACATGTATAAATTCATGAATGTTTTTATCGCCTTGGGTATATCAAGCAATTCTGAGATTTTCAAAGGTGCTACGTGAAAGATGAATATGTATTCAGTGTTCAAGGCAGCTTCAGAAAGGCCAAAAATTGTAATTCAACGTCAAATTTTACCAAAGAAAATACCAAATAATAATATTGCTTGTCAGTTGAAAATTTTTCAAGCCACAAAATAATTAACACTTGAAATTACGACACCAGTAGATGAAGATTTTTTCTGAGACTGAGTTATTTTTGAATATCTATAGGAGTTATTACTCATCTTCTAACTAACGCCATCGACAATAATATTTACAATCTTCAATAACCACTTTGACAAAACAATTGCTTATAATAATTATAAATACTAGCGGTCGCCCAATGGTCGAAATTCGACCATAATTGTAATGTTTTTTTTATGTTTGACATTCAGTAAGACCATAGACAAATAATATTAAAGACAAACGATATTAATCTATTCTCAATTTGACCATAGACTTTAACAATAAACAATAGAGTAAAGACGCGTGTGTGTGTGTCAAATACATGGTAGTGTGTGTAATGTTTTTATTATTGATTTAATGCTTTTTTATGCATAATTTAAAAAAAAATATTAGCATTCTGCACTCTTCCTCTATATAAACTATAAGTGTGCGAAATTTCATACTCCTCCGTCCGCGCAATTTTCGTAAAAAGGGGTACAAAGTTTTGGCTTCACGTATTAATATATTGATGATGATGATACCGGATTGAAAGAATACACATTGACATCAATTTTCTCTATCTCATATCTGGTTTTGTAAATTAAATTCATTCAATCAGGCCTTGAAATATGTTTTGTCCGATGGATATGTACTTTGTCAATAACTTTATACAGTTGTTGAAACCGACGAATAATCAAATAATTCTTATTAATTCGTTACTTACATGACATTTGCTGATAGCTAAGTGATTTAATTTTTGATATTATTTATTTTGAATGCATTGTTTTATATAACTAACTAACTAACCATCACGCCGTTTCCCCGCAGGGGTAGACTGAGAGGATGGACCGCCAAACAACTCGATCTTGGCATATCTTGCTTCGTTCACATTCATAAATCGTCTCATACATGCTCTTGTATTATTTTGGCTCTTGACATCTCCCGACTCAAGTATCTGATTCACTTGGTTGTGCCATGTCTTCCTCGGGCGTCCCCGACTTCTACCATTCACATTTGCGTCATATATTCTCCTAAAACTCCTTTCCTCATTCATTTGCTCTACATGCCCAAACCATCTGAACGTCCCTTTCTTAATCTTATTCATTACGCTTACATCAGCCTTGCATTATTTGCGTATCTCCACATTTCTCACACGATCATACGTGGTTTTACCGCACATACGTCTCAGGGATCTCATTTCTGCAGCATTCAGTCTATTTTCATCCTTTCTCTTCTAGTTCCATGCCTCACTGCTATACATCAGGGTAGGTACCAGCACTCCATTATGGACGGCTAGCTTCGCTTTATTGACAGTTTTTTGTTGACGCCAACGGCGTTTAGTCTTCCATTAATGGAATATATTTATTTATTTAAAATTTACGGCACAAAGTGCCATTTACAAGCTTGTGTATATTTATTTCTTCTTTATATTGGGAAGACTTCTAGAAATTTTAACATTAGAGTTAAGGAACATCTAAGATGTTTAAATAATAATAATTATTCAGAATTTGCTAACCACATTTTGGAAACAGGTCATTCTTTTGATATTAATAAAGGTTTAAAAATTTTACACACTAACACAACGGGTTTTGAAATTTTTTGAATTTTTTTTTGAATTTAGAAATTTTAGAAATTAGAAAAAGTGTTAATAGTAAATTAAATATTATAAATAACCAAACGTTTTTTAAAAATAGCCATCTTTTAAATTTATTTTCGTATTAATACTTATATTTATAATAATTTATTTTGTTATTTAGACTTCTTGTTTTTCCTTTTAAAAGATTTTTTATGAGAAAACTCTCTTTTTATAACTTTTGAAGGTTATTCCCATCAACGTAATATATCATTGAAGAAGAAGATAACACTTATAATCTAAATGAAAATATGAAAGAAAACAATTGACCATTGTTTTTTTCTGTTTTTCTGTGTCTTGTTTTCTTTCATATTTTCATTTAGATTATAAGTGTTATCTTCTTCTTCAATGATTTTTTATTATGTTAATGTAATTTTTTTTACCCATTCTAAAATAATTTTTATATTTTATTTTATATAATTGTTTTTTTATGATATATTTTAGGTAATTAATCACCTCTCCTTTCTAATATTTTGTCTATGTTCTAATTAGTCTATACTTGTTTGTCTTTTGTTATTTATTATTGACTTATTATCCTGACGAAGAAAACATAGCTTTCGAAACATGTTGATATTGTTAATAAAATAGTGGTGTTATACAAAGGTATTTGTTTTTTCATTAAATTGTGTATATTTAATTACAGTCATAGTACATTATACAGGCATTAAAAATAAACAATAATATCAAACAATCATTATGTAGTGACCTCGTTAACGTATAATTGGCTGAAATGTTCGATCAGTACAACCTTATATTTCAGTATAGAAATATTAAAAATATCAGCCACATTGGCATAAAAATTTCCAATGGTGTGTAATCTATTATTATTAATATTATATAATGATTAAGTTTCGCGAGTAACTAACTGACTTATTTTAGCAACTTTAATTTTGAAATATGCTAACCATAGAGTAAATTAACCAAAACAATCAGAATAGAAATTGAACCCAACACTAAGCTTTCGTTGTAATCGCGAGTTGTACACAATTGGGTCATGTATTAATGACATAAATAACCCAGCTGAGCTCAAGCCAATGCAATTCATCTTTATCTACAATTACGGCGACGAATGGACCATGCTTCAGTTGAAATGGGCTAAATTTCGTTTAAACACAAACGTTTGAGGAAAACAAGGATGAAGCAAGCCTTAAAAAAGTATAGGCTTCAATTTTTACCAAAAGATTAAACAGTTTTTCTCTCGAGGTAAATTGGAAGTTGATAAATGAATAACTTTGAGTAACTGCACGGGATCTTCCTAACAATCCATTTTCTATCTACATCTTCAAACAAAATTGTCATTTTCTAACTCTTGTTAAATACGCTTTCACAGGATTCGGACACTCTTATCAGATCTCTAATAAGGGCTTAAAAATATTGGGATTTATAACTAGGCCAACTAGAAATTTAGACTAGACTAGTATTAAATTGACAACTAGAAGTGTATTAAATTGTTATATTTTGCGTATGTTAGAATTCAACTTCTCCAGTCTCGAATCACATTATAATATACATGTACAAGCTGTTGAAAGAAAACAAAACACATTCTTACGTTTTCCAAATATTAAAATGGAGATTCCAGCAATTATGTTGAACTACAACACTGTTAAATAATATGAATATGCTCAAATTGTCAAACAGAAGAATTTTCACTGACTTGGTATTTTTATATAAAATTCTACATGATTTAGTTGATAGTTCGGTATTGCTTGAATTGAAAGCTTCTGGATACCACAACGTAAAACAAGAAGTCAGGATTTATTTAAGTGCAGAAATTCTGGGACTAACTACCATATGTATTCCTCTTTACCCAGAATACTAATGAAAGGAAAAAATTACACCAAGTCAGTGGACAGTTTATCATTAAACAAATATAAAATATTGTTACTGAGGCAGTTCACTTATGTACAATAAATATTGTATTTCTTACCAAAAGCCCTGAAAAAGGGCGTTGATCAATAAATAAATAAATCTCCTTGAATTATGGACGTAACTGATGGTTTTACCATACATTTAAACTTGTTATAAAATAAATAATTGAATAAGTATTTCAACTAGATTTCCATTGCACATGATGTGATCGTAAATAATCGTTGAACAGTCAAACGTCAATATTTTAAAGCATTGATTTTATGGCCTCGCTAAAACCTTGAATCCTTGACGAATGACTGAAAGGACGTCATTATTTATCTAGAACGTCGTTAGTCAGAGTTCAATTTCATTTGCACGCACCGGCGTTTCAAAAACATTTTTTTTTCATTTTGAACAAAATCCTATCATGAAAAATGTGCTAGCAAGACATTTATCACTATTTGAAGAGCTTTGGGGGAAGTAGCGATTTGAAAGTTCACCCCTGTCTGTAATTGATGGGAACGGAAACGGATGGTGGCGGAAGCTCGTCCATACGGATTCATTTCCGCCGGATGCAGCGACACGCGACATCTGTCGGGAGAATCCTGAAACACTGCATCACTGAAGATTGATTGCATTATGGGTGGAATTCAAACAATTCACACGTCGCGTGACTTGTGGAACTAAAACGGAAGCTGGAATTTTTAATTTGGATAAATGACAGAAATTGGTCCTTAGTTGGCAAATTAAGGTAAAAGAAACATTTTTTTTAATATGAATACCGCATAAGAGTCCCAACTGCTCCCGTCTGGAGCCAGTGAGACTATGGCATCCCCAATTGGGGTGTGTTGTGAGGCTGAAGGTAATGGAGAGGGAAAGGAAATGAGGAAGAGGAAGGTGGGAAGTACCTGGCTATTTAGATCTGGTCAACAAACACGGATAAAGCCATTTCAAGCAACGTTTCAGTTCTTCATGGTTCTACTCCAGGGCGATACTGAGAGTATCTTCCACTCTGGAACGTGTCGCAAATATACTTTATATTATTATAAATGAATAAATTGTGAAATAACACAAATTAACCAGCCAAATTTATTTGCCACGCCGGGATTCGAACCCGTGGCTTTCGAATGCGATTCAAGAGCCATACCGCTGGACTACGCTCCTTAGTAAAGTGGTAGAATTTTTGGCTTTTCTTTAGCCAGACTAGACTAAATATAAAATATATATTTGAAGAACGAAAAGCATTAATCTTTTGGGATTGACGAGGTAAGATTTTGCTTCCGTGAATCGAAATTTTGATCTTCCTCTTCCCTCTTTCGATCCATATTTAAATTTCGAACGTTAAAAGAAAGACGAGAAAGGGATTTCTTGTTTGAGAGTCTCTAAATTTTATCTGATATTTATCTAAAAATATAAATTTGCATAGACACTTCAGAAAATATTTTACAACACACCTTTTGCTTCAAATCCTAGGAAAAAAACTTAATGGATGCATGGAAGAAACTTCTACAACATGTCATTGACGTTACTAATATGAATTAATTTAAAGCTCTATTTGATTCTTATTTGGAGAGAAGAAAGGCCTAACTTATTTTACAATTCAACAACTCAATTACTGATAAAATCGACGGCTGCCATGGTCGAGGGGTAAGGCTCTTGTCTCACAATCCGCGCGAATTGAATGCCGATAATAAATAATAAATAAGTACATTTTATTTGATTAATTTGTGTCATTTCACAATTAATTCTTTTAAAAATAATATATATTAATTTCCCTACTACTTTCAGCCTCACAAAATACTTCAATTGAGGATGCCATGATTTGACTGACTCCCGACAGGAGCAGTAAATTATTCATATTCAAAAATTTAAAAGTTTATTGTGAAATCAGATAGGAGCACATCGCAGAATGCAGAGTGCTTATTAAATAAAAATAATATCCCGAAAACTTTGTCTCACAACTTTCCAAAAATGGGATTGCCAAAGTCCCGCTAATAATATATTGTAATGTGGTCCCACAATGAGCCTCTGTATGCTACCATAAAATACAATACAGTACTTACATCACGGTGTTTTATTATTACTTAAAATTGTATCGGGGTAGGTAGCAATATTTTATTATTATAATGGTATTCACAGTACAGTACTGTAACAAAAGCCTGATATGACTTTAAGATATCAATTTTTAATTAAAATTTATGAAGTGTTCTTTCTATAACAATAAACAATACAACATTTATTTTTATTGTTCATTAAACTATAATAATTCATTTGAACTAATGGGGCATACTTACTACAAATCGTTACAATTAAAATATAATATTAAAGAAAATATTTCACATCCAACAATGGAAGAAAACGAAAATCTATGAACAATGGCTTGGAAACCTATTTCGAGCTTGAAAATCAAGTTTTTGTTTTTAGTCTAAGGTTAAATTGGAATAAAATTTAGGTTAATCAAACAATAAGCATTCATTTACCTGTGAAACAATGAAATTTCTAATGTTTCGATAAAAACACAATTTTTAGACAACGTAATACATATTTAAATAAAATTGTTTGCAACCCACACGTGGTAGAAGAGAAGCCTTCAGAAAAATTAAGTTGACAAGAATGGGGAGGCTACGAAGCACCGCATAAAGGGGAGACTGATTATTCTATCTCTTTATCTCGCAGGGTAAATCCTATAAATGCATGTGTTTCGCTTTTTTGTTTCATCGACTTTCAAATCGCAACGTTGCGCTACGAAGCACCGCACAAATAGGAGACCGATTGCACTATCTCATTCTCTCACAGGCCAAATCCTATAGATGTACCTGTTTGCCTCTTTTTATTGTCGTTATTTTTCGTTGGATCGAGTTTCAAATCACGACGGTGCTAAAGAAGTTTTCACTTCAAAAAATTATATTTTAAAATAACATTGCATTTTTTAAGTTGCAAACAGCCAGCTTTGAAAAAATAATGCCTCCTTTTGGTTAGATAAAATGAAAAGGTAATATTTTTTATCACTTTAAGGTCGTTTTTTAGAAATCTCCAAACGAACTCGGGTTCGCTTTGAAATTAACAGTCAATTTCATTGAAACTGTTTGTTGAAGAATTTAGACAAGTTATAAAATACCTACCTATATTATAATTAAATGTTTTTCAGAAAATTATTTAATGCAATAAAACAATTACTTTGTTTATAACCACGATTTATAAATTTGATTTTTTAATACCGACCGGTTTCGTTTAACACGAGCGTCATCAGTAGGAGGCGGAATGCGGAGGCAAAACGAAAATTCCTGAGTCGCGAATTATTAAAGACAAAACAATTAAACCATCGTTATTTGACCGGTCTAATTTGTTTTATGGGGCCAATAGAACTAGCTATAAAATTTAAAAGATCATTTGGTTTGGGCCTATTTTTGCATATCGCTCACCATACATTCCCTATGTTTTTGTCTCCGCCAGCCGCCTACTAGTTATCAGGTTGTAAAAGTAACTGATCAAAAAATATATTGTGTGAACTTATATATCTACAAACAGAAAAAAAAAAACATAAAGACAGTAATAAAACAGAAGAACAGTGAGAAAGTATGAAAGTAATTAATTATTCAATTAAATTCCTTATTTGCTTACAGAAAGACACAAAACATAAAATAAAGGAACAGTGGGAATGGCTGAAATAAAATAATTTAATAACTTCCTTTATTTTATGCTTTGTCTCTGTCTGTGTGTAAATATAAGTTCACCCAATGTATTTTTTGATCAGTTTAATTTTATACCCTGATGATGTTTGTGTTAAGCGAAACCGGTTGGTACTAAAGAAATTAAATAAGTAAATCGTTGTTATAAACAAAGAAGTGGTTTCATTTAATTAAATATGTCAAATAAAAAAGTGACTGATTTCAACAAAACAAAAAAAAAAAGAAAATTATTTAGTTGTCATTTTCAAATTAAGGTTTAATTTGTCAAGAATTTAAACTATCCCGTGATTTTACTCGAGTCTGCGTTGGTACATTTTTTTATCATTCGTATATTGTATTACTTATATACAGGATCTCTTTTTTGCTTTCTCGTTTACACGTAAATTCTTAACATCTTTTTAATATCCCAAAATTAGAAGAATTTTTTTGTTTTGACCCAATTTTGAAATAAAACTGGTGCCACAAAATAAATTTGCTGTATTTGAAGAAGTATTTTAGGTATATCCTTTTTGTTTTTCACTTTCATAACGTCTCCATATTACTTACGCTATTCTCGTTTCTCATATTTAAGTGTATGTCTTATACTTTAAGTTATACTATATCGAAGTCGAAAGGCATTCTTGTTTAAATTAAACAAATAAATCACATACTACAAGTTTGCAATCATATCCGTTCAACTTTTTAGTGTTCGTGTAGTAACGTCGTACTGTCAAAAACAAATGTTTCGATTTATCTCCTTTAAACTGTCGCATCATATCTCTGGTATGTTTTATTCAGGCTGTTCTTTCCGGGTGATATACGACACTTTCGGGATGCCCGGTACCACTGGCCTGATCTCAGCTCTCAACGTTTCCAATCTAATGCTTCATACATTTATGAATGCAATTCTCTGTACCGGCCACAGGGGTATAGGATTCTAGGTTCATTTTATGGTGAATAGTTTTCACATCAGACATTGATTTATTCATGGATGTTATATAAATATACGATGAATTTCAAAGTAAATATTTTTTGGAAAATAATATGAAACTGTTCATTTGCACATACCATGCCTTATCCCTCAAGGATTTCACATGTCAAACATTTTGACAACTTCTGTGATACAGATTATGCGAGATTTTCTACGAAACCAGGCAGAGTGCATGTAAGTTTGAAATTTTTTCCATGTCTGACAATTTTTTTTTTTTTAAGTGAAAATTCTTTGGCCTGGTATTGATTTGAAATTTGGATGAAACGGAAGTGCGTCACATTTTTTTGACGGTTTGTTGGTTTTAATATAATGGGGTAAACTCGCGCAGAAAGATATCCGGCGATCGGAGGTTCGAATCCTACGAAATCCAAAAAAAACCATTTTTATTTTTGTGAAATTAATATCCAATCTTCAAACCGCTTTAAAATAAACAGGCAAAATAAAAGAAAGCGACATCTAGCGACTTTATAGTTTCACTTCTACCGCGTGTGAATTGCACACTCTATTTTTTTAACATTGGCTTCACACGGGAGGCCCTGAGGTAAATAATTTCCCTAACTTATAATAATTTCATTAAGTGGAGGGTTTTTTAAAGGAAGGAAGGCGAGGAAAATCTGGAAAGAAAAAGATATGAGGGGTGGGTAGGAATCTTGGATCAGTGTGTCCAAGAGTGACGGACGTATGAATCCACCCCTTTGCGGTACAAAGCGATGGGTCGAGAGCGTCCTGCTGAAAGATAAAAAGGTCACCCTCAATCAGTCTCTACAAAACCGACCGCCACACAGTAGGTAGCCGCCAAGACCTAGAATCCTTACTCTTGTATCTGGGCATCCCTGTGAAGTCACCAAACGTACCGAACCACTCGGGACGATCTACGGCAGAGGTGTTCGTTATCCAATAAGTGATTCCTGGGGACATTGTCGAAATTACGTTAATGTAATAATTAGTAAGAAACTAGTGCAGACCGGTGAAAATCCACGGTATATGACAAAATTATTTGATTTGTGAAGCAGAAAGTATTAATAAAATAGTTCAAAAACAGATTTATTTTAGAGACTATCATTCTTCAGATGGACAACATTTGTTTATATAACGACATCTTGTGTCAAACAAAATAAATACCCATTTCAAATATCTACAGAATTATTAATTAGTTAATAAAAATACAATGATTATATCGCTTGTATGAATAGTTCCCAAAATTCGTTCTTATTTTGAAAATATCACTTTCTAATCCGAGTTCTAGAATTCATCGAAATAGAGTTACAGACAGGCAGACAACTGAATTTTTTATTTTTGATGATACCATAAGATAAAACTATCAAAAATATGTTTTTTTTCTGCCAAATCTGCAAAAATCTAGTTCGATTTTATTTTTATTGCTGACAGAAAACTTGTCTGAATATGAGAGCCCACTCGTTTCAGTGGTGAGATAATATTGTAACCTTATGAAGTACGAACTGAATGGAAACTCCTCACCCCCGGCTTTATGTCTGTAGTAGACTCGGGGGTTGATTTGTATAGCTGGGAATGGATGAGGAGAGGCGTGGGTGTCGGTGTATGGGGTGGTAAAGTGGGAGATGGGCGCAAGAGCGGTGTGGGGTGCACGATATTGCCTATTGGCGCAATACGGACTTCTCTGAGGGCTGCAATGGTCTGCTTTTTATTCTTGTTTTGATACCTGCATTGACCGCAAATAGATAACTAAGATATAAAGGGAGGAAATTTTAAAAGATGCGCCCCGTAGCCCTGTCAAAAAAATACTCGACTCCACCATCTTTTCCACTGTGACAACCATCGTCTACATACCATATCACTTACTACTAGCGCGATTTTACCGAACTGCCAATACATAATACTACCAACAGATATATTACATCTCCGTCCTGCATCAAAGCAAAAATTATTATTTTATTAATTAAATCCGTTCTTATTTTTAATGCGCCACATCTATTGGCTTTATTGCAAGTCTAAAATTAATATTTATTTTTATTTTTAACTTGATGAGTAAAAGTTATAATTGTAATATTAAATTAAATGAAGAAAATATTTGCGAAACCCAATCAAAATATTTGCGAAAAATCAGAAAAAAATACGGTTGCATCTGCTCGAACTCAAGACCTACGTGTTGCCGGGGTAAAGCTCTACCAACTGAGATAATATGTCCCTTTCTGATCGGTATTAACTATTAACGGTCCCTATTAACTGTATCATACTTCCAGAACTGCCAACATTATCTTATTTTTCTTTACGCTTATTTTTATTGGCTGTTATCATTATATATGATTGCAAGATTCAAACCCAAAATAAATGCTTTCTAGATAGTGTGTCTTGGATAAATGTATCCATTTTTATTAAATATGCGACATCTATTGTCATTTCTGCATGTATGAGTTATGTTTTTTGCCTTCATTGATTAAAATATTACAATTTTAGGTTTTACTCACAATATCAGAGTGCTAAAATATTGTATTTCACAATTCTACAACGTATGTCAATGCGTGCATACTGCCTTCCAGCTACCACCAGATTAAAATAAGCCATAATTTACGTTAATTAGAATTGTAAAATAATTTTCAATATTTAATTCAACGGATGCACGCCACTGTGCCCGCAGTACGTCACGCTGCCCGCGGCCGCGTTATACCGATTGTACAGAAGCATTCTCCGGGCAGGGCGCCTCGCGGTGGTCGCAACCGAACTCTATATTATCAAACGCAATATCGCCCGGCAATATTATAACACAAATGGATGGATGCGAGCCAAAATACCGAACCATGCTTCGTTGACGTATTACCAAATACAACGTAATAAATGGCGGAGAACACTACAATATCTAATAATATTGAACGCTCTCGGGCGTGGGAATGGAATTTTATCGCGTATCACCCTGTGCGAGGAATTTTGATTTCATATTTCCGTCATTCCAATTTCAATTGAAATTTTTGAGATTTCTCCTGAAAATAATTTTGATATTGAAAAAGGATTTGTTAGGTGGAACGTTTGCGCGGCCCATTTCGGGCAGTATCATACAAATCTTAAAATTGGATTTGAGATCAAAATACCCAACCAAACTGAATTATTATTTAATTAACGAGTGAAACTTAATTGAAGACACTATGAGCGAAACTTAATCGGAAACGGAAAAAGATATTGGCACCTCTGGGACTCGAAACCAGGATCTCTCTCTTTCCGGGCGAGCGCGCTGACCACTGCGCCAAGGTGTCGATATCGATATCGATTGCATATTTTGCAATCAAACATAAAGATGGCAGCCATTAAAATATGCGTTAAGAAAATGAAGATAATATGGGTGGTTCTTAGTCGAAGTATGATATAGTTAAAAGTGACCAAATTGGATATCGATACCTTGGCGCAGTGGCCAGCGCGCTTGTCCGCAAAGAGAGAGGTTCTGGGTTTGAGTCCCAGAGGCGCCAATATCTTTTTCTGATTTTTATGTTTCCAAATTTTTGATTGAGTTTCGCTCATAATATCTTCATTCAATTAAATATTGCAATTTGAGTTTTTACTCTTAAAAGTTAAAATAAAAATAAAAAAATAAAAATAATTTTTGTAATCAAAGGTATATCAAATATCTAGTACGAATGTGAGCTACTTTATTTTTTTATTGCTTTAAATAATAAGACATAGGTCATTAAAGATTTTTGTGTTTCATGATTTTAGAAGCAACTTGGGCAATTATTTGTGAGTAAATGAAAAACATAAAAAAAATAATTTAACTTTATTTATCGAATATAGAATTATAATGAAACATAAAATAAAATATAAAAAATTTAAAAAAAAAAATCATTTTGATAGGTGTAAATTTAAAATACAAATTACTTCTTTACTTCGGAACAAAAATTTGTTAATTTTATGAAAAACAAATACCTTTGTATAACACCACTATTTTATTAACAATATCAACATGTTTCGAAAACTATGTTTTCTTCGTCAGGATAATATAATAAACATGTTGATATTGTTAATAAAATAGTGGTGTTATACAAAGGTATTTGTTTTTCATAAAATTAATGATGACACCCCAAAGTAAATATGCCTATTTTGAAGAAAAAATTTGTTATATTACATTAAAATTACTACCCAAGAAAGCATTTTTAACAATGTTTTATTTTTCATTTAATTGTTCATTATATTTCTTTGATAAATTTAGTAAAATTATTTTTCTTTATGTTTTTCATTTACTCACAAATAATTGCCCAGGTTGCTTCTAAAATCATGAAATACTTAGATCTTTAATGGCCTTTATCTTTTAATTTAAAACATAAATAAATAAAGTAGCTCACATTTAAACTAGATATTGGATATACCTTTTGATTACAAAAATAATTTTTCATTTTGGTTGGGTATTTTGATCTCAAATCCAAATTTAAGATTTGTATGAAACTGGTCGAAATGGGCCGCGCATACGTACCTCTTAAAAGGAATAATACTTTTCAGTGGTTCCTTCAATTTCACCGAGAAGCTATTTAATATGTGCCTAGCTTAGACTGAATACGATAAAGAGAATTATTTAGTATTCTACGTGCACATTCCGACATGTAGTTTAACAAAGTTTCAAACTAGTTACTTGTTTCTGCTAGGACAATCAATGTTAAAGATGGACACTAATTTGTTTAAGTAGTGCAAACTATCTACTAGATGGCTACAGATTGTGCCTGCTTTGGCGGTCAGTTACACGCCCGACTCCTACCTATATAATAAAAAAAATTAAAAAGAAAATAATTTTTTATTTTTATTATATAAAACGTCTTTTTCAATTTAAGACCTAATTGCTCCGGGCCGTTAGTAGATGACTGGGGAGAAATGCGCGTGAATAGAATGCATTGTCATTGATAAAGAATCTATCTGCCGAGTTTCAGCTTGATCGGATGTAAGAAGTGGATTAATTTCCATGTCCAAGATTTGCATTAATTCATTCGAAAAGCAAAATCAAAATTCGTGTAAAATGTACTTTAAATATAAATAAAATTGGGTCTTGTGGGAAAATAACAAACATTTTTTTTATTTTTCCTGGTAGCAAATGTGTTATTGCCCAGAGGACTTTAAAATAAAGACATACGTAACTTTATCATAGAAAATAATTTTGACCGTGTAAAAGATAAAATAAAAATAAAATTACAATGGAAGAAATAAAATATAATAAAAGAATCCGATAGGTTAACGGAAGGTTTGAGAATAAAATATAATAAATAAATAAATTAAATTAAATAATTACAGAACTCATTACTACGTAGACCGTTAAACCAAAAGTACAGAACAATATTTAAAAAAGAGGAAAATGAGGTAAAATTTTTTAAATGAGTGACAATATGTGAAGTTCAATTTTCAATTTTTGTAAGCTTACAATTAATATTAATATACCTCTTGCACTTAATTAATAAATTAATTGAGATTTTATTAATAAATTTGAAACTTTATTTGATTTTTTATATTAGCACATAATAATATGTAAACACGCTATATTAAACACGTAATCTTAACTATAAATCTTACCATACTAAAAGTATGACACCGATACCGTTCTGACGCGTCACTACACGACATGTCATACTGATATAAATCCACCAAAAGTATTGTTTTGGAGGTGCAATACATAGACAATTACATTTAAGATAGAAATAACACTTACGATCTGATGATTCAGTGGATTGTGTGAAGAGAGTCACGAGGAGCAGAATGGCTAAGCTCCATTTCATCAGCCGGGGGGGATACTGAAACAAATAAACAATTTCAGGATTAATATTTCGGCTTAGTATTATCTGTAGACTTGATCAAGTAAAAATTGTATAAATGAAAGTGGTGAATACTTTGTAAGATAAAAATTCTTTTCGGACACAGAAATACCAACCATGAAGTCTTTTCTCTGGAAAATTGGAAAAAGTCAGTGCACGCAGATTCTATTTAATATTCTATGAACGGAGTCTCCAGCGAACGAATTTAAATTTTGACGATATTTTTTTTACCTTTGTGTTGAATACCATTTCCCATTCATTTTCATTTTTTTTATTTTTGAGGAATTGGAAATAATGTTTAAAAGTAAAAGGCAGTTAAAGAAAATCTACTTAAAATCGGCATATTTTAAGTTAAAAAAAAGATTATTTTACAATGTACATATACGTCCTCATCGTGTTTTATAAAATTGTAAAATGGGAGCCTTATCATAGCTAAAGCCCGCAATGATGTTCACGTTATCAAATATTGTTATTATATCAAAAAAAAAAAAAAAAAAGTTTTTTTTTTAATATTTTGTTTTATGTGAATACCGCACACGTGTCCCAACTGCTCCAGGGAGACTTTTGCTTCCCCAATTGGCGAATGCCATACGGGGTTATGTTGAAGGTAATGAAGAGAGGAAGCAAATCAGGCGAGAGGAAGGTGGACTAGGCAATTCAGATCTGTTCACCAATCTTGGCTTAAGCAATACTTAATATCAACGTTTCAATTCTTAATAGTGGTCTTACACCGGTGATATTGAGAGTATTTTCCACTCTGAGACGTGCCGCAAATATGCTGTATTACGAGTGTATTATATTTTTTAAATTAATTTATTGTGAAATATCACAAATTAATCAAATAACATTTATTTGCACCTGCCGCAATTTGAACCCGAGACCTTCGGATTGCTAGACGAGATAAGATGACCACAGAGGCCGTCAATTGCTGTAAATGTAGTCATCTGTGATATAAAAGATTTTGTTTGTATTTTCGTATTCAGATATATTAATCACAATTTGGGAGGTGGGTAAGTATACCGCCGCCCGGGAACCATTTTTTGGATAACCAACACCTCTGCCATCGGTCACCCCAAGTGACGTTTGGTGACTTAGCCCGGGTTTATTGGGTGAAGTTTGTCCGGATCTTAGCGGCAGATGCATCTGCCCACCAACTGCGTGGCAGGCCAGATCGAGAGAAACTGGTAAAGGAAGATTTTTTATGGTACTTACTCTTCTTCCTTTCCCAAAAATACCCTCCACACAGCATCCCCAAAGATGACATAGGCCCTGAAAGATATTATTTTTTTCAGGGCCTCCTGTGTGGAGGTAAAAAAATGTAATGCGATGGGAATAACCTTCAAAAGTTATAAAAAAAAAAAACTAATATTCATTTTGAATTTTATAAAGTCAATAGTTCCATATAAATAAAATCGAATATATTTATTCATGACGCTATCTAGGTTACAAACCAATTCTGAAAATGATTGTTTCGAATAAAAGGGTATTTGCCTATAATATGGAAACAAAAATAGTTGAAGATTATATTGTTTATTCTGAAATTTGAAATATTAGATTGACTAATATGACGGTTTGACAGGGGTGACAATGGCAAAATTGGTAAACGCACATCCCGGTTAAACGAGAGGTTCTGGGTTCGAGTTCCAGTTGCGACCATTGTCTTTTTCTGATTTTCTGTGTCTTGTTCCTTTTCAAATTTTCGTTTAGATTATTATTGTTATCTTCTTCTTCAATGATATATTAAATTGTCATTATTTGAAAATCTCCTAATACCATTACAGAAAGCGGAAAATGTTGCTTGTATGTGGAGCAAACGTAAAAAAAAATAACAATATATTTGACAAAATCATATTTAACTAATTTATCCTGAACTCTGCTGGGACTCTGGAAGTTTATCGCAGTTGGCTAAAGTTTTCATTCCTCAAGTGCAGTAAGAAACTTCATTCATTCAGTTGATGAAATGATCATGGGTCGTATTCTAGCGCTGATGTCTGTTCTGAAGTTCACCACTTCACCGCTGCAAGTTCCGGACGCTGGCAAACATTTCAGCCAATTCAAATCAAATATGAAAGCCGACTCGTGTTCCTGTCGATCTGACTAACTTTCCGTAATGGCGTGGAATAATGTCATATTATATTAAATTTATTGTATCGGCGCTACTCCGGAATTCAATTGGCGGTTTTAATTAAGATTGGATTTGGTTGAATTTGAATTCAACCAGCCGATTAATTCAACTTTTATGACGTGTTTCATTTATTATATTTCATGTCGTGTATATCAACTTAATGTTCACTCTGCAAAAAACAAATCGAAAATGGCGTTCTCTTTTGTTTGGTTACAACCTTTTTAAGATGAAGCTATACGTGAAATCCTATTTGGATACTATTTAGATTCCTATTTGGATACGAATCGGTTTACAATATGAACATCAAAAAATATGCTACGGATAAATCAAAGCTTTTGCTAGCTTTTATTTGTATTGGAATTACAATAAAATTATTATTTGCACAGCAAAAAATATAAGCGTAAACCACTAAAAAAATTGTTTTTTCATGTTTTTTCATTTCTATGAAGTAATATAAAACAATTTTTTTTAAATACCCCTTTATGGCTAAGACTATTTTTGAGGTTTTGTGTGTTCTCACTTTTTTTATTCTTATAAAATTATGCACAAAATAAATAAAAACCACTTTTGCTTACTTGCGTTATGCAAGTACGACGCGCGATTTTAAATTTTGTATGGCATGAGAATCGAAATATTTCTAGCGTTTATATTCCTCTTAATGGTCGGTCCACAGGTCCACCTGGAAACACTCACACACTTGAATGTACAGATATTGTAATTTCTTCAAAATTCGCATATTCACTTTGTGCCGTCATCTTAAATAAATGAAAAAATCTCCTTTTAAACATTCACCATTTATTGAATCAAAATCATCAACACGTTTCGAAACCAAAGGTTTCATCAGAGTAAAATTAAAAATGAAGAAAAAAAACAATAATACAAATCAAAACCTAAAGACGAAAAACTTTACAAAAGTTGGTGATTAATTAATTATAAAACAATTATATAAAATTAATATCTAATTTATTTTATGTTAGCTTTAACTATTCTTTGTTGTGTATTTATATATACCTGTTTGTCTTTTGTCATTTTTGTTAATTTAAATTTTTTATGGACGCAATTAGTTTCGAAACATGTTGATAATTTTGATTAACTAAGTGGTGTAAGTGATTGGTTTTCATTTAATTTCTTATTGTTATTATTATCTTGTTACTCACCAGTGCGCAAAACTGGCAAGTCACCTGAAAGACATCCCATCCCATCAAAATCTAAAAACTATTTTTGAAAGGTTTTAAATTACGCTTTCAAATTTTTTAATTCGAAATAAACATATAATTTCGAAATATAATTTTTTTGCACGTAAATCTTTAAAACAAACTACGTGAATGTCAGTTACTTCAATTACTGATACCGAAAAATAATAAATAAGTACGTGTTTTATTAAATAGATGTAGATATTATAAACTCACTTTTTTGTCGACCCATGCAAAAATAATTAACAAAAAGTTCACAAAATTTAATTTTTTTTTTTCAAATTGCGAACTGAAATTTTGGTTTCATAAAGGTGTTCACATTTGACTCTTTTTTTAACTTTTCGAATTGAATAAAAAGCGTGGCGCTTTGTCTAGATCATATTCTTTACAATAGTAAGAAAGACAACAAACATATTAGTGTTTTACAGATATTACTCGTATTGTTCGTATTATGTACTATCATTATAAAAATCTGTACCTTTCTATCTTCAATCGTTTAATCTGTATCAAAAATATACACAATTCGTCTTAATCATTCTCATTCCACAATAAAATGCACAATCAACTATCATAATATAACAAACCTGATTAACTTAGCAAATAAGTTTCTCGAATAATTCTCTGATTACATTTCCTTCAGCTGATTTCATCAAGCTATTACTCAAGTAATACCCTAAGACTCGCAGTACTTTGACAACCACAAAAGCACCTCATATTGTGGCAATGGCGTGTTCCATCGGGTACTTGGGTGGTGTTATACGAAACCACGTGCAGTTGGCAAATTAAGCAGTAGAGATTTCTAATTTGCAAGTCAAATCGGGGAGCCCCAAAGCAGTTCATAATTAAGTTGCGCCAGCGTAATTTCAGACGAGGTATCACAAGGAATTATGGTTGCATCTTTTAATAAACTGGGTTACGTGTTCTTGATGCCTTTCGGTCGTGTCTGTAAAACACAAAAACGGCAATTTATTGAAATTTCCTTGGTTCTTATTTATTTTTGTGTTTAACTACTGCATGTTTTACAATCAAGAAGGACAAAATAAAGAATTACTTTTTGAAAGGTTTTATTTAGCAAACCATGGAAGAGCTGTCTTCAATGTTTCTATTTCCACAACAAAAAAACTTTGAGATATGATCAACAAAAAGAGAGTGAGCTATAATCCGTTTCTCCCTGGAGAAAGATTACCTTGAAAAGTCAATAGATCTGTTTATTAAACCAGATTTGAAAAGATAGAGAAACTTCAACCATTCTCTTCCTCCCCTCTCTCCTTCTCCCACTCACTTCAAACTCAGATTCCATGATTTATATATTTTGTTTTTAAATAAACTCTGAATAAGAATTAGAAAATAGGAATTACTAATCTTGCACACGTTTGGCGTGTTTTCCGACAATGCACAGGTGCCAAAGAGTTCGATGTCGCTTGTTCATTGGTGCATCTTTCATTGAAATATCGGTAAAATAAGGATAGCATCGATATTGCGATAGTTCCATTAGCTCCAAACATTTGAAACTGATATTAAAAAAAAAAGAATAAGTATAAATGAAGACTGAAGGCAGAACTTTTTAAATAAACTGTCTATTGATAAATTAAATAATAAAGTTATTGAACATTTAAAATAAAACCAAGAAGCTTTAGATTTTGCGGAAAATGGAAAATGTCAACGAAGGATTGCTGTACATAAAAATTCCAATTGCACACACGACGCTTTAAAAAAAAACTACATCGAATACAAGCTTTTCGCGCTGCCATTCACGACTAAATTAATTAAAACGTCTGGTACACGTCGTGAAATTTCTACTACGGACCATTTTATTGAGTTTTTGTTTGTTCTGAAAAGCGAGTATATATTACGTCTATTCATTTCCACTTTGAGATCAAAATTACAAACACGACCGTCTGACACTAGCCTAACGTCCTGCCGGCAGTATTATCGACACCTTTAGTATAATTTCTTGTAAAAAGTACAAGCTATTCACTATCACTTGTAAGTTCTTTTTTTTTTTTTATATTAACTCCACACAGGAGGCCCTGAGGGAAATAATTTCCCTCAGGGCCTATGTCATCTTTGAAGATGCTGTGTGGAGGGTGCTGTTGAGGAGAGGAAGGAGTGAACATGGGTCTTGAAGAGACCCATATTGTAGGAGGGAGGAAACACAGAAGCCGGCAAATCGTTCCACAGCCGGGCTGTTGCGTTCCACAGCCAAGTTGTACAAGAAATAACATTACAAGCATATTTCCTTCTTAATGCTTCAATAACAAATAAAATAAGGCGTCTTATCGTCCTTACCACTCATTAGAGACACACGCATTATTTACTTGTCACAACCAGTGTTCGAACTCAAGGTCCACGACTATTGACTATATCCTGAATTGTTGAGAGGTAATGGTATTCTTAAACAACAAAAATAAAACTACACATTGTAATATTTTGTAAGAAGTGGACGTTATCGCCTTTTGTTTAGTTTTAAATCCTTAAACATTTCAATACCCACACAATGATTAGAATTTATACAAACAAGGACCGTAATTGTAATTCAGTCTTTGCATTGGAATTATTTAAAAAATGGCTTGAGGCAAAATCATAAAGCAATGGGTAAAACAATTTAAATAAAATCAAGATTGTTTTATTATTTATTGAACATAATATTTATTTGATATAGATAATAGCTAGGCGTCTTTGTACTCTTAGGCACAAAGTCTACAGTAAATCAGAATCCCAACCTTGGACATTGATTATCTAAAGTTAAAATTTAGCAGCATAAGGTGATATTTTTTAATAAACCAAAAATGAGGGACTCTAGTAAAACATGTATAATATTATTGTTAGAAATAAAATTCTCCATGCAGGATTCATTGAAATAGCAATCGATCTTTACCTAACAGACAAACCGCCCCCTTCCCCATAGAGTCAAGCAGGTTTATCAATTATTTTAGACTCCGTTTCGGAGGTGTCTACCAAATTCAATTATCGCAAGTACTTAACATCTCTATAGGGTCGGCAGATGGTCACCATTGAAGAACCTGCTTGCTGTATACATACAAGCATAGCACAGCCTAATAATTGAGCCAAAGCAACGGTCTGTGATATGTATTAAGGTAGATTTTGAGATATTTCTTCATATTCTACGATTTGAAATACATATAGGTATATTTTAATTGTAAAAATAATACTAAGATTATGATCATTAGATATTCAAAATATTTGTTTTTTAAAAATAATCTCTTACTGTAGTTATTTGTACCGGAAGCTTTTGCCTTTGTGCGTAAACACTTCCGGGGAGTCTGGGACCCGAATTATTCGGATATAATAGATATTTACAACATGCAATCATTTAATCAAAGTTTATATTAACATTAATCCCAGTGACCTCGTCTGAGTGTGTGAGTGAATTGTAAAACGTGTGAGTCTCCTTGAGTTGCGTAATTGTTTACAATTATTGGTTTTTCATTCATTAGCAACAGCTCTGTACGTTAATAGACAAGTTCATTTATTAATTTTTTTATGGCGATAAGCCTTATTTAATTTTTGTATTTTTTTAAACACGAATTATTAATAAAAAATACGTTACAATGATATTTTTTACATTAATTTACAATAATTGGATAAAATTTAAAAAAATATATAATATTAAAATTGAACTGAAATTATTTGAAATAATATTTTGACATAAAAAATGGCTGAAGAATGTTTATATTATTTATAAAAAGTTGCATTGTTGACAGGTTGCAATGGTAGGGCTCACATACTGTCAAATTTTGACAGTTTAACCCTTTGACAGTTTTTCACTGTCAAGTTTTGACAGTTTTTCCCTTCCCGTAGACTCCGAAATAATGAATGACTGTTCCTCAATCAACATTCTAATAATTATGGATATCATTCTCCTTTATCCAGAATATCGAGACTTGTCAACGCAAATCAAAGCATTACATTTTTTGGTGTTAGCCTAAATGACTTTCGGCAGTCGATACGAAATGTGTAATTTTTAAAGTATTTTCCATCCAAAACAAAAATTAAAATCCAAATTCAACCTTTGACTTGTAGTTGTCTCCTACATGTTCTTTTATATTATAATTTGTCAATGCTCTTCATTTATATGTACTTAACTTTCATTGTCATCTCTTTTGTTTTATTTGACTATTTGTCCGTAAATAAATGTCAGATCAGAAAAAAAAATCGATTTTGTTACGGAGGTTGATTGCAAACGGTTTTTTTTTTCATTTTCTCCATGAGCAGAGGCTTTTTGTATTTTTTAAATGCTAGCATTCTTCATCAGATGTTATAAAATGAGTTCATTAACTCGGCCAAATGAATAATTGGCCCGCTTTATGTTGGTATGTAATTATTATGGGAGGAATTATCCGACACCGCTCTTAAAATAGTATAATTTATGGATTCCAATTAGAATGATCGATAAGGTAGTCGCGACAGATTATGTGGGAAGGATCAATGTACCTTCAATTTTTCGTTTTTATTCAAGTCTCAGATGGTATCCTTATTCATCTAGAAGTAAACATTTTAAAGGATTGTGATTATTTTATTATTTCTGATGATAATTTTTAGTGAGACTATGGTATACTCAATTGGGTTATGTTTTAAGGCTAAACGTAGGGGGTGGGTTATGCTGATCTGCTCACCAAACACCATTAAAGACACTTCAAGCAACGTTTCAGTTCTGAATGGTGGTCTTACACCAGGGCAAAACTTCCTGGTATCTTCCGCTCTAGAACGTGCCGCAAATATATAATTTATTATGATACAATCCAAATGAAAGGGATAGGATCAAATTAGCTCATTTGTTAGAGCAGAGCCCCGGCAGGGTTTCAAGCAATCCTGGGTTCAGTTCCTAGATGAGACCGAATCTTTTTCTGATTTTCTGTTTTAAAATTTCGTTTGACGGTCCCTAACAATACCTTCAATGATAAATATTTATTAAGTTGAAGGAATATTCCACCATATTTTTGTGTGAACACCGCACGCCTGGAGCCAGTAAGACTATGGAATCCCGAATTGGGATATGTAGTGAGGCTGAAAGTAGCGGGGAGGGGAAGGAATTGTGAAAGAGGAATATGGAAAAGTACCTGGCTATTCAAATCCGGTCACCAAGCATGGTCAAAACCATTTCAAGTAAAGTTTCATATTTGAAAATATGGTTTTACGCCAGAGCCATGCTTAGAGTATCTCTCACTTTGGAACATGCCACAAATACACTACATATTTATAAAATTAGTAAATTGTGAAATAACACAAATTAATCAAATAAAAGTTATTTGGACACGTTGGGAATTGAACCAGCGACCTCCGGATTTCTAGTCGAAAACTTTACCCCTCGACCACAGAGACCGTCAAAATTAATAGCTTATTAAATCAAGTAAGCACTAAAAAATTCTGTATGTTCTTCTTAACTAGCTAAATAACACAAGTACATTTTTATTTTGCGCATAATTTTAAACATTAAACAGTTTTTTTTTCCATCGGAAATAACTAAAACATCAAATAAATAATTATTTATCGAAATTTAATGTTGATTCGGTTTTCAGATAAAAAACTAGAATTATTGTAAAAAAAATCAATGGATAAATAATTTTGTGTAGAAAAACAATAATAGAATTTCGAAAAAAATATTTACTTTTTACTTTTAGGGGCTATCCATAAATTACGTCACACGAATTTCATGATTTTTTTACCCCCCCCCCTTGTCACATTTGTGAGACCCCCCCCTTGAAACTCATGATTTTTTGACCCCCCATACCCCTTGTCACACTTCTCTACTCCCCCCCCCCCTTAAGGTGTGACGTAATTTATGGATGGCCCCTTATCATAATAATATTGAATCATTTCCCGAAATTAGTGTACTTCCCCCCGGACACCCTGTTTGTGAAAACGCTACTAGTTTTAAGCTTGATAGTAAAAAAAACTCGCAAATCGGAAGGGTAACTTCAAAAAGTGATCGATCGGGGCGCACAAAGAAGGTCAATTCCAAGGAAATAAATCAATGTTGTTTATATATTTGTACCAGTTATCGAGCGGAGAGGTCGGCTTTAATTTATTTGGCGAGTGAGCACATAGACTCCTTTGGGTATATAAATCCTAATCAATATTCAAGCGTGCAATGACCTCGTCCCAAAATATACTTCTGCGGAGGAATCTAGTCGCTAGATGTGACCGTTTTTTCAAAAGGTTGTTACCGTTAAATGTTTTAACTTGACATTTCGATTACTCGTATCACTTCGTAACGACTTAAATGACACATTTAACGTTACTTCAAAATAAAACTTTAAGGCTACTTTCAGAATGAATTATTTCTACTTTATTATTTTACAATATCTGTAAACGTCAATTTTATATATTCTATTTGATCCGTCAACATTATTTATAGTAATAAAAAAAAAACAAGCAGTTAAAAATCCGCTCTGAAAAGTTTTGCTACTAGGCCCTGCGGGCAGCTTTTAGTTCGGCTTCGCCCAGTTACTGTTTGTGACCATTTTATAAATCTAATAGGAACTGGTTTCAAAATTAGTTTGTTCCTCGGATCCAATGTCATTGAGTGATAGTCACCGGTACAAAGTAACCGAGACAGGCAATAACGTCATATGTATTATATAGCCGCTTGATACAACTATGTATTACCGCCAATCTTTCCATAACCGGAGAGAAAGTAAATATTCACAAATTCGTAGCAGTTATACTTAGGGCAACACGTTCCTATCCGACCTGCTGACGAAAGTGGCGACATCTTGTGACGAATTCTTGAATTCGAAACCGAATTACAACGGTAGATTTGTTTGAAATTCCACGTACACATATGCTATTTGTGGTCCGATGCGTACGATGTAGTGTTATACCTCCGTCACTGTCGATCAGTTGTACCTTGGTACCTATATTTCAGTACAAAACAAACAATACAATACAAATGGCAAAAAATAATGGTGTTATGCTTTTGACTCTAAACCACTAGTATGAGTAACCACGTGCAACCACAAGACAAGTCAGTTTTTCGGCCTTTCAAGACTTATTTCAATACAGCGGCTAACGAGTTACTAATGACTCTAGGTCATGAGAAAAACTATGAATCTTATGTTGATTTTGTTAAGAATTTGTGATTAAAATATCTCACTAGACCGAATAAAACGATTCAAGTAGAAAAAAATTGATAGTTTCCTTAAATATCCATTACCCATAATCCGTATCCATACCCCCAAATTCTCAAAGTGTCACACCGTGGTACTGGCCGAGGTACATAGGGTGTGTTGTACCTTGGCCTCATTTACTTTTTTTTTAAATGTCTTAAACGCACTTAAGTATGTTAAATATATTTTTGATATTTCGGTGGTGGATGCTCAAATAACCGACCTTCCAAAATATGCAAAGAAGGGTTGTGTACAATACATCAAATTACAATAAAAAATATATATAAAAAAAACTATCCTAGATACAACTGGTTCCCCTACACCAGTGGTCCCCAACCCCCAGGCCGCGGACCGGTATCGGTCCGTGGATCAAATGGTACCGGGCCGCCTAAGACCTTGCTCATAAATCAAAATTAGTTTAAAAAAATCGAACATACCCAATAAAAACTAAATTATTATCGACAAAAAATAATAATTCAGTTGAGAACCCCTTCACGCCAAGTTACCGCCGACACAATAACTTTGAAGTAAAAAACACGACTGGGCTTTCATCTTGCGCACTCGCATATATAACTTCGAGTTCGAGTGAGACGCAACGACGTGAGCCACCGCTCTTAAATTCTTCTTGCCCAAATCCAATGGAATCGTTTTATTGAGAATAAGTTACATACTAGCACGCGTCTGATTGTATTGGTGAATTTATTCTCGTTCCCCCCCCCCCCACCCCTCTCCTTAGAGGACCGCGGTAAAATTATCAAACATTCACCGGTCCGCGGCTACAAAAAGGATTGGGACCACTGCCCTACACAGTAAGAATGAAGGTACGATGAATGAATAAGTTATCTCAATTCATTCCAGTTTAGAAATAGCAAATAACGATATCTCTAACAGTAATGGTTAATTTGTAATTCAAACTGAGATAGGTTGGTACGTAATTAAAACACAATTTACACTTTGACCGTTGAGCAAGGGTTCACATTAATTTTCCCTGAATGGTAATAAACCGCCTGAAGGGGATGTTTTGAAGCTGTAAATAACTTAATGTTGACAATAATTATACTCTTATTCGTGTGATTTTAGGAGGGTACGCTTAGTTTCGTATTAAGAAGGGTACTGAGCCAATAACCTTGTTTATAGGGGTCAAGTAATAGGTCTAGATATTAGGAATATGAATAATTCAATCAATTAATTTCCTCAAGTCAGCTGGAAGTGCGATTTTGGAAATACGATACAAAAGAAACCACATTTAAATGAGATTAATTTCTAATTTAAAATAACGTATTTAGTGATCTAAAGAATTTAATAAATTGAAGAATTGTTTTTTTGCATTTATATAACAATTTCTAGACTTTTTGTTACCCACCTATTTAAATCTTATTCATTTTTGTAATTGTATAGAATTTTTAAGTAAGTTCTAAATTTGATAGTGAATGACACGGATGTCAAAACCGGTCGCAGAAAATTTAAAATTAAAGTAACAACAAATGAACATTGAAAATTAAAATTCTTCGAAACAAAATTCAAGAATTATAAATAGAGCATTGCAAACACACTTAAAGTTGGCAGTCAAATTAGAAATAACTGAAGGAGACCCGGCGGAAAATAATTCACCTCGGGCCCAATGTCATCTTTAGGGATGCTGTATGCTGAGTCTTTTGAGGAAAGGAAGAAGATAAAGTTCTGGGAAGGAAAAATGTACGGGGTGGTAGGAGTCTGGGGTTCAGTATCTTCAGGAGTGACGGATATATGAATTCATCCTTCCCATTGCGATGCAAGACGATGTTCCGAGAACATCTTGCTAGAGAGGTCAAAAGATCTTCTTCAAGCAGTGTCTCCCGATCCGGCCTGCCATGCAGCTTTGGGCAGATGCATCCATCATCAATACCCCGACAAACCTATCCCATTAACCAGAGCATCCCTGCTAAGTCACCAAACGTACGTACGTTGGGATGATCTATGGCAGAGGTGTTGTTTATCCAATAAATGGTTCCCGGGGCGGCGGTACCCATATTCGCCTCCCTTATCAACCTCCAAATTCCAAATTTAAAATTTGAAGTTGATAAAATGATGAATGTAATTATGTGGCAATAGCTCAATTGGCAGAGACAACATTCCCGGTAAGACTAGGGGATCTGAGCTCGAGTCCCAGTTGGGCCAGACTATTTTCTTTGTCTTTGTCTCTTTTGTATTTTCATTGAAATTATCTAATTCAGTGATAAATAAATATTCTATGCAGTTTATACAAAATAATCGTAATTAATTGAATATGTAGAATTATTTTAACCTTATTGTAAAGTACGAGTACTTTACATGTGATTCGTTCAGATTTTTTAGTTTGAATTTAAATAAGTTATATTTATTTTACTTGAGGACATTTTGAAAAATCATTTAAGAGACTCTTTTCACTATATTTATCTCGTAAACACAATTTTATAAATCTGTGATTAGATTCTTCAAAAGTTTCAAAGCAAAGTCTATATTATTATCCATTAGTTTATTATCCATTAGAGTAGTCCATTAGCTCAATAAAATATACAATAACATTTGAAAGCAGCACACCTACTAACCTATAATATAAAGCACAAGTAAGTTAATTATTAAGTGTTTTATTATGTTATTCAGCGAATTCGAAATTGAAACATTGCTTGCTTTAGTGACCAGATCTGAATAGCCGGTCACTTCCCCACTTTCCTCTTCTCCAACTTCTTCCCGTCTCCATTACCTTCATAATCACAACATACCCCAATTTTGGATGCCATAATCTCACTGGGAGCGAAAATTAAAAGTAATTGCATTTTGTTCAAAGATGACGGTAAAAATATCACTAGATATCGTTACAAACTTATTAAAGAATATATCTTCGGGTTAAGAAAAGGGTTCGGTTCCCAGTCAGTTGGCCTCCCAAATTAAAATTATTAAAGTTTTTATGCATGCATTATTTTCGAATTTAAAAGCTAAAATCGACTTCAAAATACCTTTAATGGTAAATGGGTGTCGATTTTTTATTTTATTTTTTATTTATTTTTATTTGTTTTTCTTAAAAATGGTTTCCATTAAAGGCATTTGCTTGTGGGTGGGAGAAGAGTTTACATTTTATTTATACATTTAAAGTCACGTGTTTCACATAAATAATTAGTACAGTTAATACAAACACATCGCAATCAAGACCCTTTAACTAAAAGACATCCATGTATTCCGTAAGAGTAAAAACAAGTATAATTTTTAGTGTTCCATTTATGTGGAAATAGGGGAAGCAGTCTTCCCGTTGCTGATTTCTTTAAAATGATTTTTGATAGAGTTCGATAATTGTATTTTGTAACGATATCATACGAATTTATTTACAGAACTTCGCGGACGTTTTATATAAATAGGTAAACTGTATTTTTCCTAAACCGACTGCATATTGGATATAAGCATGCTGGAAAGCCAACTTTCGGGGTACCAACTATAATTTTTTATTTTTTTTTTTTACAGTTAATACCGCACAAGAGTCCCAACTGCTCTCGTCTGGAGCCAGTGAGACTATGGCATCCCCAATTGGGGTATGTTGTGAGGCTGAAGGTAGTGGGGAGGGGAAGGAGATAGGGAAGAGGAAGGTGGGGAAGTACCTGGCTATTCAGATCTGGTCACTAAACACGGCTAAAGCCATTTCAAGCAACGTTTCAATTCTGAATGGTGGTCTTACACCAGGGCGATACTGATAGTATCTTCCACTCTGGAACGTGCCGCAAATATACTATATATTATTTTAAATGAATAAATTGTGAAATAACACAAATAAATCAAATAAAATTTATTTGCGCACGCCGGGTTCGAGCCCGCGACCTTCGGATTGTGAGTCAAGAGTCTTGCCTCGGGACCACGGAGGCCGTCGATCAACGGAATGGCCGTCGATCAATAATGGAATCAACAAAAAACAGACGGGATTGATCTGATAGAAAACTGATAATTTTTTAGATTTTCACGGCCAAAAGTATTTTCGTTATTTGTTTTTGGGGTGTTATGCCGTGTAGCGCTACCTCCTTCTTTAGCCAACGTTTCGGACAGAGTTACAATGTCACATCAGTATTACACATCTGCCCTGATGATGGACACTGTAACGCTGTCTGAAACGTTGGCTAAAGAAAGAGGTAGCGCAACACGGCATAACACCCCAAAACTATTTTAAAATTAAGTTTAATACTCACAATCGACTAGTGAAGAGTTTCTTGTACCATTCTCTAGATTTTATTGAATAAACGCGATCATAATGTGTTGAAAATATGGATCTTAAGTTATATTATTTTCTTGTTTTTTTTATGTCCGCAGTGCTGAAGATATTCTTGAATAATAAAGGCCAAACTTACGACTAGAAATAAGCACTTTGTGTGCCAGGGAGTGCGAGAGAAAAGCTTTAAAAATTCAATAAGACGTGATAACTGAAAAGAATGGTGTCAAAATATTCGGATAATGGGGAAAATATGTATGTTTTTAGTGCGCCATGCATGCAAAGCATTTTGTCGGTTAAATTTCATACTCTCTTGCCACTGACTCAGGGTCTGTTATAAACGTTATGGTGGTTTTATCACGAGAATTCAAAACTTAAAACATATTTAAGGTTAAAGCTTAAAAACCTTTTATGAAACATTTAATGAAGCCTACAAAATATGAAATTGTCCATAATTAAATTTAAAAATATGAAAGACGTGAAAGTTTTGACACAGGATAGGTTAACTTTTTAAACCGACGAATAATTCGACAATAGCAGTAAAATACGAGTATATGTTAAATAATTAATTATGTTGTTTATTCTTGTTTTTGTATTTTGTTTAAAATCTGTGTTAAAATGAAATGTTTTCTTTAGCCATCTTTATTTTTATGTGAATGCCACACACGAGTAACATCTGCTCCCGTCTGGAGCCAGTGAGATTATGGCATCCCCAATTGGAGTAAGTTGTAAGACTGAAGGTATTGGGGAAGGAAAGGATTTGGAGGAGGTGTGGACGTCCCTGTATTTTCAGATCTGGTCACCAAATACGGCTATAGCCATTTCAAGCAAGCCGATTCTGAGTGGCGGTCTTACACCAGGGCGACACTGAGAGTATCGTCTACATTTAACGTGCTGCAAATATACTCTTGATTATTTTTAATTATTTAATCTTAAAAATAATTCAAACCTCAGCTTCCTCAAATAAATTAAATTTAAACCTTCTTCAGATAAGTTAAATTTAGTTTTATTATTAACAACTAATTACAATTTACTTAGATACGTTTTTCTAATAATAAAATAGTTTGATAGTTACAGTTACTTACAATTATATAACACCTAACAACTTACAACTTATTGTTTTCTACTTTCTAATTTACTTAAGTAAAATACATGTATGTAACCTTAGTATTGTTGGCGACAGTTAAATATCTATAATGAAATAATGTACACTGCATTTCCAGCCACAAGATAATGCTTCCATGGAAGAGTAGTATTGGAATATTTGAACGTGTACTTAAATATATAAATATGTGAAATAAAAAATAAATAAGACCCAATCAAAGACCCAATCATGTCTGATTACGTCTAAAAGGGATCGGAATGATAATCTAGTCTCCTTCAACGGAAGCAATCTCCCGAACAGGCCTTCCAATGATATGCTTGGTGTAACTCTAAGTGACCAGCTCAGGTACGGGGGCTCCATCGAGGCCAGAGTTAAGTTAGCCTCTCAGAAACTGAGCGTACTGTACAGGGCCCGCAGATACTTTAATAGTACACAACTGCTAACCCTGTACAAATCGCAAGTGCGCCCCACGGTTTAATTTGGCAGCCACCTCTGGTCTGGAGTCCCAAGATACCTGAAAAAAACCCTCGACTCTGTGCAGAAACGGGCGGTCCGTTTGATAGATTCTCCTAACTTAACAAATGGACTGCAATCTTTAGAGCACAGGCGTCAGGTGGGAATGCTGTCCTTGTTCTATCGGTATTACAATGGAAGATGCTCCGAGGAACTAGCGTCACTGATCCCCTCGGCACCGGTGCATAGTCGGGAAACACGCCAAACATGCGCTCAACATTTGTACATGGTTGACATTAGTCACATGAGAACGGGTCGTTTCTACGACTCGTTCTTGAGTTCAACAGCCCGGCTGTGGAACGATTTGCCGGCTTCTGTGTTTCCTCCCTCCTACAATATGGGTCTCTTCAAGACCCATGTTCACTCCTTCCTCTCCTCAACAGCACCCTCCACACAGCATCTTCAAAGATGACATAGGCCCTGAGGGAAATTATTTCCCTCAGGGCCTCCTGTGTGGAGTTAACATAAAAAAAAAAAAAAAAAAATAAATAAATTTTGAAATAACACAAATAAATCAAATAAAATTGATATGCGCACGCCGGGATCTGAACCCGCTACCTTCGGATTGCTAATCGAGAGCCTTACCCCTCAATCATGGTGTCAATAACATCAAGCGTACGAATTATTTTGTAAAAAATAAAAATGTTTTAGCAAAATATCACCCTTGGGACGCATTAGAAAGTTAGGAAAATAAAAATCCCTTTCTATGACTATATCTATGAAAATGGTTCCCATTTCTTTGTCAAAATAGGATAAAACAAATTGATAAGACAAACCATTTTAGTTAGTACTCCTATGAGTATTATGTCTAAAAATTCTTTGAAAGATTGTTTTGTGGTGTAAAAAATATTTAGTTTGAATTATTTGTTGAAGAGAAATCAGGAAAATACTGCCTATTATTTGAATCACTCCGTAAAGTCTTTTTATCTGTGTTTCTGGGGCCAGGTGTTTCACAGATTTATCTGTATAATAACTTATCGAAACCTCGGTCTTTGGAACTAAGTAACTAATGACTTCGTTAGGCGCAATAGGAAACGCAGATAAATTGTTGTTGTTATTGTTAAATTCTTCCGTTAATTCCGGAAGGGCTAAATGTTATGGAGGTTGAGCGATGGACCGACATTTATATCTTATTAGAGACATTTGCTTAGTAAGTTTTAGTTTCTTGAATCTGATAGATTGAATTCCTGACAACAAGAAACCCCTAGAATTCACTCGTAAAGTAATCAATCGTACGGAAATATACACAGATTTCTTATAAAAGTGACAACTGACTAATTTTTTTATTAATTATTATTGATCACTTTAATCCTGAGTCGACCGTGAACTACCCGATCGTTATAACCCGCTCTCGAACCAACAATGAGCAATCGGATTACTTTTTCAAAAAATGTTCGATCTTCAGTATCCGTGTTCCGCGATGATTGCCGGTGTGGCCAGAATCATTTACAGACATCTAAATTTCGTAGACCGAACGTCTCGAATCTCGTCCTTGTGACAGACAACATTTGTTAGACATAGATGCCTACCTGAAATCTACAATAGACTCAATCTGAAATAATATACCTCATAAACGTCAAATGAAAATACCCAATCAAAGTACATGTTTAGTTTACAGTAGAATATTATTGTGGCCAACTATAAGCAATATATATACATACCGCCCAGCTGTAATTATTAAAATTGGAGTAACTCTATTTAGTGATCTTTGTACGATTACTATATTTTATAAAATTTATATGTATGTTTAAAAAAAAAAAAATTGAAAAAAAGATTGATTGATGAAATAGAATAGTGATTTTTATAGGATTATAATACTATATTTTATTAAATTTGTATGTATTTTTTTTTAAATTCCATTACTGTAAAACTGCACATCTTGATACAGGAATGCCCTAGTGAAATGTGCAGATTGTGTTTTTATGTTAACTTAATATTTCAATAAATAAATAAATAAAGATATCGGTTACGGGTCTCGAGCAAAATCAAACTTGGGTCTCGGGTACTGCGGGAATTTTCGTCACAGGGCGGCGCATACATTTTCAAGTGAAAAAATACCTGATCAAAAAGCGGACGCCTCGACCCGATCACTTCGCCACTCGATCGTGAGCGACCCGACTCGTATGAAATGATTGATCGACCCACAACCTATTTCTGCGGAGTTCTTAGAAAAGTGATAACTGACTTTTTTATTAACCTCGTCTGATAGGCCTCACACACGATAAGAGCGGATCGAAAACAAATCTGCTCATTTTACGCTTTAATCATTTTTTTCGATTTTCAATTTTCAACAATAGCATGGTAAAAGCTAACATGACGTAGATAACACATTATAATAATATTTACGTGCGTTAGAGTACAAAATACCTTACTTATAAACGTGTGTAAGGTTAGCTGATAACCATTAACGTATGGTAAATGGTTGTTTATCAGTTGTGTAAAATTTAAATCATGTTTATTAGTAAGGGGGTAAATCGTAAAAATGGCTGATACATAATGATCATCGATAAATACGTATTTTTATTTATAATATTGATGCAACGCAGTTTTTTTAACCGGTTTTAACTTCTTCTGGTGCGTTGCAACACTAAACAAGTTATCAGAAACTTATTCAATTAACAGGTAAACTTTGCCGATGAAATGCCAGCGGCAGCGAGTCGCCGAGTGATACGAAATATCAAGTGCTTGCTTCTGCCAAGGCCGCCGAGTGTTTCGAGGTGGTCTACTGTACCCTAGGATATCGTTCCGAAGGAGGGGGGCCACAGTTGATACTGTTTGAAAAGGACTTGTAGAGTACGGTGAACCCAAGTGGTCGTACTTGTCATTGAAATATTTGCTGGAAAATCTTGCCTCTCTAAGGTCATAGGCCGAGATTACAAAAAGAAAGTAATAGCCGAGATTACAAAAGTAAAGTAAAAGTAAAATGTGGAATTGAATTGTGTTATGGTGTAGTGATATCTTATCCTTGGTGGTACATACTCTCAATATTGACCTGGTGAAAGACCAAACTTTGTTTGAAATAACTGTAGCTGTGTTTGGTGATCTGAATAGCCAGGTACACATTTCCCAACCTTCTCATTACCATTATCCATCTTATTCAGCTATCTACTCCCGCCAGACTCACAATTTACACATTACAATTCATAACTGATGGATGACCAGGACACACTGAACCTCAGATTCCTACCGACCCCTTATACCCTTTTCCTTCCCAGAACTTTCCTTTCCTTCCTTGCCTTAAAAAACCCTCCACACAGCATCCCCAAAGATGACATAGGCCCTGAGGGAAATTATTTCCCTCAGGGCCTCCTGTGTGGAGCTCATGTAAAAAAAAAAAAAAATATTACTCGAATTGTTATAATGTCACTAGCTTCGGGCCGTTGTTATCTACTTCTGCGAGATATTCATATAAAAAAATATGAAGTTAATAAAAAATTGCCTTTTTATACCGTTAAGCTTTAGAATTTGCAAAACTTTCATTTATTAGACAACTACCTGGTCCCCGGCATGCGTTGCAATGCCATTCAAAGAAATAATTGATTCTCCCTGCATGTCCTTTCTCGTGCGTCCCCGTTACCTTCCACCTTCCCCGCCTTCCCCCTATTTCGTCTCTTTTCTCTCCACGAATCCCGCCTTCCCCGTTCTCCTTCCCCCTGCCTTTCCTCCCTGCCGCTAAAATATATGAAATACACACATTTTTTTTAATACAAATTTCATAACGCCAGAGCCTACCATTCATAGCCTTTATGTTATTCTGATGTATGAGCTAAATACTTGTAAAGTTTCATTAAAATCCATTCAGTAGTTTTACGTGAAAGAGTAACAAACACACATACAAACTTTCGTGATTATAATATTAGTAAGATGTAAATAATGCATATCTAACAAAGGTAAACAAATATATATTTTTAATTTTTTACGAGAAAAACTCTCTTTTTATAACTTTTGAAGGTTATTCCCATCAACGTAATATATCATTGAAGAAGAAGATAACACTTTTAAATCTAAATGAAAATATGAAAGAAAACAAGACACAGAAAAACAGAAAAAGACAATGGTCGCAACTGGGACTCGAACGAGACGAGAGGTCTGGGTTCGAGTCCCAGTTGCGACCATTGTCTTTTTCTGTGTCTTGTTTTCTTTCATATTTTCATTTAGATTTAAAAGTGTTATCTTCTTCTTCAATGATATATATTTTTAACATTATTTGTGTCCCTTAAATCATTTTATACCTTTTCGAACCACCCAGTCGTCTAGTTAATGACATGATTTAAGATTTACACGGCCAAAAAAACTATCGTGATTTATTTTTGGGGTATTGCGTGGTCTTCCGCAACTTCTTTTGGCCAACGTTGGGTAGCGTTACAATGTCCACCTTCTTTTATATTCAACAATATTATTATAGAGAGAGTGATAAACTTGCACTTTATTTTATACAATACAAAGTGTAATTTTTATTTATTATTAAACGTCACAGCTTTTATTAACTCGGAAATAGCCATGTTGCCAAGCTAACTATGTTGGTGTAATATTGCATTAATTGCCAGAACTAGTAGTGTAAACTATTAACCAGGTGTTTCACGAGTGTGGTAATCCCTTTCAGTGAGGATTTGTCTGCATTTAAATGGATAATTTAATGTGTTATACGTGAAAATGTAGATTGTTAATATCGCTAAGTGTTTCGAATACATTGAACTGCAAATGGAAAATTCGTGCAGAGTATTTAATTTTATTCTTCCAATGGTGAATTTGTTAAAGGAATGTTAGTAAAAACGGGACGAATAAAGTTATACAACTAAACCACTGAACCTTACAACCTAAAACCTTACATTAACATTAAACGGTAAATTTGCTTAATATTGGCAGCATTGCAAAGGAAAGTTCTGTTTTTCAGAAATATCCGACAATAATTGATATGTTGAATAATTGATTTTGTTGAAGGTGTTTGTCCTTCTTGATTTTTTGGTGTGATGGGTAATAGGTCAGAAAAAATTATGTTTTTCATAGAATTCCACAGATTCAGGAATTTAGAGCTAAACTTAAAACTCATCTTTTCAGACAGTAGTCGTATCCATAAATTAAAAAAACTTTCACCTTCGCCTTCACGGCCCACGATGTTGTAAATAACTAATTGTGTGAAATATAACCAATTATTAACTAATTGTGTGAAATATAACCTTATTATTTTAAGCTTTTGTAAAGATCATTTTATGAAAATTTCCAGTCCCAAAGAGCTCTAAATTCACTGGTCTTTCAAAATAAATACTAATTCAATCTTCTTGTAAATGTAAAATCAACAGTGATGGGGTAGCAAAGGTAAAGTCATGCAATGTCCAGTGTTTTCAATATAATGTCCTCCACGTGCAAAGTCCTATCTTCCCCAAGCATAAACTTTCTAAAAAAGTGTGTTTATCGGAAGTGACCTGCCAGGTAAGTATGTTTCTCTATCTATTTGTAAATAATAAAATTAGATATATCCTAAGAATTCAAAATAAATTGTAAAGCGCCCTTGAGGTGATTTTTCACAAAAACGGCGCTCTACAAATTGTCCAATTATTATTAGTTTTATTATTATTAGAAGATCTTTCGTTTCAAAAGCAAAACAAAACCAAAGTTTAAAAAAATCAAAGCAATTATTTTATGTGGAATTTAGCAAACGTGTGAAAAATGTTACCAATTTCTTTCCTTTTCAATTGCAATATTAGAAATAATGTTCCTGTCTCTCTATATTCATAAATAGTACAACAAGTTCTGTACCTCACATCCAAAAAAGTACGTTTCTAGTTATCTCTTATTTAAAAAATTAAAATCAAAATTTTCCCTAAAATTATGGGTTATGCATGGTTACATACTGAGGTACTGAATTATAAACAATATATTTTATGCACCAGCGCCGACAAAATATCCTACGGAGAAAACATCCCCCAATAAAATATCTACTAAAACCTAACATAACAAAAAAATGTTACAAAAATAATACAGACATCCTGTAAAGACTAATTATTGTTATCGGTATTATTTTTGTCCCATTTTCTGCTAGGTTAGATTAAGATTTAGTAGATATTTTGTTGGGGGATGTTTTGTCCATAAGAAATTGTTCGGAGAATATTTTATCCTGGATATTTTGTCGCGAGGTGATAACGCGCATTACCCCGTGTAGGTGCTTCCAGCGAAAAGCACATTATTAACTATTGAGTCGAAACATTTCAATGCAAAAATTACCACGTAGTAAGTAATAATAGTTCATAATAGTACTATTATGAATACAGTGGGTTATATCACGAGATTATGAGGCCACTACCAAACGACTGCTTTTGGATATCATGTGTGGCATTTTTAGTTTCACTGCTTGAATTTTTTTTCTAAATGGATCATGCTACATGATATTATTATTTCAGCATATTAACATATTATATACCATGCAGTTTATACTTAGCATGACACGACAAGAACACATTATAAAATGTTCTACCATTAGCTATTTTAATTTAATGTTTTAATAGCATCGTAACCGCCTTAGTATATGTAGATACACATTACTTCCAACCTACTCGCTTTGATTAAGTTGAGTCTTGGTCTAGATTTGAGATAAAAGTGAATGTTCTGATGTTAAGATATAGCGCATGTAATAAGTACTTACACTTTTTTGTCAAGTGGAGTCTCTTTTTGCATTATTTTTACGTTATGAAATAATAATCATAACTGATGTATTAAGGACAGGTGGATTTAAATGCTTGTTATGCAATCGTTTCAGCTATGAACGACTTATTCAGCTTGAAATAATTAATATCTTTATGATCTTATTACTCCATGTAGAATATTCATAAGACATAGAAAAATGCTTTTTTTTCAAAAGCTTGTGATTGCGAAGTACTTAAAATCTTATTAAGGGCAAATAGGTAATAATTTTTGCAGTTAAAATGATTGTTAATGAATTAATTAAGGTACTCATTAAGCATGAAACTTAAATGATAACGATTTTCATCATTACCTGTTCTAAAATATTCGTAATTATTTAAAGTAAGTTTGCGAATTGATAACCTAAATCTAACTTTAATCTTAAAATAATTGTTTTGCTCCTACGTATTGGTTTTAATTTTCATTAAATGTGGAATAAACATCTCTTTTGAATTCTCAGTAAGCACGTAATAATTTATCCACTGGAGCGACAGCGCAATATAAAACTTTTTTTCTCCGATTGTTCGACTTTTTTTGGTGATCATTTTGAACTTAAGTAAAATCACGTCTTATTTATTAGTTATTTGTGAAATGGGTCCGTATTAATAATAATACGTTTTACGATTTCAGCCTGGTGGAACCAAAAACGTGGTTTTTCGCATAAAATGGTAATATTAGAAGTGGTCAGATGATGTGACTGCAAACGTGCCTTGGAAAATGCAGTAAAACAATTTGACTAAAAACACAGTTAAATTATATAATTATTTTTTCTAATAACATGTGGCAGAGTAAACGTAAAAAAAATGATTTTTGATATTATGTAAATAATGGCCCACCAATAAAGTAATACTGAGATTTTCTTCCACTCTCCACTTAAAACCTACTTATTTATTACAAACGTCACTCCAACACAACGACAACACAAAAATCTTCACCTTTATAAAAATAAATTATTTATATTTGGGCGGTGACAAACGAATTGATTGTTGATACATTTCAGAATGCTCTGAATGGCCTGTTCTAGAAGTATCGATTTTTTTCTCGATTTATAATCCATGCAAAACGTGTTTAGACCAATATGCCAGAGCCTTATTTGGCTTTGCACCAAGGCTTAATGGTTACCTCATTTTGTCTAACTTTACGTTGCTTATTTTTTTTTACCTAATGCATTTCAGTATGCAATTAATTAAATGCATGAGCTCACATTTTAGAAAATAATGCGTTTCATTGGTAAAGGTATCGAAAATTATAATAATAAATGGATTACTTCTTAAGATCTTCGAGAGAAAATCACCTCACCTATTTACAACATAATTTATGTGACATATAACACATAAAACTTTTTATTTAAAATTTTTTTTATTACCAACACTTTACAATTAACAATTGTATATTTATATTATACAACTGTATTTTATAAACTAAATTTTATAACTACCGCCAAGCAAATGATTTCTTAAAAATGCAATAAAAACTAGCCTTAACTCTAAAACTAGCTACCATTGTCCTTTGTAGGGTAAAAACTCAAAGGCATTATTGGAGCTGGACTGAAACCTACTGTAATTATGTTAATTACTAGCTATTTAATCAAGTAGTTCTCTCTCAAACCGTAATAAAGGGTTTTATTGTAAACATATGTATTTGTAAACACACTGACTGTTGGTTTGTTGTTGTGTTAGTTTTTTATACCCCCGTTATTTTATAAAGAAAGTAGGATACCTTGAATCCTTATTACTTCTAATTCGTAAGTGGAACACGCAGGACCTTTATATCACGTACACGTGGACCGAACCGATCGCCAACTCGGGTAGAAATGAAAAGTTCATTATCATTGTGTAAATGTGCAATTGTAAAATAAATTCAGAATACTTGTCTAACAGAGTGCGTTTTAAATTTGAATGTGACCCAAAAACACACAAATATTTTTGTCTTAGAGCGTGTTCACACACAGTTACAAAAGCTGTAGCGTGGCCTATTTCTGCATATCGCTCGCCATACATTCCCAATGGGGATATATGGCGAGTGGTATGCTGAAATAGGCCAAGCTACATCTTTTACAGATGTATATGAACACGCTCTTAAATCTATGTTGCGCTTCAAAATTAATGAAGTGATGAAATGAACTTGAACTTTTTTAATTTTTCCGTTCAATTTTTAATAATATAATAAGCCGTCTAACGACATATTCAAAACATAAGAAGAAAAATTAATTAAACAATGAAATAAAGTGTTATGATCGTAAATGCAAGAGTGATATTAAATTCTTGTACTATCGTTAAGTGATGCAGACAAAAGATTAGTTTTTAGTATAAAGATATATATTTACTGCATAAACGTACCACCTTTAACAACAACGCCTTTCTGTATGAAAAAAAAATATAGAAAGAAAAAAAGGGATTAGAAAGTGTAAACATGTTGTTGTACTGTGTAAAATAAGTAATTTATTATATTAAAGGAACCGATATGATACATGGTGTAGGCATAATGGGTTTAAACTAATCGTAAGGTAGGTAGGGGATGTGGGAAGGAATTTATTGAGCGGGTCTCGAAAAGGCCTGGATTACATGAATGAGAAAAAAAGATGCCGGTAGCATGTTCCACAAACAAACTAGTATGTTTTTAAAAAATGACTTAGTGTATAAATACAATTAATTTTCGAGGTTAATATGGCATTGGGAAAAGAGCAAAGAGTGTAATTGGACATTCAAACATGGATGCGTGGAAGATGATCAAGTAAATTGACTGATTAGCATAAATCAATAAATTTTAATATTTTGACAAAAATCAAAAAACTTTTTCGCCGAATGAGTAAACTCAAATACTAACACAAGATGCGTTGTACCCACTTCACTTTTTTTTACTTGAGCCGGGCAACCGAAGTGGCTTAGTGGTAGGAGTCTTCTTTGGAACAAAAAGTAGGCGTTATGGATATCAAATTACGCGTATCAATCTGCACAACCCGAATGTTACAGTGAAAAATTGAGCAGTAAGCTCCTTGTCCCCTTTTCTCGATAAAAGGCCTGTACAAATGCCTTGAGCCGGGTGACCAAAATAGCTCAGAAGAAGGTGTACAAATGTGATTGGTTAACAACCTGTGCCCTTTGAACGCACACACTCCTCGCTTCATCTGCATTCAAAAACAGTTTTTTTCTTCAAATATTTAATTTAACACACATTCCTTGCTTCATACACGTTCACACGTCAAATCGCTTAGTATTTTAACCGATTAGTGGCCTGATTAGACAACAAGCTAGTTTTAAATACTTATCAGTTAGACTTAATTTTTCATGAAAGCAAAATAGAGGTGTTAACACGTTGCATCATATCATACTGTCTCTACTAGTATCTATTTAGGAGTGTGATCACTTACTGCATCGCAATCTTTGACGATTCCCAAATAGTACATTATACATTATATATGTTTGAATAGCGCTGGACTGTGAATTTTCAGCCAGAGCGCGCTGAAATCAAAGACGTGATGGGATTTACTGATATCGCCTGCAATATGCCGACGATGCTGCATGTTTTCTCAAACAGATCTCTCTCCATTACTTCCATTGAACTGTGGAAAGGATGCTTTTAAATGTGAAGCTTTCGAAATAAGATACGACGGATTAAATTGTAGCTTCTTGGAAATGATTCCAATGTAATGACATACTTAGTGACACATAAATAAAGATGTTTTCTGAATGAGTGGCACAAACTACGGAATTTATTTTGTGTTATCTTGTAATTAATCAAAGAATTGATAAACTGTCACTAAACTTGTGATTGTTTGATACAAATATTCTTTTTAACACATCAGTCAATCAGTGAACGATTTGACATTTTCGCTCAGTATGTCACATTCATAAATAAAGGTGTTTCTTCCATTGAGAAATAAAACATCAATTTTTATAGAATGCGTATTACGAATTAGGAAATTTTAAATTATTTTAGTTGGATGACAGATGGGTAGAGTAGTGAATCTATTCAGTCAAATGGAAAAAATATTAATTGACTTATGCAGTAAAAGATACTGGGTTCCAATCCTGATTCCACTATCCTACGTAATTTGACCTAACCTAGCGTCTATACTTTATTGAATGATATGTCAAAGTAATTGATTATGAAACACAATGACTCTACAATTGATCCCCCGACAGTAGGTCCCAGTAGGTAAATAAAAATTATAAATTTTTGCACATTATTGTCCAATTGTTACTACAATTGTTACTACCATTAAACTCCATGTACCGACAAGGAATACTAGACAAAATATTACATTCTTTTGCAACACATACACAACCAACTATCAATCACACTCACTTACCAATAGGATGCATGATTTAGGCAACAAGTTTGGTGATATTGTAGATATATTCGCTGATTCCCTTTATAATCTAAAATGCAATTTAAACCAACACTTTGTGGAATCCTACAAATTATTGTAACGTGGGTATAATATATTTAACGATTTGATGTGTTATTGTAATGTTTTATATTGTATTTTATTCTATGTTATTGTCAAATGTTATATTGTTTCAAATATTTCACGGTTTTACGCTATATTCTTCAAAAACTACCTTTATATTTTTAAAATGTTTTCATTTTTATAACTTTTGATTTAAATTCTATGTATGTATAATCCTCGATATCTTAAATATTATTTTATAATCTACAAAAAAAAAAAAAAAATTCAAGTCTAAAATCGACTCCCAAAATAAATTGGTAGTATGTATATGACGAATTTATTTACAGTATCGATTTTTTATACTAATACCCTGGAACATACATGTAATTTAATCCTTGATACATTTTAATGAAAATATTCTTTATACGTTTGGTATTCAGCGGTACCTTTGCACACCCCTTCAGGAATACTTAGTTATATTTTATGTAGGAATAACGTATTTTCCCTAAACCGATTCCGTATTGTACATAAAAAATGCCAGTGGGCTAACTGCAGGGATCAATTATTGTGGAATTTAAAAAATCAGTCAAACCTTGATTACGTTGGTATTTACGTCGAAAAACTCGAGAAAGCCTGTTTTATTGGATTGAATTGGATTGGATAGTGAAATGCTGATGTAGGGCCAAAATATATTTTTAATCATGGTAATGTCTCTCCATTAGATGAAATGGAACTGCAAAATTGTGAACTTTTAATAATAGCTTGCAACATTTCCGCAATGGCAATTATGATGAAAATTCTGAAACATCCCCTTTGATAACAAAACTACAATACACAATTCAAATAAGTATGACAACGAAGCAATATTTTTCTCCCTGGGTTGGTACAACAACACGTGCCGCTACGGAAGCGGATGTCGCATATTCAATCCCGTAACATGGGGTCGGTGGGTGGTCGGGTTGGGTGAGCACCTAGTTCGGGTCTAGTCCGCGCGCTGTGGGTATGCAAAAACCTCCCTCTCGGCGGGATGGAACCGGAATGCAACTGCGCCAACCGCACCGCTTTAGCCACTGCTCCAACCTTGTACGTGAGGGGTGAATCCCAAAGGCGGTGGGGATAAAGCTTCGTAAGCACGGAAAATGAGATCCGAGAGGGCTTTATTTTTTTTTTCGCTCAGAGGGCTTTTACATAAATAAATAAAGGCAGTACAACTTTAGCTTGAGAAAGAAATAGTATAAATAAATTGATGATAGAAAAAAAATTCAAACATGAATTAAAAATATAACGAACATAAATTTAAATGTACGGTGATAAGATGATTGCAAAATTACAACATTAAACATGTTAATAACGACTAGGTATTGGTTTCCTATGGTGCAAAGCCGTTGTATCGCTATACCGCTTTCACTTATATTATCATCAGAAATACTTATTTCGGTTCTAGACTTATCTTTGTGTGATTCTAATGATACTTTTTGAATTTAAGTGTCATAATTTTAAAATTTTAAAATAATTATGTCAAGAGTTCGGAGAAACAAAAAAGGAAAAAGGTACGAGGGGTAGTTAGGAATCTGGGGTTTGTGCATCCAGGGGTGACGGACGTATGTTTCCACCACTTCCACTGCGGTGCAAGGCGAAATTCCAAGTCATCAAAAAGTCTCCCTCAACCAGAATATCCCGTCCCGGCCTGCCATGCAGCAGATGCATCCACCAGTAAGCCCCGGACAAACCTCACCTCATGAACTCGGGCATCCTTGCTAAGTCACCAAATGTAGTGAACCACTTGGGATAGGTCGTAGCAAACCACTTGGGACCTATGGCAGAGGTGTTGGTTATCCAATAAATGGTTCCCGAGGCGGCGGTAGGTACTCACATCCACCTCACCCACCTCAAATTGACATGAAACTACATATTAAATAAAATAATTATATGCTCTACATATAATACAATATTTTTCACCAGATATTTATTTTTACTCGATATTTGAAATATGAATTCCTCTTTTTTAATTTCTTAGGCTAAATCTTGACAAGTTAAGCCAGATTTTTCAAGGGTTTGTGCGTTTTTTTAGAGAGGGTTATTTTTTACTGAATAAATAAAATTACTAAAGGTGCTCATTTTAAAAGAAATTCTCTGATCGTCTCCTTACTTTGTCAAAAAAAAATATTTACAAAATTAAATCTCAAAGCAAATATTTTATAAATTCTTTCCGCTTAACGAAGCGGACAGTTAAAATTAACAGTGATTTTTTACGGGACTACGCGCTGGTAAAGTGCGCTTATAAAAAAGATTCTGGCAAAAATTTCTCCATCAATTTCACACATTTTAAAGTTTATTTGTCTAATACGAGTTTGGCATCATTTTACGAGCCAACTAAATAAAAACACTTTTGTTTATGTGTTTTTTTTTAATGATAGATGGGTTATAATATTTGGCTTAAATCTCCCTACAGATTCTGGGCAGATTTTTCCGTGCACCACATGAAAAATCTTTTCTTATAATTACTGCAAACTGTTCAATTTAGTTCTGCTTATTTTTTAATTTTTTTTTCGTATCAACAATGTTTTTTATTTATTTTTTATTATTATTCTATGAACCTTTGATGTTTGTAACTCGGCGTTTATGCTCTTGGTAAACCCATCGCCCCGACAGCTGCAATATGGCGGGAAAACTTGTACAAAACCGGAAATACCGCAGCACCGGGAACTTCCGTCTTGTGTATTCGACAAGTGAAATGACGTAAATTATTACCCGCTTTCGTTCAACATTGTAAAGTTGTATAAAATTGTTCGTGTCTCGATTTCCAAAATCCAATACAAAGTTTATATTATTATTTAATAATAATATTCATTAACATCACACCACGTTATATTAATGTTAAATTTGATTAGATACGGTTTTTAATATTCTGTGTCGTCGTCTCCTAGTATCGCCCTGGTGTAAGATCACCATTAAAGAATTGAAACGTTGCTTGATATAGCTTTAGCCGGCTTGGAATAACCATGCACTTCCCCACCTTCCCCTCCCCTTCTCCTTCCCTTCTCTACTACCTTCGAGATCACAATGTACCCCGATTGGGGATGCTATATTCTCACTAGCTCCAGAAAAGAGCAGTTGGGAATCTTGTGCGTTATTCACATAAAAAAGTATCCACATAAAAATGTAATTTGAAGACTTGCCTAGTTGTATAAATTTTACCACATTAAGGAACTCCTTTAAAAACTATGCAAAATAATTGTTAAAGTAACGATCCCGGTTAAATGAATTGAACTGAAAAACCTTTCACTTTCACCTTCAATGCCCGTGACACTGTAAATAACTTATTTGTAAAAATTTGTTAATATGTAAAAAAAATCCTTCTTGTAATAGTTTGTACAGGTCATTTTTAGGTCAACTTTCCAATTAAAGTGTGTTTATCGGAAGTGACCTGCCAGGTAAGTGTGTTTCTGTACCTATTTGCAAATAGTTAAATAAGATAGAACCTAAGAATTCTCAATAAATTTTACTGAGCCCTTGAGGGGATTTTTCACAAAAACAGCGCTCTGCAAATTATCCAATTATTATTATTATTAATTACAATAAACAGCATTGATATAAAACAACAATAAACAATACATTTCGACAAATCAACATTGATCTAATTATTATTATTTTTAATTACAATAAACAACATTGATACACTTCGACGGTCCCAAAGAACACTGTCGCACCTGCTAAAAGTTTAAATGAAAATCTTATTTACTGGCTTGTTCGTTGATTTAAAAGTCTGTATTTTCAGAACTTTTATAGAAATGAGACGAAATGCAAAATACCAAAACGACGCTTTATTATCAAGAAATAAAGCGTCGTTTTACGTCGTTTTTACCAAAAACAGTAAAAATGCAAAAACGATTAATAAAAAGCTCTACAAAATCGCACATCTGACATTGTTCTTCGGGACTTTATTTAAACCAATGGTTAACGCGACATAAAAATGATGCCACAAAATAATTTTTTATATCACCAAGTGTCAACGAACAAGCGTCGATGTTTTATATTTTTAATTACGATTTTGCATAAAAAAATGGATAGCATTAACAGCACGTTTCGAAGAAAACAGCGGGTATTATTAAAAAAAGCTGCCCCATGTATCTTTTTAACTGCAGTTTGTTTATGTAGGTAACGTTTTTCATCGCAAGTTTCTAACGGCTAGATAAATCTAAAAACTACTGCCATTTTAATACCCTTTGCTTTGCCATCTGTGTGGGTGCTGAAACAGTTTGTCAAATTCCAAAGCCTTGGTTTGTGTTTGCAATTCGTATGTCCGACCGCACTGCATAGCGTGTGGGACATTTCACATTCTCCAGGGAGGTTCTACCTCTACCAGAATATACCTATCTGCTTCTACCTACTAACTAGTACCGCATCTGCTTTGGGAATGGTATTTACGTGCTTTGCGGGGGCAACTGCATGTTTTGCCATAGAAAATGTTTATTTAACCACGATGCATTATTTTATGTGCGAGATATCGACTATGAAATGGCAGTCTTTATTTTGAATTTATTTTTATTTCTTTGCTTGTACACACAGTAAAATAATTTCCCTCGGGGTCTATGTAGGAGAGTTCTAGGAAGAAAAAGGGTTTAAGGGGTAGGTAGGAATCTGGGGTTCAGGATTTTTCAACACCATGCAGGCACACGCCCGTTTTATGATGGTCGTTGTATATTATAAATATGTACCTACAGAAAATATAAAAAAATATGTATTTTTGAGGTATGTTTTTGGGTTTTCACGGCCAAAAGTATTTTTGTTATTTATTTTTGGGGTGTTATGCCGTGTTTCGCTACCTCTTTCTTTAGCCAACGTTTCGGACAGCGTTACAGTGTCCATCATCATCATCATCAGCTCATCTGCCCTGATGATGGACACTGTAACGCTGTCCAAAACGTTGGCTAAAGAAGGAGGTAGCAAAACACGGCATAACACCCCAAAAATAAATAACAAAAATGAAACAATATTTGTCAAAAAAAGTGTGTAACCATTTATGCAGTTTCGATCACATTGTAGTTCCGATGCTTTGTGTATGGCAAGTAACTATTATTAATTAATTAAGTTCTTAAATATACATGCTCAGACAATAATTCTTCATAAACAATCAGCTTTGTTGAAATGCAAAAAAAAAACAATATTTCCTTTGTGTAAAAATGACAATATCAGAATGAGAAGATAACAATAAACAATAGCCTCCATTGACTGCGTACATTTATCAGAATCGCTTCATGAGAAATTTTCAACCGTCTCTCACAGAGAGAATTATTATTTTTAACTCCAGAAGAAGCGTGCCTCTGTTAAATTTCACATCGAATAGTGTGCAATGGTTATAAATGATATAATTAATTGAAGATTGGGCAATCGGTGCTCATCAAATTAATCGTGTGTCGAGACTAATCGGATAATCGTGCGGAAAGGCGATTCGAATAATCGTGGCCCAATTGAGTCATTAATAGAAAGATTTAGATTTGCCACCTGACGCGTCACAGGCGTATTCTTTTAGAAAGGGGAGCCCATTACTGAACTGAAATAGGTGTATTTTAAAACAATATAACGCATTTACATATTTATAAATTCAGGCGTTAGAAAAAAAGCTGTGGAAATGAGTTTGTTTTTAATTTTTCATCTTCGTTTCAAAGCAGACCACAAATGTTAGGCTTGTAAGCCGTGAAAATGATATTAATACTAGCTGACCCAGCCACGCATTGTTGTAACGTGAAATCGAAACACAAAGCCATTTACTGGATGGTTACCCAACCTAGTTAACCAAGTGTTGTGTCGATAAATTAATTCACACCGCCATCTGTTAGAAAATTATGTAACTAACTAATAATTACAAAGTATTGTCCTAAAACCAAAATTTAATGAACATTTTATTTTCAATAATAAATATTGAAGTCAAAAATTGAGATAAAAACTATCTTATTTCTTTAGTTGGACCAAATTATACACAGTAAGCTAAATTTCATCAAAATCGGTTAAGTAGTTTCGGAGTTAATCTCGAACAAACATCGTGAGATTTTTTATATATATAAAGATATATTATATTTTTTACGTCTCTTCTGGTTAGACAAATTGTCCTGATACCTATAACTATGCATAAAATTAAAAATGAATCAAATATGTTGTTAGTTTCAAAATGATCATTGATTTACATGTACGTACTTGTATATTACAGTACTGAGGCCTGTGTTTTCTCCCTCTTATGACATGTATCTCTTTAACACTCATGTTCAATCCTTCCTCTTCTCAAAAACCCTCCCCAAATATGGGTCAAACTTCCTGTGTGGTATCAATGTAAAAAAAAAATCTATTTAAAACAAACGCCGCTCACAAAACTCTTGACTAAACTGGAAATAATACATCTAAATACAACAATTATGTGAACACACATTTCAGAAAATTGTCCGCTCTTTTAAAGATGGATCTTGTCTATTAATTTTAAGACTGATTACTTTGATATGTTTCACTATTAGAATCGGCAAACTAAGTATGAATAATAATATTTTTATAAACATATATATTTATATTTGTTTCAGAAAATTATATTTGAGTTCCGCTGAAATTTACGATAGTCTCAGTAAAACAACAGTGAAAAGGCGAGCACACGATTTTCAGAGAAATAAAAAAATATATTTCGGTACGCTTCAGGGAACGCGAGGAATCCTAACATTTTATTCGAACATTTCAACCACTTATCTCCAGTCTAATCTACAACTGAAAATATTCCGGTTTGATTGACGCAGAGAATGCACTTTTACGTGTTGATAAAACATAATTCGTTTGGCATTAATTGATGCTAACATTTTTCATGGTTTTAACTAAAATATAGTGCGTTAATAAATACATTTCAAAATGAAGGCCTGTAATTTAAAATTAAAAAACTTTGTGCTACTTTCCATTTTGCGTGCATTTATGGCATTTATTAAAAGTAAATGAATGCTATAATGTACTTTTAGCTAATTAATTACCGGATTTAGCGATATTTAAATCCATTTGGAATTAACAAGTGGTGGATTATTGGCAATAATTTTTATTAATTTCGAAAGCAAAAAACTCGGAGAACAAACTTGTTTATAGATATTGTACCGTTGCAAGCGCATTTACAAGATTAATAATTTCACGTAGAGATAAAAATAGAGTTGCATTTTTATTGAGTATTTTAAATAACGTATTGCCACAATATTAGAGAAGGAGAGACTTACCAAAGGAGTTTGTTAAGTTTAACCAGTGGGGAGGTATTGCGGAGAAGTAAATCTTTAGTTTTCTTACCTGCAACAAAACAAAATAAAAAATTAGAGTACAATCGATTGAAATACGTCAGAAAATTGGCTTTTTGAAGAATAAAAAAAAAAATATACATATGCGTAAAAACTCATTCAATATTTTTAATGTTACATAAGGGACCATTTCATATAAATTAATTGTTATTAAGTGTAATTTGTAGAACTTCATTTTAATTTTAATTTCTTTTGTATATTTATTAATACTATTTCACAATTTTTTAAAACAGTTTATTACAAACAAGTTCTGCTATACAATTATTTCTACGCGCGACAGTTGTTTTGCCTTCTGAAGGTGTTTGATGTATTATTTGTTTGATACTGCCTTCAGAAGACTAAACAGCTATCGCGCGTAATAAAAATTGCATTTCAGAACTTGTTTATAAATAAACTGTTTTTTTATAAATTAAATAACAGTATTATTGAATATATATGTCATATTATTTCATTTGAGAGGCGGCCGTAGGTACAGCCGCCCTGCGAACCATTTAATGGATAACTAACACAGCTGCCACGCAGGTCACCCCCAGTACGTTTGGTTACTTAGCAGGGGTGCCCAGATTCATCCCCCAACAGGTGGTCTCTCTTGACGCAATGTTTTACACATATTGCTTCGCAACGCAGTGGGAGAGATGGATTCATACGTCCGTAACTCCTGACCACTAGATTACCCCCTCACATCATCCCCAAAGGTGACATAGGCAGAGACATAAGGATTTAAAAAAAAAAAAAAATTTTCGTTAATTATTTTTAGGGTGTTATACCGTGTTGCGCTCCTTCCTTCTTTAACCAACATTTCGGACAGCGTTACAATATCCTTCTTTAAAGCAGATGTGTGCCCAGATGATGACATATCTGTATAAATAACAAAAATACTTTTGGCCGTAAAAATCTAAAAAAAAAAATAATATATAAATATTTCAATTTATTTTTTTTTCAAAGAAAGACAAACATTCCTGGTAACGAATAACCCAACAATGTTTGAAAATCTCCTACTACTATCACGTGTATAAGGAACGGGTGAACGTCTTTTTATATCGGAGGTCCAATTGACATATTTTGTTATTTTTTCGCTCAGCTTGAAATAATGTTTCTTATAAACCTAAATTTCACCAATTTACGTGAATATTCCATATTTTTAAAACTAACTTAGCTATTTGTACTATTTTACTCTACAACCGTGTTTCCAGTTCGGATCTCTTGGCTCCACTTCTGTTTGTTTCGTGGAAAGCACAATCTCGTTTATTGTAAACAGAGATGGCGGCTACTTCCGATTCAAAATGAGGGTCAGTATGTCATTGTCCGTTCTCACAACACGGTCTAGAAACACGGTGTGAAAATAACGCCGAACAAAATGGAGCAGCAGAGTAAAAAGAAACCGCGTAGTTTCACGATTTTCAACTAAAACACTGTTCGTGGTTTTGCCTACTTACAAATTAACCGACACCAACCAAATACCTGGAAATCGCAAATTCGTCAAAATTGTTGGCACACAAATGAAGATAAAAGCCCCGATTACATTGAGCTAGTCTACAAGCTGCTAGTCGGCGAATTCACTATCCGATAGTAAACTTGTTCAGTGTTAAATCTGCTGGTTAGCTAGTGTAAATGATAACACTGAGCGAGTTTACTAGCAGATAGTGAATTCACCAGCTTGTAGCTTGTAAACTCGTTCTATGTAATCGAGGCTAACGTAAAATATTTTGATCGGGAGCTTTTATAGACAAGTATGAAATTGATATTAATTTCAAAGATATACAAACAAGGTCGATTTTTAATATTGGCTCCTAACAGGAGTCTCTGAGGAAAACAAATCCTTCAGGGCCTATGTCATCTTTGGGGATGCTGTGTGGAGAGTCATTTTATGGTAAGGAATGAGAGGAAGTTCCGGAGAAAAAAATGGTATGAGAGGTGGGTAGGAATCTGGGGGTCAACGTGTCCAAGAGTGATGGACGTATGAATTCACCCCTCCGACTGCAGTGCATGAGCGATGTGTCGAAAAAATCTGGCTGCAGAGGTCAAAAGGTATCTTTCAACAGGCAGTATGCGGGCAAATGCAAGATCTAGATAAACCTCACCCCATGAGCCCAGGCACCCCTGCTAAGTCACCAAAATAGCGTACCACTTGGGGCAATCTTCAGCAGGTTCTTCAGTTATTCAAAAAATGGTTTCTAGCAGTACCCATACCTACCTTCCAAATGAATGAAACTAAGTTTATATCAGCTTTTTATAGTACAAGAGTATTTTTTTAATATTTAAGTCTGCATATTTTTATACGTGTACATAAGTGAAGGTCGTTTTGGACGATTTTGGAAAGGTGATGTTAAACGAAGAAACATCAGATTTAACGGTGTCACCATCTTCTTGAATTGCAAATATAATCGAAAGTCGGCGGAATGCTAATGATACTAGAAGAGATCAGCCGTGAGTCACGATCTATTTATTTGGTGGAAAATTGACAGAATCTCTCGTATAATTTGAGCATTCTTGTTTCGGTGAATATCTCTTTTATTATTATAATAAAAAATCTATTTAAAGTTAATGATTTGGGAGCTACAAATTTGTATTTCGTTGAACCGACTTCCCAACATCGACTTTGGTCCTGAACGTTCGAATTTCCGATTGAATTTTTTTCCCAGAGCTGGAAATTGATCTAATGAACCTAACTTTTGGTTCTGAACGTTCGGATTTCCAATAAATTTTTCACTGAGTTGAAAATTGTTTTTGGCCGTATTTATTGTTGCGCTGTCTCCTTCTTCAGCCAACGTCTCCGACAGTCCATCATCAGTTTACACATCTGCCCTGATTGTGGACACTGTAATGCTGTCTGAAACGTTGTTGGCTAATAAAGGAAGTAACGCAACACGGCTTAATACCCCAAAAATAAATGACGATAATACATTTATTTGAATTTAAATTTAATTTTCTTGATTCCATTCATGAATGTATAAATGAATGGTTTGTGAGAACGAATTATTGAGGAAAAGAGTGTAAGAAGAATTTATGACGCACATGTGAGTGGCAGAAGAAGCCGGGGACGCCCGAGAAAGACATGACACGACCAAGTGAATCAAATACTTCAGTCGGGCCATGTCAAGAGTCAGAATAATAGAAGAGCGTGTATAAGACGATGTATGAATGCAAACGAGGCAAGGAGTGTGTGCCAAAACCGAGTTGTTTGGTGGTACGTCCTCTCTGCCTACCACCCCTTCGGGAAACGGCGTGATGGTTAGTTAGTAAGTTATGAATGATTGAAATTTTAGAAGTACAAATTAACCCACTTTCTGACATCTGGTCGTGCAGAAACTTGGCAGATAGACTGGTTGTCAATGACAATGCGTTTTTTCAACTTTTGGTGGTAATCACGCACATACACGCTGACGCACATTTCTCTGAAATTTGATGGCATTCAAGTCGTTCACGTACGTAATAAATGTGGGTCTTTTTCAATAGGAATTTGGCTCGGTTTGTAAAGTTGTCGACTCCAATTCCTGGATAGAAACGTTGAAATCTTAGTCAAACATGTTTTTTAAAGTTATTAAAGACGTTTGAAAATAGAGGTATTATAGTAAAAAGAAACTTTTTTTATACCTAAGGGTTGATTTTTTTTTGCTCGATTCCTAACGATCCATCTGCAGTGTTATAAAGAAAATTCAGAAATAACATATATTCAGTTGGATTTGCAGACACTGAACATATACACGAAACAGATTTTTAATCCAATCGAACAATTATATAGAATTGAACAATTATTCGGTCGAAACGAATTTGAATCCGCAGCCAATGGATTCACAGTCCAATAATTAATAGTATTTCCTCTTTAGCTGCAACCTACACTAAAACTGTCCACATTATTAAATGTCGCAAATTGTAAATATTCCGTCTATAACAGCTAATGAATTATTGCTAATGTCGTCGGCCATCTTAAATAACTTGACATTTGATAGTCCCACGATTTTCCCAATTAAAAGTAAGGTAATTAATCACTTCGATGTGTCACATTCTAAGCAATATGCTTTCAAGGCTGCAGTGCTAATAACCACTTGAATTTAACTTCTTGATGTAATCGATTATCCGGTTTTCTTATCTTAAGTGACAGGTGGAAATGTGAATCTGCATTTTTAAACCATCCGGATCTTTTATAACTTTCCTTGAATCAGATAGTAAAATTGCGATTTCTTTACATTAGTGGGTGTTTGGTTTTGAAATGAGAATGTGTTTAGTTCCTACCGGGATGCCATTTATCCAGTTCCTGCTTTCCCCCATTAACCATCAACTTGCTGAAAAACTTTTTGAAATTTGGAACAATGACGACAAAAATAGTGCAAATTCGAGTGCATTTGTTTTGAAAATAGATGAAGATTTGGAACTACTTTAGAAGCAAATTGTTGGTGTTTTTCGTGTACACAATTTCGTTTTTAAGCAAAAGGAAGGAATTTGACTATCTCGCAAGTACATAATGTTGTTTTAAAATGGCAATAATTATCTCGAGGTATCGCGTTGGAGCTTGAAAAAGATTTGGAACTACTTTGTTAGCATGTTGTTGGTGTTTTTTGTGTACACAATCTCGTTTTTAAGCAAAAAGAAGGAATTTGACTATCTCGCAGGTACATAATGTTGTTTTAAAGTGACGATAATTACCTCGAGGTATCGCGTTGGAACTACCAGAAAACTATATTGTGGTTGTGTCGTAAGCTTCTTCACAGAGATATAGTGGTAAGTGATTGGTCATTCCTTTTTCCTTGCATACCTTTTTTTCCTACACATAAGAGTTCTATCACCCAATTTCAGTTCGTTTCTTTTTAAGTATTTACAGTACATTTTCAATGCATCTGAAGCTATTATTTGTAAGAAGTTTTGGATACAAGCAGTGGGATCGATATTTCGTTACTCAAAACATTTTGGTTTTCAGCACTTTTGCTAGTGCGAAATTGAGCCGCAGATAAATTTATGAAATGAAAATATTAAAACGCAGTTTTTTTTAACTTCAACTTTTTTTAAATTACACAATGTAAACTAATGAATCTTAACAATATAATATTATTAATATAATTTTTGAAAATGTCCCGTAGTAGATTGCACTATGTAGTTGTCAAATTGTGGCAGGGTTAATCTGTATTTTTACAAAAATTAAACTTTTTGCCAAGACCAAAACTGGTGCAGTGACTCGCTCCCAGCCAGCAATTACGTTAGTAAAAAATACTTAAAAATTAATGGGAAGACTCGAACACTCTATTTTGCCATTTTGCTAGTTGGGAGCGGCTCAGTACGTTGTGCGTGCGTGGTGTGAACGGAACCATTATAATCAATCCGATAAAAAGAGTCTCTCTCTAGCAATAATTTTTTTTTAGAAAGACAAACATTCCCGGGTTACGAATAATCCAATAATTTTTAAAATCTCCTACTACCACCACAGAAAGCCAAAAATGTTGCTTGTGTTGTGATGGAGGACTTAGTCAGCCGGGGTATCGAACACGCGACGCCCGGATGGGACCCAAACGCGATGCCCACTCAACCACTGACTGATCGAATGGTCGTCATAATGTCTCTCAATTCTATAAAAATAATATAATAAAACACACTTACATATTTCCACTTAATTTATTTTTTAAAATCGATTTGATTAGTTTTCTAGCTAATTTGCAATTTGCGAGGAGTGACATATTATGATAGTTAATTGAAATTGAATAACAGAATTCTTTAAAATTCGTTATGCACCGAATTATTAATATTACTAAAGTGCAAATATTTGAAGAGCGGGATTTGCTTTGGAATTTGTTTAGAAAGACATGTATTTTTTAAATTTCATAGCGAATTTTTTTATAAAAAATACTAGAACAAGCAACATAAAAAAATTCAGTTTCACAAATTTGAGAGGCATTGTTCAAAAGCGAAATTTCTGAAGCCAGCGTTAATTGGCAATTAAGTTCAACGGTATTTCCAACCGATCAATTACTTTAACTAACAGTTAAAAACATGTTTACTAAATTTGTTAATGAATACACATAAACAAGCGCACTTTTATATTGCTGTTATGTAACACTTAATCGGATTTCAACCGTTAATTATATAAACAAAATATATTTGATTTTATTGTCCATTGTGTTCAATTCCACCGCGGAAGTATAATACTGTTTTAACTCTCTAATAATTTTTGTTTACTTTACTATCAATGTTTTTTTGAAGTAGATATATTATTTTGGTATATTTATGGTATATAGGAGTATGTAACTTATAAGATAGATATACTAATACATATCTATTATAAGTGTTCTGACAATTACACAAATATTTGAAAAAAAAAAAAACATTTTGACGTGATAACGTCTTATAAATCGATGAACGCCGGCTGCACTCACGAAAAAGTATGACTCATTGTCACGTTGTCACGTTCCGCCTGAGACGAGCGTGCAAGCGAGAGCACGGATCGAGCGTCCGGCCTAAGCGTTCGGCTTTATCACTCTTCCACTCCATCGTTATTATATGACGTTATCACGTAAAATTATCGTCCGTAAACCGACTTTACAGACAACCAATTTTTTCACAAAATTTTGCGTGTTTTCGGATGTATACAGGTGCCTAATTTAACATATGATTTTGAATTAATTTGGAGAAAAAATGTGAAGATATATTAGTTTCCGGTGACATTATTTTTTGAAATTTCAAATACAAATGTAAAATCTTCCAAATGTTGTCACTGGTCATTTAGTTGAGTAACCGACCAACTCTACCCTAATTATCCAACACCCACTGATTTTTAAATGTTTTTAAGTTAAAAATAAGTCATTGGAGACCACCGTATCATTAACATGTTTTACTCCAAATAAGCTCAGAAATTACAGGTTTTAAGTCAGGTAGATATTGCTCTCATGTGTAAAAAAAAAAATGCCATCTTACAAAAGCTTAACAAACTAACCTAAAATGTAGAAAAAGGTATCTACTTATAAAATATTTTGTTAATTCAACTTTTCAGGAAAATTTACTTATATCACGAAATAAATACAGGTTTTTACGATATGATTTTAAATTTTCACGGCCAAAAGTATTTTTGTGATTTGTTTTTAGGTTATTATGCCGTGTTACGCTACTTCCTCCTTTAGGCAATGTTTCAGACAGCATTACAGTGTCCGGAACGTTGGCTTAAAAAAGAAGATCGCAACATGGTGTAATAGCCCAAAAATAAATCAGATAGCTTGCATTTACATTTAAATGTTATATTATTCTTCAAATTCTAATTAATGTTGAAATTTAATAGCAATTTTCTTATTTAAAAAAAAAAAAAAATTGATTTATTGTTATCAAGTTTATTTTGTAGATTTCCATTTTAATTTTAATTTCTCTTATAAATTCAATAATATTATTATTTAGTCTATAAAAACAGTGTATTATAAACAAGTTCTGCTATGTAATTATTATTACACGTGACAGCTGTTTCGCCCACTGAAGGCATTATCATATATAATTATATTCGAATTTTGAACCAAAAATTAGAGAAAATGATTAAGGTAGTTAAAATTTTTTCAGATGATATTAAAATGACTTTTGGTTTAGATAAATGTAGAACGATCCATATAGAGAAAGGCAAAATTGTAGATGGAGACGAGGGTATATTTAGAAATTTCAAAATTAAAAGTATGAAAGGGGATGAGGTTTATAAATATTTAGGATACCCGCAATCGAATAGATTAGATCATTCTAATATTAAAAATGATATTAGGATTAAATTTCAAACTAGAGTCAGAAAAATTTTAAAATGCAATCTATCTGCTAAAAATTTAGTAAAAGCAATAAATACTTGGGCAATACCTTTATTAACGTACTCCGCTGGCATAATTAAATGGTCCAATACAGATTTAGATAGCTTAGAACGATTAATTAGAACTAAGTTAACAAAGTTTAATTGCCATCATCCAAATTCAGCTATAGAACGAATTAATTTACCTAGAATTTTAGGAGGTAGAGGTATAGTCAAAATAATTTCTTTGAAATACAATCCGGTAGAAATGCTTAGAACTTTTTTCCATAGGAAAGCTAATAGTTCAGAAATGCACAAAATAATTTGCAAGGCAGATAGAAACATTACACCTTTAAATTTATACGAAGAAAATGCCAACATTCTTTTAAATACCAACCAGGAATTATTAGATTCCTGGTCAAATAAAATTATTCACGCCAAACACTTCAATTATCTCAACCAAACGTATGTTGACAAAATTTCGTCAAACAAATGGTTGAGTATTGGAGAATTGAGCGCAGAAATAGAAGGATTTATGCTTGCCATTCAGGATAGAGTCATTAATACTAAAATATAGGAAGTCTGTTATCAAAGATACAAATCAAATTGATGATTTATGTAGAAAATGTTTGGCTTTTCCGGAAACTGTAGAACATATTATATCGGGATGTTCTATATTAGCGCCTTCCGAATATACTTTTAGACACAATCAGGTTTTAAAAATAATTCATCAAAGTTTGGTAATTAAACATAAATTGATTGACTGCCGTAATGTAGCACCAAATTATGAATACGAATCAAATTCGTTTTTAGAAAATGAATTTTATAAAATATATTATGATAAAACTATATTAACAGACAGAACGATTCGTCATAACAGACCCGATACAGTTTTACATGACAAAATTAAAAAAAATAACTTATATCATTGATGTCGCTATTCCAAATTCCTGTAATATTCAAAAATCTATTTCTGAAAAAATTAGAAAATATACAGATTTAGGAAATGAGATTAAAAGAATTTGGCATTCTCGGACTATAAAAATATTACCATCTGTTATTTCGGCTACTGGCATTATACCTAGCTCTCTAATTAAAAATTTAGGCTTTTTAGATTTATCAAAGAATCTTTATATAAAGATGCAAGAATCAGTCATATTAAACACATGTAGGATTACGAAAGATTTTTTAAATATTTATATTGAGGGATCAGTAGGATTTATCGGTTCAGTTAGGAGTTCTATTGAGCCGAACCCTCTGATATGAAAATATCTGGAGTCGGTGAAGTATTTTCCCATATGCTCTCTGGTAGGTTGACGTGTTGTTATTGTATAGTTTTGAATTTTTTGTACTTATACAATGCAATTACATCGCGTGGATTGACTAGATGATCATCTGTGGAAAAGTGTGTGGAAGGGTTTAAATTTTTCTGTGGGGAAGATTTAACCCGGACATAAAGTCTAGAGAACAATATTTATTACAAAAGAAACAAAAAAAAACATTAAAATAAAAAATCCAACGTAAAAGAAATCTTTAACCATAATCTTCTACTGACATTACAACTTTACATCATTTCATTTGTATGTTTTCAATGCTCAGTTAGTAGAAAAGTGTGTACATCCTCATTATTGCAATTCACAGTTTTATAATAACAGTAGTTCATTTCAAGTTTTATAATAACAGTAACCATTTGAACATAACAATAAACCATATACCTATATGTTAAGTTATGTATATTTTTTACCAATTTGATATTTGATACAAGTAGTAAAGGTAAAATTCACAAAAACTTTTGTCGTTATTTTATTTTTGTGACCCGGTTTCCAATTTCACCTAGTTTTTTTTTTATTTGAAATCTTCTACCAGCATGTTTAAAAAGTCGGGCACAAATATGAAACGGATTCACCAAAAATTGTGGTTTGGCCTTTGACGAAGTCGATATGAAAACTAATAAACGTGTATTCTCGTGACACATGTCAACATCAAACGGCCAAACCAAAATCAAATCGAAAATATTCACGATACCCATCAGCTACCCACATTTTATCAATATTTTGCATGAATCGTAACCACAAGGAAAATTTATTGTTATTTTCAAATTCAGTTATTCCTATATTTTCAGTGGTTACATGTTAGTAATTTGAAAATACAAACGAAATTTTTAGTTTAGTTTTAAAACATTACGTGACTTTGCATATCGTAAGTTTCATGTGTTTATTTCCTAGGGGCAATAAGCCATAAAAACAATATCGTATGTATGTCGCTAGCATTAGTCAACCTGTATTTCGCATCTTGTTGAAAATTGACCGAATTCTTTGTTATGTAACGATGTTAGAAAACCGGCCTCTGGCTAAAGTAATTTAAATATATTTTGATAGCTTGTCACGCCAAAAATCCAACATCAAATGATCATTTTACGATGTGCGGAATAATTTTAAATATTGATAATGATAGCTTGCGAAGTTCACAGAAATGTACAGCAGTATTAGACCAAAGCTACGCAATTGTCGTGACATTTGAGATGACTTCGTCAGACTTCCGAATGCCCTGAACCAGTAGTAGAAGTTGTTGGTCTGTAGTAAGGTAGAGTCTGTTAGAGTAAAGGGAAGAGAATGTGTATTAGAAACTGGCTTCAATAAACTAATGAGCCTCTTTTTGTATAAATCATGGTCCATATATATTCACACTTATCCTAATTTGACTGTCCTAAAACGGGAATCATCCTAGTTGGACAGTCAAAACATTTTATAAATAATGTACATAAATGTGTAAATATTTTACTAAATAAAAAAATTAAAAAAAATAAAAATAAAAAAAATAAAAAAAAATAAAAAAAATAACTGGCTTTGCACAGATAATTCTCTAGTAACTAAATAAACAAATAGTTAAATTTAATTACTAGAGAATTATCATGTGTTATGCAGTGTTTTTCGTCCCAAACGGCGTCTTACAACAAAATTTTTCATGGTGTGTTCCAAATATCATTTACTGGAGACTTGTTCATTACACAAAAAAAAATGAATTTTATGTGCGCCTCATACTTCCTTTTAAGTTAGAGATTAATTTAAATCGGTAAAAAGTGGAAAGATTCTCCCATTATAGCCATGGTGAAAGACCACCATTTAGAATTGAAACTTGGCTTTTTTAAATGCCTGCCTATAAATATATTTTTTATAGTAGACCATGTTTAACTAAAGCAAGTTCTGACTTCTGATTGACTTATCTTAACCCAAATCAAATCAATAATATACGCTTTTCCAGAAGAAGTCGATATGTGGGTTATTTTAGATTTATTTATTTATTGTCAAGTCCTAATATTATCTACCACTCATAACATGTATTTTTAATACAACCAAAGTGACTATAATGTAGTTTTAATTTTTTTTTTTTAATTTATTTAACCAACATTAACTTCTAAAATGAGAACACGAATCAACTATCAGATGTAATGAACATGCCGGCGATTGCATTGTGTAAAGTTTTATTCATTAAATATTCAAAGTTTGCTTTATCGAGTACATCGCCCTCATTGCAAGTCATTGGTATACTAGATTAGCCCTCCGACACTGATAGTCAAAAATTATTATTGAGTCCACCGAACCATAATTTGGACTCATTTGGATTATAGTAAATAATGAGCTAGCGCAGACCTGTGAAAAATCATTGAAGGATAGATATAATTATTGCTTGTTAGCTAAAAAGCGCAGGCCCTTGAAAAATAATGAAATCCATACAGTCTTGTCTAGATTCTAATACATTAAGAATTTCAACGAAAGGTAGATAAAATTCAAAAAGGGAATTAAAATGTATCTGTAAAAAATATTATTATACTATATATAATAGGTAGGTACTTTATCCATTGTTTGATTTCTTTGCACAATCGGTTCCAATTTTGAAAATGTCATATATATATTTAAAGCAAATCCGAGAACCGGAGTTACGCAGAGAGACAGACATATCAAACAGACAGAAATTTGTATTTTTGATGATAAATGATATATATTTTTTTTTTAAAGAAAGACAAACATTCCCGGGTTACGAAAGACGAAAATGTTGCTTGTGTTGTGATGGAGGACTCAGCCAGCCGAGGAATCGAACAAGCGACGCCCGGGTGGGACTCAAACGCGATGCCCACTCAACCACTGACTGGTCTGAAAGATAAAAATGTTTAATGACGAGGGAGACCCGGGAAAATGGAAAGTACATGGCTTTGTTTGATGAATTTCATGCTTTAAAATACGGAATTAGTGGCATTAGAGAAACGGATTGCAAAGAAGCTTTAAGTAGTACCTACATAAGACCCACATATTTATTATCTTTTTTTTGCTGTCTTATTAGATTATTATATAATGAATTAACCGTTTTTTTTATATCGTTGATGTCGGACTGTTTCATGCACAAAATTCCTCGAACAGTAGTTTTTTCTGTCTGGAATGCAACAAATTTCAGCTTCCAAGGTTTTTTTCATCATAAACTTTAGAGTTTCTCTTATTTTAACTGTCAAAAAATAAGACGCCACAGTGTTTGATACATAAATTTCAACTGAGATATGAAAGGTGGCTTTAGAGAAATAATGTGCAAATGCAAGTAGTAATTAATAACAATTAGCGATTGACGGGAGTTTTGGATTAGATTTTTAAAATATGTTTGCCCCTAAGAGAATTGCCCGGAACCAATATTGAACTATGATATACCCAATAATCAGGGAGTGTTGTTAAGCTAAGGGAATTGTGGTGAAGGAGATGAAGGTGATTCATTCTGAGGGTATCTACAATTCCAACACTCTGTGAGGACCTATCTAGTTTACTCCGTGTTTGGGTTGGTCAGTCATACAAAACAATATCGACAAAGTTACGCCAACAGAACTAACCACCTCCAATCCATTACCAATCATTCTCTTGAATTGCTGACATACGTCTAATGGCCAACAGCCCAGGTAGGTAGGTGGTATATGTTAGGTATTATTTAGTATGTCGCCATTGATCCCGGATCGGTCTACATAAAATTATTACATCCGTGTTGACCGTAATTAAAATGCATAACTCGTCAGACTAAAACGCGGGCTTAACTGCCGGCTCGTCAGAAGTGATTGGGTATTTTTTGTGGTTATGTATTTTGATACATAGTTAAGAACCAGCCAGCTGAATGAGTAATAATAATATATTTCCGGAAAGAACATTGGAATTTGATAGTAAGATTCATAAGTAACGAGTTGTATTCTAATGTTAAAAGTGTGGATTAAGTGATTTTAGTTATATTTTGATAATGGATAATCAAAGAAGTATGACAATCAAAAAGATAATGATAAATATTTAACACTTTTAAATTGTTTTTGATGTATTCTTAAAGACTCAGTTTATCTCGGCATAGCTCTGCATAGTTTTTAACGAAAGAAGGGCTATCTTTGCTTAGTTTTAATTTGAGCTTTACCCATTTCAGTGTTTCTATTTTGTGTGATTTATGTAAATATTTCTATCCACTTATTCACTTCATTTTCAGGTTCCCACTAAAGTAGATCTCTATTGACAATCAATGATTTATCTACGACACATGCGGCCGTTTGGGTCCGTTTCCAATGTCCGAAAATACCAAAACAAACTGAAAAAATATGTTTTTTTTAATCAAAAATTATATTGAATATCTAATTCAGATATGTGCTACTTTGTTTATTTTTGCTTTAAATGAAGATATATATGTGTTTAAGGAATTCAGGTTTGCTTCATTTTGGAAGCAACTCTTTTTGCGAGCTATTCATAATTACAAAAAAATTATCCTGCCTTATATTCTTGGTGACATAATGAACAAAAATCACAAAAACATCGTTTAAAATGCGTTTTGGCTAAAACGTAGTTATTTTAATATATAAACGACAAGTTTTAGTTCTGACATAAATAGGTAATTTGTAATTTTGATTTAAACCATCATACCATTGATATCATCAAAATGATTTTATTTATAATAAATATAATATAATAATTTTATTCATATTTTTATTTACTCACAAATAATTTCCCAACCTGTTTCTAAAATCATGAAACATTAAAATCTCCAATGGCTTATTTAAAAAAAAAATTGAAACAATAAAAAAAATAGAGTAGCTTATATCCGTACCACATTTTTGATTTATCTTTTGATTATTAAAATACTTTTTCAGTTTGGTTGCGTATTTTGATCTCAAATCCAAATTAAGATTTTTTATGTGAAAGGGGTTGCGCAAACGATCCTCTTAACAGAAGAATGTGCAATGTGCAATTTATTCTATAATTAGGCTTTTTTAATTGGAGCACTATGGTCGTATTCATATTTATTTAATACAATGGTCAATCAGGTAGTCGATAAAAAAATTCTACGTTGGCTAGCTGATGGACAAATCTACAATCCTGAGTAATATGAATGTTAACATTTTGAAAATTTTACTAACCTATTATTGCAAACTATTCAGGGTTACAAAGAACTGTATTTTCTGTGGGCAATTATGTTTTCAACAAATCAATAATCAACATTTTCTTGACAGCGTTAAATAAAATGTTTTTTTGTTATTTGAAATGGTTCACGAAGAGTAAATTGAAATCAAACTCTCTCACTGGGAAGTAATAATGACAGTTTCGATTTTATTAAAGAAATAAATAAGATATAAAACGCTTCAAATCTGGTCAGGTTTTTTCGAAATTCACTTCCGAAGGTACGGAAAAAGTTCGAAAAAGGATTTGGTTGTGTAAATATTTTTCTGAATGTAAAATTGCATAAGTAATACATTGCGGTCACAGAAAAGCAACTTGTTTATTATTATATACAATTTGGTATTTCTTGTGTCACTTTGCAGCGAGAAAGTCGAAACATTGTAATAATTCTTTACGCGCCATGAATATTAAGTGATTTTTTACTTACAATACAAGTTAATGGTAGGCAAGTAGGCTTAGCCGGTATTCTGTAACACGAGGTTGGTAAGTTACATGGCTTTTGGCTAACATGAAATGTTACATGGAGATGTATTATACAACGGAAACTGGACGCGTTCATAGTAGCGCACATAGATCATTAATTGCTATTTTAGATATGGGAGGAAGTTTTTTGGAAAACAGTAAAAAATAGATAAAAATGATTACATGACTACTGATTGGTAGTTAAAACTTTTACGCTTACTACAGCGGCGATCGCTGTCTTTTAAATTTGACACAATTTTGTCAGTTTTAAAAAGATCTATGTTAAGAAAGATGTCAATAAAATTTTAATATATTTACAACCTAAATTCTTTTATTGTTATAATTGTTAACACTCTGAAATTATTTTAAACAATAAATAAATATTGCGAACTATATAAAACCTGACAAATAAAATAGCAGCTAACGCCATTAAGAACACACTCGGGAAAAAACTGGTTAAAAGAGATCTTTTAACCTCACCAGCAGGACTCTTTCAGAACATTGCTTTGCACAGCAGTATGTCACTCCTTAATACGCTGCCCCCAGATTTCCACCCTCCCTTCATACCTCTTTCCTTCCCAGAAATTCCCCTGTTTGATTCTCCTAAAAATGCTCTTCACACAGCATCCCCAAAAGATGGCACAGGTCCCGAGGAAAATTATTTTTCTCATCGCCTCTTCTTCTTCTTTCGTTTGGTGGGGGGTCAGAGGGGGACATCTAGGTCTGCGAGCCAGTCTAGGGCCTCAGGCGTTGCCCTGTGGACCTCAAAAATCCCGCCGGGGAATGAATTGAGCGGGCATTCGTTGACCACGTGTTTGGTGGTCTGCACCTCTCCGTATTCACACATTTCCGACTCTTTAAGGCCCCATCTATACATCATATGGGCACAACAGCTATGGGAGCACCTTATCCTATTGATGGCGGACCAGAGTTGGCGAGGCAATGAGAACCCAGGCAGTCTCTCAGTGGGGTCTTACGAGATAAGTATTTTTCACCTTGGCCGATTGCCACTCAAGCTTCCACCCGTCTTCTGGGGTGAAAAGTGATTGGAGAAGTCTTTCTCCTTCTGTTCAGCCCCTCTAATGTAAAGCTAATATATAAAAAAACTAATTTTCATGTTAGAAAATATTTGTTTGTCTTGAGAGCATGAAATATTTATAAAATAATCCACCTGCTGCACGCACGCTGTGATGTATATGTAGTATTTTGGAAAGTTACTTCGTTTATTAGTTAGTCATCGTAAATAACAAAAATACCGCATAAGTAGATCAAATCATTTAACAGAATACGCGTGAGTTAAACACAAAAAAGTATTAATAAAAGAAACTTTTATTATGAAAAAAACTTTCAAATTTACGACGTGCTGCAAAAAGTAGGATTGTATTTCACCCGCATCCACCGCATGATTATTCTGTGGTTAAATTGGTTTTGAGAACATTAAAAAAACGTTTTACCTGCCAAAGAGATTATACTCGTATTTATGTATATACCTACCAACTCGTAAATAACAATAAAAACAATAATTCATCTGCTTGAATTGATTCAAATGTATTGCAATAAAATATTTCTTTAATGTGTTTTGCGGTGGTAATTTGGTAAATTCCATCGATGAATTGTTATTGAAGAATTCTTATAACGCAGTTTAAGTAGCTTACGAATGTAGATAGTTCACCTTTAGTTTTATGAGCATTAACTTTTAATAAGGTCAGGGCTTCAAAGCACCAATCGAAAAATAGTTTCTTGAAATCTTCGTATGTTTCCCACTAATTAGCTTTTTAGTAATATTATATAATTTTACAGTATTTATAACCTGAATTCACATCTAAAATTAAAAACAATTATAATTATTAGTAGACCAATAATAATCATATAATTTTTTTTTACTTTTTATTTTATTTATTTATTTATTTTATTTTAGGGAAATCAACAGTTTACATCTTGATTAATTTATAAATGTTAAATTTACCTATCTGAAAAACCAACTATAGATTTCCTCATTATACTATTACATTATGTATCTATAAAATAAAAAGTAATCTTACAATAGCTAAGAGAAATTACATTATTACAACAAGAGGCAGTACATAATATAAGTCGTTCCATAATATATCATACAGTTTCGTACTCATTTAATACATTTTTAATAATTTTTTTATATTTATTTTCATCACAATTGAAGACATCTATTTCAGAGAGAATATTTTTATACGTTGAACACAGTCTTATAAGGCAAGCATTTTTATTTGAATTTGTATTGCAGTGTTTTTCTTTAAAAATGTTACAAGAACGTGTGTGCCGTGTAGGTACTTTGAAATCATCTGTTCAATAATTCAGGACAGTTTTATAATAATGTGTTGGAGAACAGGGTTCATTTCAAATTCCGAAACATTTAAATCACGGTAAATCAATTTTAGAAAGTTTTTTTAATTAAAAAACGTTTCAATCCATATTTTTTAACTTGTTTAGGAAACCATATTATTACATTACTAAAGCAGACCCATGAAAATCACGTAACGGTCTGAATTTTTGACAAATCAGTTCCAATTTTGAAAGTTACGCGTATAAAATATTGAAATAATATTTTTAAAATATTTTGATTGATTCGTATACAGACCGCAATTCTTAGTAAGAATCCAAAATTTCAGTCCGTTCTGTCTCATATAGTCTAAGTTATGACCGAACCCAAATTTGGCAAAGTGCCCATCAAATGATGAATGCATGAAAAATTTTAAAATCCTTCTTTTGGATTATTTTTTGACTGATTCGTGTCCAGAACGTAATTCTTAGCAAGAATCCAAAATTTCAGTCCGTTCGGTGCCATAGGGTACTATACTACTTATCTGATTTCATCAGGCAATCAGTTCCAATTTTGAAAATGACATATAATTTCAAAGCAAATCTGAGTTCATTGAACCAGAAAACCAGCTCGCATAGGTAACCGAGATAATTAGTATGTTCGAAGATAAAGCATAACAAATAAACAAGTCGAAAAACTTAAAAAAAAATAGTTATATTAGAATAAACTTTGTTTGAAAATAGGTACAATACTTTGGAAGGCATATTCAGTTCCTAATTATCTTTCAAAAAAGCTATTTATAATACATATTTAAATAAGATAAGGACTGTGGCGGGAAAATATTTTCGCCAAAACACACATTGTCTCTAGCACACTTGTTATAAGAATTTATTTAACCAATTATGATTCCATCAATATTTAAAAAAAACAGAGGGTTTAGAAAACATCTTCATTTAAAATACTCACGTCCACAGACCATAACTAATGCGTTCCGTAACAAATAGGGTTAGATTTTTGTTTCCACTCCACTTTAAATCACGCACGATAAAAAAATACCAAAACGGGTCAACTTCGTGCGTCCCTAATACCTCTCTAGAATACAGATTGAGGCTGGTCTTTCACGGTCAAAATTTGTATTTATTTCTTTTAAAAACCCGTAATGTTTCAAGCTTTAAATGACGTGAAATTTAAATTCAATTCAAATAATCGTGGCCAAAACCCAGAATAAAAAACACTACTTATATCTTGGTTATAAAACAAACTCCAGCGGCTCGGAGGGTTTTGAAGCAAAGAATGAACGGTTACCTCGAGAGTGTTTTCTCTTGGGGGAAAATTAATCTCGTTGAATTCAATGTTTCAAGGTACCAATCATGTCTGATTACGTCTAGAAAGGATCGAAATGACAATACAGTCTCGTTCAACGGAAACAATCTTCCGAACAGACCCTCTATTGATATGCTTGGTGTAACTCTAAGTGAGCCGCTCAGATACGGGGACTCCATACTGAACAGGGCCCGCAGATACTTTAATAGTACACAGCTGTTAACTCTGTACAATTCACAAGTGTGCCCAACGGTTGAGCAGCCACCTCTGGTACGGAGCTCCAAAATACCTGAAAAATACCCTCGACTCTGCACAGAAACGGGCGGTCCGTTTGATAGATTCTCCCATCTTAACAGACGGATTGCAATCTTTAGAACAATGGCGTCGGGTGGGAATGCTATTCTTATTCTACCGGTATTTCAATAGAAGATGCTCCGAGAAACTAGCGTCATTGATCCCTTCGGCACCGTGTGATGAATCGTAATGCCTACCTACACCTACGCTATGGGAGGAGAAATATTTTCACGTTCAAGAGTGCCTGCGAAGATTTTTTTTTAATATCGTGTAAATTATAGGTACATCCAATAACGGCTAATAATCAAAACAAGAGACACGTGGACTTTTATCACGATGGGCGACCTTCATTTTCGTTCCCACAGGAATTAAAGTTGAACGAACTTTATTTTAAACAGAATCAAAGACAAAGAAATGAATGTTTATTGGCCCTGAGGAGTGTTTATATAAGTGACATTGGAAACAGAGGGTCTTGGAAATGGAGAGTCTCTTTGGGCGCCGTTAATGTAATCAAAACAAAAAAAATTAAGGCGTAAGTACATGTTTGGTTTAACACATCAGACATAGAAGTTTACTTTAGAGAAAACCGATTATATTTGACAGTGCGGCCATTAAAATTGAATTACAACCAAGTACGTAAAAATTCTAATATAAACAGAATTCAATTAATGAAGATTTATTTCAAAATATTTTAAACATAAGAAGGCGTTTAACAAGTTTGAACAGGAATAATCCGGCCCTTGTCGTCAGTTGGGTTACAGTTAGCGGCGGAGACGGTCTGGAGTGAGGGAAGAATTGGCGGCGAGGACGGTTGATCGTGAACAATTCGTTGTCTTTTTTTTTATAACTTAAATCGAAGTGTAAAATCCAGTGAATTTATATTCGATGTTTCTGTACGAATTAAAGATAATTGAAGAGTGGTCTTTAAACATATAAAAATTTTGTGTCTTAAAATATAAATAGGATTTCGGAATAATAATAACATAATTAAAACTTTAGAAATCCGATTTACTACAATTTAATTTACATTTGTGAGAGAATAATAATCATGAGATAGATACGCGGCATATAATTGAAAAATAATTTAATTTCACTATGAGTTTACAAAGGAAAATAATAATAATAAAATTTAGAATTTTATATCTAAAATAAAGTTTTGATTGCGTTAGACTAGAAATACCCTAAATGATGGGCTAGGTACATCATGATAGAAAGCTACGAAAATTGAAGCTACGAGGGTAGGCGCGACACAGCGCATTCGGTGCCGTGATCGTACATAGGGGTAGAATCTCAACATATTTGATACAGCGTAGCCAGGGTAGATTTATCACGATTTGGTGCACGTAGGCAGGGTGTATCGTCACAACCGGTGCATAGTCGGGAAATACGCCAAACGCGTGCCCAACATACGTATACGGTTAACATTATTCACATAAGAACGGGTCGCTTCTTCGGCTCGTTCTTGTGTTCAATTGCTCGGCTGTGGAACGATTTGCCGGCCTCTGTGTTTCCTCCTTCCTATAACATGGGTTTCTTCAAGACCAATGTTCAATCCTCCCTCTCCTCACAAGACCCTCCACACAGCATCTTGGACGACATAGGCCCTGAGGGAAATTGTTTTCCTAAGGACCTCCAGCGTGCAGTGAAAAAAAAAATAATAACATTCTAAAACATTTTTATTTTTTGACTTTTTCTACCAATAACTTAGTTGTAGACCTCCTAACACTAATTCGTAAAGCAGATGTGTTACAAAAATGCGTCTTTTTCGGTGGTGAACTAACTTTGGCCCTTGTTAGTGCACTTCACATTGGAGTCTTAGTTTTAAAATTATTGTTATATATGCTATCATGAAATAAATATGACTTCTGTACAGGTTTTTATAATTAAAAATACTTTCTCATTAGTTTAAATATGGCCTATATTATAAAAGCTTTGAACTTACTTAGTTATTTCTATCGAGAGTAATTTAATATTTCCACAAGCCAAGAAATCTAGCTACGATTTCGAAAGCTTAGATTGAACTATCAACTGTTCTATTGCTCGTATACGCAACCAACAGCCCAACAGTCCGCCGAGCCGGTCATTTTAAACACAACTAACTATTACTTTGAGTGATATTTTACTGCACATAAATGTCCGACAATTGCAATACAACCAACAAATGCCACATTCCAGCCGGACGTTACTATTTCTTAAGAATTATTTGCATATTGTTTGCACTGCCGTCATGAACAATATTATGACTTATGAATATTCACTCAGATGAGGCGTGGTCAATTTAAACCTACTTTCTTTTAACTCAAACATGTTAGTATTCATTGAGTTTTACTCCTCTAGAAGTGAAACCATTGGATCCGCTCTATTTCATTTGCACGCCTGGAATGTTCCACGGCGGAGTTCGTGCATTTCACAACAGCTTACAAATTCCTTGTAATTCGAGTAAATTTCATTTTTTGTTGGCAGCGTGTGATGCCGCTGTCACAGGTGCAGACTGCACGACGTACAATCTATGTTAGTAACACGATAACTTGCAAGGGAAAAAAAGCGTTTGAAAGTAAACTGGGTGTAGCGGAAACACTCGTTTCCCGGGAGAATGAGAGTAGTGCAAGTAAGAATGATTTGTGTTGACTTTCAACGAGGTCTTACACCTTTTAAACATATAACTTAAAGGGGTGTGTAAGGTTTTTAAACTCATTTTTAATTTAATCGTGTACAACATGTCGAGAGTATTGTGTCAAAATTTCAAGGAAATCGGAGCAAAACTAACGAAGATACAGTGTTTCAAGCGACCAGCCATCTTGCTCGATTCAAGTTTATATTTCGAGTATAAAAAAACTTTAAATCGATTTCCTCGCAAAAATATTTTTAAAATTCGTGAACATCACAACTCAAAATCTATTTGACCAATCCTTTTGAAATTAAGGTTTTGACGAAGAGTTTTTTTTACTATTTTTTCCATTTTATAATAACAAATTCGCCGAAAATTTTATTAAAAATCGCATCAACATGCTGCAAAAAAAAGATTAAAAAAACGCTTTGTCACTTCCTGAAAAACTTTATCACCTTTTAAACTCATTTCAAGTTTTTTGTTTTAAATGATTCGTTAATGAGTTTTAATGTTCACCGCATAACAACTTTATTTCGAGGCGCCTCCGGAGATTCGCTCTCACGGACTTATTTAGTGATATTTATTTTTAAATTTTTTTTTCAAAGATACTTCAGATGTCATACTATAACGTGTGTATAAAGTAAATAAATCAACATTATTCATATCTCCAAAAAAAAAATTATGAAAATTTGCCTTTTTTTCGCCTTTAGAACCCTACCCCCTCCTTAAGACAAATAGCATGGAAAAGATGCATAATTTTATGGGAACCAGGAAAATTTGCGTAGAAAAAATAACGTCACGTAAATTAGATAGGCACATGGGCACAGCGTGATGAAAAATAATATAAATGTTGCAAAATGCCTTGAAATCTGTCTAAAACGATAAGGAAGTAGAAATAATTTTGAATACGTCCAAGATTTGCCCTTCAACTAAAGAACTAAAATAAATCAAACGATGAAAACTTAATACTTGAAGATACATATTCATCGCACGCGCAGAATTTCACATTAAACTACGCATCCTCGCGTAGAATAATTATTGTCCTCCCGACAGTTGCATGATATAACACCCAATAAAGGCTTCAAACTCACATAACGTCGTGAATCCGTTTCGTAAAATTATCGCATTGGGTCCTTGGCCCACTTTGTGAAACTTTAAGAAATTATTGTAAATAACAGCAGCAGCTGAAACATTAGTCTCCATGTGACAATGCGTTGTCGCAAATTAGATTATCTCACAGTCAAGATAATGTCGAAGTTATGCAATGTTTTTATATTGCGTAAAGTGTACGTGAAATAAACAAAAGGCTCATTAATTTAACATAATTCTAACGTAAGCGTAGGTTTGTCATTGTTTGTCCTCCAGCTGAAAAAATAACACACGCGTAAATAATAAAAACAGAGATTTATTTCTATACAACACTACGCTAATTTATGTAGAATCTGTAACTACACACACTGTAATCTTTGATAATTTCAAAAAATAAAACCACTGTCATTTACCTATTCAAATTTTTAAAAAACCTTACGATTAACAATGCGGGAACGAACTCAAAATTTAATGAGACTTAGGAAATGAATCGTTACACCGATTTCGGATTGTAAATTAACATATTGTACGCGATTCGGCTATTGGTGTTTTTTCAAATGTGAGCGAAGACTTTATGATACGTTCCCAACTCAAGTTAGTAGATAAAAATAATAAATTTACAATATTATTAACAATATATTTTCGGTTTCTATGTAATATTTAAAAATTCAAAAATACATTTTTGTTATTATTTTGGGGTGTTATGCCGTGTTCCGCTACCTCCTTCTTTAGCCAACGTTTCGGAAAGCGTTACAGTGTCCATCATCAGGGCAGATGAGCCATCTCTCATCCATCGCTCATCTGCCCTGATGATGGACACTGTCCGAAATGTTGGCTAAAGAAAGAGGTAGCGGAACACGGCGTAACACCCCAAAAATAATAACAAAAATACTTTTTGGCCGCGAAAACCTAAAAACATACCTCAAAAATACATATTTTTTATATTTTCTGTAGGTACATATTTATAATATACAACGACCATCATAAAACGGGCGTGTGCCTGCATGGTGTTGAAAAATCCTGAAATTATGTAACCATCGAAGCAATGAATACAAAAAAAATTTGAAAAAAAAGTTATGTCAAATTCAAATTATTATTCATATATTGTGTGTCACATAAAAGAACGCGAAAAGTATGTACTTTAATTAGAGTTCTCGAGGTTTCTTTCGTGTAGTTTTTTTAGATAGGTTTATTAAAACACATTTATTATCACTTTATACAACACTCAAAAATTTATAAATAAACTTAGCTGATTTTCAATACGTAAATTATTAAGAATCAATTTGTCCTTGACTAATGGAAAGCCATTTGTGCGAGAAACTTATTTGAAATTCATAAAAGAGCACCTAATTAACGTGTCTATTTTCGTCGTAATAATAATCTGAAAAGATAATTTGCAAACAAAACAGATAACCTAAGACTTTTTATGGTTTAGTCTACCTATTTTGAATACCGTTAAAAAAACCTTACACAAAAAAATAAAGACGTATTTTTAGACGCATGTTAAAAATTAAATGCTTACCATTTGCTATCCACTTGATAATTTATCACAACATTCTATTCTGATTTCTTCCTTGACTGCGTTATCCCCCTAATAATAAATAACTGTGCCTTATAATTCAGCCAATTTAATTAAAATGTTATTAACCCGTTGCACCCGATCACAGAAGTTGAGTTGTGAACGGCCGAGTCCAATAAGTGGACATCACAACAGTTTGCAATTTGCACACTTCGAATAATTTATTTATCAATAGCTGAATCTATTATAAGATATGGAATTACAGCTTGGGGACTTTCCTGTAAAACAAATGTAAATCGTGTTCAATCAGTTCAAAATTCATTAGTTACATTATTAGCTCATAAAAGTTTATATGAACAAAAGCATAATGTTCCGTACTTTTACCAAAATCTCAAAATTCTCTCAGTAAGAACAATTCTGTGGTATAAAATTATATTTCCGCATATGAATAGCCCCATATACAAAAATAAACTGGACCACACTTACAATACTCGTTTTACCTTAAATGAAGGACTAATTGTACCTAAAAATTTAAACAAATATGGACAAAGAACGCTGGACTAAATGATACCTAATTGCTTAAATATGTTACCTGCCGAAATTAAAAAATGTACAAATGGTAAAACAAATATTTTGTTGAGAAATTGGCTTGCCGAAAGAAATAATTTGTATTAGACTAACACAAAAATTCTAACTGCATTTAATTATGTAAAATAAGTTTATATATATCTCCAAAGTAAAAGTACCCATCGACAAACTGCTAAAAAGTAGTTTATTGGGACTTTTCTTTTTTCTGTATAATATTTTATGTCATATTGTATTACTTTGTATTTATAATAAATAAATTAAACCTTGAAAAAAAAAAAAAAAAATTTTGGCGTCGGTAAAAATTTTTTTTTGCACGAATCCTCATACTTTCATTATGCTAGCTACATCTATAAGATTTTTATATAACATTCTGTTTATGTTCTCGAATAGCAATTATCCGTGATCAGTGACGTGAATCCCTTTCTCGTAAACATTTAAAACATCCTGCCAACCCTCCGAGTTCTTACCGAGCGGTCTATGAGTCAATTATATGAATGCATTACTCTTGTACATTTGCAGGAGTCGTTTATTTGATTAAAAACTCATCATTGTTCTACATTGTGTTTAAGAATGTTGGTTACGGTTTACATGCTGCAATATGTCAAAGTTTAGGTGGAAAAGCTTACGATCCGTCTGGTCTTTGGGAACTTAGCTATTTGATACGTTAGTTTGTTTATAATGAGATCTTTGTTTGAATTTTACTGTCATAAATTCACATGCTTAGAATTTCTTTTGATAATGGTAATAATTATAAGACAGAGTTTTTTTTTACGCAAATTGAATTTCCGCCCCAAATAGAAAGATTGTTTTGAACACTCTTACTTATACAAATATACTATGAAAAAATATCAATCAAAAGATGCTGGTTATACGGACCTATACCAGGATAGAATACCACGCATTTAAAGAAATATTAATGTGTCTAAAGAAAAAGTAGATTTTAAAACACAAGATTTTGTAAAAATGATAAAATTTTCTAAAAATTACAAATAAATACCGCAACAAACGATCACTTTTATTGTATCTACTATATTTAAATCAATAACAATGTATATAAAAATCGATTCAAATGGCACCACCGAACTCAAAAAATGTTAGTAGATCAAGAATTTTTGGATTATAAACAAGTATCCATTGATGTTTTGCATGTAATTTTAACATAAAATATGCCTATAAGTGTGATTTAGTATGTTGACTTCCTTTGAGTGTGTGTGTATATATCTATATGACCTGTGCTTATATCTGTCTGTGTATTTGATGTATTTGTATGACAGTCAGCTGTGATTTTATTCTTCTATATATTTTGCGATTTCTTGTTATATTTGTGCTTTAGTGTTATAATTATGATTGTAAAATTGACCTGCTGACAAACTGCCTTGGCTATTTTAACGGTACGAAGAAAAAAAATTATATAAAAAAAATATAAGAGTTACTTTGTAATGTCGATTTATAATCATTACGCACAGACAATACCCTGAACTTAACGCATCTTAACTACCACATAATCTTAATCAATAACGTCCTCCGTGGCCGAGTGATAAGGCCCTCGACTTGCAATCCGAAAATCGTGATTCCAGCGAAATTCCGGCGTACGCAAGAATATTTTATTGAAAAATTTTATTTTACAATCTAACATTTATTTAAATTAGGATTGGATTATGTTTTTCACAATCTGACATTTAAAATAATATAAGGTATATTAGCGGCACGTTCCAGAGTGAAAGATATTCTCGGTATCGTCCTGGTGTTACACCACCATTCAGAGCTTAAATGTTGCTTTAAATGGTTTAAACTGTGCTTGATAACCAGATGTGAAGATCTAGGTTCTTCCCGACCTTACTTTTCCCTTTTACCTTTCCCTCCCCACGACCTTCAGCCTCACAACACGCCGCAATTGAGGTTCTCCTGGCTCTAGGCTATTGGTAGCAATTAGGACTCTTGCGGTATTCATCTAAAAAAGTCAAATGTTAACAGAACATTATATATTCAGTTAGAAAATGATATATTGGAGCACACTGAGTAACAAATGCAAAAACGTTTTCTACATATCCGGGTTTCGTGATTCAACGCGTTGATGTCTCTGCCTTTGAAAACGCGCCGATTAGTTTTCAGCTCATACAACATTATGTTGCGGTTCTTATTATTTTGTTAGTTTAATACGCTTTCAATAAGAGGTATTTGTATTTCAGAGACCGGAGTTGCATGTTGCGAACTTGCCAAGTGAAAGTATCCACAATAAATATCAATTGGCGTTCGTCGACCTTCGGTTGCCGGTAACTGTGGCGGTATCCGAGCCGGCCGTACCGCCTATATTATTATGAATAGACAACTTTGTCGATTGTCTCTATTATTATAGCTATTTGATTTTGTCTACTAACTATGCGTGCGTGATAAATATAACAGGCCACACAACAGTTTAAGAACAAATTACATTATGTTTAATACGGACACCATTTCTCATTCGAGTTAGGTACCAATCTAGTACTTACTCATGAATGGAACATTCCGCAATCGGTAATATAGATTGTTGTTTTTTTCAGAGTATTAAACTGAAAGTGTACATTAACTTTGCATCAACTAGTATCTTGTTAATACGTATTATATTAATAGAAGCCTTAGTGTGACATGAATGACTCGTTAATAAATATAAGTAAATAACTGCATAGTTACGGATCAAAAAGTTTGGTTTTATAGCAAGTAATTGCAGTCCTTAGCGTTTCCCAGACTTTACAAAGAAATTTTCGAAATTATATCTAGTCAGTAATAATTTGACTCTTATTTTAATTTTATCAAAAGGTATCAAACATTTGTTTTAAGGGATGGGAAAAGGTTACGGGAGTGGTTCAACTAAACGGCGTGTGTAACGTTACCTTTATCTTATTTTGAAGGCTTTGTGTGTAAAATTTCAACAACTTTGGTATAAAACTACCGTAGATTTGCATAAATCAAATCCACGATACCGCCACAGACAATCGTCTTTATATATAATATGTGATGTATCGGATTATGTATGTAATCTCAACGTTCTTTAACAGATGTCATTGGAATCGGTAGTTAAATGTAGTTTTGAGGTGTCTCAACAGATGTCAGTAAAGTAGTTCCTCAGTAGAGTGAAAACTGTCGCTGTTCGTGTCTAAAACCCGAACGGTTACGAAAATATCCGATGATATACGATCCACAGCCAAGCATCTTCAGTGCAGTGTCGCATTCTCTTGCTTCATAATTACACAGAACATCTTTAATAACGGACTTTAAATCCAATTAAATATTATGTAGTTTTGAGGTGTTTCAACAGATGTCAGTTAAATAGTTTTTTATTAGATTGACAACTGTTGCCGAATACCTGAATGGTACGGAAATAGCCAATGACTTACGATCGACAGCTGAGCACCTTCAGTGTCGCATTCTCTTACTTCAGAATTGTATTGAACATCTATTAGAACGGACTTTTAATCCGATTAAATATTCAAATAAAGTAACTTTTAATCTCGATGTATCTCAAGCTTTATTGAAGATTCTCGAACACATATCAAGTAATCCTAACCACAGGGATTGAAAAACATTACATGGTATATTGCTGAAAGACGGACGAGTTAATTTTTGTTAATTCAATTTTACTTTTTGAGTGGGAAGAAGTATTTAGCATTTTTTTTTTAAATTTTTTGAGTGTAAGCTAAGAAATGTATATACATTGTATTTAAGCGATGGAAAGAAACCTTGAAAACAGGCGTCGTACAAATGTTTACAGATACTTCTAAAATTATGGCCTCCGTGGTTGAGTGGTTACAATCTTGGCTTTGAATCCGGAGGTCATGGGTTCAAATCGTGGAATGCTCAGATAAATTGTGCACAATTATTTTGTTTAAGTCATTCAATAATACTAATATAATAGTATGTTATATTTTTTCCACGTTCCAGAATGGCACATACTTTTAGTATCGCACTGGTAAAAGACAACTATTCTGAATCAGAACGTTGCTTGAAATAACTTTAGCCATATTTGATGACCAGATCTGAAAAGCCAGACACTTCCCACATTCCTATGCTCCTTTCCTTTCTAAATGCTTTAAGCCTCACCAGACACCCTGATAGGGGATGTCATAGTTTTAACTGGTTTTAAACAGGGACTGAGGACTCTCGTGTAATACCTACTAAAATGCAAACGGAAAAAAAACAAAAATAAATTATTGCAAGTCACACTGCGTGGTCATAATTATCTCCCAGAAAAAAAGATTAAAATATTTTTTTTATATGAAGCATAATACAAGTACACAATGTGTAAGTCTGCAACCAAAAACATTGTATTTTTTTTACATGAGCTCCACACAGGAGGCCTGAAAGAAAATAATTTTCCCGAGGGCCTATGTCATCTTTAGGGATGCTGTGTGGAGGGTTTTTTTTTAAGGAAAGGAATGAGAGGAGAGTTCTGGAAAGGAAAAGGGTCTAAGGGGTGGGTAGGAATCAGGGATTCAGTGTGTCCTGGTCATTCACCTCCAAGACCTAGGCAAACCTCATCCCATGAACCCGGGCACCCTTGCTAAGTTACCAAACGTAGCGAACCACTTGAGGTGACCTATGGCAGAGGTGTTGATTATCCAATAAAGGTTCCCGGGGTGGCGGTACCCATCCCCGCCTTCCAAATTGTATGAATTCAATGCACGTTTGTTTATAAAAATAATTTTAAAAAAGTCATATGATTACCCCACCATTAAACTATTTCAAGATTTTAAAGTACCTTCACTTCACATTATTTATAAAAAAATTACAGTTTTACAAATACACAAAGATTTCTTCAATAATGAGAACCTTACTCATTTTTCAAACAGCATTAGAACAAATATACTTGGCTCTGTGACTGTCCCGCGTTGTAACACTACCACAGCCCAACAATTCTATAAATATATTGGAGTGAAATGGTTTAACCAGTTACCAGTTAATCTAAGATTGGAAACTAATTATAAAAAATTCAAAAAATCAATAAAAACACATTATTATGACTACATCTTATAATACTATACTTCTCATCAAATTGTAGTAACGGATATCCTTTTTCTCTTTTTATTTTTCTCCTTTCTTTTGTTTTACACATAAAAAAAAATACTATTTTTTTTCTTTGTTAAATTGTACTTTACTTTCGTTTTCTCCGCCATTTTCACACGAGCTCTGCTCTAAAAAAAGGTGTAATACTTATTAATTAATGTATTTTTAAAAGAAAAACTTTATTTAATTTATAAAAAACCATGTAACTCAAAAAAAAAAAAAAAAAAAGTATTTGCAATTACAAATATCAAAACGTATTTTCTAATGATTTTATTTAATTGAAAGAGAAAGTGTGTGAGTTTGTATTGCTGGGGTCAAAATTAATTGACGGTAAAAATTAAACGCATTTGAAGCCAAATTTCATTACGGCCAATGAGTAATTATTAAAGAAAGTACAGAAGTCATTCGGGCCAGTGAAATTTTAAAAGCCTTTTACGGAGGCTTTTAAGACAAGTTACTATGGACGATTTTAAATATAATGTTCTTGTAATGGAAGCGGTGAACACTTAAATACTCTAACAACAGCCTTTTGTTTTACATTACCTACATAGTTACCTAACGTAAATGTAAAACGATTTATTAGAAGAAACATTAAATCGAAAAGCAATGAACCAATGTGATATTACGCACAATAAAAAACAGAAAATAATTTCAGAACGACTAATAGTCAAAGTACGATAAAATAAAATTTATTCCCTTTTAAATAAATAAATGACTTATTTTACTTCCTAAGACCGAAAAAAACATCAAGGATCTGAAGTGTCTCATTTTTAAATTTAAATAAAGCAAAGTGTGTGTGAGACATCTTTGAAATTTTTTATTCGTTTGAAAGGCTTATCGATGCCATTATGTATGGAATATAAAATCGTTCAAATGTCCGCCGCAGCTTCTCTGGGTGGCGCGCATCCGAAATGTCCAATTTTCCATGACTCTGGCGCATAAATCAGGCTGAATTTGACCGATGGCATGGGTTGTGTTGGTTTTGAGGGCCACTGTGGTTTGTGGCTTATTTGCATAGGCCTACAACTTAAGAAAACCCCACAAGAAAAAATCTGACGGAGTCAGATTGCATAATCTCGGTGGCCAGTTCACATTACCTCCACGTGAGATTTTATCATTAAACAATTTTTAACAATTATTAGCAATTAATTAAATTTTATACAATTTTATCATTTGCACGTGTTTTTGAACGCTATATCCGTCCATAGTGATTATGCAAAACAGACTGAATAAGTGACAGCCAATTTGACAGATGTTGCTTCAAAAATTTGGCGCTATCAACTATCAAAGTTCGGAAGTCCCTATTGGAAGACCATTTAATAACATTTTCCACTCACAAGGTAAACAAACGTGTCAACTTCAAAACTTCATAATGATATTCGTGATATCATGAAAACGTAAAAAGAGTATTTTAATCAAAAAAATAAACATTCTCTTAGCCTTCGGTATCGAAATAGGCATTTCATTAGTGACGCTTCATTAAACAAATCGCCGACCAAAGCATAATGAAGATGTTTTCCACTTCTACTATTAATGAATGATTATGTCTAGGATGTGACTCAATAGCGTCGGGCATGATAGACAGGCTGTAAGTCAGCAACGAATCTCGCAAAGATTGAAAGTGGTTTGCTAACCAAGTAAGGCTGAATAGAAACTATACAGCCTTTAATGTTCACTGTCACTTTCTTCAAGGAGGCTTCGCAAACAAAAAAACCCAATTTATTAACATTGCTGTTGGTAGGTATACTTAACTGTTTCCGTAGTTTTCATTTAAAGCGGAATAAAATAGCATTAAATGGTTTTTATTTGTTGTTCTCAAAAACCCGTTTGTTATGCATTTAGGTATAAGACAAATTTCAGGTTTCTACAAATATTAAAAAGCATTATATTATACACGGAAATGCCTCAGTTGCTTGTAAGCCTTATCAATAAAAAATAAGGGATGAATTAGCTTTAAATATATACATTTTTAAATGATTCTGTCCACAATTTGTAAGGCGGGTATGGGTGCTGCCGTCTCGGGGACTTTTTATTGGATTACCAACGCCTCTGCCATACGTCACCCTAAGTGGTTCGCTACGTTTGTTGTCTTAGCAGGGGTGCCCGAATTCATGGGATGAGGTTTGTTCAGATTTTGGCAGCGGATGCGTGCCTACCTGCTGCATGGCGTGCCGGATCGGGAGAGACTAGTTTGACGGCTGGCGTGGTCAAGCGGTAAGGCTCTTGACTCACAATCCGAAGGTTGCGGGATCGAGTCCCGCCGTGGCAAATAAATTTTATTGAATAATTTGTGTTATTTCACAATTAAATCATTTAAAATAAATAAAGTATATTTGCAGCACGTTCCAGAGTGGAAAATACTCTTAATATATCCCTGATGTAAGACCACCATTAAGAATTGAAACGTTGTTTGAAATGACCTTCCTCTTCGCTATCTCTTTCCCCTCCCCACTACTTTCAGCCTCACAACGTATCCCAATTAGGGATGCCGTAATATCACTGGCTCCAGACGCGAGCAGTTGGGATTTTTGTGCGGTATTCGTATAGAAAAAAACAAGAAATAAAATATAATACTTTTTAAATTCAGCATTTTCGATGCTTGAATGCATAGTGAAAATACTGAATAATGGGTATTATTTCTTTTTAAAACTTAGCCATTCAATCAATTTGTTATCCAGGTTGTTACTTAATCCCAGAAATGCAATGTTTAAACAATATAATATTGTTTACAATTATGACCTGACCAAACAATATCTCTTATTTCATATTCATAGTTCTATGGACGTGCTCCACTGAACACAAATGTATGTGTGGTGTCATAAGACGGAAATGTGAACATAATGAATAGGTAGGTTCGTTTAACTTCCTATTTGAAGACAAGTTGCTCTTACAAATGGTGAAGAATAAAATGTTAAGACATATTTTTAACGCCTTCGAATGCTTATTTTGTGAAAAGCGCGCGACAATTGCCAACGTGTTGGCATTCCATACAACATATTTGTCGCCTACAAGAATTGTGAAGTGATGGTAAACATAGAAAAACTTGCCTTACATTAAATAACCGATGATTACTACAAATATACTTAATTGGAGATAAAAACGAAGAACTAATAAATATTTTAAATAATGAACTAAGTAATGTATCAAGATGGCTAAAAATAAATAAGCTTAAATTGAATAGAAAATGGACAAAACGTATGGTTATTGGATATAAAAAGACAACCAGTGAAAGCAAAATTAAAATTGATGGTGTAATTATTGAAAATGCTACTGAGATAAAATACTTAGAAGTTATATTAGATTGCAAACTAACCTTTAAAAAACATGCTGAATACACCCAAAAGAAAATTGGAAAAAAGATATCTTTTTTGGGAAGAATTTGGCAAAAACTTTCCAAAAAAACTGCAATCACTATTTATAATTCAATTATTGCTCCACACTTTAACTACTGCTCAACTATCCTTTTCCTGTGTAACGAACGAGAATAAAATAAGTTTCAAATTCTCCAAAACAGGGCAATGAGATTATACGTCGGCGAAATAGATTTTCAAAAGTAAATAAAATGTTAACGGAACTAAATTTGCTAACCGTGAAACAGATGTTGACCTTGAACACAATGATATTTATCCATAAAATAGTGAACAACCGGTTACCAAAATATTTCTCAAATAAAATTATATGCAACAAGGACATTCACAGTCATAACACAAGGACTTGCAAGGAAATAAGACTACAAAAAAGGACAAAGTGAATAGGCAGAACAGTTTACTGTGCAAAGGGATGAAGTTATATAACAATCTACCAGAAACTTTAAAGTCCACACCAATTGGAAAGTTCAAGATGTATTGTAGGAGCTACATAAAAAAAAATGTACAATTTATTAAGTAAAATGACCAAATAAAACTAAATTAATAAAAATTATTAACTCTTTATTAAAAACTTAAAAGACTTAAATTAAAAACTTACGAACTTTAAAAGTGTTGATTGATTGTTATGAATTTGAGAAAACTCTAGACACAAAAGAATCGTGTACAAAAACAACGTCAAACGCCTGCCAAAGATGACGATTTTCATAATTGACAAATTATGTGATGTTTTCTTAACAATTCTATTACCGGCACAGTGTGCCAGAGAAAGCGAAAACAGAATTCAAACTACCTTTTTTCATTTCAAAAGCAAACACAACACGAACTTTCTTTTTGAATAAACAATTATTATAAGCATTGGTTTTTTATAGGTATGTACCGCACGCTTGTCTACCAGGTAATTTTAGAAAAGATGAGCAAATTGGTTTTTTATGGATGTAATTAATTCTTGAGTTGTGATCTCGGATTTAATTCTATTTTTTTTTATTTTAACTGGAGAGTGTGTGTTTTGCTATGTATTACGAAATTCAAACACTTTCAAATTAATGAGATAAATTAATATTAGTTGTACCACTATAAATGATAGTTAACTAAGTACATTCGTTCTAAACTTAGTAATGAAAATAATTATATTATTAATTTAGAGCTACATTCGTAAATCGACTGTGAAAAAGCAGAACGTAATAATAAACGTATATGAGTATAATTGTATATTACGTAGAGTGTAGAGTATTTGTAAGAAAATCACAGGTGTGTCTGATATTAGTTATAAAGTGAATTAGGAATATTCACATTGTCTGTCTGTTATGTTGATGGCTTCTTCGAAAGGGTAGCTTCCCCTCTGCAGTAATTAAGGGATGCTTTTGACATTGATAAATCACAGATGGTTTAGGAGCTATCTCATCCCTGCACTCCTTTTTTTTGACGTAAAATAATATATTTTTACGTTACCTTCACTCAGGAAGCCCTGAGGAAAATAAGAATGGACGTATTTTTTGAGAAGAGGAAAAAGTGAATGTGGTTCTTAAAGAGACAAATTTTGTAGAAGAGAGGAAACCCAGAGACCGGCAAATCGTTCCACAGGCGCAATGCATCGTAGAAACGACCCGTTCTCATATGACAAATATTGTCAACTATGTAAAAATGTTATTACTATGCATCGATGTCAAAGAGATCAACGATGCTAGTTTCCCGGAGCATCTTCTGTTAAATTACCGGTAGAATAAGAACAACAATCCCATCTGATTCCTGTGCTCTAAAGATTCATCTATTAAAACTGGGAAATCAATCAAACAGGCCGCCCGTTGCTCGACAGATACAAGTATTTTGGGGTTTAAAACCAGAAATGGCTGCCAAACTCAACAGTGGGGCGCAAATGGGATATTTACAGGGTCAGCAATTGTGTACTGTTTCTGCAAAGTATCTGTGATTTGTACTGTATATTTGAAACAACTGTGCCCTTAGACAAAACTTTTCATTTAAAAAAATTGTTGTTCTTCTTCTTACAATTGAGATTTTTTCCTATTTTTTCAACATACATTACGACACAGATCCTATTCTTTGAAAATGTTTGTATATAAAATGATTGTTATATCCAAGACGTATTTTTTTAATAACGTATTGCTATTAACAATAATATACTTCTAACACACCTTTTATATTCTTGTTACACATTAGCTACCTTCGAATTTATATCATTATTATCTTGATGAAGTTTAACTCAAACCACTTTCATTCTTATTATCGTCAAATTATATTTATTATTGATGTCAGCGGTGAGAAGCCTTAATCATCATACATCGTACAGGTATCATGTTGAACACAAAGACGTAATTTTATCAGTTTCTCCCCTGTGAAAAAATACAATCGATGATTGGTACTGATTGTATGAATGGGCTATCATTACATACTGGTCTTGTACCTGTTGTTGCTGAATACTGTATAAGAATTGAGCTTGCTATTGTCATATTCAGGATGGAAAGTTGATAATGATTGTACTCAGAACTGGCAAAATTTGTCAGCCCCGAGCTGTACTTAGCATTTGGCGCAATTTCAAAATATTATTCGCATAATGCTTTATGACTATCCATTACATACTCGTATTACGGTTTGAAAGCATCCATAAATAATTATCTCACAACAAACTAGTTTATAAAGATTTTATGAAAGCGTCAGCGCAGACTCGTGAAAAATCACGGGTTATTGTGTTGGAAAACCTAATTTGTTGGTAAATAACACTTTCGTGAAGACGAAAAAAGCGTAAACCAATAAAAATCACGAAATATGACTTTACTTGTCAAGATTAGCTAAAAAAATGAATCAAAATATATGCACATTTCAAATTTAGAATTAAAATAATTTTCCTATTTAAAAATGCTGTTATTTAAGTAGGTACTTTAACGCTAGTCTAAATCTTTGATTTAACAGTTTCAATTTTGAAAAATGACAGTTAAAATAATTTTTAATAAATTAAATTTTATCGCTCGTACGAATTTTTGACATGTAACTTTCTTTTTTGAAAGTGACACTTAATTTCAAAACAAACCCGAATTCATTGAACCAGAGTTTGCCTAACCCGAATTAACCCGAATTTGGGTCTATCAGTGATTACTCGCTGATAGACCCAAACCCAAATAAGCGTTTGATGAATCCAGTTTTTTTTGGAATAATAATTAAAGTACCTACCTAAAAAACGACGATATTTTATTAAATGTTTTTATAATGTTAAATTAATAATAGAATATAATTTTCTACTTACACAATGCTGGATTTTTGAAAGCCAAGTAAATAAATTGTCTGCTTACCTAAAAAAAAGAAAACAACATTAATTTTAAGAAATTGATTTTTGAAAAGAACGTGATGTTCTAAATAGACATATAAGCATAACACACACCAGAAGAACAAGACACAGAAAAATAGAAAAAGACAATGATCGCAACTGAGACTCGAACCCAGAACCTTTCGTCTGTATAATATATTACATTGATGGGAATAACCTTCAAAAGTTATCTAGGTCACAAACTAATTCTTAGAATGATTGTTTCCAATAAAAAGGGTAGTTGCCCATAATACTGAAAAAGAATTAGTTGAAGATAATATCGTTAATTCTACAATTTGGAATATTATGAGATTGACAAATAAAACTGTATTGTATTGTACATTAACCAAATATATCTAGGAAGTAACTTGTTGAATTATTATTCGAATTATCAAGTCATGTATTGTAACACAAATCAAATACGATATTTGTTTATTTATGAAACTTTCAGGAAGCAAAAACACAAAATGTCAACGTCAGTCACGATAGGAAGTTAGCTGAAACTGTAGACAAGTGTAACCTTTAGCGGTTCGGTGCAAATTGTATCATAATGGACTGTTTTAGATTCTGTTCATATTTCTCTGGAACTTTCTATTTCGAACATTTTCATCAAATCTAAACTCTTATCAACTTAAATGAAAAGCAATTCTTGAAGTGTGATCAATGCCGATTTGATAGAAATTTGTTGTCAACATTTTACAAAAAGCCTTTCGACTTCTTAGCTTTAGACAAGCCAATAAAATAGATAATCTATTTGAGAAAGAATTTCCATAATTAAGTTCAATTGTAAACAGATTCTATAAACTAAATTTTTTTGTTCCTATCTGCACACTTCGAATAATTTATTTATCTCTAGCTGAATCTGTTATAAGGTATGGAGTAACAGCTTGGGGATTTTCCTGTAAAACAAATATCTACCATTTTCAATCAGTGCAAAATTCATTGGTTAAATTATTAGCTGAAAAAAATTAAACAAAGAAAGGCATAATATTCCATACTTTTATCAGAGTCTCAAAATTCTTTCAGTGAGAGCAATTCCGTGGTAAAAATTACACTTCAGCACATAAATAACCCTTAATATATAAACAGGCTGGAACACAACCATAATACTAGCTTTAACTTTAATGAAGGACTTATTGTACCTAAGCATACAAATAAATATGGACAAAGAACGTTAAATTACATGATTCCTAGTTGTAGACAAGTGTAGACAAGTGTAACCTAACTGTAGACAAGTGTAACCTTTAGCGGTTCGGTGCAAATTGTATCATAATGGACTGTTTTAGATTCTGTTCATATTTCTCTATTCCTAGTTGTTTAAATGCCTGCAGAAATTAAAAACTCTCCCAAAACAAACAATTGGTGAATTTACTGAAGACTTGGCTTACTGAAAGGATTAATTTGTATTAACTTACAATGACATTTTATTCTAGACTATAAAATTGTTTTTAAGTTTTCATAATTTTTCTTTCTCTGTTAAATTGTCAATTTTTAATTTACAAAATTGTAAAAATGTAACTATTAACTAACTTACTTTAATAAGATTTTTAAAAGAACCCGTTAGACAAACTGCTAAAAAGCAGTTTATCGGGACTTTTTGTCTTGTGTTTATAAAGTATGTAAAATAAACAAACAAAAAAACAAATAAATAAAAATATGTAAATTTTTGTTCCTGAACTTACACAAAATAAAATAATTTTAGCGTTGTTTTTCTTTTTGCATGAGTCGGGAATTTCAGATTGATACCCATCTGCGTAGGGAGTTCCTGATTTCATCCGATTACAAATCTTACACACCGAGGTGATAAAAGTAACATAACGTTTTGTATTTTATTATATTAGTGGTGAAGTGAAGGGTTTGGCAGCTCATGTAATATTTAAGCGGAGAAAAGTGTTGATCAGATTCGTACACTTTCTCTTAATTTGGCATTTGAGGATTCCACGTGACGTGAGGGAGGAAGAGGTAGTACGGCATCGGACTTTTTCCATCACGACTTTGCTCCACAAGGCTTGCAGCGTGTCTAACCTTTGCCCCTAATTAATAAATTGCACGGGTAATGTGAGCTTATAAGATGGCGAAATTTTATTACTTACACCAAATGCGATTATGCTCCGTCAGACTATGGAGAGAATAATTTGGTAATCCACTGAAAAGAAAAAGCGATAGAAATGTGTTGTGGGGGTGTTCTTGTGCCCGAAATAGACTTAATTTTGCCACTTTCTCGAGACATTAATGAAAATTTTTCATATGTTTATATATCTCACTTTTTCATTGAGGTTGCAGGTGTACATTTCGGTGTACGCAAGTAAACTGTAATTGATTAATTTGTCTTATTACACATATTATTAATTAAAACTAATATTCAAAGTATATTTAAGGCACGTTTTACATAGCGGAATCGCCCTGGCAGAAGACCACCATATAGATATGAATAGTTGCTTGAAATTGCTATAGCCGTATTTGGTGACCAGTGAATAGCCAGGTACTTTACAGCCTTATAATACACCCCATTTGGGGATACCGTAGTCTCACTGGCTGCAAAAAGGTTAGGAGACGTTGGGAATCTTGTGCAATTCACACGCAGTAGAAGTGAAACCTTCAGAAAACTAAAGTAGACAAGAGTGGGGATCGCACAAATAATAATAACATAATGTTTGTATGGCACAGTTTTGTGTTTTTCACTTCTTAAAAAAAATTATTTGCATCTTAAAATGTTGGTCCATTTTTAGTCTACACAGGAGATAGATGGATGGAGGATTGGAGCCTATGTCATCTATAGATGCTCTTTTGTGTGGAGAGTCATTTAAGGGAAAGGAAAGAGAGGAAGTTCTGGGAAGGAACGAGATATGAGGATGTGTAGGAATCTAGAGGTCAATGCGTCCAGAAGTGACGGAAATTTGAATTCATCCCTTCGTCTGCGGTCGAAGCCGATGAGAAGAGAGAGTCTAGCTGAAGAGATCTAGGTTAGTTCTCTCTCAACCAGTATCTTCCGATCCGGTCCGCCACGTAAAAGGTGGGCAAACGAATTCACTGCCAAGACTTAGACAAACCTCACCCCATGGCGCCTCCTAAATAATCAAACATAGCAAACCCCTTGGGGTGACTTATTGCAGGGGTGTAGGCTGTCCAATAAATGGTTTTCAGGGCACTGATATATATACCCGCCAATACCCACCCCCCAAACTGCCCTTAAGAAGATTTCGAAAATGAATAGTACATATCGTTAGAAAATTTCCCAATTTGCAGTTAACGTAAAGCATTTTTGAGGTTCTATTAGTGATTATCTTTAAGTTGCAAGATATCACAAAACGTGACAGTTCGTTCAGACTCCTAAATAATCACGTGATTATGTGAAAATGTCGTTAAGCAGTAATGAGGTTTGCGTAAAAGAAGATACCTATAACATTATTACGATAGAAAAGAAGATGCAAATTGGCTTTACTGCGTATATTAAATACCTGAGAAAATAGATAGTGGTTTTACCAAATATTACAAAACCGATTGCGCAAGTGTAAACATAAAAAGAAATTTCCAGCATTGGTAATGTTGTTTTGACTTCTTAAAGTCATCACGATCTGCCTTAAGAAATTTGCTTCAACGAATTTTTTTTCTTTTAAAATAATTATTTCATTTGAGAACACTGCCGGTATTAAAAAAGTGCGATACTCGTATTTTATGTGGCTTGTAAAAAGGATCTTTATAAAATGAGTTTTATAAAGTAGATTATTCATTGAGTGAGCGTAACTCCATGATTTTGCATATCGTTAGTCTGTAAATTTGTTAAGTGTACGTTCCATTTTAGGATGGTGGCTGTTTTAATGGTTTGGTAAAAATTATTATTTTAAATGCGATATTGTCGTGTTTATTTGGACTCTTTTAATTGCATTTTTTCAATATTATGATAAATTCCTGACTGAATGTTTGAAAAAATAATTGGCCTTAAGATAGTAGTGATGTTTATTAAGATAAATCGTCACTTCATTAAATAGGGTTCTGACTTCACCTTACCTTGTTCTGAGATATGAGGTGTCAAAGTTTGCAAAGACGATTTTTCATAATCTATTCACAAATTTTGAGACTATTTTGAGGTTTGAATTGAACACTTTTTGAATTAAAATATTTAAATAGGACACTTACTTACCATTTTAGAACATACCAAAACATCCAAAAAGAACCGTGTAAACAGGGCGTAATAATCCAAAGCATTAGTAATGCAATTTTAAGCAAGGGCCACGTCCTTTTTTAATATTTTACATTAAAATAATTAAAAAAAAAAAAAAAATTTACCAAAATTTTGGCCTTAAATTGTTTATAAAAAAATACTTATCGGTGAGAAAAAACCTTCGAATAACTAAAAAATGTACTTAAGGAGATAGTGTTAAAATTTGAGACCGATTGGTTTAGCCGTTTACGAAAAATCTTGGTCACCGGCTTAAACACAGTTTTGAGCAAAACGCCTTCTAAGTTTCAAAAGCACTTTATTGAAAATTCTAACTTTATTTATAACCCCTTAAAAGTATGTTTTCGTGTAAATAGTATATATTGTATATACTTGGTAAATTTAAATGAATTCTGTATTATAAGTAAGAGCTTACTATTTATTTCCAATATAATGATATCAAAATTAGATTAAATTCCTACCACCTCGGAACAGGCCGACTGTTTATAAAATATATTTCAGTATTAATTAGTACCCGTATGATGCTTGAGCAAAGCGAAACCGGTTGGTTAATAAATTAATTAAAACTTACGGTTTATGTATTTGTATATTTTTATATTATCTTGGTTAATAAATAATAAAAAACGTATATTTTCAAGATCTATTCTAAGGTATTTATGGCAAGAAAGATTTAAACCATATTTTGTAAATATCATTAAAAAATTACTACCGTTAACTAATAAAATACAAACAAGATTATGATTTTCACATACTGTGCATTTTCATGAGTCCTACTAATTAGACACCAAACCATTAAACGAATTATTAATAGTTTCATTTAGAATACAAAGATAACACAAAATTCCAGCTAATTAATTGATACAAAGGATAGGATACAGAATCAAATGAGACAGATTAAAAAAAATAATGGTAGATAAATCAGCCGGTCCATTATCAGCATTTGAAACTACTGTGCCAGTTTTCAAACAATGGGTCGAGTGACTCAATAATATTTCAAACTGGATCTTAGCTAAAACTTCGGATAGAAATAATACTATTCTTAATGACCTTGCTTTGTGAATGGCTCAAGAAATATTCCATGTTCTGTGTCTTGCGTTACGCAGAATACTTTGCATGTTTTCAGATATCAAAGTACGTCTGTTTGTTCTAAAACAAATAATGATCATAGATTTGTTAAGATAAATATGCAAAAATAAGTATAAATTCTGCATTATCTGCGTAGATATTAAGCATTTTTATGCCTTATAATATAATGAATACAGAAGGTTTTATTACAGTAACGAATCAAAGAGTTTATTTAATTGTATAATTTAGTATATTTTTTTATAAGCAGCGGTGGCCGGGTTCATGGGGTGAGGTTTTTCCAGGTCTTTCGACCTCTCCAACTAGAGTCGCTGTGCACAGCAGTTGGAGGGATGGATTCATACGTCCGTCATTCCTGGATAAACTGACCCCCAGATTCTTACGCACCCCTCGTACCTGGGTATTTCTCATCAAATTTCGAAATTTCTGATATTATTAAACTTTTTTTATATTGTGAAAATTGATATTTTTTTGCAGAAATCAAAAATTTTGCTGTAAAAGATGTATTTAGGAGTATTGATCTTCCATATTTTTGTAAATAATACATACATACATATTTGTATAAAATATATATACGTATATACTCATACAGCCGTCATTCCCTCACTCCTAAAAGCGGCGGCGAGGGAATGACCGTGAGGGAATGATGAATTTTAACTAAAGCTACAAAAATACCGGCACATAACCTCAATTTGCTTTTAACATTTCGAATATATATAAAACATTTACATGTATACTCAAGTACTTTATAGGTAACGTGATAATGATAAGAGAACTTGAATTTTAAGTTAGGAAGTTGACGAATTGTTCAAATTTTGTGAAACAACCCGTCCTAAGTCTTTTTGCTCAGGCTAACTTTTTTACAGTTTAAATTCTGCTAAAATGTAGATTAGTTACAACACAATATTCATTCCTGTATCCATCTTGATTTCTTACCTTAAGGCGGCGCTTCCCGGCCCAAAAAGAAGAAGATGGAGAGATATGTAATTACGAATGTTGGATAGAGCACGCTAATATATAAATTTACGTGATAAAAATTAAGCGAAAATTGCGAAAATGCTCGTTAGAAAAATACCGCAAAATATGCTCCGAAAATTATTTAAAACAAGTCTATTTCTATTATTTTACTATTTGTGAAAAAATTCACAATGTTTCTTTAAATGATACTTAAGATACGTTCCACGAGATTTTTGCTCTATTGACTCTAAACGAGTCATGTTTTATTTAGCCTTTTCATGATTTTCGCTTCATTTTTTTCATTGAAAATATTAGCGCGCTCTGTCCAACATTCGTTATTACATATATCTCCATCTTCTTTTTTTTGAGCCGGGAAGCGTGGCCTTAAATAAAAATATATTTCTAAACTTCTGAAAGTGGGTACTTATGTTATTTTAATGAGGTAAGTAAACGCAATAAGTCCATTCTTTGAATACTTAACACGAATTGTGTTTTAAAATTTTATCAAGATAAGTGTTATGAAGGGCCGTAAGCCAACAGAGATGTTGTATAAGAGGCATTAAGGCTTTGTTTATTATTCAAATACGATTATGGTCGTGTCCTCACACTCCTCGTGTCAGTGTGCCACTTAACTAAGTCTTAGAGCTCGGCAGTTGGTCAGAGTTAGCCTACCTTGAACTTTGTATCGTATGCACCACACGGCCTTATCGACATGCCATATGGGACGTAACCGCTGGGAAAATGAAATATAATCGTATCAATATTTTCTGAATTCTAAAAATTGATTCAATTTATTTTATTTTTTACATTAACCCCACATAGGAGGCCCTGAGGAAAATAATTTCCTTTAGGGCCTTTGTCATCTTTAGACTTGCTTTGTGGAGGGTCTTAATAAAGAAAGTAAGGAGGAGAAGTTCTAGGAAGGGAAAAGATATGACGGGTAGGTAGAAATTTTGGTGGGAATCTAGGGATCAATGCGTTCAGAAGAAACTTGACAATAATTTGAAAATCGCTTGCTACCACCACAGTAAGCGGAAAATGTTACATGTGTTATGATGGAGGACTTAGCCAGCCATGCAATCGAACTCATGACGCCTGGGTGCGACCCAGACGGGATGTCAACTCGGCCACAAAAATAACATAACTCAGTGTATATGTGAAAATATCATTCCGGTATCTCTTAAATGCTGATAAACTTAATATAGTGATGCTTGAGACGAATTTGTTTCCAAATTTTGAAGGCGATATCACGTATTTAACTCTTTGACAAAAATATCTAGTTGACCGACTCTTAGTTACTGGGCATTTTAACCGTTCCTTCAAACTAATTAATACTTTGGGTATTCCCTTTTTACAATATCTCCACACGAGAGGTCCTGAGAAAAAAATAATCCCATCAGAGCCTGTGTCATCTTTTGGAATGCTGTGTATCTTTTGAGGAAATGAAGGAGAGGAGGTTCTTGTAAGGAAAACGGTATGTGGGGTTAGTTAAAATCTGGGACGTATATATCGACCCCTCTTACTGCGGTGCAAAGCAATGAGACAAGAGAGTTCGGCTGGAGAGGTTAAAGAAGAACCGGCTTCTTCCCTGACCACCACTCAGTTGGGCAGATAAATCCGCCGCCAAGACCTGAACAAACATTACCCATGAAATCGGACACCCCTGCTAAGTCACTAAGCATAGCGAAAAAACCAATATTTTTCATTTTCATTAAGTCAACGCATCGTTGGTCTGGTCGTGAAACTTTTAATTACCATATTGAGGACGCAGTTATCAAAGAATTCATCAAAACATCTTTTGTTATAACTTTATATCACTAGCATTGAAAGAGTTGAGCGTGAAACCTTGTACGAAATGGTGACTGTAAAACACTTTTAAATCTTTTAAATTGGATGGAATTAATTAAAACTGTTATCTGAATTCAGGAAGCTCTTGCTAATGACACAATTGTGTATATTTTTCAACAATAATAATACACGCACCTGAATATTTAATATCTTATTGTCTTTGGTGGAAACATCAGATTGCGCTGCTAAAATTTTATCCAATTTTCTTCCGCGTTTTGCGTTTTGATAACAGACATTTCCGGTACATAGTGGTTTGATCAATTTTAATTGAAAATAATGATTTCATTTTAACTTTCGTTGCAAAAGTTTATTTGTTCATTTTATTTAAATATTGTGTAAGATAACCACGTCATTATGAAATAGCGCAATTAGTGAAAAAACACGGGAGTTTTGGAATTTGTGAATCTGGAAGTTTATGTTAAGAACACATCAAAATAAGGATAATTGCTGTGGAATGATTGAAAAAAATCTACTTTTTGTAGGTAGGTACTTTACCGCTTGTCTGAATTATTGATGCATCAGTTTCAATTTTGAAAATCACAATCAAAATAATTTTCTGATTAGATATTATATTTTAGAAATGTAGTTTTTCGTTTCTCTGAATGTTTGACATAATCATACCCAATTTCGAAAAGGACACTTCAATTCAAAAGAAATCGAGTTCATTGAATCAAATATACCAACAATCAATTGCAGTCAGACCCATAACTAAATTTAGTATATTTGATGACGATAACTTTTTGTAAAAAAAAAATAATGTGGCAGTCATCGCAATTTTTAACGATTTTTTGCAAATTCCATTCGAAGGTGAACTAAAACAGATGAATGAAATTCTTATATTAACCACTCCAAAATTTCATATTCCTAATTATTTTAATATGCGAAATATTTTCCCATACAACTTCCAAATCCAAACATTCTAAAATTATATGACTTTGAAAATAAAGCCCCCGTTAAAAGTATTTAAGAATTTACGCAATTTAGTTGAGCGGTAATTACAGACTTTGATATTTTATGTGAAGTTAATTACATACATGCTTCGAGTACGACCATTGTTGCATAGCCACCAACCCATATGTTAAATGGGCGTAATTAAATACTGATCATAATTCTACTTAAGTTTTACTTGACACACTAAAGAAAGAACTAGTTTTATAACTATGGTTAAAGTAAAAATGTATTACTTTTAAATTATACAGCACAATTAGATGAAAATTCATTAATATAATTGGTTTATTGAATAGTATGGAAGATCTACAGTCTCTCGTATCTAGGATGAACGAAGTATGTATGAAAAATGAGTTAATGTTTTGATGAATGTAAGTAAGTCTAAAGTCATGGTGTATGAAAGAGAGAGAACGAAAACAGTGTGCAATATAGTTGTGAATGATGAAAACTTCAAGCAGTTGCATGAGTTTGTGTATCTGGATACTGTGTTTACGAGAGATTGGAAGGCTGAAAAAGACATTCAAAGAAGGATAAATGCAGGTAACTCCATCAACGGAGGACTGAATGCCGTTGGTGTTAATAAAAAAACTGTCAAAATAAGCGAAGCAAGCAGTTCACAATGGAATGCTGGTACCTACTCTGATGTATGGCAGTGAGGCATGGAACTGGCAGAGGAAGGATGAAAGTAGACTGAATACTGTTGAACTGAGGTGCTGATCACAGCTTTGCATTCTTTGCTGATCCGCAAAGAATGCAAAGCTGATGTAAGCATAATGAGTAAGATTAAGAAAGGTACCCTCAGATGGTTTGGGCACATAGAGCGAATGAACGAAACAAGTAGAGTAAAAAGAATATATGACGCAAATATGAATGATAGAAGAAGTCGGGGACGCCCGAGGAAGACATGGCACTATCAAGTGAATCAGATACTTGAGTCGGGCCATGTTAAGAATCAGAATAATAGAAGAGTATGTATGAGACGATGCGTGAATGTGAATGAGGCAAAGAGTGTATTCCAAGACCGAGTTTTTTGGAGGTCCGTCTTCTCTGCCTTCCTCTCCGGGAAACGGCGTGTTAGTTAATTAGTTAGTTTATTAATACAGAACCATTAGCTGTAGTCTCCAATCTTTAGACTGACTTCAAACTGCAAGAAATACATAGTTATTGCTTGTGGCACGAAGCAAGAAATTATCTAATGTCACCACTTTTCAATCCACTTAACTCAAATAATTGCCGTAGTTTTAGGAATTACAAGTCATTTACATGATTTTGAATGTCATCTTTGTCACGTCAAAATGTTGTAATATTACTGCATACGAAATTATCTTTAATGATCACATGTTCGTATTTTTATTTCATATTATATCTGAAATTGGACGGCCATGATCTTAAAGTGAATGTAAGAGTTTAGTCACCGTTGCGCATGACAAACCAAGGCTTTACAAAACTTGTCGCATTGTTGTTACTAAACTAAATGCTTAACAGTTGAGTTAAAATAAACCATTACGCTGTTTGTAATGTACAACGTTTACATGAGAAGGCATTTTTTTAGATGGTTGTTGTTATTATCATTACTGGAAAAACTTGTTTTATCTTAGAACTTTACAATAATTTATGGTTTGTTGTTTAAAACATTTACAATTCTAAAAAAATAACTTACATTAACATCTTGGGAATGTTGAGCTTTATGAAAATTTTACAGCTTTTTTTGGCTGGAATTTCTGCGTAACCGCAAATATTTTGAGCGTAAAACATTTTTGCAAAATAGGTAATGTAGCTAATAGGTAAACGGTCCTCAAAGATTTTTGGTGACAAAAAAGTAACATTTTTGTGTTTTTAAAGATAGAAGGGTGAAACTTTGGACGTAGGTATTTTGTGATGTTATTTATGCAGCTTATCGTTATTGACTGTTTTAACTTGTATTGAATTATTCGGATATCAAAAGATCTATTCGGCATGTAGTCATTGACTGTTTTCATTTATGTGTTTTAACAATTTGGGAGGCGGGAATGGGTACCGCCGTCCCGGGAACCTTTATATGATAACCAACACCTCTGCCATAGGTCACCCCAAGTAGTTTGCTACGTTTGGTGATTTAGCAGAGGTGCCCGGGTTCATGGGGGGAGGTTTGTCCAGGCGGATGACCAGGACACACTGAACCCCAGAAACCTACCGACCCCTTAAACCCTTTTCCTTCCCAAAATTCTCTTTCCCTTCCTTTCCTAAAAAAACCCTCCAAACAGATCCCTAAAATCCCTAAAAATGATGTAGGAACTGAGGAAATTTATTTTTATCAGGGTCTCCTGTGTGGAGCTCATGTAAAATGTGTGTTAAATCTATTGGCAGTTTTCAAAATACTCATGTTAAATGCAGTGTTTTATGGCTCAAATCCATTGACCAAGGCAACTTTAAAGGTTTTAAAACACTTCTGCGTACTTAACTCATTTTCACCAAATCTGTGGCTTGGCTCCCTTGACATGTGCGGCGATGCTATGTCTAAAATGTTTCAAATTTAAGATTGAGATTTAAGATTGCATTTTCAAGATATTTCGAAAAATATTGGACTTGAGCATTTAGAAAATAAGCAGCGATATAGTAGTTGCGGCAATATGCAAATCATGGTCTGAAGATTGCATTTCTAAAAGGTACAATTAGCTCAAACTAGTATGAAATAAACTTTCCTTGATAGAAACGTATATTCATAAGTATCACGTTATTACTGAACAATTTAATTAATATTGCCCGTAAACAGTAATTAGTGACCAAAGCAAAACAAATATATAATCACCTCAATTTCTTCGATAAACTGTCGTATAGCGAAAATCATTGATACACGCTTCTCGGTAATTACACACCGCCAACAGCTCCTTATTTATTCTGAATTCTTACAAATGTTTTCACTTACATAAAACAATGCAGTTACAAAAATTCAATTGATTTACAAACAGTTTATGAATGGATTAACTGAAAAATAGAAGTAAATAAATTTACAAAAACTTTTTCTTTTTTCTTCATGAGCTCCACACAGGAGGCCCTGAGGAAAATAATCTCCCTCAAGGCCTATATCATCTTTGGAGATGCTGTATGGAGGGTTTTTTAAGGCAAGGAAGAGCAGGAGAATTCTGGAAAGAAAAAGGGTTTAAGGGGTGGGTAGGAATGTATGGTTCAGTGTATCCTGGTCATCCACCTCCAAGACCTAGACAAACCTCACTCCATGAACCCGGGCACCCCTGCTAAATCACCAAACGTAGCGAACCACTTGGGGTGACCTATGGCAGCGGTGTTGGTTATCCAATAAAGGTTCCCGGGGCGGAGGTACCCATTCCCGCCCCCCAAATTGAAACTAACTCAAGAATAGATTATATCTACATAAAATTGCAAAATTATAAAAACTTACTCAAGTAAAAAAATACCTCCTACAGAGAGAGGCAAGAGACAAAAGAGTCAAAGAGACTAAGAGAGACACAAATACACAATATGATTAGCCAATAATAATTGTTAAATATTTTTCCGCAATAGCAGGAACATTTTTCTGAATCTATATTCATGGGGTGAGATTTGAATAGGTCTTGGAGGCGGACGACCAGGACACACTGAACCCCAGATTCCTACCCACCCCTTTAACCCCTTTCCTTCCCAAAATTTACCTCCATTTCCTTTCCTTAAAAATCCTCCAAACAGCATCCCCAAAGATGACATAGGCCCCGAGGGAGATTATTTTCCTCAAGGCCTCCTGTGTGGAGCTCATGAAAAAAAAATATATTTATATATTTATTGGTTTAAATGTCTACTTCAGCACATTCTATCTTATTTTATATTATAGAGACACATCTGAGTGAGAGGGCTAAAATATTCTCCCCCTCTTTCTCATGAGCATTTTTCAGAAAGAGGGTTGCACCGGAGCTCTCAGCAGGAATATCTTCTTCGAGGTGGGTGTTAATTTGAAGTAATGCAACGAACTGCATGGACGAGTATAGTATTCATTTTGTAGTGTGATCTTGTGTGGGTGTGTGCGAGAAACGCACCTGTATTATTAGTGAGTGTGCTTGTGTGCGTATGAGAAATGCACGTGTATTATGAGTGAGTATGCGTGTGTGCGAAGGGAAAGTAGGCTAGATGCTCCGGCGATCACAGAGAAATGAATGCACCTACTAACTACTGAATGCACCTAAATAATTGCACTTATTTACTTGTCTGAATCGTTGCTGGAGATGCACTTGGAGATATTTTTAAATAAGCATGTAGCGCCATTAAAGATAGATGATAATTGTAAACTCAACATTTTTTACTAACTTTGAAAAGGCGGCTAAAAGAAATGTTTATATTTTTTTTACTAAAGAAAGTGACTTACTGTCATTGTCTTTCCTGGGATAGATTTAATTTATGGCTTTAGCGGGTGCTTTTATCGTTTTAATTCTGACTCATTTCGTTTGCCAAAGTAAGTATGAAGTTTGAAACAGAAAATTTAATAAAATGATTTTGTCTACTTTTTCACAGCCGACATACAAAAGTCATACATACATCTTTAAAGTCTTACGAGTCAAAAACGAACATCGAAAAATGTTAATAAGTAACACGTTTATTAATATTTCTATAGAATTCTTTCTTCTTATTTAACCACTCGAGCGATTTTTGGCATTTTATAGAACTTTTACAAAACGACTTGAGCGATTCGTTGATATTATATTATGTCTAAAATTGGTTACATGCCAACTCAGAATCAAGTGAACTCAACACCCCTTTGAAAAGTCATTAAAAGCTATGAAAAAAAATATTTTAAATTAGCCCTTAACTCTAACCTAATAATGACTTTTCTCAAGAGGATCTGAGTTGATTTCATTGTGAGTTGACCCTAAAAATATGGATTCAATGGCTACATGGCACTTTAATTAGTTGACGTGTTTCCGTATTTAAATTCGCAATTATGTTTTTTTTTAATAACGGGCAGACCATAAACCTTTTTTTATTCCATTTCCATTGAAGGACAGGCAAACTTATTTACATGAGAGAATTGAATCACCGATTATTAAAAGATTCTTAAGTCCAAAAATGAAAATTTTCGTTTAATTTTTTTTATATTTTTCTTTAGACGCAGACCTACCATTTCACATTAAAAAATTCTGCCAAACACATCTGTGGTACAAAAAAAATTTAATGAAAAATCCGGTGATTTTTAAAACAACCTTAGTCCTGGACCAAGGTAATTTTAATAATCAATATTTTAATTTCGTTGTCTGTGTTATTATTAATCGACAATTCTTTGGTAGTCTTGTAGAAAATACGTTTGTGTTATGAGATGATTCTGATAATACCTACTTCTTAAACCTATCCACAAAGATACGTACCAATAAATAAAAAAAAATTAAATGACTTCAAAAATTTGTTAAAACATATTGAACCATCGGCTCTCGATTTTTACAATGAAATAATCAACTGGAAAACAGCAGAATGTCTCGGAATGTGCTTTTTTGGACTTAAGTACATATCTTTTAATAATCAGTCATTCAATTATTGAGATTCGCGTTATAAGAAAAGGTGTTCTGAAACCGTATATTCTATACGACCAGTATTTTGAATAGTAGTTTTTTTGAATAAGTGATTAATGAAACTGTATTCTCACAAAGCCGGTCACATATTCTATTAAAAGGGAACACATCATTAGAGATTGTGTAGGAAGTAAAATGAGCCAAGTCCGCGCAACTAATAACCGTTATATTACTCGTAGTTCTAGTTTGTCCAGACATCCGTGACAAATTAAACAATGTTACCTTAGGTCTAACTGCCTCACAACTGGTTTAACCAACGCTTCTAATGACGGGTTAAGCGTTTAATGAATTGCTTTTCAAATAACTCCTAATGGTTAATTAAGCACTTATTATACGAACGAAAGACAAAAACGTGAATAATAATTTTGAATTACATTTTAAATACTAACTCCAATAAAGTTCGTGCTACAATACAGATGTAAGCTTACTGAGTAAGTAATGGTTTTAGTTATAAAAAAGGGTTCAGATATATTGTGTCGTACTGTGCCAATATCCCGGAAGCATTAAATATACGGTTTAATACGCCAATCCAGAAATTCATGTGCTATCTTACTGCCTGTATATTGAACCACACTCAGACATGGCACTTGTGTGTTGCAAAACATTTGGAAAAACAGATTCCCTAAAAGCATATCAATTGTATTGTTCATATAATATACAATTCATTAACAAAATATGAAAAAAAAAACATGTTTTGAAGCAATATGGTCCCTTCAAATGTTTCTTATGAAAAATATTTGAAATCGTGACTAAAATACACTGAAATAGATGTATTTTTTTATAAGTCAACAGACCATCTTTAATAAAGTATTTACTTCTTGGTAGAATTTTATCGTTTCTCTGTTTATTTTAATTTTATCTCGCTTTTTACTCCAATTTATAAAATTTCTCCTAGAAAACTACGGTCGGGTTGTTATAAGGAATTTGAACACAATTCATCAAAATTCAGAGTTAATTTTCATGTCCTGTTATTATAACGTTATTGGCCAGTTGTTTCAGATAACTGAAATAATTACATTAGTTAAATGAAACTTTCACAGAACATGAATTTTAACTTTGAAATTCGATAAATTTTTCAAATTCTCTGAAATAACCCATGCTCAGGCTTTGTGTAATACATAACTTCAAGTGAAAAAACCTACATTGTGATAAACCACTTTTTATTTGAATTAATAATTAACAGCACAAGCAAATAATTTGGGTGTGACATTAAATATTAAATAAAAAAACACTCTTTGTAATACTCGTACACCACTTTTTATTTGAATTAATAATTAACAGTCGACCATTTAGCTTAGCTCAAGCTTCGGTAGGGCTAAATATAATTACTAATTATAATATAATTAGTTAATATAAAAATCAATGATGACGCTTGAGCTATTAATTATTAATTCAAATAAAAAGTGGTGTATTACAATGAGTGTTTTTTTATTTTATATTTAATGTCACACCCTTAGTGCTTTATTCATTCGAAAAAGAAATTATACTTAATATTTTATGCATTAATTTAAAACCTTGCATCATAGAAATAAGGTATTAATTATTATAATACCCACAAACGGGCTTTGTTTTGTGGGATTTTTTAAATTTCCTTGTGTCTTGTATTTTTTTTATATTTTCTTTTTATTACTCTGAATCTTATGGCTCTTTCTGAATTTTCGATAAAAAAATATTTATGTATTTGAATATACACTCATTTACATAGATCAATAATACAACATATTAAAATTTTATTATATTTTTTTGGTTTCGCTGGTTTGCCGGTTGTGCGCCGGCGCACACGCCAAAATGTTCAAAAAAATTAATTTTGGAATGCGATTTTAACCCTTATGTACAAAGAAAACATGAAGAAGAAGGTCAGAATATTTTGGGGCATTCTTGTTCTTAAAGTATAAAACACCGTGAACACACCTAGGGAAGCGGAATAATATATCTTGTCTACAAATAAACATTTAATTGTTTGATAATTAAGATGTCGTGATTTTGCCGTGTTCGGGACCGTTAAATAAAATAATATAATTCGTATAATTATAGAATATTTAATGTAATGTTTATCGCGTGGTGGTCAAGGGTGAAAAGAGGGCTCTCATACAAGATATGCCTTTTATACCTTAATTCATGTCAAAATAAAGAATCCCAAACATTATTCTTTTGTTCCTATTTAAACTTGGATCCACGTTCATTACAATAATGTTTGATAGTTCATATTTAAAATAGTCGGAATTGATTGGCCGTTTATGTAAAAATAAAGAAAGTAGAATCGCCTAAGTAAATATCTAGAAATCCTGGCATTTTTTTACACATTTTGTAAGAATTTCCAATACAAAATAATACTCCTCCAATATGCATTGAGTCTTGTGCGCTTATATTGAAATGGCCATGTAGAAGGTTTCTTGAAGCTGCTCATTATGTGTAATTTTAATAATCGTATGTAAAGGTCAACGTGTTTTATGCATGCGGCCGTTAATTTATTTTCAGTTTTTATTGATGGAATGACCAATGTCCATTCTCGTATTATTGTTTATAATTATGGTACGGCAAACAGCTGTTTCGTTTTTCAAAAGGAAAAATGCTTTATTTATTTATCTAATATCAACGGTATTAATAAGCACACATGTCACAAAATCATAGGAAACATATTAAAAACAGTAAATAAAGGTTATAACAGATAATTGTGGCGTTTGAAAGAGGAATGACCAGATTGATTGAAAAGATTTGATAGTATAGCCCTATTGTACCTACTTTCCGTGCAGTTAAATAGATCTGCCACATCTGCGTATCTATTAGTAACTTCATGTAATCTAGGTACAAGCGAGTGTTTCGTATACTCAGTCCGGTTATTGTAGCATTTAAAAAGGCTTTTAGAACGAGTGGCTCTCGTGGGTATATGAAATTCAATGAGCTAAGTTAAATCAGGACTGTCTTTTCTACCATTTACAATTTTGAAAATAAATATTAAGTATTATATTTGATCAAACATTACTTAACAGCCTAGAAACTGTACGATTGAAATTTAAGAGTCTGGCTAAAAATACAACAGTGGCGCCGCGCCTTTCGCAAAACGTTTTCATACATGGAGTTTGTATACTTATGTACTTTTGTAATAGAACCAAATGAAAGCAATGTCAAAAGATGGCCCCACTTATGTCAACAGCTAGCGTGACTAGCATCGCTTGGCAGGCGTAAGTACCATGGATTTGTAATTTCGTGAATCTCTTCGGATACGGAGAGAATGACGATAATATGATTATTATTGTAACTGGCAATTGTGAATAATAATATCAGGCGGCTTTATATTACATTTGACGTCATTACATGTCGCAGTGACTAGCTGTCACTGAATCCCAGTGGATCCAAGGAACCGGCTATTTTTGGAACCAATTCCTATCGGATTAATTAAATAGTCATCAACACTCAAAGTGGGCAAAGCTGAACCAAAAACCGACCGCAGAGCCTAGCAGCAAAAACCTGCGGAGCGGGTTTTTAACTACTAGTTTCAAAGTAATTCACTTAATGAACCACAATAGCAATTCAACAGAAGTTTCAATTCAGAAGTTTATGAGAAAACACAGATTTGGCTCCTTAGTAATAATTAATAAAAAATATAAACTGGAGTTTTCGCCTGCATCCTAACTATATCTCTCATTATTATACATATATTTTGTTTAATTAGAATACCGTTCAAGAGTCCCAACTGCTCCCAAACGCCTGGAGCCAGTAAGACAATTAAAGGAGGTTGAAGGTCGTGGAAAGAGGAAGGAGATGGGGCAGAAGATGGTGAGGAAGTATCCAGTTGTTCAGATATGATCACCAAACTCGGCTATAGCCATTTTAAGCAACGTTTCAATTCAAAATGGTGGTCTTACACCAGGGCATTAATATGGCATTAATCCACTCTGGAACGTGCCGCCAAATAAAATTTACTACCGCCGGGATTTGAAGCCTTACCCCTCGACTACAAAGGCCGTCATGTTATGAATTATTTTGTTCAGTGATGTAGCTTGATTTATTTTAATTTTAAATAGATTTTAATTTATTTACAAAAAAATACGCGATTAGGCCTTTTTATGAACTGATTTAATGACCAAACATAATTCGTATTTATTTGTTTTCTTTGACAATTTTATTTACTTACTTTAATTAATTGGTATTTAAAACTGGATTTAAAGTATAAATTATTCAATGAATAGGAAACCTAAAATAAACATTTGATCACCATCTTAAAGTCTCTATAATACCATAAATCATAACATATTATTAATATTTATAGAATCTTCATTCGTATCTCTATAAACAATTTATTTAATACAATATTTATTGCATTGTATTAGTGATATTTTTCCGACTTAAAGGTCATTAACAATCGCTTTATTAATCCATATTCAACAACTAAAAGGTTAAATACTTAATTTAAAATCGTTAATGATTTGTTTGCGAAACTTCTGTCAATTAAATATTATTTGTTAGTCTATGTGTATATTTTATTTGTTGTGACAGAGATTTGGTTATATTTTTTCTGGCTCTTGCAAAATGAAAAGTTCAAATATGAATGTTCTGTTTACCTCAATTCGCTAACACAGCTGCGTTTCGTGGACTTAAAAATAAATTATATATCTAAAAACATATTATTTTACTTCTTTTGGGTTTTTTTCTATTGGTTTTTGGTTTTACCAGTTGATAATACTATTACAATATTCGAAACATCTAAATGTTTGCCATTTATTAATAATCCATAACTCAAGAATTAATCACGATAATACTTTTAGCTGTGAGAATCTTACATCATTATCAGCACTACCAAGCGGAAATAACTCTTCCAAAACGTCAAAACAGAAAGTTACTTACCCTATCAACATGAACTTTCCTACATGTGTGCAATATTATTAATAATTCATTTATTTATTTATTTATTAACGCCCTTTTTGGGGGTTTTTACTTAAGAATAATAAGAAATATACAGTATTTATTTAACGTAATTGAATTGCCTCAGTAACAATATTTATTATTTGTTTAAATATAAATTAATAAATAATGTCTATCTAACAACAAATAAATAAAATGTTAATTGTTTTTAAATCTTTTTCAAAGTAAAAAAATAAGTAAAAAAAATATTTTGAAGAATTCTTGAACTTCGTTTGTTATAATTCAGTGTGAATGGTATAAATGATTCATAAAAAAACTAATCGAAACCTTGCTCAAAGCTTATTTAATTAAAGCACTTCTACAAGTCCAATTCAGTTGACGACGAGAGAAATATCAAAATTTAAACTAGCGTTACGTTAAAGTCAAATGTTATCCGGAATAACCAGAATAAATATTGGCTTCAGGTTCTCAAGGATAACACACAAAAAGAGTGAAAGAGTTTCAATGTTGGGTTTGCTATAACTATAACATGCTGAAATTCAATTTTAAGTTCACTGTTATATTCAGTGTTGGCCACACAACATTAAAAATAACATCAATTACCAGAACATAGAAAAAAGAACTTAAAAATTAATACGTGGTTCCTACTTTACACAACTTCGCCAGGGCTACATAATATTTTTCCACGAATATCATTTTCAAAACGACATAATTTTCGCAAGGTTTTTTATATCAATTATTAATTATAGACCGCTTTTATCAATAATCAAAATCACGTGATACTTAGATGATAATTGTAGGATTCGTGAATCTGACAGTATTACTGTCTGGTCAGTGGTTGAGTGGGCATCGCGTTTGGGTTCCACCCGGGAGTCCTGTGTTCGATTCCTCGGCTGGCTAAGTCCTCCATCACAACACAAGCAACATGTTGGGCTTTCTGTGGTGGTGGTAGAAGATTTTCAAATATTGTTGGGTTATTCGTAACCCGGGAATATTTGTCTTTCTTTTAAAAAAAAAAATATATATATATTTGTTAAATATTTACCAATTAACTTTATTAAATTATCGACTTCATTTTAATATCATCCAAATTTAAGCTTTCTAATAAAAAAGTGTTTATCGGAAGTGACCTGCCATGTAAGTTTATTTGTAAATGATAAAATTAGACAGAGCCTAGGAACTCATAAAAAATTGTACATCGCCTTTGAGATGATTTTTCACAGAAACTAATAAACATAATCTATTCAATCTCTCCATCAAATCTATCCAATTGTTATTAATTTTCTTTTGCCTCAGGATCATTGTCTTCAAACAAATCAAAAACGATCATTCAATGAAAACAAATAATTTTGTATACACCACTAAATAATTTATATTATTGACATGTTTCAAAAACAAGGTTTTGCTCGTCAGATTAATATTTAAATATTAATCTCTTATCCTGACGTAGAAAACTTTGTTTTGCAACATGTCGATAATATTAATTATACAGTGGTGATATTTGTTAATTTAAAAGCCCGTAAATTGGTAAATCTTAGGTTTTACTTGTAAATCTTAGGATTTACCAACGTGATGATCACAGAACAGTTCGGACTTTTGCCATTAAAAGTTGGTAAATCTTAGAATTTACTGGAAAATCTTAAGATTTACCGTAGTAGTGGCTTTTACGGTAATATTTATAAAGTTATTTGTTTTCATTAAATCAAAAATGACACCACAAAGAGTATTTGCGAAGTTTGAATAAGCAAATATAGTCAATTTATCATTAGATTCGTTCCATTTTTCGATCAAATTTACCTTTCCAGTGAACTCCGTTAGAAAGCTTGAAAAATCACGAAAGCTAGGTATCAAATTTTTTTAAAAGATACACATTTTTCAAATATAGAATAATTAATCAATAAAATAAAATATTTGTATGTTTACGGGCGGTACCTACCTACTTAATCGCATGTCTGCATTCACTCAATTATGTTCTAATTTTTTTAAATTTCAAAGTAGAATAATTTTTGCAGAAATATTTCACTTCACGCGCCGACAGCAAGAATAAATATTTTGAAATTAATATGTTGGTAGGTATTATGTGGATATCTGTGCAATAGATATTGTTTATTTGTGTTTATGCATAACATTTTTTGTCTGCTGGCGATTGGTTTGTACCGAATCTGTCAATCATTGTGCCATAAATGACGGATGCTATGCAAAGCATTATGTGAATTTAAATTTAATTTCAACGAACATTGACTGAGGAAAATGCAACCATCTGTCATATATGTATAAGATATCATAATGCCTGTCATATATATATAAGATATCATAATACCTACATAAAATGAGTTTGACTATAATAAAGATGAATAGTTACATTAACAGTAAATAGAAATAAAATATCTGGTTTATATTTTTTTAATGGAATGTTCTTTTTAAATATTTTTATTATGTTACTTGATTAATTTGAATGATGAAAAACACTTTTGATGCTTATACTATCAAAGTATGTATTCATATATCAACCAATTAGTAGTCTCAAGGTAAACCGATTAGCTTTGGTCCTAGCTGTGATAATATCATTTTGAACACATGTTTTAATCAATTAACTTCTAAAACATAATATGTATTTATAGCACTTTTTTTTACAGATCTACATGCATAGAAGGATTCAAATTGAGTGAAAGTAAATTTGAGATCTACATGCATAGAAGGATTCAAATTGAGTGAAAGTAAATTTGAGTATTGTAATCAGTTTGAAAATTAATATTTTGTTTTATTGAACAGAGTAATAATAATTGAGAGCGTGGAATCTGCCTTACGTGTCGTTGTTATTATTGTACATTACCGTGTTATCATTTTATGTTACTATAAAGCTTTCTGCATAACTGTACATTAGAGTGGGCCGATTTTTTTTTCTTCCGAATTTCTTTTGGCGCTAGTAATAAAAAGTTGTCTTTGCATCTAAAACATCAAAATGCATTCATTGTCTTTCCATTTACAATATCAATAACAAACAGTAGGTAGATTGTGATTTTAAATGGAGAGACTCTTCTTTGGAAGGAGCTGTATTTCTTCTACCCTTTTCTGACTTCAACAAGTTTATATACTTGTGTTGATATGCCTTAATAATTTTTGTAATTCTTTCTTTCGAAATGGTTGGCAAAGAAGCTAAATCCCATATTTTTAAAGTACTTTTAGTTACCTACAAAACAATATCACGAAACGGAGGGTCCTTGGTCGACTAAGGAACGGTCAATATGGCGCGCTGCTCAAGCGAGGGCGGGTTTGGGGACTGCGGGCGGACGTGGTTTAGTGCCATACTACTACAAAAATAATAAATGGTGGTTTTATACATCGTAGCTTTAGACTTTATTTAATAAGATCTCATAAATTAATATCTTTAAACTATTTCAGAATATTTTGGGCAAAGGCTGAAAAAATGGAAATATTTCAATATTTTCTCAAACTTTAGAGGTCTTGCGGAACTTTAGGATATTTTTTAATTTTTTTTAAACTAAATTATTTTGATGTTTTAGATGTAAAGACAACTTTTTATAACTAGCGCTTAAGGAAATAAGAACTTTTTTTTCGCCATACAGTCGCGGCCCACACTACTGTACATTCAATAAATTTAATCAAATTATAAAAAGTAAGAGTTTTTTCTTCTAATGATTTGAAGGCATATCATATTCATCCTTGTGTCGAATGTTAAACAGGACCATTATACACGGTGTCCGGAAACTCGTGAAGTGGGAGAGTAGCGGGAAACTGTTGAATTTATATTATGTACATCAGTTGGCCCATCGGCAAACTTATAATCAATACGCAGTCGTTTTAGACAAAATTTTGTTTACCGACTTACACAATATATAACAAGTGTCCCGAAGGGGTGCGCAAAGAGGCTATACCGCCAAATAACAAATGTATAAAACATATTTTCATTCAAATGCACGAAGTTAAAAACTGTTTGTCCATATACTCTATATACCAGCGTAAAAGAACAAAAAGTGGGCTCTGTAAATTAATTAGTTTGAAATCCGTTCCAACTTATTATTAAAGGTGATTTTGAAGTTGATTTTAGGTTTGAAATTGGTTAATGATGCACAAAAATATGGATTTATTATGACCAATTGTTTGGGAGTCAAATGTGGTGTTACCAACTAAGTCATATAGATAACCTAAAAACCATTTTTATCTATTTGAGCTTTTCGATTTTTTCGATAACTTAAGCGTTAAAAAATACTTTTGTGCCAGATCAACGCTTCGACGCATGTGAAAAGATTGACGTTCTAGCGATCAATTATTTTCCAAAATTTATCTGAAAAATTCCAACTTCTCACTACATTTACTTGAAATTTTATATCAAAAAGGTTGTTTTTTATTTTAATTTAATATTTGTAATTTTTTTACAATAAGCATACATTTTTATATTTCATGCAGTGTTATAAAGGAAAATATAAATAACCTTTCCTCACCATAAAGATACAAGGCTCTTGTGTTTGGTGACGATATTCAAGATCAATTATATGAAATCATGTAAGTAAGTATACAAATTATAAAATATTGCAAATAATAACAAAAAGATAAGTAAGAAAAACTCAAGATTTATCAACAATAATAGATTTCAAGATTTAAAAAAAAAATAATAATAACAGATATGAACTCTTCCAGTAGTTTCAGGTAAATTTTCAATTTACGCTGAAATACGTGATTATTTTTGATACTTTTAAGATTTAATGGGAGGTTTTAAAATATGTTATACCTTTTTTTTTACGTGAACCCCACACAGGAGGCCCTGAGGAAAATAATTTCCCTCAGGAAAATAATTTCCCTCAGGGCCTATGTTATCTTTGAAGATGCTGTGTGGAGGGTTTTTTAAGGAAAGGTAGGGGAGGAGATTTCTGGGAAGGAAAAGGGTTTAAGGGGTGGGTAGGAATCTGAGGTTCAGTGTGTTCTGGTCAATCGCCTCCAAGACCTAGACAAACCTCACCCCATGAACCCGGGCACCCCTGTTAAATCACCAAACGTAGCGAACCACTTGGGGTGACCTATGGCAGAGGTGTTGGTTATCCAATAAAGGTTCCCGGGGCGGCGGTACCCATTCCCTTCTCCCAAATAACAAATAACCTAGATAATGAAAGGTATTTTTAATGTGCTTGGCATTAAATTTAGGGATTTTAGTATTATTTTGATATCTTGCCGATATATTGAATGGTTAGTTATTAAACAGTATTTTTTTAAAGTTTGTATTACTGAATACTTTTTATATTTCGTCTAGAGTAAATACATTGAATATTGAAAAGATTTTCTCAGTAGAAAATGTAGATGGTTTTTTCAGGATAACCTGAATTATCAATCTTTGAACTATTTCGAGTGGATTTAAAATAACACCATTTATTCCTCCCCAGCCTTTAATACCGTATTGTGATATAGATTGAACAATTGCAAAGTACCCTGTTATACTACAAAATCGACTCCAAATGTGATGCAGATACGCCAGCTTCCCGCTTGTACTACGAGTTTCCGGACACAACGTATACCTATTAGACAATTAAGAAAAGCATAAAATATCCCACATTGTTTGCTTTAATTCGATTACACGGATGGAGATGCAGATAACATTATAATACGATGAAATAATAGCGTGTTAATACGATAATATGGAGAACCACTTGAATCAGTTGTGAAGATTATTTACATATAAACACTTGCATGTAATTACTAGACCAAGACAGATGAACAAAGAAGCTGGTGTATTTTATGAATGCCTGGAGAAAGTATAAGAAAATTTGTATTTGAGCTTAGTGACATGTATACAAAGACATTGGAAAACAAATCTTTTGGATGTCAAGAAGAATGTACTCGTATTCAGCTGAAATGTATTCAGATGAAAAATGAAAACAGTTTAAGAATTTATTTGTGTAAATGAATGGTGAATTATTTTTGTAAAGCTAACGATTTTGCAAAGTACTAATGGTAGTAGAATTCAATTATTTAAACACAAACCATTCAAATGATATTATTCTTTTGAACTTGTCACTTTCATGTTGAAGAGAAAATCTCTTTTTGGCTCTATTCTTGTATGAATCAAGGAACTAATTAGTAGTGTACCTAGAAGAAAACATTTTAAAATGTAACAACAAACGCAACTAGATTTCATGCATTTGAAAATTCTTTCTTAGAAGAAGTAGATGTGATCAACTGTTCTGCAACAAACAGGCTATAATAACACACTTCGATAGTTCAATGTTAGTATAATACCAACTATTTTTCTGCATGGGTTCTATATAATTTTTAATTAGCATAATTTTTCTCATGATAACTGCGTGTATACCTATTTCGAAAGATAACCCACGTGATAGAATAAACGTACGACATAAAAGTTTTTGAATTTTTATAAATATTTTATTAAACGTCATTAAAAATAATAATCGCTTTTACTTGACAGGTTGTACCTTTTGGAGTTGAAAAATTGTTTTATATTTTATGTCGTCATTTTAATTTTTTTGTAATATTATAGAATATACGCAAGTGGAGGTGGCAGAAAACAACTGTGATTTGTATGAAATACACTTCTATTACTAGGAATTACAACTCTGTAACATAATTTTAACTACAAAAATATAAACACATATTTTTTTAAAACACAGTCGTTACGTCTAGTACAATAGATTTTAAAGTAACTATAAAATAATATAAGTACAATAGATTTTAAAATAACCATAAAATAATAATATTGGTAATTTTGTAGAATGTTTCTCCACTTACTGGTGGAGACAACTTTATGTAGGTTAAAAAGAAGAACGACCCAACTTCAAAATCGGATGTAAATCTTTCCCTGAAATAGTAACGCAGCGGCGTTTAACTTTGTCAAAAACCTTAAAATTATTTGAATTCATGGAAACTGATCGTTTTTATTGAGACCTCAGTGATCAGGAAGGATATTTTTCAAGCCAAAAACTTTAAAACGCCTAAACAACTTCAGCGTTCTCGATGTAAAAACAATGTAGCTAAGAAGTGATGCAGGCAATATACTGATAGGAGGTGTATGCTGGCAAGATACTGACCAAGTTATAAATAGTGAAGTGAACATATAATAGTGAAGGTAATCGAGGCTACTCAAGGCTAAGGCATTTATTTTGTATATCACTCGCTGACAGTGTGCTTTAGTTTTTTGTAGTATTTTTTAACATTTCAACTGTCGCTGCTACATTTTGGTAGCGGACAAGCCACCAACAACTACCTGAACCCGTTCATTTTGGTAGCGGACAAGCCACCAACAACTACCTGAACCCGTTCATTTTGGTAGCGGACAAGCCACCAACAACTACCTGAACCCGTTCATTTTGGTAGCGGACAAGCCACCAACAACTACCTGAACCCGTTCATTTTGGTAGCGGACAAGCCACCAACAACTACCTGAACCCGTTCATTTTGGTAGCGGACAAGCCACCAACAACTACCTGAACCCGTTCATTTTGGTAGCGGACAAGCCACCAACAACTACCTGAACCCGTTCATTTTTCATTGAGCGTCGGTTTACTAATCGCACAAAAATATTAAAAAGCACCTCTAAAATATTAACTTTTCGAAGTCAGTAAATATTCATGGCAACTGTTCATGTTTATTTTGTAGTAAAAATTACTATTAAAATTTGTTTTGATAAAGTCTGTTCAATCGAGCAATTGAAATGGTTTCACTATTTTAAAAAGCTTTGAATTGAATTTCAATCAACATCCCTTTTTATCGGACGCTCAGTTAATAATAGCCTGACTTATCGAGTTCGAATCTCACAGAGGGTAGTGAACTTATTTACTTTTGCAACTAGTAATGCTAATAGAAAAATAATCTGATCTTAGAAATAGAGACACAATAATTATTGCTATCGGTTGTGGTTAAGCAAAGTATTCACGGGGGTAAAGTTTGGTAAAATAAATAAAAATATCGATCTGTTTACTTATAACGGTGCATACTCATAAAACACGCCAAACGCATGCTCAACATATGTACATGGTTGACATTTCACAAGAATGGGTCGCGTTTTCTACTCGTTCTGTGTTCAACAACTCGGCTGTAGAACGATTTGCCGGCTTCTGTATTTCCTTCTTCCTACAACACGAGTCTCTTCAAGACCAATGTTCATACCTTCCTCTCCTCAAAAACACCCCCCACACAGCATCTCAGATGACATAGGCCCTGAGGGAAATTATTTTCCTCGGGGCCTCCTGTTTGGAGTAAACGCAAAAAAAATTGATAAGGAGTTATCAAAAAATTTATACGAATTTAAGAACTTTTGAAAATCTAACTATATGAGAACCACTACCTATTTTAACTTCTTTAAAAAAATATTTGACTAGTTTCAACTATTTTCATTTCAACCCTGCATTTATTTGTTTATTTTCACGAAAAATAAAAAATTTCAAGAATTTCTTTAGAAACAAACCATATTTCGTGCAAGTTTAACGTTTATGAAAAGCTCGGTTTAAATATTCGAGGGAAAAGTAAATTCAGTTTCGTTACCATGATACAACATCATCCATTTTCGTTACTACGTTAATTCGATTTAATCCGTTTTCATTATGAATCTGGACTACTTTTAATTGGTCGTAATTTGCGCTCGGGTTGCTTGCAGCTATTCGAAAACGTAAGGTCCGAAAATCGTCTGTGACCTACATACACGTACACATACATATACTCGCTTTTAAAAGGAGAATGGAAACGATTGAACTGTGTGTCAATGTGTTGACTGGTCGCTGCTCGTATATCACACGGACTCGATTTATTTTGCAAATAATACAAAGAATGTGACACATTCGAATTGCATTCGAGAAAATAAGACCAAATAGCCGTACAAATGTTGACAGCCTTTTCAACAAACGGTGTTAATATATTTTAATAAGATGCTGCAATTCATTACTATTTTAATTAATTGACATTTTCAAAGATTTACGACAGTTTGGCAAATTGCATCTTCAGTGCGATCGGTGCTAACTGGTTCAAAAACTTTTATTATTTAGTTGATGATAGAAGATTGAAAATTCAACTGGAGAAAAAAGACTTTTAATAATATAAACAAAAAGAAAATCAAGAATAACTTTGCCATGATAAATACCGTCAAAGTAGGTCCCCATGTGAAAGTTAAATGTTTATTAATAAAATTTTCACAAATATTGCTACTTATGATTTCTATAGAGCTTTGGTAAAATGCGTTATCCTAAGACAATCAGTTCGTTCAACATAACGCCTGTGATGTTATTATAATCCAGCTTGCCATTTGAATGCATAACCTGGAATATTTATTAATAATTGATAAACAACAACATAGATAAATAATTTACAAACAAATCCCTAGTTTTTAACTAGACGTCTCCGTAAGCTGGATGGACAGATTTATGAATGAAAATGTTATGGTTCGGATGAATAAAGAAAAATAAGTTATTAAAACAATAAAAATCCGAAAACTTCAATATCTAGGACATGTGCTGAGACATCCAGAGAAGTACGAGATCTTGCATCTCATAATACAGGAAAAGATTGCCGGAAGTCGGGGCCCTGGAAGAAGGAGAACATCATGGCTGAAAAACCTGAGACAGTGGTTTGGCCAGTCTTTTGTAGAGCTGTTCCGGGCCGCAGTAAACAACGTCCGCATAGCCAACATGATAGCCAACGTCCGTTGAACGGACAGAGCACGAGAAGCCTCCATAAGAAGAACTGATGGCATTCATGCTAAGATTGCATCGAACACAACCTCAAAAGGGTGACCTTTATGAATTTCCTTGATTGATCCTGGAGGGAGAAAAATCTCAAGAAAAGCAACAGGAGGACACCGCAGAAATTGTAACAAAAGGAAAATAGAGAAGTCTGCTTCAAATAAGTATCAACAAAAAATATTTCAGACTGTGAGGCGATAGATTTCAATATATAGATGATAATTCGTTGATGGTGATTCGCTACAGAAGCGTGTCGTGAGATTTAATCTGCCAAAAGATCTCTTATTTTATTGTGTAGATAAATTCTGGCGGAGACGCCAACAGGTACAATGAAACAGGTGTTGAGTGCAAAGAAACATAAATGTTTCCAGGTTATAAAAAAACTTATGTTTTCTAATTGAATATTCACGCGTGAAGCCGAGTGAAACCAAAATATAATAACAACTGTTATGATTTCTGTTGTGTCTCAAATACGAAGTGAAATATTCAATTCACGTCCAGACCGAGCGGTCGTCGAAAGCGAAAATTTATACCGTTGAAACCGGACAGATTTCACTCGATAATGGGTCTAAGGACACCTGCCATAAATACTACAATATTGTGCCAGCAGAGTGTCGTATGAGTGGGTTTGTCCTAACCAGCTCCTGCAAATTCAAACTCATGGTCAACTTGTTCATAATTTGAAGAATTCTTAAGATATTCAAGTTGTGAAATAAAATTGTCTGGCGTGGAGTTTTATAAGTATCACACATAATTTACAAATAAAAAAATTCAAATGAAAGTAAAAACAACGATTCAATAAGAATAACATTAAAATGTTGTACTGGATCTCATATAAAAAGTACTGCGAAAGCTTTTTTTACGGTAAGCGATGAATGAGATTAAAAGAAACGTGTTTTTAAAATTATCCTCAGGAATTAATATATTCCAAATTTTTAGGTTAACGCTTAAAATTATTGTAAGTAAGTGAGTTTAACTTTCATTTTTGCACGCTAAAACTGCTTTACAGTTTGAAAGTGAAAACGTTTATTCAACAGATAAAATCAAGCCCAAGTTCTGCTGGGAAATAAACAGAAGAAACATTTTAGCAAAAAAATATACCGCCAGTCATATAAGGCATTCGGACGAAACGTGATAAAATTTTCAATGGGTTAATATCTCCAGTTTTCTTACCATTTTCATGTGAAATTCCGCCTGCGGCACTGCTTAGAATAAATAACCTCCGACAACTTCACGAAATCAAATAATGTCAAGTCAATCACAATAACACTCTCAAAGTCCGATACAAGCCAATTTCAATACGCTGACCGAAAATACCTATAAAAAAGAAACACAAAAATTTATTAAAAAAAACCGCTTTGAAACCATTTTAAATGATTTTTTTCACATTTCCCGAGAAGTGAACGTGAAATTTTATTTGAGATTTAAAAAAAGCGAGCACAATTTATTTATGGTAAACACAAATTTATTGAGTGATGTTAAAACGACACAAAAAATGGATAAACGTTTACTTGAATACGGCGCGATATCGCGATTTCTATTCACGAGAATAGTCACTGTGCACTCTGCAGCGGTAGACACTTGCAGGCAGTGGTAACTGGAGGACAGTTGTTGGTTGGGCGCCGACTGCTTGGCAACTGACTGCTGGCCGTCGAAGTCTTAACTTTCTTAACCCAATCCAAGTGGTGGTGGTAAGTGCTGGTATTGGCGATAGAACGGCAGCAAACACTCCGCTTACCACTGTCGACTGGAGGAAGGCCACTGATGTCTGTTCTCTGTTCACTGTTACCACTTCTGCCTTCTGCAGTCCGTTCTCAGGGCTATGGGAGGTGGAGGAGGAAAATGTCGGGGTGAACGCACCAAGTTTCCCTAAAGAGGAACTAGTAACTTAATACTTAATAATATACCAGTAACAAGTGATTTCTTTTATTAATTCATCCACTTGAGGTGGAATGCATTTCTTCTCAATGAAAATGCAACGCGATTTGTCTGCATTTTATCTTAATTGATTAAAACGTTATGTTTTTTTCTGGAAAATGCTTATCACAGCAAAAGTGCTCGGTTGTCAAACAAAAATTAACAATCATTATTACGTTTTGTAATTTTTTAATTTTATTAAGAAACTCAAAACTTTTTCTTTATTTTATTTCAAATTTGTTGCAATATTAATCTTAATCACATATCCAATATTCAGAGTATTTTTGGTACAAATATATTACTTAAAATCTTAGTTTTCTGTTTCTAAAATATACAAAATTACATCAAAAGATACAGGTTACAACACATTCCACTATAAAAAATTGCAGACGTGAAATGTCCATGCAAGATTCACAATTTATAGATAACATAATTTTATTACCGGCGTTCTGTAAATTTGATTTATTGAAACAATTAAAATACAAAAATAAAATATATTAAAACAAACTTAAGCACGATATAAAGAATGGAATTGCAAAAATAGGACGTATCACTATTGCAAATATCCGTAAAACAAATCACATGTAGATATGAATATCAATTTATATAAAACGTAACAACAAAATATAATCTTGTCCAACCCTACTTCCATAATTATTTTAATATAGACAATATCTTAGACAATATTTTAGACAATATCTATTTTGCTTAATCTTTTCTTCTTTCATTTGTATTATTATTTTATTTATAGGATTAACTTACATTTTTTTGTATTTCTTGGGCATAAACTATGTAACAATTTCTAGACATTTTATTTTGAAAAGTTTTACTTTCCATGTACATTTGTTACTTAAATTTAAAAAAATTCTGCTACCGGTTTCGATACATCCATGTCATTCACTAGCAAACTTAACAGTATGTTGGTACGACCACTAGAAAATTTAAAACTATAATCAAACTAGAATATGAGCCTTATTAACGAAATAATAACTATTCCGAGTTTGGTAATCATTTAATAGAGACAAGCTTAGCTTAGACATAGCTTCAACAAATAAAAAAACAAGTTTAAACATTTAAATAAAAATAAATATTTTAATTGGTGCCCTAAAACATTAGAAATAAACAAATTTAAAAAAAAATCTAAAATTAATTTAGTTAATAAAAAAAATAGCTCTGGCTTATTAACAATGTTCCCATGTTATGTTGACTCCTCTCACCGTTCTCCCCCTCCTCCAAAATTACCCCTCCCACTATCCCAACCTAATATTTTTTTAAGTTACTCCTACGTTTGCTAGTGAATGACACAGGTGTAACGAAACCGTTTGCAGAAAAATTAAAATTTTAGTAACAAACGTACATGGAAAGTAAAATTCTTTAAAACAAAACTAATCTACACTTCATATTACGTTTATTTTTGTTTTTAGAGAACCTATCAACCTCAAAAAAAAATCTTAAAATGTATTTAATCTTAGTGTTTATCTTCTTCTGTCTGTCTCGGCAGATGCAAAAAAACACGTGTAATCAAATTTTATATAGATAAAGAAAACAATAAACATAATCAAGGAAAATAATAAATATTATTCAAGGAAAAGATACAAATTTGTCCGATGTAATTAATTTGATTTTAAGCATTTTTAACAGGCACCTGTAATATCAACATTTAATATGCAACATTCAATTGCTACTAGTTCGAAAGACTTAAAAATAAGCCAGTTGGATATTAATAGCTGCAGCTATTTTGTCCAAGGAAATAATGCTGATTTCATAGCTTCGTTATGACTTAATTATTCATCGACAATCTGCTTGGCAACGGCAGAATGATCAATACAAAATTGTCTTTAATAAATTCACCATGAAAAAATTAAATACATTGAAAGAAAAAAACAAACTATTGTCTTTCTCAGAGATGCGATTTGAGATTTTCAAGGACAAAAGAATTTTCTTGGAAGTACGCTGTTGGAAATGTTGGCTGAAGAAGTCGGAAGCGCAACAGGGCATAAAAACCCGAAAATTAATCACAATAAATCTTTTTTATAGTTTGTTAGGTGGGTACCTACACCTTCATGTACGATGTTTTAACCACTGGAGCGACAGCTCTATTTGAAACTTTTTTCCCCAATTACTCGACATTTTTTGGTGTTCATTTTGAATATTTCCACCCAAATTAAAAAAAAATCATACCTCCGAATTTTAATATGGAGACATACAACTGATTATAGTTATATACAGCCAATGAATTCACCCGACTTTTGTCGATTATCACATATTCGTAAGATTTATAAAACAACAATTAAAAAATCGTAAACTTCTAGTTAAATACTTAAAAATTAGGGAAAATTTGCCAAAATTGGCAGCAAAGCTATCCGAGGTATTTTGAATAGTGCCATATTGTGGCAAATAGCGCTTCAGTGGTTATTGAACCGTTTTTCAAACGCCGCAAGATGTAATTTTGAATATGTAACGCATCACGCTTTTCTCAAGTAAATAAAAGAAGATATACCTTCGAAGTGTTTTTTTTAATCCTTTTATGTAACACAATCATTTAGTAGAAAAATTTGAAAGAGATTCTTCTTTATGTCGATGTGTTTTTTTTTTACATTAACTCCACACAAGAGGCCCTGAGGAAAATAGGAGGTGTGCTGTATCGTATGAATACTACTGGGTAAGAGGGGATTGCAGGTTATTGTTCTTAACCATATCAGTCCAATTTTATGCACAAATACATTCACGCGCTCTTTAAAATAATTTCCTGTTTTACTCTATTGAAAAAACGATAATGTAGTTTTTAAATCAGGATTTTGAACGAAAGTGCCTTTTCCGTAGTTTGTTAATGGGGGTTAAATCTCTCTGCCCTTTCAAATCTGATTTATTCATTTTGAAAGGGCAGTTTAATCAGAATCGGATAAAATATAGTACAATGGCTTTCATTAATAATATTAAGTCATTTAACAATATTACATCCGTGAAACACAAACAGGTAAAAGTTGTCTTTAATTGGCCCAGAAATATCAAATCAACTTAGGTATGTCTCACCATAACACAGCGGCTTTCAGCCTGTGGTACGCGTACTCCTTGGGGAACGCGAAGCAAAAATTGGGGGTGGCACGAATTTTTCAAATTTCGGCGGTTTCTGCTCAGTAGTTTGGCATCCTGCCGTACCGCTGGTTTCATGACAGTTGATCCGCCGACGATTGGCACCGTGGCGTACTTATATACAATATGCACTCGGCTTAAGAAAAATATGTTATACCTAATTACACAAGTTATAACTAAGTGACCTCAAAGGGATGTGCAGAGGGTATGTACCGTCAAATAACCAAAGTATAAAACATATTTTCATTCAAATGCATGAAGGAAAATTCTTCCTCTCAATATACTGTACATTCCAGCACATAAGTACAAAAAATCGACACTGTATAAATTCGTTTGATATTCACTAGCTTGTGTCGCTCTCCATAGAGAGAAAAAAATTTCCCTATTTTTAACAGCCTGGGGTCTCAAAAGTTGCGTATGATCTGTAGCTATTCGAAAACTTAAAAATAAATGAAATTGGTTTACACTATTTATTGGCATGCTAAAAATGGCCGGAAGTTTTGAAAAAAAAAATAGATTTCGTCATTTGGGAAAAAAATAAAACAAAGGTTCCATATTTTATATTTTGCAGCACACCTAATTTTTTTCCGTAATTGCAAAACAAAGAAAGCAATTTTTTTTTGTGACATAAGTGATATGTTAGTTAAAATAAAGAAGGGGAAAACAACACTTTTTCTGGATAAAATTAGTATTCTTGTAGACTTACTTGTATTCATGAATTAGATTTTTTTTACATTTTTGTCACCTGTACGCAGTTTTTAATAAAAAACGAACGGTAAAAGTTAAGTTATTGTAAAAAAAAATATTTTCACAATTTAAAAATACATGCTTATGGTTTTTACTGATATTCAATGCATTTTAGCCAGCCAGTAACCATTTTTTAAATAAATCTATATGTAGTTCTCATTTTATTTTTAAAGTGCAACTTTTGAGACCCCGGGCGTTTACGAATTCAAAAATTGAAATAATTGACGCACTCTGATATTTACACCAAGTTAATATTAAGGGCATTTTTCAAGTCGATTTTACGTTTGAAGTTTGTAAATAACGCCCACAAAAATTGTAATTTTATAGTAAATATCATTTCGGGGGGCCAACTGCCGGCGGATCAACTGTCGGGTCAAACGTCAGTCAGTCGGTCAGCTCAGTTTAGCCAGTTATGGTTTACTCTTATGGTTTACTCATTAGTTAGTGATCAGTATGGTTTACTCATCAGTTATGACTTACTCATCAGTTAGTTTAGCCAGTTATGATTTACTCATAAGTTAGTGAGTGAGTGCGTATGAGTGTATCTAAATTCATGTAATATTGAGAGTTTAAAAAATTACATTTGAAATTGTCTTTTATTACACGTGTACACAAGACAGATAAAGGGTACGGGGTACAACAAATTTGCAGCAAGAGTCAAGGGATACGCAGGCTCAAAAAGGTTGTCAACCACTACCACAACATAAAGTTTTTTTAAGATTTTTTTGTGATTGTTCTGAGGTGGTTCCTCATACCACTGTCAACAAGAAAAAGACAACGATCCCATTATATTAGTAGGCATCACAGAACAATATTATTATTAGCTATTAGGCCGATGACTTAGGACTATGACTCGTGACGGTTTGGTCGTGATTGTGGTATTAAGCGTATTTGGGCGGGGACATATTGGATGTCAAACGCGCTTCCGGTATCAAGTGCATAGTGTTATATGAACGGCTCAGAATTATAGCAATACAAGTTGGTTGCATGTTTGTAATAAGAACGGTACAAGTCTATTATTTATTTATTTATTTGTTTATTTATTTTTAATTTTTTTTTTTTTTAATTTATTTTATTTTATTTATTTATTTGTTTATTTATTTATTGTTTGAAACATTTACAAAGTGTTAACAATTATTTCAATTATAGAATTGCCATTGGTATATTACATAAATATTAACACTTCAATTAGAAATGTTCACAGCATGAGAAATAAATGTTAACTTTATACTAGACGGAAATGCTTGTAGTGATAACAAAAATAATGATAATCAAAATAAAATATAAAACAAAGTAATGTCAAATATAATACCCTGCAGAGAAAAAGAAAAAAGAAAAAAGAAAAGGTATGACAATAAAGCAGCTACATAACTGTTCTCCACAAAGTTTCATTGTAAGAGTTTGTTCATTTGTTTTTTGAAATATGTGAGATTGTTTGCATAGATATTTATATGGTCACATTCAATGGTACTATATAGACGACACATTCGAGATAGAGGATTGAAGTATGCAATATTGTTATTAAATAATTCAAGATGGAATGTTTTACGACTATTATAAATATTACAGCAATAAATTGTTAGTAGGCCTTCAAACCATTTTTTTATGTGAGTTCAAAAATCCCAACTGCTTTCAACTGTCAAAACTCAGTGAGATTTCGGTATCCCCAATAATTAGGGTATATTTTGAGTCTGAATGTAGAAGAGAGGAGAAGGAGATGGTGAAGAGGAAGGTGAGGAATTATCTAGTCAACATATACGGTTAAATCCATTGTAAGCAACGTTTCACTTTTGAAAGGTGATCAGTCTCTAAGGCCATTTTGCTATCACTCTGTAAGGTGCCGCAAAAATACTTCATATTTTTTTATTATTACGAGGGTCAGTCAAAAAGTTATGCCTCCTATTTTTTTTCTACTTATATAAAGTAAGTAAAGTGAAAATTTAGAATTTGGTGCTATCCTCAAACCTTCTTCTAAAATCTATTGCGATAGTATTTTTTGCGTCAACAGGTGGCAGCGCTGCAATATGGCCGACATCGATGTTCGTAATAGACAGCGTTCTGTGATTGGTTCTTGACTGTAGAAGGTTAAACGCCCATTCGCATTCATGAAATACTGAAAAATGTACCATGATGCATCAGTGGATGTCAGCACTGCTAGATGATGCGTTAGTCACTATAACGAAACTGAAAAACAAACACAGCTGGCTTACCAAAAGCAGAACGGCGTAGGCCGTTGATTGCAGTGACTGCACGCGAGTTGATGTCATAATTCGTGGTGACCCCAGATAACTACAGATGTCGCATTCTCACCCTCAATAAAGTCAACGTGAAGACGATTATTCGACAACTGATTCAACAAAAGTTTGTGCAAGGTGGGTCCCAAGAAAGTTAACCGGCCAGAATAAAGAAACAAGACAAACAATAGCCTCACAACACTTACAGTCCTTGATTTCTGGAAAAAATTGTGACCGGAGACAAAACATGATTTCATTTTATTTACCTGAATCAAAAAAGCAGTTAATGAAATGACATCACAAAAACTCACCAAGGACAAAAAATTCAAAACTGTGTGATCGGTGGGGAAAGTTATGGCGATGGTCTTCCGGATGTGATCGTGCTTTTTAAAACACTGTGATACATGCCCTTGTTAAAAGATGGACCAAAACTGTGAAAATGGACAAATTTTATATTAAAAAGTAACAAATTAATTGTCAATAGTGTGATTTTCAACCCATATAATTGCATTTTTTATTTCTTGACAATTAAAGGAGAAAAAAAACGTAGGCATTATTTTTTGATTGACCTTAGTACATCGTGGAATAACACAAATTAATTAAATAAAATTTACTTGCGCACGCCGGGGTTCGACCCGCGACATACAATTTCGTGGCCGAGGTTCGTAACCACTCCGCCAGGGGGGCCATCAGGAGTAGTCCATATGAAGTAGGTACTTGAGTTATTTTTATCCTTCTGTGACCTTAAATATAAGGCTAATTTAATTTATTTCATGCGATACGCTGTGCTGCATAGTGCTGCTGTATATAATTTAAGTTACGCCAGATGTGAGTCTTTAGTTAGAAAGTGTGAGAGAGGAAGGATAATAGAAAGAGCAGTGGTAGATACTCTCAGTATCGCCCTAGTGATGTACCACCAATCGGATCGGTGACCAGATCTGTACAGCCAGATTTTATTACAACCAGATTTCCAGCCTTCCTCTCGACCAGGCTCGGCAAGGCTCTTGACTAGCAATTCAGGGGACACGGGTTCAAATCCCGGCATCTGCAAATAAATTTTGTGTGTTTAATTTTTGTGACTTCACAATTTTATTAATTTAAAATAATATATAGCTTATTGGCGGCATGTTCCAGAGTGGAATATACTTTCAGGACTGCCCTGGTTTAGGACCACCATTCAGAATCGAAACGTTGCTTGAACTGGTTTTAGCCGTCTTTGCTGACCAGATCTGAATAGCCAGGGAATTTACCACCATCCTCTTCCCATCTCTTTCTTCTCCCCAATACCTTCAGCCTCATACCCTCATACTCCAATTGAGGATATCATGGTCTCACTGGCTCCAGATGGGACCAGTTAGCACTCACGTTAAACAAATTCCTCTCCTCTCCCTTGAGTCTCACAACATACCCCGATTAGGGATGCCGTAATTCCACTGGCTCTGGACGAATAATGAGAGTATGTTTCCCTCTGGAACGAATCACTAAATATAAAATTTTATCAGTCAATATTTTTTGTTCATTTTTAGGTTTAGGTCATTGTTCAGGCATTGTAAACTAAAAGATCTTTATTGATGTAAGAGGCCCTTGTCGGTTCAAAAAGATGTTTTTATCCTAACCATCATTACGTCTTCACATTTTTTGACACACTATTGCCCAAAAATATTATTTTTAGATTTCCCTAACAAACGTGGTTTCCCAACCTTACCAGTTCATTGCAAAATGTTCACAAACCAAACTCATAACTTTTCGTAATAATCTCTCAGCAACTCGGCTAATGGTCAATTTACTAGCGCCTATGTTAATCTATGAAAATATGCGATTCTCTAGAAAATCACTCTCTTAAGTAGTTCAAACCAGTGGTGTAGCTACGAACCACCAAGCCCTAATTATTACTGATAATCGGTAAGAAGCGGCGTTCAGTATTTGCATCTATTCCATTAATACTATTATAAGCATAAGTCTCCCATGTCTCTTTTACAATTTTTTTCACCGGGTTGTCATTTAGTGTTTAGCAACGACTCCTGGTTGCATAACATGGTTCCCCACGTAAGCTTCATGACCATCAACAATGGATAATATAAACCTTTAGAATTTACATTAAAGTGGAACAGGAAATCATTTGCATATATTTGTGCTCTCAACAATGGTTCAAAGTGGTTCGAAATGGTTTGAAACACACGTTCGCAGTCCTCTCTTACCCAGCAACACTCCTACGATACTGCTTGTAATAACAGCGCTATTATTTTTGGTTACACCAATATGCAAGCAAGAAAAAACTTAAAATGATTCTACAAATGAAAGCAAACCTATTACCTACTTGAAAACATCGCATCTGGTGGCCAAAATCCCGTTTGGAGGAGGGTTCATTAAAGTATCGTATAGTGTAGTCAAAAACTTTTGAGTTATCGTACCCCGTTAAAGCATTTAACAGTGTTTACAGCCAGTGATGTCTGTCTGCATACGCAATGAGGGTGACCCGACAGTTGATCCGCTCACAGTTGGCCCACCGAAAAATCCCAACAACTCTTAATGGACTCCGTGGTCAAGGGGTGAGGCTCTCGATTAGCAATTCGAAGGTCGCGGGTTCAAATTCAAAGTTCAAATTTATTAAAAATATTTTAAAGTTCATTTGTGGCACTTTCCGGAGTGGAAGGTACTCTAAGTATCGCCCTGGTAAAAGACCACCATTCAGAATTTGATGTGTTTGGTGACCAGATCTTAATAGCTAGGTACTTTCCTACCGTTCTCTTCCCCGTCTCCTTCCCTCCTCACTACTTTCGTTCTCAACACACCGGAATTGGTGATGCCATAGTCTCACTGGTTTCCAACGGTGGGAACGTTCAAACTACAACGTTAGGTTAGTTCGGATGTTCGGATCATCTATAAATACTTCCATTGTCTCATTACTGTTGCTTTCGAAAAGTAATGTTAAAGTTAAAATATTTTTCCTGTCATTGCAAAAAAAACAGCAGGCTAATAAAATATAATATTATTACAATGCAGATATAAGTTTTATGGATCTTTACCTATTAAAAGAGGATTATTGATACGATATTTTTTTTAATGATTAGTTAGATGCCCCTGTGTGTCCCGGGCCTCAGCCTGTTTAGTTCAGCCTGCTTAGAAGTCCGCTACGCCACTGATTCAAACCCATCTAGAGATGTAAATGACTGTGAAATTTAGGTTAGAATAGAGCAAATCACGCCTAACATAATGCGGCTAACTAGGCTCTCGGCGACCATACAAACCTTATACGATTATTTATTATTTGAAAAGTATAAAATATCGTTTAAAGCTTATAAATAACGTTGCACTGTTCGCTTTGCATAATTATGGTAAATAACAGTACAGAGTCACATTCGACTATGTGTAGCTTGCAAACATCATTCCAGCATGAGGTAGGTATTCAAATGACGAAAACTAAGTCAAGAATAATAATGTGCTATACAGTGGTTTTCTCTGACAAACAAAAGTATTTTAAAAAAAAAGAAATTTCTCAAATGATCGGGAGTTTAATGCTTCTCGGTTCGCCAGGTTACAAGTGGTGTTTGTTTGTCTGGTTTACTGAACTGGTTATTTTACTGGTTGATGAATATTTAGCTGGACCAAATGTCCGTTCTAATAAATATTCTGTGTATTTTTGAAGTAAGGAAACTCGCACTGAAAGTTTTCAGCTGTCGATTGAATCATCGACCATTTCCGTAACTACACGAGTGTTAGACACGAGCAATGACAATTGAAAATTACTGACATCTGTTGAGATACCTTAAAAATACATATAACTACGTATGCTAACGACGTCCGTCGAAGGATTTTGAAATTACGTACATATTCCGATTCACTACAAATAATGGTAATGTACGTTTTCATCCCGCGACAAAAAATCCCCGACAAAATATCCTCCGACAAAACATCCTCCGACAAAATATCCTACGGACAAAACATCCCCCAACAAAATAACTACTAAAACTTTACCTTACCTAACCTAACAAAAAATGGGGCAAAAATAATATAAACATACTGTAAGGACAAAAAATTATTGTTTAAAAATGGTAAAGTGGGACAAAAATAATAAAAATAACAATAATTTATTATCTTTATAGGAATTTTATATGTTCAAAAATAGTAAAATGGGACAAAAATAATACAGATAATAATAATTTATGGTCTTTATAGGATGTCTGTATTATTTTTGTCCCATTTTTAGTTAGGTTAGATTTTGGTAGATGTTTGTTGGGGGATGTTTTGTCGTAGGATATTTTGTCGTAGGATATTTTGACGGAGGATATTTTGTCGTGGGATATTTTGACGGAGGATATTTTGTCGTGGGATATTTTGTAGGGGATATTTTGTCGCGGGATGAAAATTCGCGGAACCACAAATAACAATACCATGTTTATTACATGTTTCTAATTTCAATCCAAATCTCTAGTGCACCAGGTAGCAAAGTAGTATTTGATAAAGTAACTAACTTGTTTGTGAAGCGTTTTACGCCATCTACCGAATTCTTTGTGTTGATTAAATACGATTAATTGCGCACGTATTCTGTATTATAATTCTGTGGAAATCATTCCTCTATTATTGATAGAAATTTATTAGTCAAATGTTATCTCAGGAATTAAATCACGTGTCCAAAACAAATGAAAGCGAAGCAAATTGAGTAGAAATGCGGCAAAACAGCGTGTTATATGAATATAATAATGGTGAAAAAAGAAAACATTCATGGGAATATGGAGACAAACACACAAATAAAAAGATTGTGAGAATGATCGCAGATGAAACAGACTACCAAATTAGAATAATTCTTTTCTGCTGAAAGGCCGCAGAGTATGGAAACATTTTAAGGGCAATAATGATGAAAGGCATAGTGCGTGTTCATGTGTCGGTATAGGTGGACTTATGATGGCTGCTTCTTGGATTAAAAAATATGAATGAAAAATTATAACTCTCAAACTTAAGCAATTAAGTTTCTACTCGAACGTAAGATACCACGTAAACCAAAGAATCAGGATTATTCCCAAGTATTTTGTTTGTAATATGTTGTACATTGAAATCATATGAAAAACTAAGTCAAGAGAAGACATCTCAGTTTCAATTGATTAAACAATATTTTAAAATGTTGGCATTATTTTCATAACTACATGTAACTAAAATTACATTCGTAAATCAGTATTTTTCTATCACAGTTGTAAATGTTTAAAAAAAATTACATGTTATGTTGTGTTACGAATTTGAAAAACATTTTGATTATGATAAGACATTGACAACAGTTGTTTGATTTTAGCAAAAATTTCTTTAAAAGCCCTGATTGTATTTTTGGTTAAGAAATGAAAAAAAATCAGAGTGTGCAATGCACGTGAAATCTTCAGAGAACTAAAATAGACAAGAGTGGGGAGACTACGAAGCACTTTTTTATCAATGTGAAGGATGATTTTTTCGATATTTTTGTCGGGCATTTGGTCATCTTATTAGTATTTGTTTTTTTTTTGCCTGTTCATTTTGGAGTGGTTTGAAGATTGGATATTGATTTTTGACAAAAAAAAATATATTTGGATTTCGTAAGATTCGATCCTTGATCCTCCGAATGGTCGCTAAGTTCGTCGGGCGCTTTACACCTCTAGACCAAAGGAGACTTGAGTGGGACCGTGGATTTATCTATTTTATTGGAATCGGGTACCCGTGAAACAAATAAATATTTTACTGCTATCTCAATCTCTCGCAAGCTAAATCCTATAGATGTGTGTGTTTGTCTCTTTTTAGTGTCGCTGTTTTCCGTTTTATCGAGTTTCAAATCATAACGGTGCAATAGAAGTTTTCACTTGAAAAACCCCGATTGTTTTTCCAATTAAGAAATGAAAAAAAAAACTATTTAATCCAAGGAACTAGCGTCATTGATCCAGTGAATAGTCAGGAAAACGCGGGCCAAACACTTCTACATGGATAATATTTGTTTCTCGAGAACGGATCGTTTCTACGGCTCATTCTTGAGTGTAACGGTTCGGCTGTTTAACGATTTAGCGGCTACTGTGTTTTCTTCCTCATGTTCACTCCTTTCACTCCTCAAAAATTCCCCTCGCATCCCAAAGGTTGACATAGGCCCGGAGAGAGATTATTTTCCTCTGGGCCTCTTTGTAGATTTAACGTTGAAAAAGTTAATTTTACGGCAAGGCAAAGGGAGTGTAACGACGGAATAGCTCCTAAACAATCTGTGATATTAATTCATGCTTTCAAGGTAGCCATCAACATATCATATAAGACAACGTGAATATTCCTAATTCACTTTATAACTTATATCAAATTAACACACCTGTGATTCTTTTCTTTTTAAAAAAAAATCTTTAAAATATCTAGAACCTTTCTTCATGGCACATAATAACTATATGGTAATAACTAATAACCATTATTAAAAACATCTTGAATCTTTCATTGTCATCGAAATATTAAATCCTTCTGGTAGTCAAATCAAACAGTTCAAATTGTAAAAAAAAACCAACAATGTTTCCGTTGGAAGGAGTAAAACGAAGCAATTCACAGATAAACGGTTAATAAATCGGTGAACACAGAACAACAGTGAGAAGCAAGCAACAGAACGCTGGCTGAAGTTAGTAATACATTATTTATACGCCTCATGTACGAGTAGTTTCAGTCGAGATCAACTTTCACTCGCCGACTGTGGCGCACTTACTAACACAGCCTACTCGGGCTAACAGCTCCCTGCTCACAGCTCACAGCTCACAGCTCACAGTTCGCTGCCGGTCGGTGTTTGTTCCAGTTTGAGACTCGACCTCAATACTTCTCTGTTCGCTCACGCTCATAGGCTGGCGAGCATCATGCAAACATGAGATGATTTTTAAACACCTCGCAGAGTGATTAGGCCTTTTTACTGATGATCCTTGATAGCGGAGGTTGAATCTCATGATAACTTCGTTGTTTATTAAGTTGACTGTCATTTTATGCATTAAAAAGTGACTGTAAATATGTCCATTGACAAACTAGAAGATTACAAACTTGACATATGTGTGAGTATAAAATGGTCATGGATTAACATTATTCGAAGCTTCACACCACAATCTGTTTCTTACCGAGTACGAACCATATTTAGGAAGATAAATATGGTAATCAAATTATTGTACTATTGTACCGCATATCACGAAATTTTCCTTTTGCTTTCCTCAAACACATTATTACAGAACATATTATATACTAGCTGGTACCCGCCCTGCGTTCATATGCCATTTAATAAATAAATTGTTTCTCCCTGCGTGTCCTTTTCCATCCGTCCCGTCCCCCTTCTGCCTCCCCTTTCTCTGCCGCGTCCCCTTCCCCTCTGGTGTTCCCACTCCGCCTCCTCCACCTTCCCTCTCCCCACTCCACTCCCCCCTTCCTCCGTTCCGCGAACCCCCCTACCCGAGTTTTCCCCCTCCTCCCCCCACCCCCTTCCCTCTCCCGCATTCCATACATTCATTCCCGGTACATTCAGTTTTCAAACAACTCGCGTGCCCACCTATTGCAATTTTTTTATACAAATTTAATAATGCCAAAGCTCACCAGTAGTAAAAAAATAATTATCCAATTTGGTGCAGTCGTTCGGAATTTAGGCGCGTACAAACATTTTGGAGATTCGTTTTTATTTATATAGATAGATTTTAACTACGACGCTTGAATTAAAATTTCCCGCAAATATATCAACATAGTTACCAAGACAACGATTTGTTTTATTTTTTGTCTGACGTTATCAATTATTCGTTTTTGAAGGGAAAATAAACGTACAATAAATATAATATATTAATATCTATGATTTCATAACGCCAGAGTTAACCATTATTTGTAGCCTATATTACTCGCATAAAATGTAGCTTTCTATAATAAACATACAAACATAATAAACATTAAACAGAGTTAATCTGAAGTGACTTCCTAGTAAGCAAGTCCCATATATTTTCTACATTTTAACGCAGCATCACGTTCGTTGGTCAAATGCATTGTACATAATATACTTTTGTGTTAGTGATTGACGAACCGGTGGATGCAATCTGTTAGCTATAAGTTGTTATAATAGTTTGTCTAGCCTATAGATAATAATAAGACAGAGCATTGTTTAGAAATTTATCATAAATTTGTGCAGCGCCTTTTAAGTGATTTTTCACAAAAACGGCGATATTCAAATCACCTAAATTATTATTATGAGGGCAGTTTTACTATTTTGTTACATGCTTCAAAAGATGGTTGCTGATCTATCTGTAAGTAACTTACTGTAACTATCAGAATCGTTAAGCAGTTGAGTTGCTCTAATGATTGGCGCGTTCTGATAGGCACAAGTCCTCGCTTTCGGAGCATAAAAAAGTGCATGGGTTCTTCAAATCTAATAAATTCTTTAAATCTGAAGCAAACTTTCAATAATTGTGTATTTAACGCTATGGACCAGTTTTTTCTTAAAGTACATCCGATTTTATTTTGCAGTAACTTAATATCATTTTTTTCCGAGGCAGACTTTTGGTAGTAGTGATGGTGTTATGATTTCCTCATCTTGATGTTTGTTGACCATGTGTGTAAATTTCTTCATCTTCATATTTGTTGATTTCCACATTTTCATGTTTGTTGACTGTAGATTGTGTAGCTCTTATGGGTACTTTCAGAGTTATTTTTTATTATAACCTTTTTGTATTTTAACCAGCTGCTAGATTTGGCTGTTTGAGGCAGATTCCCATGCAATAATCCTATATTCTATAAGTGATTGGCATATAGATAAAGCGTAGTAGACTTTATACAGATCGGTTTTACTTAGAGATATTAGAGATTTATAACATGCTGACGATGACGAAGGATGTAATGAAACACAATTTTAGATCTAAATAAGACAAGGGTTTGGAATATTATTTATCGCAGTGTCTTATATTATCACCATATGTTTAGCGTTTAAGCTTCTGCTTATCAATAAATTCAGCACTGGCCTTTTACAATACTTACAGATAGAATTATTGTAAAACTTGTTTCATTTGAAAGCTTGCGTGTCCCTTTCAGAATTAGCTTTCCAGTGCACCTGAAGTTCAACCACTTTACCTGGTACCTAAACACTTGTTACTTATTACCTACGAGAGTGGTTAAACGTCTATATTGTAGAATATTATTCGCCATTAAATGGTTAAAGTACATTTGTATAATGCCATTAAAGTACATTTGTAAAATGGCCTTTTTTTCTTATATTTTTCCCAATTTTTACATTTGATATAAACAATACTATGAAATCATATGAGTAATGGGAACCCACTGAGGCGCAGCCTGTGCGTGGGTGGTATAGTTATAAACATTTATTATAGTACCTAGAAAGAACAAACAGTGGGCAAATAAAGCAAAAACCTAATTACACTTTGTCTAAACACTAAAAGTGGGTACAATCGTACATAGTGGTAATAAAAACTGTATAGTTTTTGAGAAACATAAAGTGATATAAATAAAATAAATAATGTTTCAATATATGTTTTTAACGCTTTTAAGTATTGGGGTAGTTTAGTTATCACTTGAATTGTTTTCGGAAAAAGATTGAAAGTACGATATCTAATGAAACTGCTCAGTGTTTGCATTTGTTTGGTATTCGTTTAAATACATTATTATTTCTAGTGTTAATTTTGTTTAATTTTTTTCAAACCTGTTCTTATTTTTAAAGATATATTTAGTTGTTAGTAGTATGCATAATTGATGGAGACTTAATAATTTATATTCATTAAATAATGCATTTGTCGAAAATGTTCTATTTCTATTATACATAACATTGATGATGTAATTTTGAGTTATTTGTAAAGGTTTTAGAAATGCATCAAGCGCTCTACCTCATCCTATTATACCTTAATTTGCTTTCAATTATTTATTTATTTATTTGTAAGAGGCAAACAGCTTATACACAAAATATAGAGATAAATACATACATTAAGTTAAATGAAGTCAAGCCAAAAAAGTCTCATATGTTAAAGTTGCTTGAGTATGGAGTTTTATTTTAAAATTAATTTTAGGCGAGGGGGAGAGGAAGACGAATTAAGAATAAGGGTATATACATTTCACGCTCTTGTATTAATTTTCGATCACACGCGTTACTTTTTAATCGATATTTCTGAAGCGTATTTTGCTAAAAATGTGTATATTGTGAAATTTTGTGTTATATTGCGCACACGGGGAATTGGGGATTTTTTTCTTAAGTTGGTTCTGCGTGTAGACAAATGAAATTGAATTGTCATATTGATCTTGACTTAATATAAAATTTTATTAAGTTGTAAACTCTGGCGAGACTAAGCCATTATTTAGAATTTTAAATAACAACATTTTGTAAGAAGGGTGTTGAAGTTGTGAAAATGATAAACTCGGTGTTATTTGAAAAAAATAAGTTTTGTTTATAATTATTAATGTGTTTAAAGGTTTTTTTTTATTATTTCGATTCTTTCAATACGGACTTGGTAGAAAAGAGTCCAGATTGGTGTGCAGTGTTCCAATCAAATAAAATTTGCATAAAATATGGTGGTATTAGGAGATTTTCAAACATTGTTGGGTTATTCGTAGCCCAGGAATGTTTGTCTTTCTTTAATTATTTAAAAAAAAATACATTTATATATATATATAGATATATATATCATTTTTCGATTAGCTCCACAAAGGAGGCCCTGTGGAAAATGATTCCCCTCAGGGCCTATGTCTTCTTTGGGAGGTTCTTCTTAGGAAAGGAAGGAGAGAAAGTTCGGAAGAAAAATGGTAAAATTAAACCATGTATACGCCCTGGAAACATAGATTATGAAAGAATTTCAAACGTTTTGCAATATGTTGAATTGTTGCCCAGAAATCATTGTTCTACATGTTTCATGTTTAACATTAATTTGATAGTATTTGAAACAACTACTGCCAATCTTGTATAATCTTTATGTAACCATTTTCCGGTATATTAAAATTCAATTTCTTCCTTCAATAACAATAATAAAGTGTGGTATATAAATTTCTTATTCATTCCTATTCATGTGGTTAAGATTTGGATAGTAATTATTAATTGTAGGTATTGGTATTGGCGTCCATTCACATTGTGAAGTATTTAAATGTAAGAAATACATAAACGCTTTAAGTACTTGGATTATTGAAGTACGCATTGCTCAATGCTCAATGTAACCGCAAAAAATATGTTTTTGTTTTTTTAATGCCTACCAATCCCAACGTATCCCAAGTAATAAAAAACATCTGATAGTTTCTCAGAATGTTTGTCCCCGCAAAAATTACAAGGACAGTCACAGCTGTGTGTATGAGAAGTACCTACTTGAACGTATTTTTTTACATTAGCTCCACGCTGGAGGCCCTGAGAAAATTATTTCCCCTCAGGGCCTATGTAATCTTTGGGGATGGTGTGTGGAGGTTCTTTTTAAGAAAAGGGAGGAGAGGAAGTTCTGGCAGGAAAAAGGTATGAGTGTTGGTGGGGAAATGTGGGTCGGTGTGTTCAGAAATGACAGTCAGTGAATCCATCTCTGCGGTGGAAGGTGATGTTCCTAAAGAATCCTGCTGGGAAGGTTAAAAGGTCTCCTTCAACCAGTCCCTCCCGATTCAGTCTGCCACGCAGTTGGTCGGCAGGTGTATCCGCCGTCAAGATCTGGACAAACCTCACCTCATAAACCCGGGCACCCATGAACGTAGCGAACAACTTAGGGTATTTTATCTCCCGGCTTGCAGAACTAACTTGCCAATGGTCATGCCAGTTGAGAGAGCTCTTATTATTTAATAGAATCACTTCAAATATCAATTTGTTTAACACCAATGAAGCACAATTCAAACGGTAAGCTTTGTTCATGTTAGTTTAAATCTACTTATGATATCTAAAATATTTTCTCTTTTAAAAACGTTTTGAAATTTTAATTTCCCAATTCTTTGAAATGAAAGACATAACTTGAATCAAAATGTGAACAAAAACATGATAAAGACATAACTTGAATCACAGTTTGAAAAAGGACAGCATAAATATATAACTTGAATAACGCAATGAACACCAACAAGACATAACATGAATCACAGTGTGAACAGAAGAGCATAAAATCATAACTTAATCACAGGGTGAACATGAATACCAAAAACACATTACACAAATCACAGTATGAACAAGAACAGCATGAAGACATAACTTAATTAACACTGTGAAAAGGACAGCATAAAGACATAACTTGAATCCCAGTGTTAATAAGAACAGCGTAAAGACATAACTTGAATCACAGTGTAAACAAGAACAGTATAAAGACATAATTTGAATCACAGTGTGAACAATTACAGCATAAAGGCATATTTTGAATCACAGTGCAAACAATAACAGCATGAAAATAACTTGAATCACAGTGTGAACATGAATACCAAAAAGACATAACATGAATCACAATGTGAACAAGAACAGCATAAAGACAAAACTCGAATTACAGTGTGAACAAGAACAGCATAAAGGCATAATTTGAATCACAGTGTGAACAATAACAGCATAAAGACAACTTGAATCACAGTATGAACAAGAACAGTATAAATCTACCTACAAAAACATTAATATTTTACTACACATCGAAAATAATTTTACTTGGTGATCCAGTTCATTTCTAAACGAACAATCATCAGTGAATTACTAATTCATTAACAGAATCAATAATTAATTCGATTTATTGACAGTCATAGATTTTTTTACTTGTTGATTTCGCTGTTAAGCTTTACGAGTAGGTTCTATACGTTCACTTGAACTTTTTCTTAAATCAACAACAATTGTCAAATCACCACTTTGAAATATCAAGGAGCCTAATTGGCCCGATAATCAAAAAAACAAAAATATTTTTACTCCTTTCACCGAGATAAAACCAAAATGTCATCTGAATGACACTTTAATTAGGCACCTACTTGAAATTCTAGTACGTATTGAAAAAATCATCCTTCACATTGATAAAAAAGTGCTTCGTTTTGCCTCATGTCAAGTTTAGTTTTGTGAAGTTTTCACTTTTACCGAGTATGAACTGCACACTCTGATTTTTTTTCAATGCATGCATATTACAGGTTCATTTGAATAATACATCGGTGCAAATTTCTCCTGAAAGAAAACAAATTGAACGAAAGAATCCATCGCTTCCGGATAATCCCACTAAATACGGATGCAATGTAATTGCCAATTTATGTAAACAACACATTTATTGTAATAATACTGAAATCCATATTTCCGGTACATCTTCACCAACAATGCATTTAGCAAAATTTAATTGAATCGTGTTGAGCAACTAGAGATAATCAACTTTAAAAATATTTCATTGCATCAACACTGAATAATATGAAAATAATATCAGTAATCCTTTTCAAGTTATTTAAGGCTTCTGTACATGCCAATGAACGCAATGTAAAACGATCGTTGTTGGGATATTATAAAATTTCTTTATTTTTGTAACATTCTTCATAATTCCTGAAACTTCTATTTAAATAAATCTTATGGAAATAAAGCCAAGAAATTGTGCGTGAAAGCTAATCTCTGAAGTGTTAACAAAAAGACGAAATCTTTAAATATAAAAATTAGTTTTTCTCTATTTGTCCCGTTTGCATTCGTATACCATTAATCCGATTAAGATGAAACTAGGGAAGTTTTTGTGCGCACGCCCGCGAAGGTTTCTATAAAATTATGAGTTCTGGTGTCGTGAAATTTATATAAAATTTTTAATTTTGCGCGAGTTGTTTAAAAATGTGTGTATTTCAGATATTGTATCTGCAGAGAGGGAAAGAGGGATGGGGAGGGGAATCCGGAATGGGAGGAGGGTTTGCAAGAGGGGAGGAGAGGTAGGAGAGAAGGTGGAGAAGGTGGAAAAGGAACGCGGGAAGGAGGAGTTAAACGCGGGAGTGGGTAACGGGGACGTGAAAGGGTAGGCAGAGACAGTGCTAAAATTTAACTATTTCTTGATTTTTTTCATACAAAAAGCTGATTTTAAAAAAAAAATTTTTCGGCTACAAATCAATAATGCAATTTTTTTAATATTAGCTCTCTAGCACACCCAAAAGACTAGCCGCCACTGGTCGAAGAAGAGGCAAAGGAGACATAGTAGCCGTAGGAGATAACAGGGGAAAATTGGAAAATCCTTACGTCTTATTCGTGTAAGACGTAAAACTAAAAAATATTGTGTATCCAAAAGTACTTGAGTATGGCATTTTCGATTGAGGCTGAAGATGGTGGGATTAAGAGTGTCCCTGGAAACTCCCTGGATATTCAGATCTGGTCACTGAACACGGCTTAAGCCATTTCATTGAAGGTTTAGATTTTGAATGGTGGTCTTTACACTGCGGTACGAATATCTATCACTCTGAAAAATCTGCATTAAATGAAAATTGGAGTTATTTAAACCTTGGTAGTAAGTTTACATGTATTTTATTTTAATATAAAGCTGCACTTTTCCACACAGGGATGCTCTGGTGAGTGAAATAAGTGGCTTATGATTTTTTGGCCTTTAACTTTTTTTTCGTAAATATGTAAGTAAATAAATAAATTATAAGAAGTTACATTTTGACTCAAATTTCTCATTTAAGACGAAGAAAAAATACCTTCATAACATGTTCATAACATCATTATTTGGCGGATTGCATTGATAGTGTTTCAGTGCGGTATAGAAGAGGCATTTCGTATTACCAAAACCAACAACTCAGGAAATTATACTTTTCATGAAAAGATAATCAGCCTCTCGGTTAGCATAGTGGCATCTTGAAAATAAAATAGAGATAATGGTTTTGAAGTAGGGCATAGAACTAATCGAATAAGATATTGCTAGGAAATTGAAACCAGAAATAAATAAGCAAACTAACGCTTTCGGTGACAGCAAATAAAATTGTCACTCATTGTGATTATATCTACAGTTATGCGTGTAATTGAAATATTACAATGACTTTTGTATCCGGTTAACAATATTATGATTTGTTAGATAGTTATTTAGAGACATACTTTAGAGTTACCTGCTGAGTCTCTTGGAGATTGTCCTTTTAAAGAATTATAGATGATAAACATTCTTCACTCTTCGGTTTTTTTAGTTTGATAAAGATATCCTCCCTAAGAAAAATAATATTTAAACGATTAGAATTATCGTACGCTGCAACAAGATTTTCGAAAAAGTTTTTTTGAAAAAACATATGCTTTGTACACGTATTAGAGTACCCCGCGTGCGTTACAATACAAATCAAAGATAGAAAGTGTTTGTATATATTTTAATTCTGTTTGTCTCCACTTCACTTTTTTATAAAAGTTAGGTGAAATGTTTTACTGCAGAAGAATCTAGAATTTTTTCGACCAGATACACAGATACTCCTTCACCATCCTCTTTCCCATCTCCTTCCCCTTTCCATTACTTTCAGCCTCTTGAAGTGTGCACCAATTCATTGTTACGCGGATGACAGTATAGTCCATGATAGCTTTTTGTTTGACAAGCCTCCAAACACCAATGGCTCCTTCAACGGAAGCATTCTCCCGAACAGGCCTTCCATTGATAATATGCTTGGTGTAACTCTAAGTGACCAGCTCAGGTACGGGGGCTTCATCGAGGCCAGAGTTAAGTTAGCCTCTCAGAAACTGAGCATACTGTACAGGGCACGCAGATACTTTAATAGTACACAACTGCTAACCCTGTACAAATCGCAAGTGCGCCCCACGGTTGAATTTGGCAGCCACCTCTGGTCTGGAGCCCCAAAATACCTGAAAAAAAACCCTTGACTCTGTGCAGAAACGGGTGGTCCGTTTGATAGATTCTCCTAATTTAACAAACGGATTACAATCTTTAGAGCACAGGCGCCAGGTGGGAATGCTGTCCTTGTTCTACCGGTATTACAATAGAAGATGCTCCGAGGAACTAGCGTCATTGATCCCCTCGGCACCGGTGCATAGTCGGGAAATACGCCAAACGCGCGCTCAACATTTGTACACGGTTGACATTCGTCACATGAGGACAGGTCGTTTCTACGACTCGTTCTTGAGTTCAACAGCTCGGCTGTGGAACGATTTGCCGGCCTCTGTATTTCCTCCCTCCTACAACATGGGTCTCTTCAAGACCCATGTTCACTCCTTCCTCTCCTCAAAAACACCCTCCACACAGTATCCTCAAAGATGACATAGGCCCTGAGGGAAATTATTTTCCTCAGGGCCTCCTGTGTGGAGTTAATATAAAAAAAATCCTCACAACATACCCCAATTGGGAATGCTATAGTATTATTGGCTCCATGCGGTTGGGAGCAGTTGCGAAAAAATTACTAAATGTTTTTTTATATTTCTTTTTGAATAGTATTTTTAATTAATTAATCAGTGAAAATAGTAAAAGATTAGGTATTGAGGTAATATTAATGCAGTGTTGATATTCTATTGAGCGAGTACTGGACTTTTAGAAAGGAAAACTTTAAGGCATAACTTCGGACCGGTTCTTGAAAATGTATTTTGACGTAGACATTACAACAATAAGCTCTAAACTCTGTTTAAGGAGCTAAACGTCACTAAATGTTCAAGCAACAAAGTTCCTACTGAGTAGACCGATAGGACGAAGGAGCCTGGAAAGGCCAAGATTAATTATATTAATACAGGCCAAGGAGCGACAACGTCCTCAAAGACCTATTTACCTTGGAGCTTGTAAACTGGAGAGAGCTGGTACAAAACCGAGATGAGTGAAAGAAGACTCTTGAGGAGGGCAAGACCCACCAGGGGTTGTAGAGCCAAGAGTGATGAAGATGACGATGATATTTTATCATAAGAAACTTGTATGCGCAACTCTAAGAATCACAGATAAAACGAAACTTTGACCTTAGTTTTACGTTTATCATTACAATTCAAAATATTCCATATCAATACTAGGTTTGTATTTCGTCATAAAAAATACTGATTCATTTAATAATTTATTTGAAAAGTACTGGCATAAACAGGTGCGGAAGTATTTACATAAACTCAAACAATTATTAATAATGTGTTTCCAATTGCCAATACATGTTGTTTAAATCGACAATCGATCAGTTTAAGAATATGAAATTAATGCAGGCAATCCAATCAGATATAATTACCGTCCTGATTTATTTCCAGACCAATTGAACAGAGCAAGTAAGTATATCAGATGAAAAAAGTCTATTGCGTAAGAGGTATTGAGAAAGCAACGAACCAACAGGTGTTTCACAGTTCACACAGAGTTTGGTGTGAGTGTGATGTCTTTGTTATTTTCCTAATGCTTCTGTACATTAATATACTCTTCAAATTGTCAAGAAGCCGCATAAATGGTAAGTGAAAGTTTAATGTAAATAGAGAAATTCTCGCAGCTCAGAACATCTTAATTATGTGCTTTTATTATTGCTAGAAATTCGTTTACAAAACGATTTATAGCAATATTGTAAGCGACGAATCCATTCCTATGGATATTCCATATTGAATGAAATAAAATGTTTTCTGGTATGTTTCTCGTACTTGAGTGTAGGTGAGCACAATGGCAATATGGCGATTCCACCATTTAAACTTTTAAAATCACGTTTCACTCACGGAAACAACACGGCTCGCGGTTATAAAATAAACCATGATCCTTCTTCAAATGGGTCAAACCCGTAAAGGTGATACTATCACATATTTAACACGAAAACTAAAAAAATTCGGTGACTAGTCGAATCGACTCCGGCTCCCCAGGCGAAGCAAATTCCAAAAAGTGCCGCCGGAAATAGATGGCGCTAGACGCTAGCGGTTTAATCTTTACGGCGATCATAATTAAACGACAGCGGCCAGGTGAGTTTAAGATTAAATAGGTCAAGACAATATTTATTTAATCGAAATAAATATTATCGTGACAGTTTATACAGCCAAAGAGAGCTGTTAATCTGCTGTGGAAACGTAAAATTTCCCATAAAATTTCGGAATATTCCTAATTTATTTTAAATGTGCTATGTATTTTCTCTTTTTAGCAATTTTAAAAACAAAATTTATTTGTCTCAAAATCTCCTTTCCTTCCCTATTACCTTCAGCCTAACAATTTACCCCAATTGGGAATGCCTTAGTCTCACTGGATCCAGACGGAAGCAGCTGAGACACAGTGAGGAATTCACTTAAAGAAAAGAAGCAGTACTCTTTTGGAACATTGCCTTGCACCGTAGTGGGAAGGAAGCATTCATAAGTCCGTCACTCCTGGACATATTGACCACAGATTCCCACCCACCCCTCACATATTTTCCTTCCCAGAACTTCCCCTCCTGAAAAACCCCTGCACACAGCATCCCCAAAAATGAAATAGGCCTTGAAGGAAAATATTTTCCTCAGGGCTTCCTATATCGAGCTGTTGTGAAATATATATATATATATATATATATATATATTACGGTTCCATAACAGTTGATCCGCGTATAATTGGCCCCCGGCGTACTTATAAATATATGTGCAGTCGCCTTAGGGAAAATACGCTATACCTAATTACACAAAAATATAACTAAGTGACTCCGTAGAATCTCTCATCCTGCAGAGAGGATGTACCGCCGAATAACAATAGAATAAAAAATATTTTCATTCAAATGCATCTGCCTCCCTATTTATCTTATGCATCAGCAAATAAGTACAAACAATCATCACTGTATAAATTCCTTTGATATTAACACAAACTTATTATTAAGGGTATCTAACTTAGTATCGTTTACGTTTGAAATTGGTAAATAATGCACAAAAAATTATAATTTTATAGTAAATATCATTTCGGGGATCAATTGTCGAGGGATCAACTGTCGGGGGATCAACTGTCGGGTCGCCAAATATTACATAGTAGTTTTTCTACTTTTATTTGTCCAAAAAAAGATACAAGATTGCTTTGATTAATTTTGACAAACGATGATTTTTATTTTAATAAATCTTAAAAGACGTATTTAATTGGTCGTTAAATTATAAATTATAACACTTTCGTTTCTTTCCACGCTACTACTGGGTGGCCGAATAAAACTTTTCTTAATTATTAATGCGTCGAATTATCTCCCTAGAACACAACCAAACACAAACAGCAGATGGCGGCGCCTACGCTCAAACGAAGTGCCAATTAAATCATTTACAAAAAAAATAACCAATCAGTTATCTACCTATTGGATAACTGCTGGACGTAACCAACAACTGGTTGACTGGACCTGGCAGGCCAATATATGGCGGTCCAAGCCCGGAGGCTTCTTTCGTAAACGGAACTTCCGGTAGATTATGCCCGTAGGTAGGTACCGTCTTTCTTCTTACACAAGGCGTTTAAAAAACTGCCAATGATCTACGGCCGCTGGTGTTGGGCTCGATCAAGGTAACTGTTTTATTTTGCCTTTAAACTTTCCACGTAAAGCCTAGATGACATTGGGCGAGTTTACAAGCTACTATCTGGGAAATTCACTATCTGTTCAACTGGCTCAGTGTCATCGTATTACTTGCTAACTAGCAGATTGTGGACAATCTAAGAAACAAGTTGAAAGGTGGTCAACTTTACTCGTTTCTCGCTGGTGTTTGCCTAAAGATGGCGGCCCACCAACAATTGATTTCGTCTGTCAGAATTAGTTCGGATGGAAGTCGTTATTGTCTAATGTGTGGCGCTTGCTGCGAACTGGCGCTTTTCTACAAAATGTCGACAGAGTTGCACGGCGCGGGAGTAGTTATTTTAGCTGCTACTGTTGCTACTGAGTAAGTAGACAGTTTTGTGTGTCACCATGACAATCTCACTCGACGATTCACCCGCTTTTAACCCTTAATTTACCCGGTAGGTCCCTGGGACTCCATTGAAAACTTTCAGCGCTCATAAAACCGTTAGTTTTTGGAATTAGAATTCTTCGTTTCAGTACCTTCACGCAGTGCCAAACGCGGGAGAGAGTGGGGTCGATGTGCGAGGCTCCGATTGGTAAGTAATCACGCTGGTGGAGTCCGTGGGACTCCACCGGGGTATCAATGTTAAAGTTTTAGCCTATTGACGGTATTGAACAAAAAAAGCAAAAAAGAGAACTTTGTTATTTGTTTTGCTTTTTATAAAAATTGATTATAATTTTGTTATATTTCTTTAAAAATTACTTTGAAAAATTGTTTTGTTTTTGAAATATTGAGACTAGAAGTTGGGTCTCGTAATTTTGTTACAAAAAGCGCCATATTCTAGAAGTTCCTTAAAAAAGGCTGTGATTCTATAATTTTAAATAAAAACCTATGCCATTGTAAAACCAAATATATAATTAATAAATCTAACTAGCAATTCATTTAAAAAGGTGTTTATTTCATGTTAAATTTACGATTTTATTTCCGGGAGTCCTGGGGACTCCACCAGGTAAGTTGTGTATATATGAAGTCACCGGGTAAATCAAAGGTTAAACTTACCGGCTAGTAGCTTGTAAACTAGCTTGATGTAATTGAAGCTTATGTCCATGAAAAAAATCTCATGATATCTGCAAGCATTTTTAAAGCTCTAACTTGGGGGCGTATTTATATTTTCAAAAAGAACTTATTGTTTGAAGTGAAAACTTCTTTAGCACCGTTGTGATTTGAAACTCGACAAAACGGAAGCGAGTGTTAATAAAAAGAGACAAACACAAACAACTGTAGGATTTAGCCAGCGAGAGAGTGAGATAGACTAATCTGTGTACTTTTTGTGCGACACTTCGTAGCCTAATGACCTGCTGGTGCTACGTAGAATAAAATTTAAAATAATTTTTAAACTCGGTAACTATACGATAATAAATAAATTCTACCATTATCCCACTATTGATACTCTGCATTCATCTCATTCTCTTCACTTCTATCGTGTGTGAACGGCACACACGATTTTTTTGTATTTTGTATACTAGGTTAAACCAATCTTTTCTAATTTAATCTAACTTCGTAGTTTGAACACCGCACAAGAGTCCCATTTGCTGTCAACCGACTGAAACCAGTGAGACTATGGCATCCCCAATTGGGGTACGTCGTGGATGAACGAAGGAAGAAGATATGGAGGAGGAAGGTGAGGAAGTACCTGACTATTCAGATTTTGTAACAAAACACGGCAAGGATGCTTAAAGATCTAGAAAACACATTGATTTAAGTGTAAGTATAAATAGCAGTCAGAAAAAGAGCACAGAATAAGAACAAGTTCTGTAAAAGTCCTGTTAAAGTTATGTTTCTATCCAAGTATTCTATGAAATAACCGCATCCTGATGTAATAATAACAGAACAGATCTTAAGTAGAACTGGAAAAATTCACCTAATATTTAAGATAATTGTCAACTTCTGTTAAAGTTCCATTCAAGTTCGGTTTTTTGTATAATTGTTGGCAAGTTGTTTCACATAACTGAAATAATAACAGAACTTGAAAAGAAATTTAACAAAAATTGATAATTAACTTTGAAATTCGACGAATCATTAAAATTCTATGCAATAACTGGCCTTTTGTGGTTACTTGCAAGATACCAAAAACATATTATGATCTGAAGAAAACTGACAGAAAAATAGTTAGTTGGTACCAACCCGAATGTAACAAAATCCCAACAGTGTTTTACTTACTCATCTAATCTTGTGCAAAATTGGATACTAAAATATCAAGGTTAATTAATATAATCAACAAAGTTAATTAATAATCTAGCGAGTGATACAATAGAGCTGGTTTACCCTTTGCATTAGTGAAAGTTGCACTTGATAATGTTAGCGCAGTGCATATTTGGTGTTAAATAAAAATGGAGGAATGTTCGGCACGAACCGAAGACATGAGGAATTTGAACGCTAGCAACACCGGTTCACTTGTTGCAGACACTCCGGAAAAGAACTCTGAAGGTGATTAGGCTCGTACATGGTTAACTGGAGCTCAGGGTTGCCAGAAACAAACCACTCACAGCTGTTGAGGTTGGTACTGATTATTAAATAAAATTATTAATCAATCCACGGAAATTTGTTTCATTTAGTTATTTGACTTGTTGAGTTATGACGTGAGATATGATTTGTGATTTTGACGACCAAAAGTAATACCGTCAAGTTATTATTTTTGGGATATAATGCCGTGTTGCGCTACCTCTTTCTTTAGCCAAGGTTTCGTACAGCGTTACAGTATCATTCCATACAGGGCAGATATGTGATTATATTAATTAGTTGTTTTAGACATCTTCCCTGATGATGGGCACTGTGACGACAGTATGAAAGTTTACTATTTTTTTGTTTGTGTCATCTCCATTCAGCAAGTGTTATTTCACACTTAATTCATTTAAAAATTATTTTGTGTATTTGCGCAATGGAAGATACTCTCAGAATTGCCCTGGTGTAAGACCACCATTTAGAATTGAAACGTTCCTTGAAATGGCTTCAGCCGTGTTTAGTAACCAGATTTGAATAGCCAGATACTTCCCCACCCTCCTCTTTTCCATCTTCTCCCCCTCCCTACTACCCTCAGCCTCACAACATTCCCCAATTGGGGATGCCGTGGTCTCGCTGTCTCCAGATGGGAGTAGCTGGGACTCTTGCGAGGTATTCACATAAAAGAGCTCCTTAGGCAAATAGTGCAAAGAGTGTTCAATATAAATTGTTGTATTGTTTTATCTTAACTCTTATCTTGACGGACGTATGAATCCATTCCTCCCATTGCGGTACAAAGTGATGAGTCGGAAAATGACTGTCAGAAAAGAAAAGTCAAGACTGAAAGTGGCAAGAGAAGTATTGGCCACGAGGGAGTTCACATATATAATCTCCTTCTAGATAACCTAAAAACGGAAACGAATATAAAAACCTTTAAAAAAAACTATTTAAACTTAAGATGTTGGAACAAAATTAAAAACTACTATACTATATATGCTCTGTATTTAAGTTAAGAATGCGAAATATTATATTTCTTTTAACTTAATAATAAAAAAAGGCGAAAGTCCGGCTGGAGAGGTCAACAGGTCTCTCTCAACCAGTCTCTCCCGATTCGGCCCGCCGCGTGATAGCTGGCAATCGCATCCGCCGCTAAGACCTAAAAAACTCATGAACCCGGGCAATGTATTGTGTTAATCACAAATAGAGTAAGGGATTACTGGATACTGGTCTGCCGTGAGCACTCACAAAGGGCGGCTCAATATAGCCCAAAGAGAAGTACTAAAAACATTTCTGAATGAACTCCGACAGATGAAAGGCAAACTAAAAATAATATATCTGACCACTCCACTGCCAACATAACTACTCAACCAGGGCAATTATCCAAAACATACAGTCTATTTTCAATTTGAATACATCTTTTGGACAATCAAGCTCCCAAACTATATCAGTATGTAACACTCACCAAATCAAACAACAACAAAAAATCAGAGTGCAATTCACACGCGGTAGAAGTGAAACATTCATAAAACTAAAATAGACAATTGTGGAGAGGTTACGAAGCATCGAACAAAGAAGAGACCGATAGGCTACGAAGGACCGCAAAGGGGAGACCCATTATACCATCTCATCCTCTCGCAGGCTAAATCATGCAGATGTATGTCACCCCATGTAGTTCACTATGTTTGGTGTCTTGGCAAGGGTGTCCGGGTTCGTGGAGTGAGATTTCTTGGATGAGTCTGCCCACCAGCTGCAAGGCAGACCGGATCGGGAGAGAATGGTTGAGGGAGTCCCTTTGACTTCTAGCCTTACTCTCTCGGAACATAGCCTGGCACTTCAGTTGTACAGATGGATTCATACGTCCCTCACTCCTAGAAGAAACACTGACCCCCAGATTCCTATTCACCCCTCATACTCTTTTTCTTCACAGAACTTCCTCGCCTTCCTTTTCACACAGGATCCTTAAAGATGACTAAGGCCCTGAGGGGAATGATTTTCCTGGAGTAAAAAAAAACATCTCAAAACTAAGTACATAAAACTACCTAAACCAACGACATTGAAACCAGATTTAAATATATATTCATGAACACTGCAATATCCGAATCCGTGTCAATGAACTCCCAAGCTTTGTCCTCTTATTTAAACTGTTTCAATCTGTCATTGAGAAGTGATAGAAGTGCGGTCAGCCCTGAGTGAAGTTAAAGGAAGGTCGCTTTCTGCCGACATTCTGATTAAATGCCAGCGGCTATGTAACGCGGACTGAGCTCCGTTTTACCTGCTCCAAATATTTGACGACTGTCATACCTCCTACCAACTTGGTTATCGGATATCGATCGTGTTGCTGTTGTTACATCATTGGCAAATACGATTGATCATGTCTTATGCATTATAATACTGAAGAATGTGAGATGAAAAGAGGTATCAAATAGTGTTACTGTTTGTTTAACTAAATTAAATCAATACTAAAAGCAAGAGCAAGAGTTTTTTTTTCTCAATATTTTGGTGTTCGACATTTTGGAAGAGTTTTGCTGGAGGAAGTGAGAGCTTCCTCGCTCCTTTAAATTAATAAGCGTGGTTTTATTTCTCTTCTATTTATTTTTATTGAGGCTTGTATATTAATTTTATGACAGGCCTAGAAATAGATGCTAATTTTTTTGCTACAAATATACACACCGAATAATTTTGTAAAAAAATTACGTAAAATAGTCTATATTTTATTTTAATTCAACCGTTTTTTTGGCATTTCATCCACCTGTAAATTTATTTGTTACGTGTCGGTTCCGGTTTGAAATGGTGGCCGATTCAGAAGACGTTTTATTCATTAAATGGGCAGGTATTTAAGTATCCATTTAAATATTTACTTACTACAAATTTTATGATATCGGCGGAGAATTTTAGTTTTGATTTAAAATAAGAAACATATTTACTTAAATGAAAACAAAAAAAAATGTTATATAATTAATATTATCAACATGTTTCGAAAGCAAAGTTTTCTTTGTCGGAATAAGATTAATATTCAAAGTGTATTTGAAAAGTTTGAAGAAGTAAGCATATTTATTTCTTCAATCTTTGCTAAACCACTTTTGGTGTCATTTTAATTATATAAAAACAAATCACTTTGTAAATCACCACTTATTGAATGAAAATTATCTACGTTTTTCGTCACAATAAGATTAACATTAATAAAAATAACAAAGACAAGCAAGTGGATTTTATTAGGAATCGTAAAACCGTGTTTGCATTTATTTGATGGTAAGATTGTGTATTGCATGTTGTTGTTCGCAAAACTGCTTAAGAATTATTGGCTCCCAGCATGGTCGATCGATAAGGGTTGATATGATAACTTTCGGTAACTTCTCTTCGTTCCCTATGACAAGTGCAGATTACTAATTATCCAATAAATGGTATTCTTTTTTACATGAATCAATACCTTACAAGTGTCCCAAATGTTCCCGTTTGGAGCCAGTGAGATTTTGGCATCCCCAATTGGGGTATGTTGTGGGGCTGAAGATAGAGGAGAGGGGAATGAGTTGGAGAAGAGGAAGGTGGAGAAGTTCCCGGATTTTCAGATCTGGTCACCAAACACGGCTTAAGCCATTTCAAGCAACGTTCCAATTCTGAAACGTGGTCTTACACCAGGGCAATGCAGAGAGTATCTTCCACCCTGGAACGTGCCGCAAATATACTACACATTATTTTTAATTATTTAATTGTAAAATAACACAAATTAATCAAATAAAATTTATTTGCCACGCCGGAATTTGATCCCGTGGCCTTCTTATTGCGAGTCAAGAGCCCTACCGCTACGCCACGCCAGCCTTATAAACAACAGTTGACATCGAATATATTAAGAACACTTTATGAACTTTACTAATTCGTTAAATTCGTTTTGAACTTTATCAATCCTTATCGATCGACAGTGCAAGGGGGCCACTTGTAATGGATTTTTAATACTATAAACGAAACGAGAGGAAATGGTGTTGGCTGGAATCGGGTGAAAATATGTGTAGGAAAGTACAAGGCAAGCAAAGAAAATAGGATGACCAATCATGTATCTCTGTGAAGGATCTCAGAACACAATCACAATATAGTTATAAGCAGTTTAACCGCGCCACAATGATTTTATGTACTTCCAAAATGGTAAAATTTCTCCATTCCTTCAACCACTATATTATGTACACAAAATATATCAACAACTTATTTTCCTCATGGCCTCTTGTATGGAGTTAATGTAAAAAAAAAAAACTTGCCTTCAAGGTAGTCAAAATCATTCTTCTGTTTTCAAAACAAATGCACTCCAAATTTCAAACACTTTTTCAGCAAGTTTGTGTGGTTAGAAAGAGATATATTCTCATTAAACCAAACCCCTGTATTACAAAGTTATAATATTTTGTCTTATTTGTTGACGTTATCGTACCTATATAAATATCTGAGATTATCTTGAAGTAACTAACAATCGATCTGATTAGCAAGTCAAATAAAGGTCATTTGTCATCTCCTCGAGTCATGTAAAATGTTACCTACAAAATATCCCAGCTAACATTGCGAAAGAAAACACGAGGAGATAACTTATTCGATTTCGAGACACGAAAGCAAACGCACTATTAAAAATAATGAGTAATTAATGTAAATGACCACGATGTAAGATGGTTGAAATACCGGTAGTTGTAACGACACTAGTATTATTATAGGATAGTTAACTATTAACATCATGGAATCATGTTATAAAACTTTGACCATTTCAAATCATAATAATTGGGTTAGGAAATAAGCAATATTAATTTGTACAATAATTAGTTCGCACGAAGAAGTTGCTTCCGCCTTTGTCCCGAGAATTATTACAGTATTACTTTAGCAGAATTTTGCATTAAGACCCACTTGGTCATAAATATGTGTTTAATAGTTTTATCACTTACTAGTTATGTCTAAGATGTTAGTCATTAGTTTTAGTGGTTGAAGTCACTTGTTAGAAATCTTGGCTCTAAGTAAATAGTTATGAAAAATCTTAGCTGTAAGTTAATAGTTATAAATCTTAGCTGTCAGTTATAAGTCTAAGATATTAAGTTAGTTATAGATTTGATACGTTTTGCTGCAAAGCGCCCTTGAGGTGATTTTCCCAAAAAAATCAAAAAATCCCTTTCATAATAATGTAATTAATCAACAAACACAAAATATCACTAACAGACCGGTTAGACAAGCGTACAAAGAAAACATAATAACTCCGACGGTAAATAAAAACTTTGAACAAAGACGCTATAAATATCATGCCATAAAAGCATTCAACAGTCTAACACTTGAAATAAAATTGAGGAAAACAAAAATAAATTCAGACACAAAATTACAAAATGGATCGAAGAACAAAAATGACAATTTTACAAAATTTCGTAACATAAAAGAGTAAAACTACACATAACACAAAAAAGTATAAAACACAAATTACTCACAAGAACACATCACATAATATATACCGGTTTTAACTTTGTTTAATTTTTTTTTTTTTAATTTTGCTTTAATTTTAAATCTAAATTTAAGTTTAAATGTTAATGCATCTTATGTTTTTTCCTTCACAAACATTATTTATATATTTTTAAATGTGTTTTTTTTATGTTTTTTGTGTTATAAAATGGAAGCCTCAGCACGGTTAAGTCACCCAGAGAAACCAACATCACTGGATTGTACTATGAAATGTAAAATATGAAATCAAAATAAAAAAAAATTACATTCTGAATGTGGGAGAAAAATGGGCCGTTCAGTCAAAAATCTAGCGGTCTTTAGGGAACCTGGGGAAGAGGAGAGCTGAGGTCACCTCGGCGGACTCTTCTCAGGCGATATTCTAGTGTAACATTGGCCCCTGAAAATCGAAAAATCTTTACTCGAAACCAGGAGGTTTTTATAGATTCCGAAAAATAACCCAATTTTGAGGCGAAATATGTATAAAAGCTAAGATATATTCAGCACTTCTATAATGTTATCCCCACATAGTTTACAACAAAAAAACTACGTCATTTTAGACAAAATTTAGCTACAAATTCATCCATCGTGAGATATGATCAGATGAGCAAACCGAGGAAAAAACCCATAATTTGTGTAAATTTCTTCGCATTTCTTACGTGATTCCATCTCTTCCTTTCTCTGCCTAATTGGGCCTGTCTCAGCTGGTTACTGGTCACCTGCTCACCTGGCCGAGCATCGCACCGGGCGTGTTGAGAAGCAATAATGGAGAGTCGAAACTGTTCTCTTCAGATCGCTATCACGAAGAATGCTTGCAGCAAGGTATGTACTTGACTGTGGCACAGTCAACGCTGACACATCGGGCCTTTGTGAAATTGTCCGATTCATGCCAATCAAATAACAATCGGATAAAATGCTACCTAACAAATGAAAACCAATTGAAATAAACGCATTATACAATATGCATAAAATAATATATTTAACTTACAGTTACAAGTTTCGATTAAAAATGTGGAAAAACTGTCAATTAAAAAGTGTTCGAAACTGTTCTTAATAACATTTTTGACATCAGTTCTTAGTTCACGCCACTCCTGAGTCTGCGCTGGGCCCGAGCTCATCCCAGACCACGCTCTACGTAATAAGTGATTTTATTTATTTTTGAAGTGAAAATTTCTTTAATACCGTTGTGATTTGAAACTCAATAAAACGTAAGCGAGCGACACTAAAAAGAGACGAACACATACATCTATAGGATTTAGCCTGCGAGAGAATGAGATAGCAATAAAATATTTATTTATTAAAAGGGTACCTACTCGGTTAAAATATAATACGGTCCTACAAGTCTTCTTTGGTCTAGTGGTATGAAGCGCTTGACGAACCTTAGCGGCCGGACATTCAGCGAACTAAGGATCATATCTTACAAAATCCGAAAAAAAAAATCAGAATATGCAACAATCAGAAAGTGAAACCTTCAGAAAACTAAAGTAGAAAAGAGTGCTCTCTTTTGTGTTTTCGTTTGCCTGTTCATTTTGGAGTGGTTTGAAGATTGGATGTTGATTTTACAAAAATAAAAATATTTATTTTATTTTGAATTTCGTAGGATTCGATCCTTGGTCTGCTAAATATCTGCAGAGGTTCGTCTGGCGCTTCATAACACTACACGCGTGGGACTGTGGATTTATCGTATTATATTGGAACCGAGTACCCGTGAATTGAATAAATAATTTATTGCCATCTAACAAGTACACAGTTACACATCTGACCTGATGATGGACACTGTAATGCTGTCCGAAACGTTGGCAAAGAAAGAAAAACAAAAACAAAAAAGAAGGAGGTAGCGCAACACGGCATAACACCCCAAAAATAAATAATGAAAATATTGCCATCTCATTCTCTCACAAACTAAATCCTATAAGAGTATGTGTTTGTCGCTTTTAAGTGTCGCTCGTTTTCTTTTCATCGAGTTTCAAGTCACAACGGTGTCAAAGAAGTTTTCACTTCAAAATATTTTTATTTTTGTCAAGTCAATATCCAAACTTCTACCACTCCAAAATGAACAGGCAAACAAAACACAAAAGAAAGCGACTCCGAAGAAGAAAACACAAGTACTAATAAGATGACAAAATGTACAGGAAAGGGCGCACTGGAATTTGAAACACCCCTTTTTATAATGCCAACCATTTTTGCTACAATCGCAGCTTCTTTATAGCAGTTTAATACTCTACTATAATAAATAAAAAATAAAGTGGTATTAACTAAGTTATTTTTTTTATTTTAAATTATTATGTGACATCACAAAGTAACGCTTCCTATTAACAAATATTATGTTACTATTGTTATAATGGTATAGACTAGATAGGTACCGGTTAAAACGATAAATCAACATGAGTTGCTCTTTTAGGTGTTTCCCCATCGGAGAAATGATGCGATAATTATCTAATATATAAGCAGAACGTAATAATTACCAAAGTAAACATATTCGATTATAAATTAAAAAATTAAATACGTGTTTCGAAGAATTCCAATGTTTGCATCACCACCACCGGTCGGTCTTTTTATGAATTGTCTAGATTTTTACGAAAAAAAATGGAAGACTAACAACTTTTAAATAATTATCAGAGCGTGAAATGACGTTTTCATACGTTATGGCGATTGTACGTGAGAAAACGTACCATATTCGTAGATTTTATTGTAATATTGCGTGAAATTCAAAAAACACTCACTTTTCTTTTATTTACTAACATGTATATATAGTTAATATTTTGAAAGAATTAACTGGGATACAATCAGAAAATACCTACATTTTAAAAGATCTGCTAAAAATTTGCATTAACATAATACTGCGCACTTTCCATTCCGTATAGTTAAATATATTCTTAGAAATATTTTTTTTTATTCACGTTATCAAAATACTTTATTTATTGAGTTGGGTTGGATAGAGTTGTTGTTGAAAATATCGGCATATATAAATAATTTACATAAATACATTTATTTTAAACCACTTTATTTCTATAATTTATTAAAATAATTAAATATTATTTTAATATATTGATCGACCGGTTTGCTTACCCTCCCGTCATCAGGAAAATATCAAAATATTTTTTAACTAACTAACCATCACGCCGTTTCCCCGCAGGGGTAGGCAGAGAGGACGGACCGCCAAACAACTCGATCTTGGTACACACTCCTTGCCTCTATTCATACATCGCCTCATACATGCTCTTCTATTATTCTGACTCTTGACATCGCCCGACTCAAGTATCTGATTCACTTGGTCGTGCCATGTCTTCCTCGGGCGTCCCCGACTTCGTCTACCATTCGCATTTGCGTCATATATTCTCCTCACACTCCTTTCCTCATTCATTCGCTCTAATGCCCAAATCATCTGAGCGTCCCTTTCTTAATCTTATTAATTACGCTTACATCAGCCTTGCATTCTTTGCGGATCTTCACATTTCTCGCACGATCATACATGGTTTTACCACACATACGTCTCAGGGTTCTCATTTTTACAGCATTCAGTCTACTTTCATCCTTTCTCTGCCAGTTCCATGCCTCACTGCCATACACCAGGGTAGGTACCAGCACTCCATTATGGACGGCTAACTTCGCTTCTTTTGACAGTTTTTTGTTGGCGCCAACGGCGTTCAGTCCTCCATTAATGGAGTTACCGGGATTTACCCTTCTTTCGATATCTCTATCAGTCTTCCCATCTCTCGTAAACATACTTCCCAAATACACAAACTCATCCACCTGCTCCAAGTATTCATCATTCACAACTATGTTTTTAATGTTATTGTGATATCTCTATCAGTGTTCCTATCTCTCGTAAACATACTTCCCAAATTCACAAACTCATCCACCTGCTCCAAGTATTCATCATTCACAACTATATTATTTAATGTTATCCAAATTTTTCCAAACTGGTTGATCAATAACGTTACAATAAAGTGATTTCAAACAAGCGTATTTGTTTATATAATAACTAGGACAAGCTTCAAAGTTAATTTCCAAATGTCTTTTACGAATACAAAAGTAGAATATTATATTTTTGACGTTTTTTCTCATTGCCTATTTACAAGGCGAAACAATTTAAGTTTGAGGTAGTTGTGTTCTACAAAAATTATATGAGTTAAATTACAAATTATTGCATCATTTTAAAGTCAAAGCCTTGCTGGATTAATGTCGATAGTAGGCATAGCCTTATCTTACGTGTAAATTTTTTTTATTTTTTTATTTATTATTATTTTGTTTATGAAATACAAACATTCCTGGGTTACGAATAACCAAAAAATGTATGAAAATCTCTACTATCACAACAGTAAGCAAAAAATGTTGCTTGTAACGTGATGGAGGACTTAGCCAGCCGAGGAATCAAACAAGCAACGCCCAAGATCCAAACGCAATGCCCACTCAGCCACGAGAGTGCGAATCCTACGAAATCCAAAAAAATTAACATTTTTATTTTTTCTGAAATTAATATCCAAACTTCAAACTACTTTAAAAAATCAGGCAAAATAAAATAAAGCGACATCTATCGACTTTCTAGTTACACTTCTACCGCGTGTGAATCGCACACTCCGATTTATTTTTTTTATATTAATACCGTACAAGAGTCCCAACTGCTCCCGTCTGGAGCCAGTGATATTATGGCATCTCCAATTGGGAGGCTGAAGGTAGTGGGGAAGGAAAGGAGATGGAGAAGAAGAAAGTGGAAAAGTACCTGGCTACTCAGATCTGGTCACCAAACATGGTTAAAACCATTTCAAGCCACGTTTCAATTCTGAATGGTGGTCCTACACCAGAGCGATACTGAGAGTATCTTCCATTCTGGAATGTGCCGCAAATATACTTTATATTATTTTTAATTAATTAATTGTTAAATAACACAAATTGATTAGATTTCGCGACCTTCGGATTGCGAGTCAAGAACCTTACTGCTCGGCCACGCCGGCCGTCGTTATGTCCAGATAGTCAAGGGGTGATGATGCATTTAGAAGAATTATTGACAATAATAAGAAAGGGACACATTAATAATAGTATTGAATGAACGGTGAAAGGTTAAAGTTTCAGGTTTAGATAATAATATAATATGATGCAAGTGATTAAGTAGAAGATGTCATGGTATACCAAGAAAACACGACACGAAACTACTTATCTTGAATTATATCAACGTCAGACTGTGTTCATGTAATTCATTGTTGACTAAAGTAAGGAAGTATGTCTAAAACCGTGTTTTTGCTGCGTTCAATCATATTTAGTTAGCCTTTCAGAGGCTGTGCGTATTGTACAAAGTCCCTATGTACTTTAATAATACACAACTGCTGACAACTGGTTTCATTGAATAATATGGTGGAACCAGCAGATTTTCGAAACCGGAAACGGAACGTACTTACAAATTTACTGACAAATGAAATATCAAACAATTTAAAAAAACGGGTGTTTTTGGTTTTTGAAAGGGAATATGTATAGTTTCTACCGGGATGTCAATTTATTGTTTTTTTTATTTATCCTTGCTGGAAAACTATTTGAAATTTGGCACAATGGCAAGAAATGAGTTAAATTCGAGTACATTTGATCATCGAGAAAAAGATTTGGAACTTTCTTGGACACAAGTGTGTTGCTCGTGTTTTTAGTGCCCATAACCTACGAGTAGTTTTTAGATAAAAAGAAGGAATTTGACCATCTTGGAAGTTCACAACTTCACTTTGTTTTGGCGGTAATTATTACCTCGAGGTATAGCGGTGAAACTATATTATAACTTTATTGTGATTGTGTTGTGCGCTCCTTCGCAGAGATACAGTGGTAAGTGATTGGTCATCCCTTTTCCTTGCATTTCTCGGTTTTCCTACACATATAATGCGACCATGGCCCATTTCAATATACCACTCCATGGAATTCAAAATTAAGGCAATATGTATTCGCACATAGACGTATGGAATGTGTCGCTAATAAAATATAAACATGAAATAATGAAATCAAATATCCATAATTCAAGTTAAGTTATCCATAATTCAGTTCACTTAGGAAGTTCTTCGGTAAATTTGTGAAATAAATTTACCAAACATGTTTATGACATATCTCTACGTATCGTATCGTATTAATGCATCTAAGTAATTAATTGTATGATTTATAGTAATTTTAAACAATCACAATTATTCAAAAATAAATAAAACTATTTTCCTTTTTTCTTTTCATGATTGTTACCAACTTACAAATATTGGTGCTATTTTACAGTAGTGGCTATTCTTATTATTTTGTTTATAGATTTTCTTAATTTTATTGGAAAATTAAGTTTGTTTCCTAACTTGGAATATATTTTACTTATTATTAATCTACCATTAAACATTTTCAAAGTACCTCTTAATATAAGTTATTTGCATATATATCATATTTAAATACATTTTTTTAATTGTTGCAATATTGTAATATTTTAATATACAAGCTCACTAGAGCTTTCTTTTTGATGTTGTTGTTGTACCTTATCTTTATTATTATTTAAAACCCGAATGGCGTTAATATTATAAATAAATAAATATTTTCACCCAATTCCGGCAAACACCTTTTGGTCTCGTTTCATTTTTAGCAGGTACTAACAGTCATCTGAAGCTGTAATTCGTAAACAGTTTTTGGTGCCCCTTCGCAGAGATACAGTGGTAAGTGATTGGTCATCTCTATTGGTTTATGCATGTTTTGTTTTTCCTACACATACTACCACCCAATTCCGGCTAACACCATTTCATCTCGTTTCATATTTAGTATTTAGTCATGTAAAGCTGTGATTCGTAAACAACTTTTTGTGGTCTTTCGCAGAGATACAGTGGTAAGTGATTGGTCGTCCCTTTTCCTTGCATACCTTGTTTTTCCTACACACATAATCACCCAATGCCGGCAAACTCCATTCGTCTCGTTTCATTTTTATTATTTACAGTCATCTGAAGCTGTAATTCGTAAACAGTTTTGGATGCTACAAGAACAAGAACACAGTCAGCTAACATTTTCAACCCACATCCGATCCAATCCGATCCGATGTATTGTGATAAAACACTTGTCTTGTGCAACAATGTCTGTACGGTATAAAACTTAAGTCCGAGTATAATTAGTTTAAATTGTTCTGCGACCAGGTGAAAGGGAAACTCGCCCAAGGTCAGCTGACGGCGGAGGGGCGTTGTACACACTTTTCCATGAATTATTCTTAGTTCTTATGACCGTCAGATTTTATCGTTAAAGTTTTGTTTGTGTGTAGTCGGTGGTTTAATTTACCGGATTAACACTTGCAAATTATTGTTTGGTGTGTTTATAAAATACACCTGCTGTTCACACATCCGTGAATATCTACCGTTTTACAGATAAAGGCTAATTTATTTAAAAGAAAAGTATTTATTTAATTAATAAAAAAACATTATTTGATAACGGTGATGTGATGACTGATGGCGTATAACTGCCCATCTAAATGTTTGCCTGTTTTTAAATGGCAAAACAGGATTGGTTGTTTAGCAAGGTTTATATTATGCATGCGGCCGGCGTGGTTTAGTGGTAAGGCTCTTGACTCGCAATCCGAAGACCGTGGGATCGAATCCCGGCGTGGCAGATAAATTTTATTAGATTAATTTGTGTTATTTCACAATAAATTCATTAAAAGTAATATGAAGTACCTTTATTTGCGGCCCGTTCCAGAGTGGAAGATACTCTCAGTACCGCCCTGGTGTAAGACCACCATTCAGAATTGAAACGTTGCTTGAAATGGCTTTAGCAGTGTTTGGTGACCAGATCTGAATAGCCCAGGACTTCCCCACTTTCCTCTTCCTTATATCTTTCCCCTTCTTAATCCCTTCAGCCTCACAACACCCTCCAGTTGGGAATGCCATAGTCTTAGTGGCTCATTGGAGCAGTTGGGACTCTTGTGCGGTATTTACACTAAAAAATGTGTACAGCAGATCTTGGTGTCGCCCTTTGCTCCTTGTTAAATAAATTTTATTTGATTTTTTTTATTTTTTTTTATTTAACGACAATATCAAGTAAGGTAAAAAATACAATATGAGGTAAATTAAAAGCATATAGAGTGAAGTATTTTGTTCTCAGTCCTCCTCACTAGGTTTTCCTGTTCCGAGGCGGACTGAAGGTTGTTTGTATGGGTGTTGGTCATAAATTCCTCCTCATCTAATTTGTTCGTTTCCACAAAATAGAAATAGACAAGCTAAAAAGTTAAGTTAAGTTTATTGACTTATTATCCTGACGAAGAAAACATAGTTTTCGAAACATGTTGATATTGTTAATAAAATAGTGGTGTTACACAAAGGTATTTGTTTGTCATTAAATTAAGCTAAAAAGTGTTTATGTTTTTTATCTGTAAGTTGCGTTGGTGTTATTTTATAATTTTTATGATTTCCTCATCTTCGTGTTTAGTTAGCCATAATTTGATATCTTTTTTGAACTTTAGTATCTCCATGGTGTTTTTAATTTCGATTGGAAGGGCATTGTATAATTTTGTAGCATGGAAATGATGATTTTTCTGACCAAAAGTTGTATTTAATTTTGGAATGTTTAGTAGATTTGATGATTTTGTCCTTGTAGTATAGGTGTGTTGGTCGTCAAGGTACTCTTTTTTTTCTTTAAATTTAAGTAGTGCATTTTTTGCGTACAGTTTTATAATGCTGAGCACATTGAATTTTTTAAAAATTTCTTTTGATGGAGCTAAAAAAGGTACCTTCAGGATTATTTTTATTATTGCTTTTTGCGTTTTGACGAGCTGCTTCATGTGAATATTTGAGGCAGATCCCCATCCAATAATCCCATATTCTAAGCGTGATTGGCAAAGAGCGTAGTAGACTTTATATAAATCATTTTTATTTAATATATTGCGTATGTTTCTAAAGTAGTACATGAGCTTTGTTAATTTCTTTGTAATGCTATTTATGTGAGAATCCCATCGAAGATTTTCATCGATTTCAATGCCGAGATTTGTATTTCTAGATTAATTCGTGTTATTTCACAATATATTTATTAAAAAAATATATTTAGTTTATTTGCAGCGCGTTCCAGGATGGAAGACACTCTCAGTTTCACCCTGGTGTAGCACCACCATTCAGAATTGAAACATTGCTTGAACTGGTACTTCCACACCTTCCTCTTCCCCATCGCCTTCCACTCCCCACTACCTTCAGCCTCACAACATATCCCAAATGGGAATGCCATAGTCTTTCTGACTCCAGATGGGAGCAGTTGGTACTGCTATGCAGCATTCACATTTTAAAAAAATTATAGTATATACACCAAAATTAAAAACATTATTAAGATTAGAATGAAATTTTATAATCATCACAACTTTTTTGATCCGACTGCCTGACTACTTCTGGTGGCATGTTTTTTTAATCTGACCCTTTATGTTATAATCGTACATTCTTTTCATTTTAAATAATTCCTTACGACAGCTGTAAGGCCATTTTTGTAAGGTTGATTGAACTTTTCAACCAACGCCCAGACAAGTAACGCGCTTATATAAAATTCCTTGCAATTTCACAGTCGATATCATACTCGTATTATAAAAATCGAGGTCACTATTTGTCTCAACTTTACGAAAGGCTCTTTTTAGATCGAATCGATAATGATTTTCATAATCAGAAAAAATCTGTACGAGCACTGCCTTAATACCATATCAGTATAAGTACAATATTGTATTTAAAACACAATACGGTAATAAAAAAAAAAATTGGGTATACTAATAAAATATGTAATAAACTCTTTTGGCATAACGTGTCTGAAAAAACTCACCCTACGAGTTACATTCAGACACTAGAAAACCGCTATGCTTTTAAGGAATTATCAATTATAACAGCAGATTATCAAAAGAATTGATAATCTGCTGTTTCATAGATGGTGCTAGTTTATTTATTTTAAGAAAAAAACACTTTTTCCAGGTTATGCTTTAAAATATTAGATGAATTATATGTTTGTGCCTATAAATGCGCAATATGAGTGTGAATAAACAGTTTTGTCCGTATACAATCTGAATTCTTTGAATATATAATAATAATAAATGTTTCTATTTCCCCGGAACAGAGCGGTGAGTGCAATACTCTATCAGCCATATAAAAGCAAACATCTATAAAATGGCATTAAATTAAATAGAATATACAAGATAAGATAAAGTGTAGAATTAAACATTATAACATAAAATAAAACATAACAGTTAACATATTTAGTACTTGTATACTACGAAGGCTTTAAGTGAATTCGCCATGTTTGGTGTAAGGGCGCGCCATGCCACTGGGACACGGCCTGGATGAGAGTGTTTTGCGATTTTCGGTAGCGCTGACCCGTCCCGGCTATTCTGTGGCGCATCAAAGGGGATATTCTGTGGAGGGGATGCTGTGTGGAGGGCTTTCTTAACCCTGGATTACTGATCTACGCCGCAGAGGCGCCCGCGTTTTTTTATATATTGCTCTATCTTTTTATCCTTTGCGCGTATCGCATTGAAATTCAAGGACATCTCAGTCATCGGCAGCACGTGTCGCAGGACGGTTGTTGCGTTACGGTAAGTTTTTTTTATATGACCCTCCAAAGAGCCAAATAATGGCGCTCCAAAGACGTATGAGTAGCTTGTATGTAAGTTTGGCGCTCTTAATCAAATTGTTAAGCAAAATATTTTTTTGTTACTTTGTTACTTTTTTTTGTTAATTACTTCATAATTGACTATTTTTTGTAGTGTAGAATTAGCAGAAGTTTTTTTAAAAACGTATACTTTAAGTGGTTTATTTTAGAGAAGTCTGTCTAATTGCCTAGGTTTAATTTGAGATTAAAGATCTTATAATAAAAAATATATAAATACAATATTAAATTGTGTTTTTTTTCTTTTAGTAATATACAAAATTATAGAAACAATCAATACATATCAATCACACTTATAGTTTTTTATAGTTTTTAAAGATCTTATAATAAAAAATATATAAATACAATATTAAATTGTGTTTTTTTTCTTTTAGTAATATACAAAATTATAGAAACAATCAATACATATCAATCACACTTATAGTTTTTGAATAAAATCGTTAGTCAATATGATGCGCCTCGCGGGCGTATGAGTAGTTTCTTTGTACGTCGCAACAAGAGTAGTAGTCTAGGGTTAAAGAAAGAAAGGGGAGAAAGATCTGTTTGTGTAGGAATCTGGGGGTCAGAGTGTTCAGGTGTGACGGACATATGGATTCACCCCTCTCACTGGGTGAGAGGGTGGAGAGAGCAGCTCTCTTGCGACAAAATATTTTACAAAACGTCCGACAAATACAAAAAATTATCGCCCTGACATGACCATCCACAAAATATGTACGTGGTTTGGTCGGACCCAAAGATATTAAAATACAAGAGATATGCTACGATGGCCGCCCGACTGTCGGCGGACTACGGTCTTATGGGCGTATTGTGAATACAAATTTAGTTGATTTTTTTAAGGTGTGCTGTAGTATTGGTTAACAATATAATTTGAACACGGAAAGAATTCGTTCATTCGGTTGATTTTCGAAAGTGTTTTAAGAATATCGGCTACACCAGGAAGCACAGTTCCACCCCGTAAAAACTGCCGATAGCACAGCTCTTATATTTAAAGATCTTTGGTCGGACCTCTTTTACGCGTTGAGTATGATGTAATGCCGGGTTTCCATCTATTCTATGATCTATTTCTATCGCATAGAAAGCCTGTTCTTATTAACCAAGCTGATAGATTCTACGAAGCAGGTGGGATCCTAGCTGAAAACATAAAACTGCACTCCACTCAATGGTTTTGAACATCGAATTGATACTCGTATCATAAATATTGTAAGGGTGGTGCTGGCAGACAGCAATATTTCAGGTGGTGTTACGTAAGCAGATAACAGATATCAGATAGCCTGCTCCGGTGGCAGGTAGCAAGTAGCTGTCTCCTAAAGCGGCGGCGGCCACAGGTGGTACTACGGGTACAGGTAGGTACTGCTGGTGGGTACCTACTCCGCCAGTCGCACTTTCACTCTCCTACGAGTCTGCGATCACCCGGGCCCCAACCAACAGGTGCCGGCAACTTAACAGCGGTCATATTACTTATCATCGTATCATTTTTACGGGTGTATCAACACTTTTTATAGGGTTATCCAAGTTTTACAGTGTATAATTTTTATGGTTCCATAAAAATTCAATAAAATAGCATTTCAAAACCCCTAAAAGTGATAAACCCCTAAAATAGCCCATTCTTAACCAAACCTAAACTAACCTTTTTTACGATAGCCTCACACTGGAGGTTATGAGAAAAATAATTTTCAAGCCTTTTGTCATCTTTGGGAAGGAATTAGATGTCGGTAGGAATCTGGAGGTCAGTGGGTCCAGTGATGTCCAGTGATGCACATATGAATCCATCCTTCCCACTGCGGTGCAAGGCGATGGGTTGAGAGAATCCTGCAGGAGAGGCCAAATGGTCTCCCTCAACCAGTCCCTCCCGATTTGGCCTGCCAAGCAGTAAGTGAACAAACGCATCCGCCACCAAGACCTAGACAACCTTACCCTTTAACCCGGGCACCTCTGCTAAGTCACCAAATGTGGCGAACCACTTGGGGTGACCTCTGGCAGAGGTTATCCAATAAATGGTTCCCAAGACGGCGGTACCCGTACCCGCCATCCAAATTGTATAACCCAACCTTACTTAACCAATTTAACCCAGTTTTTTCTTCACTTTTAATGACTTTCCAAAACTTTTCAATTCAAAGATTAGGTGTCCGGTCACCAGTTTTTATTTGGGGCATCTAATATTCACCAAAGAATTTAAAGTCTGAATATTTATACAGAATCACACCGATAAAATATTGCAAAATGGGACATGATCTCCACGTTCTTCACTAAGTCACTAAGCTATCAAGTTAGACCCCGTGAATACTGAGAATAGATAATAATGTCAACTATGTAATACTGTATGAACTATGAGCCTCCTACTGTGATTGATAAATTTGAAAAAAAAATCCTTATGAGAACACCGCACGAGAGTCCCTACTGCTCCCAACAATCTGGAATCAAGGAGACTATGTGCATCCCCAATTGAGGTATGTTGTGAAGCTGAAGGTAGGAGAAGGAAGGGAAGGAGATAAGGAAAATAAAGGTTGGTAAGTACCTCGCCATTCAGATCCGGTTACGAAAAACGGCTAAAGCCATTTCTAGCAACATTTCAATATTATTCTTACACCAGGAACATACTGAGAGTATCTTCCACTCTAGGACACGCCGCCGCAAATATACCAAATGCGTATTATTAATTTAAATTAATAAATTCAGTTTAATAAAATAAAATTTCTTTTAGTTAGCGTCTAAAATAGCAAGAGGTTCTAAGCTTTTAATACAATCGACATTATCGATGCTTATCTAATAAAATAAAATATCGATGGGGTATTTCACCGTTCTCTTAATAAGTCAGGTACGCCTCATACATGTGCTTGGTAACGTTACATTATTGGGGAAACAAGCTTATGTTTCCGAGTGGTTAATAACTTATTCATAGGATAAAGAAGTTGTTTATTATTCAAACCTATGAATAGTGGCTACTTATCGGATAAGTTAGCGAGAAACTGTTGCAAGTTTTTATATGTTTTTATCGACATAAGTTATCCTAAGAATGAATCAAAAGAATGGTGAAATATCTCTTAAGTGGTATTTAGTACCTAGCTAAGAATGAGATTGGAAAATGATAGAAGTACATTATAAGAATTTGATTATGTTATGTTGCATATTGTTAATATTTTTACGTTAATACTTTATAAATATCTGAATATCTGCTATGTTATAAGAGTTTGTCTTTATAAAATGTCAAAAATAATTAAACATTTGATTTGAATGGCTCTATGCAAGGCTGGCCGAAAAAGCCAGTTTTAAAACTAACCCGATTACCAAATCTGCGAGCGGGTGAATGACCGCAAGGACGGCCCATTATTTTACAAAGCCATTTCATGCAACATCTGTTGCTTCAAATCTATAATCAGAGAGTGAAAGGGGTCATCGTAGGTGGAATTTACTTGACCCCTCCAGGCATCGGGCCTATTTTCTCGGAAGCTCAAAATATTTCCCCATTTGCAATAAAAACCAAAAAAATGAAATATTTCCAGATGCATCTGAAAATTAAAAACTGTTATTGAAAGGTGATGAAATACGCTTTCAAATTTTGTAATTCAAAATAAACATACAATTTTTGAAGTACGAAAATTTTAAATGCAAAACATAAACGCTCGTCTTTGGAACGATTTGCCGGCCACGTTCACCCCTTCCTCTCCACACAGCATCTTCAAAGATGTTATAAGCCCTGAGGGAAATTGTTTTCCTCATAGCCTCCTGTGTGGAGTTAATGTAAAAATTCAAACAAAAATAAAGTTTTAAAAATCGCTCACCTTACATTTTTTCGAACTAAAATTAATGATAACGAAAAAAACACAAACACACATATTTTGTAAGGCAAATGTATTATAAATGTTTTCATCAACTCACTTTTTTGTCGATAATCGTCATTTTTTTCAATTTGCGGTCGGAAACTTTGGATTCATGAAGGTGAACATTTGAATTATTTTGCTGTCAACTTTTAGATTTGAATATAAATAAATGGTATTTTTTTCTAACCATGTAGTAAGAGAGACATAAAGATTTTTATGAGACCGTCCCGAATTTGAACGGTCTACGGTTGTATGAGTTGTTCCGAAAACCGAACAAATTAGCCTAAGGAGTTAATATTTTAATCTTAAATTTCGGTTATGAACTAGTATCTCGCCTTTATAAATTCAGGAATAAACTCTCGAACCGCGAATTCTTACATAACGAATAGGCGTATGTTTTGTTTATGGATTTGGTACAATGATTTAACTTTTTTTATTGGTGAATACTGCACAAGAGTCTCTACTGCTCCTGTCTCTCAAACCAGTGAGACTACGGCATCCCCAATCGGTATGTTGTGAGGCCGAAGGTAGTTAGGAGAGGAAGGAGATGGGAAAGAGAAAGGCGGTGGTCCGCCACTCAGATCTGATCACCAAAAAAGGCTCAAACCATTTCAATTCTGAACGGTGGTCTTACACCAGGGCAATACTTTGAGTATCTTCCACTCTGAATCTTGCCGCAAATTTTAAAAGACAAATTATATACTTTCATAGGTAATTTATTAAGAAAATGAATTTTCCAGATGAAAGTAGTTACTTTGATGGTCTTCACGGTTGAGGGGTAAGGCTCTCGACTAGCAAACCGAAAGTCACGGGTTAAAATCCCGGAAAGTTTTTTTTTTTTGTTAATTTGTTAGTTAATTAATTAAAAATTAAATGTTCATTCATTCTCTCAACATTTCATTAAAAATTTCATTAAAAATGAAATGTTGAGAGAATGAATGAACATTTCATTTTTAATTAATTAACTAACAAATTAACCAAAAAAAAAACTTTCCGGGATTTCATCCCGTGACTTTCGGTTTGCTAGTTGAGAGCCTTACCCCTCAACCGTGAAGACCGTCAAAGTAACTACTTTCATCTCGCAAATTCATTTTCATAATAAATTACCTATGAAAGTATATAATTTGTCTTTTAAAATTTAACGTCATATTTGTTCGAATATTTTTACTTTTTTTGGTTTTTCTTTAGGTTCGGCAATAACAAGAGATAAATCTTTTTTTATAATTGTTCATTTCTGAGTGTAAATGTGGGTGAAAGAACAACTCAGAATGAAATCAACTTAAAACCTCCTTTAAAAAGTCATTAAAAGTGATGTAAAAATATATTTTAAAAAAAATGGTTAAATACATTACGATTGTATAGGCTATGGGCAATTTTTGAAATATTTTTTTTCATAGCTTTTAATGAATTTTCAAAGAAGTGTTGAGTTGGGTAGATTCTGAGTTGGCATGGAACCGTAAATGTGTATACTAACAAACCCTGTCAGCCGGTCCTCAGTACCTTTGTCATTTAGGTATCTTCGGGGATGCTGTGTGGAGGGTCTTTTCAGGAAAAGAAGGAGAGGAGGTTCTGAGAAGGAAAAATATATCAGGAATCTGAGGGTCAGTGAGTCTAGGAGTGACGGACGTAATAATCTCTCTCTGCGGTGCAAGGCTGGAGAGCTCATGAGGTCTTCCAATCCTGCTGGTGGGCGGCCGCATCCACCACCAAGATTCGGACTAATCTCATACATGAACCCCGAAACCCCTGCTAAGTCACCAAACGTGGTGAACCACTTGGGGTGACGTATGACAGAGGTGTTGGTTTTCCAATAAATAGTTCCCTGGGCGACCCGCTTCCCAAATTGATACCGGATGTTAAAAAAGTTTAAAAACAACCAACCTTAGTCTAGGTGTTTTTATTGTGATTATTTTGTTTGGTGAATATCTATCTCAACGTTGCTAATGTCAATAAAATCACTCTGGGTTAAACAAACAATAATTTTATTCTATTCGCTTGCAGTGCCTACTTATATTGCCAGGTGCCGTGTTCAAATAATATTTACTTTACATTTGAAATTTGAATGATTTCCCATTGGGTATCTAACTGACCATGAACACTTGCTTGCCGAGTTCTTGGACGGTCAAATTCCTAGAACAATGTTTGACACATAACGAGTATTAATAACATACTGAGGACCTATCAAGCCAAGTTGCATGTCCTTGGAGGAAACTGAGAGTATCCGTTGTCCTCAGGTACGAAACTGGTTGGCCCCGGCAACCTTGCTACACATTTTATAAAGTTGCTCGTATGACACCCATTTATTGAAGGCAACACTGTTTAATCGATAAAATCATTCTTCGAGTAGGATATACCTATGTATTGATTAATTGTTTTAAAGTTATATTATGCCCATGAAAACTCAGATAAAACCTTGTGCCTACTGAAATATTACATTTAAACTTAAACTTATTACAAAAAAATAATCACCTTATTAATTTCCTGAATTATTCATATCTTAGTGTCATTAATAGCAGGATATTAAATACCCACCCGAAAATAAGAAGCTTTTAATACGTGTAAATACGACAAGGGTGCATCTTGACTACAGGATTACAAATTGTGACACACGACATTGATGGCTCTAGTTTAGATAGACCTAAGAAGTTATAGACTTATCCGATAGATGTCGGTAGTATCAAGGGTTGCCCCTCCATGGTGGTGTAAAGAGAACCGTGCGTTTCGAGAAGCAGAAACAATTTGAGAGTATAATAGAGATGCTGTTGGTCTCCATGGTTGGTTTCCTAATTATAAGAGTTTTTAGTAAATAAAGGCACAGTGCATTATTGTAAAGAAGGTGTTTTTATTAACCAGATCCATCTACATTAATTGAAAAAATGGAAAATATACGGATGATCAGAGAGATAATGTAAAACCTTTTTTTACATTAACTCTATACAAGAGGCATTGAGGAAAATAATTTCTCTCAGTGCCTATGTCATCTGAGATGCTGTGTGGAGGGTTTTTTTGAGAAGAGGAAGGAATGAACATTGGTCTTGAAGAGACCCATGTTGTAGGAAGGAGGAAACACAGAAGCCGGGGCAAATAGTTCTACAGCCGAACTGTTGAACACAAGAACAAGTCGAAGAAGCGACCCGTTCTCATGCGATAAATGTCAACCGTGTACATATATTGGGCGTGCGTTTGGCGTGTTTCCCGACTATGCACCGGTGCCAAAAGGATCAATGTCGCTAGTTCCCCAGAGCATCTTCCATTGAAATACCGGCAGAACAATGATAGCATTACCACCCGACTCTAAAGACCCTGTGCTCTAAAGATTGCAATTCGTCTGTTAAGGAGGAAGAACCTATCGAACGGACCGCCCGTTTCTGAAGAGAGTCGAGGATATTTTTCAGGTATTTTGAAGCAGCAGTTGGGTTAGCAGTTGTGTACTATTAAATTATCTGCGGACCCTGTACAGTATGCCCAGTTTTTGTGAGGTTAACTTTACTCTGGCTTCCATTGAGCCCCCATATCTAAGCTGGTCACTTAGAGTTACACCAAGCATGTCAATGGAGTTCCTGTTCGGAAGATTTCATTTCGATCCCCTTTAGACGTAATCAGAAATGATTGGGTATTTGAAACATTAAATTCAACGAGAGTTCTTAGAAATGATCGCTGATTGATGCTTTGAGAAGGTAAAACATTTCTCTATAATATTTGCGAAGAGAGAAACAGGGGTAATAAGAATTTACTTTATTTAATTCCCATAACATTGATGCAAATGTTGAAAGTGACAGACACACTAAACAAGGCTCGTTTCACCTTTGATCCTCCCCGTGTGCGATGTGAATAAATGATGACCTTTCTACAAAAGGAATAGCATAGACGCCTTCGAGATGAATTTTCGTTGAGGATTGCTTAGAGAAACTCAGGAAACCAAGGCAACTCCTGCCATTAAATCTATCGATTATGGATGAACTAGGCATATGACTAGGATATTTCCCGGGATATTCTCGACACTTCGTTCGCCAATTCTAAAACTCAAACCTGGAAAAACTTATAGTCGAAGTTGAAAGCAGCTGAGGTTTGCCGACTCGTTGTTCTGGTCAAATATTAATGATCGGAACATCAGTTTCCTCAAATTTCCATGCTGTACAGGACTATGGAATCAAGTTCATCAGCGAAACTGGCGTAACGATCATGATTTTCAGAATTGACGGAATGACTGGCAAAGAAGATATTGCAATCCTTATAATGACAAAAAATATGCCTTTCCTTGTTTTATGTTAATACCCCATAAGAGTCCCAACTGCTCCCGTCTGGAGCCAATGAGGCATCCCCAATTGGGGTATCTTGTGAAGCTGAAAGAAGATGGGAGAGGAAACAGATGGGGAAAAGGAAGGTTGGGATGTACTTAGCTATTCAGGTCTGGTCACCAATTACGGCTAAAGCCATTTTAAGCAACGTTTCAATTCTGAACGATGGTCTCACACCAGGGCGAGACTGAGGGTATCTTCTATTCTGAAACGTGCCGCAAATGTACTATTCATTAATTTTAACGCTTTTTTATCTATCTATATCTCGTAAATTGTTTGACACATGACCTTGACATGTTGCGTGCAGAGCAGATTTTTATAATTTTTTCTTTAACTACACACAGAAGACGCATTGTAGGAGTCTGAGTCCAGGGCCAACGTATGAATCCATCCCTCCCACCTCGAGTCCGGCAAGAGAGGTCAAAAGACTCCTTTCACCGGCATCACCCGATCCGGCCCGCCACGCAGCTGACGATCAGACACATCCGCTACCAAGACCTGGACAAACCTGACCCCATGAGTCTGGGCACGCCTGCTAAGTCAATAAATGCAGCGAACCACTACTGGTGAGAATATTTAATTAAGATACGGAAATTTCAGAGAGTAATTTGTTGTCCATTTCAGTGAAATGAGCGAATTCTTGGATATTTTATTGAAGAAACGGTAAAATCGAAAATATCTCACGCAACAGAGAAATGTGGTGTTCTCTTCGCATATCAAATATCAGAGAATTGTTCCCGTTAATTTGACGTAGAAACCACATACCTTTCCTTTAGTCATGCAACCAAATGCAACACGAAGCAGCTCGTAATCAATTTAATACTATTATGTATCTACTACATTCCACTAGTTTCATATCCCACAAATAATATGAAATTTCAACGGGAAAAATTAATTAAAAATTATTTAATAAATTTTAATTTCCAACAACCGTCTATCAAACGATTTTTAGATCGTACCGAATGTCCCAAAATATTGCGAAAACTGTACTCAAACAATACCTAAAATAAAAGAATAAATTTAAAAAATATATTTTAATAAACAAACTTCAATTTAAATAAAATGAAATAATACATTTATTTTATTACATTAATTGCAATTGTAAATGAATTATAATTTATAATAAACTAATCATAATTAAGTATTAATTATTTAAAATTTATTATAAATTAATTTAATTAATTAGAAACCAATTGTATTTTATTATAAATTCATTTTTATTAATTAGAAATTAATCATAAGTTATTATAAATTGATTAAAGTAAACAAAAAAATATTAGATACTTATTAATTAGGAATGAATTTTTTATTATTGATAGTTTATTTTTAATTTATAACTAAATTGAAAATTTATTTAATTATTACTTAGTTTAATGAATTATTACTTTTTAAGTTTCATGAATTATCACTTATTTTGTTTCAGAAATTATTACTTTATTTAATTTTAATCACTATTTTATGTAATAAAATATTATTTATTGATTATTACTCATTTAGTTCATTTTGATAAATAACTCATCATTTTGTTTAATTATTGTATATATTTTTTTTTTACATGAGCTTCACACAGGAGGCTTTGAGGAAAACAATTTCCCTCAGGGCCTTTGTCATCTTTGGGGATGCTGTGTGAAGGTTTTTTTTAGGAAAAGAAGGAGAGGAGAGTTCTGTGAAGGAAAAGGGTTTAAAGGGAGGGTGGGAATCTGGGGTTCAGTGTGTCCTGGTCATCCGCCTCCAAGACCTAGACAAACCTCACCCCATGAGCCCGGGCACCCTTGGCAGAGGTGTTGGTTATCCAATAAAGGTTCCCGGGGCCGCGGTACCCACTCCCAAATTCATCAAATTGAAATTTTTTTAAGTATTTGATTAATTTATTTAATAATTATTTTTATTAAAAAGTTTAATTAATAATTAATAAATTTAAATTAAATACATAATAACATAAACAATAATTAAACAAGTAAATAAACAATTCATAAAATATATGTTTGTTGCATTTTTTGTCCCAATTCTGGCGGTTAATTTGGAAACATGGAAAATAAATGTAAACAATGTTTGTAAAATATGGAGCCTAGAGAAAAAAATTTAAGGTAGTGCGGCAGTTTTAACTGCGCCAACTTATTTGGTAAATAGTAAATCGATGTAAGAATTGGATAAGATTTGAGATTTTTCTTGCCAAAAAAGTATTATCAAGATTAAATTAGGGATACCATACCGTGCTGCGCTTCCTCCAGCTCAAGTCAACGTTTCGGACAGCGTTACAGTGTCCATCATCTGCCCCGATGACGGACACTATAAGTAGGGCCGGCCCTGAGCCAAACGATGCAGGGTGTGATATTAGGTGTTAGGTATCATCAGTGCTTTGGCCATTTGGCAATTCAATTGGCCCTATTGCGTCACTTCATTTGGATAGGGTTCTAACTTCACTTCACCTTGTTCTGAGATATGAGGTGTCAAAGTTTGCAAAGATGATTTCTCATTATCTATTTACCAATTTCTGGTTTTGAAGTTAAAAATTGTTTAAAGTATTTTAATTGAACATATTTAAAAGGAAAGTATTTAAATAGGACGTATACTTACCTTTTTAGAAAATACCTTAACATGCAAATAGAACCCTAAGCTAGAGCAACAAGCTAGAGCATAATAATTCATTGCACAAAGTTCTAATTACATTTCCCTAATGCAATTCCAAGCTAGGGCCAGGTCCTATATACATATTTTCCTTTAAAATATGATAAACTAAAATACTTTAACTAAAACTGTTAAATAGATTACAAAAATTCGTCTTTGGAAACTTAGAAACCTTAGAAAATGATTAGGCGTAGTTAGAACCCTATCCAAATGAAGTGACGAACCATAATGCGCCTCGTATTTAAGATCAACTGTCAGATACAAGAAAAATAGAGAGTGTAAGTGTAGTTAGAACCTTGTGCAATGATTTATTATTGAAAATGCTTGATGTTAGAACTTTGTCATACATATATATACGAAAATACAACACAGATAGTTCTGAAAATTATTTTGGGTATAAAAATCAACCAAAGAAATGCTTTGGCATTCAAAGGTCATTTTTGAATAAAATGTCAGTTAGAACCCTATCCAAATGAGGTGACGATTGGCTAAATAAGGGGGAAGCACAACGCTGCATAATAACCCAAAAAAGAATCATTATAAGTTGTAGAATTGTTTAAAAAATGTTTATTTCATCGTTTCATATATAAATATATATTATTCTCAATAATTTTACTTAGTCACATGTCAAAAAATTTTGAGCATAGGGTAATTTTTTCCACTTCTCCGTAGTCAATATGCTTCCGGATTCTTACTCAGAAATAATCATTGGGCAGGTACCAATGAGGTAAAACACATTATTTTTATGACGTTACGCAAAGATTTCCGGAGTAATCTGATGTAAGTAGTGTTGAATCATAGTACAGTAAAGTTAGTTTCGTGTACAAAATTCCAAAATTAGTATCATGGTGGATATCACTTAATTGAGAAATATCGTAAGTCTGAATTCTTGACAAATCAGTTCCAATTTTTAAAATGACACAAATAAAATAATTTTCTGCTAAAATATTTTATTATTGGTAGGTACTTTAAATTGTATATTTGATAACTTATCTCTTGCATTCATGAATTGTGTCGTGACGAATAGAATGACATATCAATAAAATTTATTTAATCTGAATTGACATAACTTTCTTTTTCTTTTAACGATTTGTACCGATTTATTATTATTTTGACACAAATAACACCTTAATTAGCATAATCTCACAAAAACAAAATACTCAAAAATAAAGTGGACAAATAGTAGATTGGGAATAGTTTAATATTTTTTTTTTTAAATAAGTCGCCGCAGAGCTAGATAGTTTGTTAATTATTTTGTTGATCTGCCTTCTGATATAAATTCTACTAAGATCTGTTAACGAGTATATTCAATATATATGGAGTATTAATTTTTAATTTTTGTGAATAAATAGCAAAACTAGATGCCCAAACTGTTGAGTTATACTCGATTTGACTCCTAACTAATGACATGTACATTTTTTTATAGTTTGAGTATTATTATATTGGCTTCATATTCTTCTATTAACCAGAACAATAATTTTTTTTTTTTTTTTGAAAATTGTAAAAAAAGAGCTAATCTAATTGAACCTAAACTAACATAGTCAAACTAGTTTAGTCATTCATTCATTCATGTCACTTTTCATTCATGTCATTAATCAACGACATGAATGAAAATTTCTAAAAATGTACTGTTTTGTCACTGTTCTGTTTGGTCCGATTACCATTCATACAAATGATAATGGTAATGTGTAAAATTACAAATAATAATACTTAAAGAATTTTTTTTTTAAATTTTTGAAGACAATTTTAGTGAAACTCAATCGGCAATCTGAAACCAAAAAATCAGAAAAAGACATATAGAAAAGTCAATAGATGTCGCACATTACACAAAAAATAATAAATTTATTCAAGATACCATCTAGATAATATTTTGTTCTGGTTGAATCTTGCAATCATACATAAAGATAATGTTGGTAGTTCTTGGTTGTAGAATGATACAGTTAAAAAATATGATTGAGGGGGTATTTCACCATCTTGCTCACAAGCACTACCAATAGGATAAAGCATTTTTTCGATTTCACCATCCTTCAAGGATGCTTATGTGGGTAGATAAAGTTTATTTTTATTAATTGGTACTTTGACCAGCCAGTAACGTTTACCGGGTACAAATTAGCAAAGTTTTTTACCATATTAGCAAAGTTTTCTACCACGGGTTCAATAAATATGACAGACAGCTGCTGTCAAATCGTATTTGCATTACCCGAATTTTTCACGATTTCTACTTACGAAAATGCCGTTCTTGTAATCCATGACCAGCCTAAAGACAAAAACTCTCAACCACTTGGTGTGTTATTTTAATATATATATATTGAAGAATAATACAGAATTGTAGTACTTACATCATATTTCAACAACAATAACAAGTATATTAGGTTTTATGTCATTCTATAACCATATAAATTGCATTCCAACAATTTCCAACAAATAATAATTTCATTGTTGTCAGCCGGAGATTTTGTTGGTGTCTGCTTGCAGATTTATAAAAAGATAGTCGGAGGCTATTGGATATAGCCGTCCAATGTGTATTCGCTTCCTTCTGGACCCGGCTCTTTTAAAAGGTTTTTATAATTTGACCCAGTTCCCGAGGGTCAAGGGATTATGGACTGCAATCATGTTGCAATGTGACCAAGTAAGTACCTCTGAATATCATACTACTGTAACGGATATTTTTACAATCAATATTTGTACTATCAATGAATTCACAGGAACAGGGAAGGTATATAAAATGTACCTATATCCTCACTACACATCTGTAGTATTCATTTCCTTATTCCAACAGTATTCGATTTCCCCAACTGAAAAAACCAAGTACTGAAATGACTTTCTTCTTTCAGACGGAGAAAATGCCGAAGTAACCTTAACCAGTAACTGCTACAGAAAAGGTGTCTTCTCCAGGTGGACGTGCTGATTGAAGTGATTCTGTATGAGACCCTAGAAATTTTGTACAACTGTGTTTTAAAGAGTAGATTCCCTGTACTTTTATTGTGAAAAACACTTATTTAGCTTTATGGAAACTGTAATAAAACTTCAGAATATTTTGGTATATCTGTACAATATATTTATTTAATAACATGTGAGAGAAAAACATTTCTCTTTGTAAGAACATACCTAATACGGTAGATTGTATTTAGTTTTTATAAATATATGGCAACATTATCAGGAGTCAGTGGGACGACGGCAGCCATAATATTTTATAATATTGTATGGATGAATATGAATGGTACAGACAAGTGATTGTATATTATTTATAATCATTCTCATTCATTCATTTAGTAGATGTTGCCCCATGTGTAGGCACGGTGGGGCAAGGTGGGGCATTTGCCAACTCTGGCTGGGCGATGCATGACCTCTTAGATTGTAGACCAAGTTGCGTTTTCAAATTTACAGCACTTCAAATGACGGTTTTTCCGTCTTCCGTTCATGTTGATAGAGCCCAAAGCATGAATATGTTGTCGAAGCCTACTGTTTTTGGTATCTACTCTAGATTTTTATTTTTTGTCCCACCCTAAATCAATACCTAGCTACACCCATTTGTTCAACTACAAACATTACAAAAATTTCAATGAACTAGAACTAGCTAGAGAATAACTAGCTTCGTGTTGGGAACACCTTACTAAATGAATATTCTAGATTGTAAAGTAAACAATACATTCTGTTTTATATAATCATTATGTTAGCAGCTCTGGAGACTCTGGATGGCTGATGGCTATTCTTTTAGTCTTCCTCATCCACAACGCACAGCGGTGTACTCCTCAATTGCATTCGGTTTATCTGAAAGTAATAATAAGGGATAAAACATTCTGAAACACTAACCACCTGCCACATTCCACCTGTGGATCAATGAGCATGCTCACAAATCAACAGCCAGTTGATTTGTGAATGGAGGGAAATAATTATGCCGAGTCTTCAATTTATGATGGTCCGATGCTTTGTGACCCCCTTGCACAACGTGTGAAACGCTTGTAAACTGTGCGACCCAAAATTTAAGTTTCTTGTTTTTGTAAAAGCGCAATGAAACCATGCATTATTTTAATTCAATGGCAAGCCAGAATTTAACACTAAACAAATACAAAATATTGTTACTGAAGTCGCTCAGTTGTACATAATATTGTATATTTTTTACTATTTCTGTGTAAAAGTCCCTAAAAAGCGTTTTAATAAATACAATAGGAAATGTACAGGTTGATTTTTAAATATGCAATGTAAATGTTTTACCTAGAGCAGAGGCAGTGAGGGAGATCGTACATTTTATCATCGTCTCTATGTTGTCCAAGGGAACAGCGTTGCTGGGTCCCTATCTGATGAGGGTGCACTTTTGTCTCTCCAGTCCCTCATATTTCACTTTAATGTATTGGTTCACCTGAAGGCTCTGCAGACAAATACACAATAGATGTTAAAGACACTGTACCTAAACGATTTAACAGCAGAAAATCACAAAAAATAGCAATGAGGAAAGAAGAACGAGTAAAACATTTTGTGACGCATGAATTAAGACAAATCTACAAATTCAACTAAATTCTTTAGTAATATCACTCAATAATCAATAAAACATAACAAAAACCCGTTGAACTTACCTTATAGTTTGCATAAATAAACCAATCCCGTTCGTAAACAACAATAAACGAACACTGTGTTGACACCATATTGACACTTTTGACGTTTGTGATTTCATAGAAACAATGGCGTCTAAGACAGGCGTGGCAGTAGACCAAAATAGCTACTTGGCACCATATTTTCTGTGGTGAAATGCGCACGGGTTTTTGAGCATGATTCTCCTACCAATAAAGTTATGTGACCGGTAGTTAAGAGCAACATTTAAAGAGATTGGTGAAATAGCCCCTGAATCGCAAAGGAACACATTAGCTCAGTTGGTAGAGCACTGAGCCGGCAAGTTATAGGTCCTGGGTTCGAGTCCTTGATGTGGCCGTATCTTTTTTCTGATTTTTCGGTTTCATATTTTCGATTGATTTTCGACAATATTATATTGTCTTCATTAATTAAATATTACAATTTTAAGGTTTTACTCCTTAAGTTAAAATATTTAAATTATATATTTTTTAATTTGTATACATACTGCACTATAAAGTTAAAAGTATAAAGTTTTAAACCAGTGTAAATATATTATTAAGAAAAGGTTGAGTCTAAATTTAAAAAAGGGAAATGGAGGCATAAAAAGTCCAAGAAAAAAAAAAAATGTACAAAATAAGAAAAAAATGTAAGTATAATTACAAAAAGGATTAAATTATATATAAAGGTAGGTATCAAAAGTACAAATATAAAGAGTTAAAAGCATAATGCTCAAATTAAGTAAGAAAGTTGAGTTTAAATTTAAAAAATGGATTAAATTATACATAGGGGGAGGTATAAAAAGTCAAAGTTTAAAGTATAAAAAATGTATAATGCATGACAAAAAAATGTAAGTGCAAGTACAGAAATCCAAGAATATTGAGTAAAAAAATAATAAATAAACAAAAAGTTTAAGAACAAAATAAATGGATTTAATTATACATAAAGGAAGGTGTAAAAAGTAAAAAAAGCATATTTATGATTTATTATTATAACGGTAATTAATTAATAATAACGTCATTAATTTCTCAGTTCGTTTTATTTATTGACCCCATCTACCGACAAAGTTTTCAACAAAATAACAAAACTAATGATGGCCACTCGTTGGACGTATTGGGTGTCGCTTACATTAGGCGTCCACAGAGTGCGCTAGACACAGGTGCGCGGTCACTTGATGAGATGAAGTCGTGTTTGAAAATGGAATGTGATTTGCATTTAATTTAGATTAGCATTTATTTTGCAAGAACTAAGTTCAACATAGTGTTTAATGTAAGCAGTATTACTTGGTTCCTCATTTTGCACGAGATACTTGTATTACCTCACCAGCACTTGCTATTTAAGCTTAATACATTACTTACGTAATCTCTCAAATTACTTACATGCAGTAAGTTTAATATAATACCTACCTTACATACAAATATAAACAAATAAATCCTCGGAACAGGTAGAAAACTCGGCTAACTTATTCTTCATATGGCCACCATTCGTAGGTTCTAGTACCAAATAGTAAACTCAGACTTTTTAAATACATAAATCATGTTTAATTAATCGAAATTGTACATTATTGTGTGGATAATCTATGTGGAAGATGGTGAAATACCCCGTGTGTCAACATAATCTTGCTATGTACTTTAACATGAGAACGGGTCGTTTCTACGACTCGTTCTTGAGTTCAACAGCTCGGCTGTGGAACGATTTGCCGGCCTCTGTGTTTCCTCCCTCCTACAACATGGGTCTCTTCAAGACTCACGTCCACTCCCTCCTCTCCTCAAAAACACCCTCCACACAGCATCTTCAAAGATCAGCCCATCCTCCTGTGTGGATTTAATGTAAAAAAAAACTGCTAGTAACCTAATATAAATATTACGGCAAAATAACACCATCCAAAACACACGAACACCTCAGCACAGGTTCTCCTAGTGAGGTGTTCACAAAATACTTCTATTAACCCATTTGCGTAAAGTTATTGATTATTAATTTTATTTTATATGATAAGTACCTATTTATTATTATATAATATGATAACTGTAAATATCTGTAAAACGCATGTGGGAGAACAGAAATGAAGAAAAGCGGCCGACTTTGTTTTTTGTTACAAATTTATTGCGAGATTTAATTCTTGCAGCCAAAGCCATCCCCATCTACTTTTTCCACCCTTTTAAACAGAATTTTGATACTTCTATATTTGTAAGTCTAAATATGTTTGCTTCTGTCTATAAATGTATGTTGTGCATTACTAATCCATTCATTCGATTGCAATGAAACTTTGGAGATTTGATGTGTGCATGCCCGAGATGGTTTCTATATACAATAGTGAGTTTTGGCATCATGAAATTATTCATTGCTAACCGTTCATCCGATTGCGATGAAATTTCGGGGATTTGATGTTGGGACTGAATGCATGGAATGCGGGAGGGGAGAGGAGAACCCGGGAGGGGGGAAGGGAGCTCGGGTTCGCAGCACGGGGGAAGCGGATGAGGGGAGTGGGGAGAGGAAAGGCGGAGAAGGCGGAGTGGGCGGGAGAGGGTAAGGTGACGCGGAAAGGGAACGGGACTAGAGGGATAGGACACGCAGGAAGAAACAATTTCTTTATTAAGCGAGATAGCAACGTATGCCGGGAACTTGCTAGTTCTTGATAAAAAATTGCTGTACAACTCAGATTTCGAAAAAATCTGGGCAATTCCGGCGACTTCTTCTAGTAATAAATAATCTGCGTTTGGTGACATCTGTGGTGCCCAGATTCAGAGAGTCCAACTTCGTCTTGAGGGTTCTTAGGTGGATTCATACGTCCGTTACTCCTGGAGACACTGACCCCCAGATTCCTACTCACCCTTCATACCTTTTTCTTTCCCAGTACTTTCTCTCCTTCCTTTCCTAAATAGACCCTCCACACAGCATCCCCAAAGAGAATTATTTTGGTATGTAGAACTAATTTAAAAAAAAAATCTTGCCATTATTAGCAGTGCTGTGAAAACAATACGATTTCAAAAGAAAAAAAATATGCCATAGTATGTTTTTACTTTTTTTAATAGTGCGTTTTTCTTGGGGTAGTTATAGTTGTTTAGTATTTTTTTTTTAATTTTATTGCGAAAGGCAACATCTAGTTGATTACATATCAGTGTCCTAGACTCTAGTATAAAACAACTAATAACAGGTGCAGTGGTTTCATTTCACAAAGTTGTGACGTCAGCCTGTTTAGGCGGGAAACTCGGACGCTTTGTTTTGTTCCAAGTTTGAATGCGCAGCCATAATAATGTGCTTTTGTTTTCAAGCTTTTTCACAAAGTTTTCTTTTGACGTTCGCTCTGGAAACAATAATATAATGTCCCATGGAAGCGGTATTAAATGTAACAATGGGAAAAATGTCAGGTTTCGTTGACACCGGATTAACTTCAAAGTTCTGACTGATGATTTAATAAGCAAGCACGTTGAATTATAAGGTCCTGATTGTTTTCATTCTTGATCGTTGATGATTATTTTTTTAAGTAAAATTTTTTTACGCACGCTTGACTTGGGGAGTAAGCTGGTGAATGCGTGACGAGAGCGTTCTGAAAAGTGTGATCGAGCGAGGCGAACGAAAGTTGAGAGGGAGATATAAGTTAGTGAAGATAGAAAGAGAGAGAGTTACGTTTCGTATATTACTGTAAGGGCAAGAGAGAGAGGTGCGAGAGATGCAAGTCACGTTTCGTATATCTAAGACACAGTGCAGGCCTATTTTCTGTATCACACTGTAGGAGCAAGAGAGAGCAGTGCGCGTGCACATTTTCTTTCTCTCTTCCTCTCATAGAAGTTTTACTTCAGTTGTGCGGTCTAAAGCACGCGTTGCTGTGGCTAACGAAACACAGCGCCATCTACTGGATAGTTACCCAACCTTTTTACTCACACCACCATCTTTTAATTTGCGTACAAATCAAATCCACACCACCCACTTGCCAGCCCACTCGTCCATCACATACAGACATTCTCCTTTAATTGAATATTTCAACCAATTTACTGCTTTAGAGAGCTTTTGCTTGAGAGAGAAATATATAGCACAATTTGCGGAGTCTTTTTGTTGTGAAATTGACATGGTCCTCTCAACGCAGTTGGTCATCTATAACAATCCCCAGATATTTAATTTGGTCGGATTTTTTTAGGTTGGTACATGAGCAATTATTGTGGGGAGGCGTAGGGGTAATATGGTTCTGTGAGCATGAGTGAATGATAAGATTAGGACAGTTTTGAGGAGGAGTGACTTTACGTATGGAGAAAAGTAAATATTTTGTTTTGTCAATATTAAGAGTAGAAGGTTATCGTCTAACCAATGTTTTACTTTATTTAGGCCCTTATTTGCTTTTTCCATAGTTGAGTTCCAATTATCAGCTTCAAAGATGATTACCGTATCATGGGCAAAAGATATTATATTTCCATCAATTTCCAAGTTACATAAAGTGTTAATATATATTAGAAAGAGAAGTGGGCCTAATACACTACCTTGAGGCACACCGTACGTGATTGGTAAACTTGTACTTCTGTATTCTTTAGCAGAATTTACAAGAGACGATTGTGACCTATTTGTTAGATAGTTCTCAAACCATTTGAGGGGATATAAAACCAAGCAGTTTAGATTCAACGTGAACCCTCATCGGAGTTATATAAAAACATGTTAAATTATTTATGGAGCTACAGGTGAAAAGGGAGTGAGAACATCAGCTTTGGTAGGATGCGAGGGGGAGGTAGGTAAGGAAGAGGGGGTAAAGGTAGGTGTGGGGAAGGATAACATGTTTAAATGGGGCTATTTGATAAATATACTTCATTGTTAATTTACTTAATTTTTATGTTTTATTATTTGTAAGTTTTTATTTTTAAATTTTAAGAGCTACTTGATTGTTAAGACGTATTTCTTGCAGCACATTTATCCCCGAAGATTTTTTAAATAGCTTTAACTTTATCTTAATGTTGGATGGTATTTCGAAAAGCCAATTTTTTTTTTTTTAAATAATTCAGAGTAGTTACAAAAGTCAAATAGTACCTAGGTCCTAGATTGATATTGGCGCAAGCGATTCTGATCTTGACCTTCATACATTTTCTTTATACACAAGGGTTAAAATCGCGTTTAAAAAAAACAGATTTTTTTTTAGCCCGCCGGCGGGCTTGCGACACATGAGAGGTTAGGTGTGTTGCAAATTCTTCTCAACCGCATTCAATCACTCTGGATTATAATATTTTAACTAACTTTATAATTTCAATATACGCGAAATGGGAATATTTGAAACAAGGGAAAAACGTGCTAAAAACCTGCTACAAGAAGAAATCCCGAGTTGACGAGTGTGAATCATATAATATTTTTTTAATATTTTATATTACGACACATGCAATAAAATATTGTACCTATCTTTTATATTGAAAACGAAAACGATTGTTTTTCATGACAACAGGTCAAAATTGATCGCTGAATATGGAAAGCCCGTACTTTTATTAACTGTCACGAAAGCGACGTTCTGTGGTTTAATATTTAATTTTTCATCGGAATTTGAAAGTTTTGGAGGAAAAGAAAACAAAACACATATTTTTTCTCGAATATTGAACTACGTTGCTTGAAACCTTCATTTTCACCTACTTTGTGACATTTTTACGAAAGTAACAAATTTTTTTGTAATTAACATTGTTAAGCTTTCAACTTTACCTTCAACTTAACTGAAACGTGTCTTAATCAGTATATTATTATGTAAAATATTACTTTTTATCGTACAGTTTACCCACTGTATGTAACAGTACATACATGGTTCTTCTATCGCAATATATTGGTATCCGCGCTCCCCCTCTCGACGGATGATACAAAAATTGATGGAAAAACAGGACCCGAGGGAGCTGAGCAATTTTCTTGCCATCCATTTGGTCCCTCACAAATAAGAATTCCATTTTAAGGCCATATCAGAGAAAAAGTCGCATGGCTTCAATACGAGATATAAAATTAAGGATCTTAAAACTTTAGTATGCTTTTATAAACCAAAATATTCAGTTATGTTGCAGTTATTCTAAAAGGTTTTATTAACATCTTTTTTAATTTAAAAAAAATATACAAACAAATGAGTTTTTTTTTTGTAGAAAGCAGTCACTTTAAGGTTTGACATATTTAATGAAATTAAAATTGTACTTTGTTTTTAACCACCCTTTTATAAACTGAAGATTCTTGTTTAGCGAAACCGGTCGGTAATAAAAAAAATAAATAAACATGTCATTTGCAAATAAATAGTTTAAGGCATCTATTATTATTCGCGCTTTTTTACATTAGCTCCACACAGGAATCCATGAAGAAAACAGTTTTGATCGGAGCCTATGTCATCTTTTGGGATGCTGTATGGAGGGTCTTTTTAGGAAAAGGAAATAAAGTAAGTTCTTGGGAAGAAAAAAGGTAAGAGGGGCTGGTAGGAATCTGGGAGTTACTTTGTCCAGGAGTGACGGACGCATGAACCCATTCCTCCCACTGCAGTGCAAGACGATGGGTCGATAGAATCCGGCTGGATAGGTCAGAATAACCTCAACCAGTCTCTCCCGATCCAGCCCACCATGCAGTAGGTTGGCAGATGCATCCGCTGCGTCGGCATCGACCTAGAAAAGCCTCACTCAATTAACCCGGGCACCCAAACGTAGCGAACCACTCAAGGTGACCTATGGCAGAGGTGTTGGTTATTCAATAAATGGTTCCCGGGGCGGCAGTACCCATACCTGGGTTCTCATAATTCGATTTAATTTCGTAGTAAGGAGAAGACTAGAAAGTTTTTTAATTTTTTTTTTTTATTGCATTTGTTTATACTACATGAATATAAACTAAAAAGCACAATGTAACATTTCATTTGATAAATTTAAATATTTTTACAGTAAGCATAACATTTCTTTAGCCCTCTATACATTAGGCAGTTCTGTGATTTGATTTTTTTCATATGCGGCAATCTAACTCTTTTTATATTTCCTGTTTCGTTATTATGTACATCTCTATTAAAAACAATTTCACCCTTAAGGCGCAGTATACCCGCTAAAAAGAAGAAGATGGAGAGATGTGTAAATACGAATGTTAGAGAGAGCGCGCTAATGTTAAAATCAATAATATTTAAGCGAAAATTGGGAAAATATTTAATAAAATACGACTCGTTTAAAATAGAGCAAAAATCTCGCGGGAGTTGTCTAAACAGCATTTAATGATTGTGATTTTTTGCATACATATAACTTTTAAAATAACTGAAATAAACGTGTTTATAATAATTCTTGGAGCATACATTGCGTTTTTTTTTCTATCGAGGGAATTTCATATAATTTTTCAATAAGAATTTCAATTTGCGTTTTGGCGCTGGGAATGTAAAGATATTATTTTCTTTAACTAGAATAACATATATTTTTTTTAAGAGCTTTAAAACTTAAAGTGTTTAAGGTACATATGAGTATGTAATAAATGGGTAGAAATGGGGTATGTCACGACTTAAAACATTTTGGCATTTTTTTATAACTTTATGCATAAAAAATAACACTTTAAATAGCAGTCTCTTTTTTATTGGAATCCAATTTAGCTCTTCTCTCTTTTGATAAACCCTTGCGTATTTGCCTTTCCCCAGTAAACATATCATAGCTCTGTTGAATGTGTCGGTATTTTGTAGTCCACACTAAATAAGGTATTCCCTCAGGTTAGAGAGAGTTCAGAAGAAATTTCTGAGATTTCTCTACATGAGGGGTACGGCTATTACCCGTGGCTCTATCATATATACTTTCTTTTGGGTATGCTTGGAATGAACCATCTACGGGTCAGAAGGGATGTACACTGTGCTACGCATTTCTTCAGATTACTTCGCGGATGGTTTAAAAACTCACTATTATGGAGAGCATTCATTCCTATGTCACCGATGGTTATTTCCTCCATCGACAGCGTAAACTGTTCTTTCTCGCAGTCTGCAGGACTAACTTGCCAATGGTCATGTCAGTCGGGAGAGCAATCTTACTGTTGAACAGAATTAATTCTGATATCTACAAATGTAGAGTTAGTGAAGCTGCCTTTAAAGAACATACTCTATCAATGCTGATATAGTTTATATACCTACTATTTTTGTTTAATGAGGTAGAAACTAGAAAGAAACGCTTTCAAATGTATTTTGAAAACGTATAAAAATAAAAATTCTGTAATTTTTTTGAAAAAATAAATAAATTTAATTAAAATATAGCGCCTCCCAAATTGATCCCTTTTAATAGATAGAGTAAAACAAATAAGTCCACTGGTGTTTTTTTCCTTGAAACTTTTTAATTTTTCAACTATAAATTATTTCGTTCAAATTCCGTTTTAATATAATTTTACTATGCAGCCCCCCGAGTGTATGCTTGCTTTTATCAACAGGTGTTGAAATTCAATCGTGTTCAGAAATATTTTATAATTTAAAGTGAGTGTAATATTATCAACAATAAGTTCTAATGAAGCTTTGTACTACGAAGGCTAGACAGAACATTGTTAACCATTAAGGATTCATGGTTAGCGTTCAAAAAGAAGAAAGAGATGGTTTGAAAGGGAGACATGTAAATACGAATGTTATAAGGAGCGCGATTATATTTTAAAAAAAGGCGTAAGCGAAAATATTTACACAAGTGTGACTTATTTAAAAAAGAGCAAAAATCTCTAAAAAAATGTCTAATGTAACATTTAGTGAAACACAAATTTTCGGGGTATACTTTGCGATCTTTTTCTATCGACGAAATTTTGTATAATTACCGTATTAGCTCGGCAAATCTATAGATTTTATGTTAAAAAATAACTGTTTTTTAATAGCTTAACAGCTTTAAAGTTTTCAAGTGTAACGTGTTGTAAATCGGTAGAAATTTGAAATGCGAGGGTTTAAATCTTGATCATTTCCTTTACATGGGTAGTCATAGGGGATGACGAGAACATGTCACACTTTCTAAAAATCATTCACTTCACATTCATCATTGTGTTATATTTAAGATTATACTATTCCATTAAGATTGTAAAATTCTGATAATTATAAAATCCAAAAGGCGTTAAACCGCCGCTACCCGAATTCCTAACGATTTCTTACATACCTCCCTTAAACATTTGAAGTTTTTAAGCTCTTAAAAAGATTTATGTTATTTTTGAAGATAATATCTAGATACGTTCCACGCTGAAACGCAAATTATATGGAATTCCTTTGAAAGAAAAAAAAAAGCAAAGTATGCTCCGAAAATTATTTAAAACAAGTCTATTTCTATTAATTTGGAAGTATATTTGTGAAAAAATTCACAATGTTTCTTTAAATGATACTTAAGAGACCTTGCACGAGATTTTTGCTCTATTTTAAACGAGTCATGTTTTATTAAGCATTTTCAAAATTTTCGCTTCAATTTTATCATTGAAAATATTAGCGCGCTCTGTCCAACATTCGTAATTACATATCTCTCCGTCTTCTTTTTGAGCCGGGAAGGTCGTCTTAACGGTTCAAATAAACAAACAAATTAGTAGCAGATACGGTTGTAAATGATTTTATCATACGTTCTGTGGAATAGTGTCCATTCTACCAGTTCCGTGCCTCGCTGACATACAACTACTAATCGGCATCAAAACTCCGTTACACACTGCTCGCCTTTTTTCGATAATTACAACATTATAAGGCTTTTAGCAAATACGGGTAGATGACGGTCAATCCAATAAATTTGCGAGCAATACTTTGAGTGGGTAATTTGCTCTCGATGTGAACGCAGACGGCTGCAGTGCGCGGTACGCACTTATAGATACATGTATTGTACTGAACACGTTTCCAATTAATTGTTTTAATTGCGATCTGTTTTATTGACAATGCCACCATGTGTGCTCTAGAAAAAATCTCACAAGTAAACAAAGCCATCGCAGTGATCGCAATATAATCATGAAAAATATTTCGTCTACGACATCGACGCGTTTATTTATTCGATTTAAATCATTTTCAAAATGTTGAAAGAATCCTTTCAAAAGTAAAATCCATGAGGTAAACAAGGCATAAAAGTTAAAAAATATTTTTTCATTGCAATATTCACTGATCTCAAAATTATACCTTTGCAATTTTGTGTTAACATAATGAAGAATAACCGTATCGTATTAAATTATAAAGCACAATAGATTAAGTACCTACCGTTGCCCGGGCTTTAGATCATGTCTCTATTTTTAAGACTGAATTTATTTATTTTAATGACAAACAAATACCTTTGTTTAACACCACTATTTTATTAACAATATCAACATGTTTCGAAAACTATGTTTTCTTCGTCAGGATAATAAGTCAATAAAAAATAACAAAAGACAAACAAGTATAGACTAATTAGAACATAGACAAAATATTAGATAGGAGAGATGATTAATTACCTAAAATATATCATAAAAAACAATTATATAAAATAAAATATAAAAATTATTTTAGAATGGGTAAAAATTACATTAACATAATAAAAAATCTTAATTTATTTAACTCATTCAGATCTAAAAGTAGTGTAACTTAACTCACCATTAGTGATTATTCCTTTGTAACCACTGTTTAATTCGAATTTATGTTGAAATAAATAAAGCATATCACTTTGTTAAACGCACGGGCTTTAGATCGTGTCTCTAATTTTAGAACTGAATTTATTTAACTCATTCAGATCTTAAAGTAATGTAACTAAACTCACCATTAGTGATTCTTCCTATCTATCTACTGTTTAATTCAAATTTGTGTTAAAATAAAGAAAGCAAATCACTTTGTAAAACACCATTTAATCAAATGTATGTCATTAAGTAGGTGCCTTAACAACAGTGCTTCATTGATTATTTTTTTCTTATAATTACAAAAAACTTTTTTAAAATATGATTTGCAGTGTTCCATATTTTCAGTATCATTGCGCTTTAAAATAATATTTGATAGTTAAATTAGTGTTGCCAGCCTACAAATTTTGTAGTTCCATTTTTAATATTTTCTATACTAGCAATCAAATTAACTTTGATATTTGAATCTAATACGTTTCCGCTATGCTGATTCGATATTTGCGTTGTGTAAAATTATGCATTTTCTTGTTTTTGTGACGCTGAGATTGATGAAAAATGGAGGTTCGGGGGTTTTCGAAAACTGATGTAGACAATAACTTTCCACCTGTAACTTTGGAGGTCAAACGTTCAAAACATCATCATTTTCGAAATAAAGCCGTACTTAGATTTTTTTATATCACAAACTCACAAACCCACAAACTTACTTACCCACAGGGACACTCTTCTCTGTAAATATGGTAGAAACATAGATAGATAATTAAATTAAATATATCAACCACATTTCCGATTTATTTATTAGGAGCCAAAGTGGTAATGGCAATAAACCAAAAATGTTCTAATCTTACCGTAACATTCTAAACCATAGATTCTCAACCTTTTTTTGCCCACCACCCCCCTTGAGAATGTTTTTTTTTCTAGCGCCCCCCAACTGCTTTTACGTACTATCTGTCGTTGTGAATCCGAAACAGCTATTGTCACGATTATAATTATCACATAGGGGGGGGGACCGTAATGGGATGGGATGGGTAATATTACGTAATCGTAAGAAAGGATATGACTACTACCCTATTTCTGAGGAAAAGATGGTTTCAATGAGAACAATTCAAACGCATACTTAAATATATAGAGAAGTATTTTTATTAACATTGCAAAGACACTGAATTTATAACTTGTCTAACGAGAAAGTTGAATTTGATGCGTTTTAAAAAGTTTGTTTATATAAGGCTCGATTTTTCTTAAAAACAAACGTAAGTCATATTATCCAATTTAATGTAGATCTGAATGCAACATAATCTTTCAGTTCAATTTTCATCCACTTCCCTAACTAACTATCGAAATACGTAAATTTTCGCACTTGTCATAAAAATGATTACAATACATACAATAACAAAAATTAACCAATATTAAAGTTTGCTTTGCTTTATTAGTACGTGATTAGCGTGTTTTGTTTATCTTTTTAAACCATATTTTTAACCTGCTAACGCCCCCTAATTTTCTCTGGGTCTTCTATGCCCCTCTGAAGGTCTCAAACGCCCAAAAGGGGGCGATATCGCCCACGTTGAGAACCACTGTTTTAAACCGTTTAAAACTTCTTAAAATATCTTAAACTTGACGTTCAAATTAAGAGGAAAATAGTTACTGTCTACATCTAATTTTGATAAAACTCTGTGTAAAGCCCGGTCAAAGCCGGGGACGTCGGTTATAATTCATATTATCCGTAGCAGTCTATCTGTAGAGAGGCAACATCTTGAGGGTACTATCAACGGCGGATACTTCCGTCGTTTGCCGATACTTAGTCATTGTTCTCTGCGCGTCTGCCTGTTCCATGTTCCGTACCTGCTACCAGCCTCTGCTACCTCGTATTGTTCAACCTTGACTATATTAACGGGGCCATTTCAAACACATAAATTATAGTATCACTAGAACCAGACGTGACAAACACACATTTGAATAACCTATATCTCTTTTTATGTTATGGTGTTCACATAAATTATTGTACCTATCATTAGAATCAGACGTGACAAACAAACATTTCAATAACCTATATCTCTTTTTATGTTACGGTTTTCATATAAATTACAGTACCTGCTATTAGAACTAGACGTGACAAACAAACATTTGAATTACCTGTGTCTCTTTTATGTTACGATTTTCATATAAATTACAGTACCTGCCATTAGAATCAGACGTGACAAACAAACATTATTTCAATTATCTTTATATCTTTTTATGTTAAGGTTTTCATATAAATTACAGTACCTGCTATTAGAACTAGACGTGACAAACAAACATTTGAATTACCTATATCTATTTTTATGTCACGTTTTTCATATGAATTATAATACCTATCATTAGAACCAGATGTAACAAACAAAAATTTGAATTACCTCTGTCTCTTTTTATGTTACGATTTTCGTAGAAATTATAGTAATTGTCATTAAAACAAGACGTGAGAAGCAACATTTGAATTACCTATATCTCTTTTAATGTTACGGTTTTCATATAAATTATAGTACCTGTCATTAGAACTGTTATATGCACTGAAAATTAGTATAAAAATGAGTGCAATGACAGCCTCGATGGTCGAGAAGTTAGGCCCTCAACTAGCAATCCAGTGGTCGTGGGCTTAAATCCCGGGGCGAGCAAATAAATTTGATTCGTTTTGAATTGAATTAATATATAATATATTACCGACCCTTTGCAGAGTGGGAGATACTCTCAGTATCGCCCTGGTGTAATACCGCCATTCAGATTTGAAACGTTGCTTTAAATGGCCCTAGCCAAATTTGGTGACCAGATCTGATTAGCCAAATACTTCCCCGTCCCCCTTCCCTTCAGCCTTACAATATTGTCCAATTGGGGATGCCATAGTTTCAATGGCTCCAGATGATTGTGAGCAGCTGGAACTCGTGTGCGGTATTCACGTAAATAATTTACAAAACTTTTTCATTCTGAAAATTTTTGGTCATTATCTATATTTTTATTTAATATTATCAATATCGCACAAGAATCCCGACACCCTGTCAAGATTTGAGCCACTGGAGGCATACTGTGGGACTGAAAAGATTGGGAAAGAAAAGAGATGCGGTAGAGGATGGTTGGGATGTGCCTGGCTATTCGGATCTAGTCACAAAATACGGAAATTGCCAATTTTGGCATCATTTAAAGACTGAATTATTGTTTTTCATAATGGCGTATTTGCTCAATTATTTATTTTTAGGTCTGGGTGGTTTTTGAAAATATTAATTGAACTGTTAACCACTCACGTTTTCACGATAATAAAACATTACCAGACATATGTATGACGTATGAGACGTACCTGACCTATTAAAAACTGCTCTGTTGTTTTTGTTTACGTTCGAAAAGGGAAGGAGAGGTGGTTCTGGGGAGGAAAAAGGTATGAAGGGTGGGTAGGAATCTGGGGGTCAATACGTCCAGGAGCGAAAGACTGACGTCTGTGCTCTAAAGATTGCTATCCGTTTGTTAAGATAAAATAATTTATCAAACCTACAGTCAAAAGAGTTTTTTTACAGGTATTTTGGGGCTCCAGACTAGAGGTGGCTGTCTAATCCAACTTTTGAGCGCACTTGCAATTTGTACAGGGTTAGCAGTTGCAACCATACCTCCCTACGTGGTACAAGGCGATGGAACGATAGTCCAGCTGGAGAGATAAAAAAAGTTTCCTTCAACAAATCTCTCCCGATCCGGCCCACTACGCAGTAGGTCAAGACCTAGACAAACCCCATACCGTGAACCACTGGTATGATCTTTACCAGGAGTGTTTGTTATTCAATAAATGGTTCCCGAGGCGCCGTTACCCATACCCAAATCCAAACTAAAAGCATTTAAATGTTTCAAATGAAATACTCGACGGCCTCCGTGGTCCCGAGGCAAGACTCTCGACTCACAATCCGAAGGTCGCGGGTTCGAACCCGGCGTGCGCAAATAAATTTTATTTGATTAATTTGTGTTATTTCACAATTTATTCATTTAAAATAATATATAGTATATTTGCGGCACGTTCCAGAGTGGAAGATGCTATCAGTATCGCCCTGGTGTAAGACCACCATTCAGAATTGAAACGTTGCTTGAAATGGCTTTAGCCGTGTTTAGTGACCAGATCTGAATAGCCAGGTACTTCCCAACCTTCCTCTTCCCTATCTCCTTCCCCTCCCCACTACTTTCAGCCTCACAACATACCCCGATTGGGGATGCCATAGTCTCACTGGCTCCAGACGGGAGCAGTTGGGACTCTTGTGCGGTATTAACTGTAAAAAAAAAAAAAAAACTTACGTAACATAAATATGAACTATTTATTACAGCGTTAAAAGGTTACGCTATGCTACGTTGAATTTTTAAATTTAATTCGATAACCATTTCAAATTCATTCGCCTTCTTAAGCTTAATATAATTAACAAATTGATTTAACTTCTTAGCGTGATTAACTAATTAATTTATAAATAATCCTGTTTAATCAATTATCGTTCCAAGTAATTCTGTGAAGAAGTTGATCAGATTATTTTGAAACCTGTACAACTTAACTAATAACTGAATATCTGAATACCTTCAGAGGTGAACTGTCCCATTCCAATACGGAATAAAGTTAAACCCGAGCAATTTGTACGACTTCTTTCCATTTATGCGCAGCCTTACAAATTAAAGCAATAACCTTCCATGTTCTGCGCGGTGAAGAAAAACCTTCTGGTTTATATTACAAAATGAAAAAAGGTAATCAAATGCCGATGTTATTCACACGTATTTTGTGTTAGAATAAAACTTTCTGTTTGATTTATTAATGAGAAAAGTAGTTGGATACGTCTGGACTAAATAATGATCAGAAATATAATTTACTACTAATGTAAGTATAGGTACAAATGTCGTAAAATAAGAAGGTATTCCAGGCGTAAAAAACCATTCGAAATACATTTTATTTCGGTTAACTTTTCTTAGTTTGCGTGTATGCGACATAAAGTCATGACACGCCAATGGGCTTTACCCAGAATTTTTTTTAAATCGGATAGAGGCTATAATTTGCATCTTATTTTCAAAGTTAAGGGTTCAAAATTATGGCTTGGCAAAAGAGTGAAATATATACAGCATATCTAAGCAAGGTATAATAAATACCACGTACCCGAATGAATTTGACCAGCGATTCCTGAGCATTTTTGAGTAACAAAGTAGTTGTCGTTTTGCTGTCCAATGATATTATTACACGTCACCACTGATCCCACTCCTATACGTCACAACGGCATCGTGCGATATACGCGCTGTTTCGTATGTTACCGTGCTGCTGGAACTAGATGCAATGCTTATCAAGTGAACTGCTAGGCTATAAACGCGCTACTCTCTTGACTACTCAGTTGCGACGTGTTATAGAAAATATTTTTCAAAATTAAAAAAAAAACTTGTTTTTTACCCACTTTTAATGATTACAAACAAAGCCATGTTTCGAGAGCGATGCTCTCTTCCTCGGGGTTTATTAAAAACTAGTAAACTATAGACTTAAAGGGGTCAATGGAAAAGTCAAAGGATTGTTGCCTGGTTGGATTAATATATCTATGTTGTTTCAATGTCTCTTAACAAAAGCCTTAGTTAAGGTAGTTATATACAGTTTTTACGAGTCTCAATAGAGGTCAGCAAAGTTGTGCTATGAGAGATAAAACTATCGACCATTCCGGTCTAATATCCGAACGGTTACGAAGATAGCCGATAACAAGTGGGCATCTTCAGTGACCAGTTCCCCTGCGGCAGATCTACTCAGAACATACTTTAGAACAGACGTTAAGTCTAGTTAAATATGCATTGTAAATAAGACGATAATAAACACGACTCGTAACCTGACGAACCGAAGTATCATTGAAACACATACTAAAAATAGTTAAATTTGTGGAATCTTAACTGTATTATTACTATCGTATTAACATTAAAGAAGCAATTTCACCATATTCTTAAATACTACACACTAAACGGGACTAGATAAAATTAATTTTTGAATAAATTAAATAGATTAATGAAACTCTATGAAAATTTAAGTGCATTTTTATAATTGATGTGATTGCTGGTAATTAATCATTTACGACAATTTTCTCAGGAATTCACATCCAAGCGAATCAGTGTTGAACTGAATAAATTAGATATTAAATTGCTTGAATTAGTTAAATTGCCTTACGACTTCTCCCACATTGGGGCTATTTTCATTTAGATATCAAATTGACCGTATATTTAGATAATTTGTGGGTTGGCAATAAGTTCAAAGACAGAAGTATTTTAACATGGCATAGGTTGAATGTAATGCTTGGTTAGTGCGACTTAATTACTACCAAAGACTATTAACTATTAGATAAATAATTGTAAGACAGATAAATAATTGTAAGACATTATAATGTTAATTTCACTAGCGTCTAGGTACCTATTTTATTTTTAGTGAATTGCACACAGACCTACCGAAATAATTTTCCTCAGGGCTTATATCATATTTGAGGATACTATGTGGACAGTCTTTGGAAGAAAAGGATGTAGAGGTAATTCTGGGAAGGAAAGGGATATGAGGGGTGGGTTGGGATCTGGGGGTTATCGTTTTCAGGAGTGGGAGGTATGAATTCATCCCGTAAGGCCATTGGTCTGGAGAGTTCAGCTGGAGACTTGAAAGGGTCTTCCTCAACCGGCCTACCGATCCGGCCCACCACGCAGTTGGTAGGCAGACTCATCCCCTTCCAAAACCTGAACAAACCTCAGTCACCAAACGTAACAAACGTTTGGGGGTGACCCATAGAAGAGGTCTTGGTTCCCGATCCGGTAAATGGTTCCCAAAGAGGGTGGTGTCAATATCCGCCACTCAAATAAAAAAGATATGTGTGTAAGATAGAAATTAAACATTCTAACCTTTTTTTAGAGTTTCAATGCTGTATTATCGAAATATTGAAAAGTTATTGATCCATATATATGGACAAAAGAAAGTTTATTCATTTTAGTACACCTTCGGTAGAAGGTGTACAAAAATGACACGCTCACGCTCACGCTCTCGGTAGAATTGAGGCTGCCATCTGAAAATATTTGCGTCCACCCGAAAATTTAAAACATATAGTTTAAGCAAATTTTATGGCGTCAGAGCTTCACAAACTTTTATTGCCTGATTTGGAATTAAGATAAAACAATACGACAATTTATATTGGACACTGTTTGCACAATTTGTCTATGGAGTTTTTTTTATGTGAATACCTCGCAAAAGCTCACAATTTGTCAATAGAACATTTTTTTGTGAATACCTCGCAACTCCCCACAATTTGTCTATGGAGCTTTTTTTATGTGAATACCTCAGAAAAAGCCACAATTTGTCAATGGAACATTTTTTTTGTGAATACCTCGCAAGAATCCAGCTGCTCCCGTCTGGAGCTAGTGAGTCTATTGCATCCCCATTGGGGTACATTGTGAGGCTTAAGGTAGTGGGAGGGGAAGGCGATGGAGGAGAGGAAGGTGAGGAAGTACCTGACTATTCAGATCTGGTCGCCAAACACGACTAAAGCCATTTCAAGCAACGTTTCAATTCTGAATGGTGATCTTACATCGGGGCGATAATGAGATTATCTTCCACTTTGGAACGTGCCGCAAATCTACAAAATGTATATTATTTTAAAATGAATTAATTGTCAAAAAACACAAATTAATCAAATAAAATTTATTTGCGCATGCCGGGATTCGATCCCGCGATCTACGGATTGCGAGTCAATCGACCCCTTGACCAGGGAGGCCGTCAGGAGTTTATTAAAATGATAAAGTTTTCAAAAAATTTTCGTGTACAACACCAAATATTTAATCGTTAAAACGCACTGTTATTATTAAGTTGGTATCCTCTCATCGACAACCCAAAACTAGAATGTTTTGCTGCGTGTACATTTGCGAACCGAAACGCGAGCTGAGCCACAAATTATAGGAAAGGAACCAAGCAACCGCAAGCGGCGTTTTGCAACATTTGCTGTTGCTACGTTCCTTTCCCATAAGTCGTGGTTCAGTTCGATAGCTCGGCTCGCGTGTGTTCACGCAGCGTAAGATATTTCATTTTCACCCTTATTTTGATTTGTTACAGTTTCCCCCAATTTACGGCACAAATTCTATTCAGGAAATAGTCGAGTTCACAACCCGCAAAGTAATGGCCATTTCATTCGTGATCAAACTACATTTAGAGGGAATTTACGAGATGGATTTTAAAACGTTATCTGCATGCTTTAATGTAACTAGTTGAAAAGTCAGTATTGATACAAAAATGTTTTTTTACAGAAATAAGAATTTATAATAAATTATTTCGAATTTTGACAACGATCTTTTCGGAAAAAACGGGTTCGTAAACTTACCTTTGAGTATTTTTTAAATTAACTTGAATCAAAGCTTTTCCTACAGGATTAAAACACAACAGCTGAAACTTTGTATTGAGTATTATTTCTGAGCTCAACATTGAGTTTTTGACAACAATTGTTTAATGTGTTCGCATAAGGACTGCACGGATTTGCCGGTCTAAAGAGACATCGGGTCACTGGAGCCAGGATGCGGCTAATGGCTTCCGACAATGCAGTGGTGACCGCAGCGTTCCAGCACCAAACCCCACTCCTGAGTGAGCGCTGGGCCCGAGCTTGAAGAATAGAATTGATTACTTATTTATTTTTTTATATTTAATTTTTATATATATATATTTTTTTTTTTTTTTTTTTTGTTTTTTTCCTATTCTATGTTAAAAAAAAAAAATCTGTTGTTTTAAAATATGTTATAAAATATATTATATAAATATGTACAATCATATGGGACGTGTGGGATTGCACTATCCTCCCACATCCTGTGAGGAAAATAATTTTCCTCAGGGCCTGCATCTTTGGAGATGCTGTGTGTAGGGTTATTTTAGGAAGGAAGGAGAGGAAGTTCTGGGAAGGAAAAGGATATTAGGGATGGGTAGGAATCTGGGGGTCAGTGTGTCCAGGAGTGACGGATGTATGAATCCATTCCATCCAATCCATTCGTGGTGCAAGGCAATGTTCCGAGAGAGTACGGCTGAAGAAGTCAAAGGGACTGCCTCAGTCATTGTCTCTCGGTCTGCATGCAGCTGGTGGGCAGACGCATCCGCCGCCAAGACCCGGGCACCCCTTCTAAGTCACCAAACGTATCGAAACATTTGGGGTGACCTTTGGCAGAGATGTTGGTTATCCAATAAATGATTCCTGGGGCGGCAGTACCTAGTATATTAATATTTATCTTTTTATGTGAATATTGCACAAGAATGCCAACTGCTACCAACCATCTAGAGACAGTGAGACTATGTCATTCCCAATTGGGGTGTATTGTGAAACTAAGATAGTGGAGGGGAGAAGAAGACGGGGAAGAGGAAGGCGGAGAAGTACCTACCTGGCTATTCTGATCTGGTACTAAAACCGGCTTAAGCCATTTCAAACAACTTTTCGATTCTAAATGGTGGCGTTACACCAGATCTACATAATTTTACTTAAATTCATAAATTGTGAAATAACACGACCTAATGAACTAAAATTTAGTTGGGCACGCCGGGTTTTGAATCTGCGACTTGCGGATTGCTATGTATGTTTCATGCGACTTACGGAGGCTATGTGCATTAATTCAATAATTGCTTTTTTTCTTTTAAAATGGTCAAATGAATTGGACCTTAGAATCTAGACTCAAAATAAAATTGGAAGTCATTTTTTTAATACATTAGGTACATACCTACTAACATAAGTACCTTATTTTTATAACACAATAACGCAAACTGTTCAATCTTTTTATTTTTCTAGTTATCCGTTCTCTATTCTGTGATATCAACATCTCCCGACAAACTAAAGACATAAAACTCAAAACTAAAAGGTTTCCTTTATAAAAATAATTTTAATGTCGTTGTCTACCTGGTAATGTTCACGTCCCCTGGCTCGGTGCATATGTACCGAGTACCGACTAGCGACCACCTATACCCCTTCCCTCGGGAAACAGTCAACGGCTCAGTCTACCTTCACCATTCGACTACGTTGCATGACACAACTCTGTCAGTATTGATTGCACGAATAATCGAATGACATATCCAAAATTACATCAATCCGAAATATAAAAACCTCCAACATTCCTCGAGTCACGTTGCGTTTTCCGTGCAACAGTTTGCAGAATTCCGAATTTGAATCTGGCGCCGGAAACGACCGGAAACAGTCGAAGTGCCGAAGTTGTGTTCGGGTCGCGTGACTAATTTAAATTATTTAATTAAAATAGTGTAGGGCGGATCAAATTTTAAAAAAGTTCCTTGATTGCGATCTGAGCACGTCATCGTGTAAGTGAAACATTTGTAAGTACCTCGCCACCCACTTTTTAACGAAATTCGTTGTTATTTTACTGTTTTGTAGAATTTTAAAAATTCATCAAATTTCAAAGATAATATCCAAGTTCTACCGGCTCAAGATGAAATGATAACAGCATTTGAAAATTAACTTTGAAATTTGATGTTTTTTTCAAATTTTGAGAAACAACGCTACCATAAAGTATTGTTTTCTTATTTTATGTGCTGTTTTTTTTATGTATTTATCATGGCTTCATGACAGTTGATTCGCCGATAGTTTGCCTTCCGGCATACTTAATTACAATATACAATAATTTAAAGGAAAATACGGTTTACCTAATTATACAAAATATAACTAAGTGACCCCGAAAGGATGTGCAGAGAGGATGTATTGCCGTAAAATAAAGTATAAAACATATTTTCATTCAAATGCATTGAAGGAAAAATCTGTTTGTCTATTATACCCAGATCTGAACAGCTGGATGCTCAGAAACCTACCACTATCCTTAATCCCTTAACTTTTGTCGTAGAAACGACCTGTTCTCACTTGAAAATCTCGAATGTGTACAAATGTTAAGCAAGCGTTCAGAGTTACCGACTGTGCACCACCGGTGCCGAAATAATTAATGACACCATAGTTTTATTCCGACACTAATGAAATCTTGCACACTTGACCTTCAAAACAAGAGGAAAGTCGCTTCTTAAGACTTCTTTCTCGGTATTTCATTGAAATACAACAGAACAAAGACAGCATTTCACTTGACGGCTGTGCTCTAAAGAATGCAATCCGTTTCACATTGGAAAATTCAACAAATCTATCAAATCTTCAAACCTATCAATGACCAATGTGTTTTGGAGCTCCAGACCAGAGACGGCTTCCAAATTCAACCATGAGCTCTAAAATGGAGACAAATGATAACTTTTAAATGAGCTTCTCGTAATATATTGACATCAAAGATGTAAGCATTATTTTCATTTTGAAATTTTAACGGAATTTTTTTTAACGTTAGCTCCACACAGGAGGCCTTGAGGAAAAACATTTCCCTAACGGTCTATGTCGTCTTTGGGGATGCTGTATGTTTTTTTTTTGGGAAAGGATGGAAAGGAAGTTCTGGAAAAGAAAAAAAGGTACGAGGGGTGGGTAGGAATCTGGGGGTCAATGTGCCTAGGAGTGATGGATATATGATTTCATCCCTCCCACTGCAATGCAAAGGGCTGGAGAGATCTAGGTTAGGTCTCCCTCAGCCAAACTCTCCCGATACGATCCACCGTGCAGTAGATGGGCAAACGCATTGGCCGCCAAAACATAGACCAACCTTACCTCATGAATAACTCTGTTTTATAAAAACTTTTAAAGGTTTTTCTCATCAATTTAATTCGTCATAGCCTAGAAAAACACAAAGAATAAACGGTCCCAATTGCGACTGCTACCATTTTTTGAAGTGAAAACTTCTTTAGCACCGGTATGTTTTTAGGTTTTCACGGCCAAAAAGTATTTTTGTTATTATTTTTGGGGTGTTATGCCGTGTTTCGCTACCTTCTTCTTTAGCCAACGTTTCGGACAGCGTTACAGTGTCCATCATCATCGCTTTACAGTGTCCATCATCATTCGCTCATCTGCCCTGATTATGGACACTGTCCGAAACGTTGGCTAAAGAAGGAGGTAGCGAAACACGGCATAACACCCCAAAAATAATAAAAAAAATTCTTTAGCACCGTTGTGATTTGAAACTCGATGAAACAAAAAAGGGAATGAGATAGACCAGCCCATCCCACTTTTGTCTACTTTAGTTTTCTAATTGTTTCACTTTTACCACTTGTGAACTGCACACATTTTTAATTACTTTTCTGTGTATTGTTCTATTTCATATTTTCGTTTAAATTTACTTGTTTTATTCTCTTCTTCAATGATATTATTTTTATAATTGAAAATTAAAACCGTTAAATTTATCCAATTCACAATTTCGGTTAGAACGACCCCAGTCAATATTGATTGGTCAGAAACTATCCTCCAAATTGCATTGGCTCCACAAGCGATGTAGGGTGCATCATGTGAAACTAATTTCACTAATTTAATCCCATTACCATCTAGACAGGTACAAGCTACATGGTAAGTGCAAACTAATCTAGGTTAGCGCAGTTACATACATTGTATAGGTAAGAACGTTAATGTTACATTAACGTGAATTTTACATCTTGTGTAGCAAGTCAACCATGCTGCAAAGGTACAATGGGAATTTTTTAAACTCTGTTTTTAGTACCTACCTAATCACTGAATAAAGGTTATTTCTAGAAGTGTGATTTATACCGATTTTGATAAAAATTCTGAAATTTGGACGCATATAATTCGCACAAATTGTTTTAACTTTTCAGGTTAATTTGTTCGCTTTTCGAAACAACTCATTTAGGAATGTCTCATCGAAATTGTTGTCTTCCTTACTATCATGGTTAGAAACACGATCTCAACTACGTTAAAAAGAGAAAACATCACGTTTTATGTTTAAATCTAAAAATTGATCATAAAATCATTAAAATGTACATCTTTATGATGCCAAAGTTTCTGACCGCAATTTGAACAAAGTTTATGAGAGTTTGGAAATTTTTAATTATTTTTACTAGAAACAACAAAACACTTAGTTTAACCAGTGATTCCTGGAGTTAAAAATGTAAATGAAATTTTTGTCTTCGGTGACTTTCGATTTTTCTTTTTTTAACGTTTTTGTAAGAAAAAAAAACATGAAAAATGTCACCGGAGACCATAAATTCATTTACATTTTTAACTCCAAGTAGTCTCAGGAATCACTGATTAAAGTAAGTTAAGGGCGTTTCTTGAACACCTTATATTTTACAATTTAATAATTTAAAAAATAATATAAGGTGCACTTGGGGCATGTTCCAGAGCGGAAAATATTTTAACTATCGCTTTAATGTAAGACTTACTATTCGTGTTTCAAACGTTGCTTGAAATGGCTTTTGCCGTATTCGGTGACTAGATCTGAATAATCAGGTACTTTTCCACCTTCCTCTTTCCTTCCCTATCACTACGTTAAGCCTATCAACATTCCCCAATTAAGAATTCTATAGACTGCCACACAGGTTCCAGGCGGTTTGGAGTAGTTGGGACTCATGTGCGGTATACACATACTAATTTTAAAAATTCAAATGATCCGTATTTTGAACGAAATAGCTATAAGAATATCGTTTTTCCCGGTGACTGAAATATTTGTGTTTTTCATTGTTACTAAACAGAAACAAAGTATTCACTGTTACTTGTCCACAAATTTTGGATATCTATCCCAATTTTAAATAAAAAGTGTGTCGCCTATTTCAATAAGACCCTAGATTTTCAAACCTCAGACGGGCCAATAAAATCGATTTTCATTCAGAAACAATTTGGTTGATTCAAAAGGTTTGATCAATTTCACTAAAAGTATGGAAATATGAGCTTCTTTCGAGCTTACGTGCACGCCAACAATACGCTTCTATCGTTGTACTCCTTCAGTGCAAGTGGTAGACAAGACAAAGACTTCATAGTGTGGGAACATTGATGCATTTGTGTTGGTAGGTATATACTGGAATCCCACTACAACAAACTCTACGTCATCGGGTAAACAAACTACTTTGTACTCAGAATGGATAGCTGGTCTGCCAGTGTGCCTCTTGGAGGTTTTGGCGTAGTCATGGAAAGAGCGAACGAATTTTTTCGACAAAATTATGTCATAAGATACATAAACGGAGATGGTTTCTTACAAGATGGGTCGATTAGTTAATACATGAGAAAAAACAGGTCTGCAGAACGGCAGCTTGGGACTTATGCAAGCAGCCGGATTAAAAGTTTGTTAAAATTGTTAAATCTTACGACATTTTAATATCTCAATAATAGAAAATGGAATAATTGCTTGGGGAAGAGCAACAACAGCTATCGATCATATAGAACTCTCAGAAAACTATCTTATAGTTAATTCTAAAAAAATATAGACTGACTTATACAGGACCAAACAGTTTTTGCGAACTAAAAATTCCCCAATTATATGTTAAAATTACCAAACTACATTTTTGAACAAAAAAAAAAATAACAACAAACACAAAATATCACGAACAGACCAGTCACACAAGCGTAGAAAGAAAACATAATAACTCCTACGGTAATCACAAGCTTTGGACAAAGACACCACAAATAACAGGCAATTGACAAACATTCACCAAACCAAAAAGACAGCAAATTAACATTTTTTGTCAATTTGTAAAATTTTCCCTGCAGATAACAATAACGAACAACATGGCCGAAAACCAAGATTTTCCGCTTGTAATAATGGAAGTAGGAGAAATCCGATGGTTTTCGGGTTATTCGTAATGTAAAAAAACAAAAAAAAACTTTTTTTTTTGTTTATAAAAAAAACTGTAGACTAACGGCCGTTGTTCCCAAATTTTTGATCGATCAAACTGAGTCTCTATATTTAATAAGCCCCTATATTTTTGAAAGAGTAAAAATAAAATTTAAAAAACTTGTGACTGTAAGCTTAAAATTTAGCTAAGATCACATATTTGCCTTTGAAATAGTCGAGTTATTTTTTTATTCGTGTTTTTACAAGCCCAGAAAAAAAATTCAGGCCTATAAAAACATCCTTATTGTTCAAAATCTCCTACTTACGATCCCTTTTCGGTTACGCTTTATTGTATACAGAGGAATATTATTTTTTTAACTGATTGTAAAACATTTAAATATTTGTGCCTGAGCTTCGCAAAATAAAATAAAACAAATAAATAAAAAAAATTTGGAAATGTTTTTTTTTCTTAAATAAATCAATACAGGTGGCTGGTATTAAACGCGAATTTAAACTTTATCGTCATCTTCACAAGGAGTGTTTTTGTTAGCGGTCTGATCCTGGATTTTACACGACGCGGTGCACCGCCTTTATTAATTCAACACAATTATTAGTCTCATTGTTATGAAAATTCTGAATGCTTTTTTTATTTAGGCAATGCGCTTCTTGTTTTTTGATGTTGTTATAATGTGTGTTGCTAGGTGAAACGTTTCCTAAGCCACGTCGATTACATTACACCCCTTACCCTTAAATTCCGATAAAACTGTCTAAAATTACGTCGCGTTCGGTAAACTTCTGTGTGCAGGCCACGTGTCTTACAAAATAAAATATATCCCCTTAATGTTATTATCCCTCGGCATAGTGTAGAAACCTAAGTAAGTATTGCCTGAGTTCACCGAGCCAACACGGCGGTACTATACATCAAACACGGCACAGGAATGACATTTATTAAAGTGTTCTCGATCATTTCGTGTTTAATAATGAAAATGAAACGGAAAAGCTACGTAAGAGTACCGATGTTTTATCACGCGATCGTTTCGGCAACCCTGTGGGACTCCCTGTTGGAACGTACTGTCGTAGTAACCACAAATAGGGTAACTTCATTTTAGTTCTTTCTAGATAAAATGAACGTATTAGCTACAGGTAAACTAAATATATAATATTATGTTTCGAAGAACAAGTATCATTCATTCCCTGTTCCAAAGCCGGGAGACAAATGAAATGCGATCCCAAAATTTTATCACAGTTATTTTTTATTTTTTTTTTTTACATTGTTTTAGAAAAGAATGTGTCCTTACTGGAGTACCCCGTTCTAAGGTCACATTTTACATGTTTTGTGTTTGAATTATAAGTTAGTACCTATTTTAAAGTATTACAAAAGGAAGCATAAAACAGGAAATTAAAAAAAGTTATATCTAAAAGAAATCACAATGCAAGCGTTAGTCTTTATTTGGTTGCAAAATTGTATTTATTTTCTTCCTTCCCATGTCCATAATCCATATCTTAATTCTTTTTTTGAAGTCTTTTATTTTTTTAACGGTTTTTATTGCAAGTGGGAGTATATTAAATAATTTTAAATTGCATATTTCTTTGTCCAAAAGTCGTTTTAGTTGTTGGTTGGTGGAATACATGTTGTAATGTGAATGTGAAGGCAACGTGAATTTTGGTTTTTTTTTTTACTCGTTCTTGATTAATAGCACGGCCTTAGTGTTTTAGGTAGATTATCTATCTTCTGTCTACTATTTATATGATGAGGGCGTCTGTGACAGGCGGTGTATATTTGATTTTGCCAACTAAACTTTCAAAACAAAGGAAGGTCACTTTTTACATGATATTTCGACTAACCATCCCCCTTCCCCTACCTCTAATTCTTTTTTCCCACCCCTCAGAATCACTTAAAAAATTTTTTTAGATACTTTCACTAGGCGAAATTTTGGATAATTAACGTTCAACATAAGAGTAAAATTATTTTTCACATCTGATTTAGAAAAACTGCGTAAAGCTCGGGCAACGCCGTGGACTTCAGCTAGAGCATGATATTTTTCAGACCCATGTTTTCAGAAACCTTAGGATTTTCTCTATGGAGTTAATATAAAATGTGTATTTAAACAAGATATTTAAATTATGGCTCATTCACTTCACTACATCCGTCTCAGAGTCACACATATTGAAGTAAGGCGAATAACGAACCTAACTACTTGCATTTGTATCTATACTAAATGTTAATAACTGCCCGTGTCACCCGCAATGAACTGAAAATAATACAGAAGAACCAAGAAATTGAAGATTTACAGAATAATAATAATAATATTGTTTATATATTTATATATACCCTTATAGTTATACATATATTTATGGTAATACGAGGATACAGTAAATTTTAAGAAAATAAGCAAGTAGAATAGAAAAGAAATTTAAAGTAAAAAAATATGTTTACTTAAATAATGCAATAATAAATAATCAATTATGAAGGGCGTGGTCTTGAGAGAGCTCGGGCCCAGCGCTCACTCAGGAGTGGCGCTTGATACTGAAAGTCTGCCTTCACCACTGTGATGTCGAAAGCCATTAGCCGCATCTTGGCTCCAGTGATCCGATACTTCATCAGATCGGCGAATCTATTCGGTCCTAGTTCCATAAACATTGTTGAGGCGCTGCTATACCTTTTTTTATTTTTTTTTTTAAGAAAGACAAACATTCCCGGGTTACGAAAAATCTGAAAACATTTGAAAATCTCAAACGACCATTACAGTATCCAAATATATTTCTGCAGGCATTATTATATTAGATCTGGAGTCGTTCCATCAAGCTGATTTGGTAGGGGCACCATGTTTCACACGCAAACAGGCTAGTACAAAATGCATTGAACAATGATTTTTTAAATTGTTGCAGCGTTGGAAGAATCGTCGGGCAATTACATTAGACAGCAAACTGATACTTTTCCTTTCTCGTTCATTATCGCCATCATCCGTTAATCCATTAATGATGTGCCCCAAGAATAAACCCCCATTTGTGCTTAGTACGACAGTATCTACAGTTGTTCAGTCCTGTTTAATGGATGTTACCACGTGGAATAAGTAACGTGATTATTTTTAATTATTGGTTAATTAGCGTTCATTAATGTCAGTAAAATACATTGCGGCTTGCCATATATAGATTAAATAAGCTCCTAATATGGAAAGGCTTACAATTTGAAGCTCTAGCGCAAGGGTGGCCAACCCGCGGCCCGCTGGGTGTCTACTTGTGGCCCGCGGAGCATATGTACAATTTTTTTTTTAGTGTACATAAAACCACCAAAAGAACATTCCAACGTGCGTAGTTCGTATCATTTCTCATACGTAGAAGTATCTCAGTGCATTGATTCAACTATCGTGACAATTTCTTCTAAAAGTAAAATTATTTTTTTAATTGTTTTTCATTTACTCACAAATAATTGCCCGAATTGCCTCTAAAATCATGAAATACTAAAATCTTTAATATTATAATTAAATCTTTAACACTATATCATATAATTTAAAGCAAAAACAAATAAAGTAGCTCACATCCGTACTAGATTTTTGATATACCATCAACTGGTACAAAAATAATTTTTCAGTTCGGTTGGGTATTTTGATCTCAAATCCAAATTTAAGATTTGTATGAAACGGGCCAAAAAGGGCCGCGCGAACGTTCCACAGGAATGTTTGGAGGGTGTGGTTGAAATTCTGTATCCACAAACGAAAATGGATTTCTCAAAAATAAGCCTGTCTCGACAAACTATTACTAGGCGTGTCGACGACATTGGAAAACATATTGAAGATAATTTGAAAAATAGAGCATCTGAGTTCATATTTTATGCTCTAGCTTTGGATGAATCCAAATCCGAAGATCTAAGAGAAGATGAATCACTGATGAGCATTTGGAAAACTGTTTGCAACAACATCAATCGTTATCAAAATTTATACACTTCTGACATACAAAACCAGACGTCTCACTAAAATTTATTATTTTAAGTTTGTTTTTTATGATTACATATTTTTTGTAGTGCCTAACTCTAATCTAATAAACATGTTTTATTCATATTTTTGTTATATCTTCTTAAAAAAACAATATATTTCTTGTTTGTTTTGAAAAAAATTTTGTTGTACGGCCCGGTAGGAAATCTCATTTCTAAAATCTGGCCCGGCTGCTGAAAAGGTTGGCCACCCATGCTCTAGCGTATTAAGAAATGAGACACTGTGTCTTTTTCCCTCACCCCTAACCTATCTCTCTTAGGTTTCCACTCCAACACCAAAATATTTCTTGTAAATAAATACATATTTTTTTTAATTCCTGGAGGTACGATGAAAAAATTCTTTCTTAACCTGTTTTTTTTAAGTGAAAACTTCTTCAGCACCGTTGTGATTTCAAATTAGGTGTCCGCTTGTGAGGTACTCCGTAGCCCATCGGCTTCTTCTTTGTGCGGTTTGCTTTGTAGAATAAAATGTAAAATAATTTTTAAACTTGGTAACAGTACTATAATAAATAAACCCTACAATCCTTTCCTACTCCTGATACTCTGCATTCGTCTCATTATCTCGAAATTTAGTTTTCTGAAGGTTTTACTTCTACGCGTGTGAACTGCACACATGTTTTTTTTAAATTAACTCTACAGGAGGACGAAGAAGAAGAAAGTAATTTCCCTCAAGTGATCACAAAAGGTTTTTAGAGGAGGATTTAATGCAAGTCTTGAAGAGAAACCATGTTGTGGAAGAGAGGAAACACAGAGGCCAGCAAATCATTCAACAACCGACCTGTTGAACTCAAGAACGAATCGTAGAAGATACCCGTACTCATGTGAAAAATGTCAATCGTGTGCATATATTGGGCGCGCGTTTGTTTCCCGACTTTGTACCGGAGCCGAAGGATTCAATGACGCTAGTTCCTCAGAGCATTCCTCCATTGTCTGACGCTTATGCTCTAGAGATTGCAATCCGCTTGCTAAGATAGGAGAATCTATTAAACGGACCGCCCGTTTCTGCACTGCACTGAGTCAAAGGTTTTTTCAGGAATTTTGGGGCTGCAGACCAGACACGTCTGCCAAATTCAACACACACTTGTGATTGTGGGGCGCACTTGTGATTTGTATAAGGTCAGCAGTTGTGTACTGAAAAAAGTATCTGCGAACCCTTAAAAAACGCCCATCTTCTGAGGAGCTAGCTTGACTCTGGCTTCAACGTGCATGTTGACAGTTAAAATCATTTAAGTCGTTAAAAGACATTTATTTATTTTAATCAAAGTTTTTGATATCCTGGGTTGATTGGCAGTTTTAAACATTCACACACAAAACCATAAAGTTTTAATTTAGACAATTTGTTTGTCTGTCCCGTTTGGTGAATCTTTATGCTCTTTTTATTGCACCTCTTTCTTCGTTTACCCTTTAAGGCACCATTCGGAAGGGAGTAAAATATTTGACGCCGAGACTTTTACGGCATGTTAGTTGGCGCTCTGCAATTTAGAACGAACGCTTCGCTCTTTTTACTCTGTTTGACATTTAAGTATTCGGTATACACCTACATTCTATTTGAATTTATAGCTGACGAAGCTTAAGCATCATTTTATTTTTGTTGAAGATAACAAAGAAAAAATATGTACTAAGGTCAGTCAAAAAAGCCTCCTATTTTTTTCTCCTTTAATTGAAAACCACACTATTGACGATTAATTTGTTACTTTTCAATATAATATCCGTCTATTTCCACAGCTTTTGTCCATCTTTCAAGGGCATGTATCACAGTGTTGTAAAAAGCACGATCACATCCAGAACATCCATAAGTTTTGTGTGATGTCATTCCATTTGATTCAGGTTAAAAAAAATGAACCCATATTTCATCTCCAGTCACAGTTTTTTTTTCCAGAAATCAAGCAAGTTTAGTGTTGTGAGGCTATTGTTTTTCTTGTGTCTTTATTCTGGCCTGTTAACTTTCTTGGTTAACCTTGCACAAACTTTTGTTGAATAATCAGTTGTCGAATAATCGTCATCACACTGACTTTACTGAGGGAGAGAATACGACATCTGTAGTTATCTGCGGTCACCACGAATGATGAAATCAACTCGCGTGCAGTCACTGCAATCAACGGCCTGCACCGTTCCGTTTCTTGTCAGCCAGCTGTGTTTGTCTTTCAGCTTTGTTACAGCGACGAACCCCTCATCTAGCAGTGCTGACAACCACTGTTGCATCATGGGACACATTTTTCAGTCTTTCATGAATGCGAATGGGCTTTTCATCTTCTACAGTCAAGAATCAATCACAGAACGCTGTCTTTTACGAACATCGATGTCGGCCATTTTGCAAGCAACTGCAGTGCTGCCACTTGACGCAAAAAGTTACTATTGCAGTAGATTGTAGAGGAGGTTTGAGAAATAGCACCAAATTCAAAATTTGCACTTAAATAACTTTATTTAAGTAGAAAAAAATATGAGGCATTACTTTTTGACTGACCCTCGTATTAACAGTTTTTTATGTTATTTCAGCCTCCAGGTTTTTAACTTTTTCAGATACAAGACCCCGTGGAGAGGACAGCAAATGCATGTTACAATGCATCTTATGCGGACTCTAAGGAGCGTATATTGCCCTTTTCTAATCCATAACAACATATGTTATAGTGGGATGGGGTGATTGTGCCGAAACCATTATCAGTCCCATTATTTTAGTTTAAAAACTAATTTTGAGAATTATATTTAAATGCCAACCTTACCCATCCCTCAAATGAACTCTTTGCTAAAATCAGTGTCTTAGGTAATTGACAGTTATTTACTGAGATAAGCGTATGTTATATATCGAAAAATGACCTACTGGTGGCTCCACACACCCGCTTTCATCAAACCTGGGTTGTGTGGTCCATAAAACTAAAACTTCATTCGGTCAACGACAATTCTAGTTCATCGCTCCTAAATTATATAAACTTTGAGTACCGATATAAATTCAAGTAATTCTAAATCCATTTTTACAGCACGCGTACAATATTGGATATTTGAAAGGGGACGAGCTTACTTCAAAGAAAACATGAGTACTTCTTCTTCTTCCTTGCACTGTCCCAACTCATTGCTTAGGTAGGGATCGGCTTTTTTCGTTCTCAGGCTGTATCTTGTTCATATGTTCTGTATATTGTTTTACATGAGTTCTTAACACTAAATTTTAAGTATTAATGTATTTTTAAATGTTTATTTCCATTTTTGTTTCCATTTTTATTTTTAATGTAACCAATCGACACTTGGAGGTAGTGAAAAAAAAAACGGATAAACGCCCTTGTTGTAAACGGTGTTGGAGAAAAATGTTCAGAATTCCATGGACAACCAGATACACAAACCCATTCTGGAAGAGCTAGGCAATCTAGAAATCCACAATGCGCTTTCAAATTGTATTATTACAAAAAAATATTAAAATTTGTATTAAAATTTATAATGCTAACATAATTTTTTTTTTAAATGACTCGCATGATGTTTTTTATTTAAAAACGGTACTAAAATAATGGATAACGTAAAAGAAATCACGTATTTTATCACACAAATGCATGAACAACAATTTTAACAAACCGCTTTATTACCATGTCATGCAAAAATATTTAATAAAAAATTAACTAAATATAACGGCGCGTGTGCGTTTTGGCGTCACCTTTCGAAAACAAATTTTAGTATCTGGCTACGTTTAGAAATATTTCATTCATTGAGTTTTAATTGCAAAACGTAAATAACGCATTTTTTTATCAATCAAACAGTTCGTTAGGATTAAAAACATACACAAAGGCGATAGACCAGAGTGGTTTTTAATAACAATTTTAAGTAATTCAAAAAGCCAAACTTGAAAAAACATCGAATTTTCCAATGTCGCTTCCACAATTCGTGTCTGAAAGGGTTAAATAGAGTTAGGTACGTAGTAAAATTATCGAATTGCCCAGTGCACCTGTACCTTTTTAACGTTTTTTTACTTTTATTTAAAAACACAGTTTTTTTTGGTGATTTTTCACGGGTACGAAACTAACGCATTAAATATTAAAAAAAAAAAACGCTTGTGGCATGTTTTTGTGCACATCCACCGACACCTCTAACCTCTGTTCTTTACCTCGGCGCTGTGTAGTGTGTATAAACCTAATTGGGACTGTTTTATTTCAGACCCTCCATACATATTTAATGGACGACTGTCACATTTTTTAAGGTTTCGGTGGTAGAGGAGATGGGAGTTGAAAAACTAGCGTTGGCAGACGTTTTGTATTTACCGCAATAAATTCACAAGACTATTTTTCTGATAAAAAACAACAATCCAACATTGTTCAATACAGTATCACTATAGTGTTATACGAGGAAATGATATCATTGTGTAGGAACTACGATTTTTTGAAGCTTGCAATATGTAATGAACGGCAATACCAGAGCAAAATAAGGTGCGCACGGGATCACAGCCAATAACAGAGGATCCTGAGGTTTTTTTATAAAATTAATACTTTCAGCTTCACAATACAATTATTATAATATCGCGTGATTTTTCACTGATCTAAATAACCAACTAGTCCAAAATAAATTTAGTGAATTTTTAAAACCATACAACCCAGAACTGTTTTATTTTCATTCACGTGCAGATTTTATCAAATGAAAATTGCCGAGTTAAAACGGGTGATCATTTTTCAAGAAGTTTTCTCAAAAATGTCATGTCTACAAAACAATGCTCTCAAAATATATATATTGAAATGTTAGGGATATAACTTTTCATAAATAAATAAGGAAAAATCATGAAAAACAACCAAAGCGAATTTTGTAATAAATAATATTAAAACGTCACATCATATTTTCTGAAAAAAAAAAAACCTTGCCAAGAATAAACCGAAGCATCGCCATTATTCATAGTTAAAATCAATGTTTTCACGTGTACACACCGTCAAAACGTGTGACATATCAGCTTACATGGCCTGCGTTTCGCTTCAGTACAAAATCTTCTTTTTTTGCAAGCCATTTATTTATTCTTTAACGTATATTGAACTTTGACTTTTTGAACAATGAAGAAAACATCAATGAAATTGTTGATAAAATTTACTTAATTCTAAATAACGCAATCGATTTATTTGTACCCATTTCAAAAATTTATGTACATAATTACGCAAAATGGTTTAGTAAAGATCTTATTAAAATAATTAGAGACAAAAAAATTGCTCATAAAGCTTACAAATCATCACGCGATCCCATTGATTACGCAAAATTTTGCGAACTAAGAATGACTACCAAAAAAATGTCCAAGTTATGTTACAAAAAGTGCATAGATAACTGTGAAGAATTGGCTCTCGCCGACCCTCAAAATATTTATAAATTCTCAAACATGCTTAATAATATTGACTCCAGTATACCCTCTAACATGTATTTGGATAACAAATTGGCCGATAATCCCCAAGAAGTTGTCAATTTGTTTGCTGAACTCTTCAGCAAAGTCTATGAATCAACAAATAATTCTCCATTGTTTAATTCCACTACATCCAATTATAACCAAATCGATTTCAATCAGTGCAAATTTGAAGAAAGTGACATTAGAACTATATTAAAATCTCTCGTCCTGAACAAATCAGCTGGCCCTGATAACATTCCCCCAATCTTCTTATCGAAATGCATATCAGTCTTGACTTATCCCCTTACTAAAATTTTCAACTTGTCAATAAAAACTGGCACCTTTCCGAAAAAATGGAAGACAAGCTTTCTGTCTCCAATTTTTAAGAAAGGAGATAAATCTGATATTTCCAATTACAGACCTATATGTATACAGTCGTCCATCCCAAAAGTATTTGAATCTGCTCTGCTATCTAAACTCTCGCCTGAGATCAATAAAGTAATTTCACGTCGACAACACGGTTTCATGTCAAAACGGTCTACTCTCACAAATTTAATGATCTATCAGGAAAATTTATTTAGTACGATGCATAATCGTCTTCAGACAGATGCTGTATACACAGACTTTAGTAAAGCTTTCGACAAAGTCTCACACAAAATCCTTATACATAAACTAAGATCATTTGGAATAACGGGGCATATTTTGAGATGGTTTGAAAGTTATTTACGTAAAAGAAAAATATCAGTTAAACTCAATTCGCACTTTTCACACCAGTTTGAAGTATACACCGGTGTTCCACAGGGGTCACATCTGGGTCCAGTGTTGTTTTCATTATTTATCAACGACATAACCACCATATTCGATGGAGTTATGATTCTATTATTTGCAGATGACCTTAAAATTTATAAAACAATAACTAATCCGAATGACTGTTGTATATTACAATCAAATCTTGTGAGGCTACAAGAGTGGTGCACCCTAAACGAACTGTTTCTCAATATTGAAAAATGTCAAACAATTACTTTTGCCCGAATAAAAAATCCCATTAAATTTAATTATAGCATCAACAACATTTTTCTTAAAAGAGTAGAACAAATTAAATACCTCGGTATTATTTTTGACAATAAATTAACGTTTGTTCCTCATATAAATGAAATAACCAATAAGGCCATGAAATGTCTGGGGTATATTCTGAGAACAGTTAAAGAATTTCAATCAATTAATTTCTTTAAATTGTTGTACACTGGGTTGGTGAGAAGCAACTTAGAATATAATTCTACTATCTGGGCTCCATTATATAAAACCCACCAACAAAAAATTGAAAGAGTTCAGCATAAGTTTTTAAGATTTATCAACTACAAACTGGGTATACCGATTGAAGAACTTAATTATATATACCTAACGGAATTACTTAACATAACCGATTTGACATCAAGGCGCATAAAAAGTGATTTAGTTTGTCTTTTCAAAATTTCGAATGGCAGACTGGACGCCCTTGATTTGACAAATTTTATTAATTTGCGAGTACCTACTCGCGAAACTCGGTCGAATGCATTGTATTCTGTTACCAATTCCGCTAATAATTATTTTATAAACTCTCCATCCAAAGACTCCATTTACTCGGAAATAAATACAACTAAATCGACATTTATCGTCACCAATCTGTGTCTAAATTCAAACTCAGTATATTAGAATATTTAAAATAAAGCCATAAATATCAATCAATTGCACCTTTATCAAATTATTAATTATCGCAAAACATGAAATATGTGAATAATAAAGGTAGCCAAATAAGAACACAATTAACAACAATCCTCGCGTATTTATTGTTATAAATATAATAACTAACTCACATTGACTTAAATTTCTATTTAAATCTTGGTGCCCTAGCAATAATAATATATTAATGATTAAATTAAAATCGATGGTCTCTTCATGTTCACAATAAAAACAAAATTTAATACTTATTTATACAAAGATTACCTTAGTACTTACCTTTTTATCCTCTCTCTTTTGTATTAATATTATCTTGTACTTTTTGTACCATAATTTGTACTATTTTTTACTTTTTTACTATCACACTATACACTTCTTGAACTCATCTGTATAACTTTTCAAGATATTACAACTCATGTATTTTTTATTTATTTTCTTCTATGTGTAGGTACTATTTATCGCTGCGTTAATTTTGCTGAATTCTTGAAAAACTTGCTTTCGAACAATTTATTCATGATCAAGTTAATAATAAAATCAACATAGTAAATACCTACACGTTCCTCAATAACTACTTTTAAGTATCTTAAGCACTCTTCTGTTTTACCATTATTACACTATGTAAACTTTTTAACTCCTTTGTACAATTTTAATGATAACGAAACTACATACCTATGTACATATTAAACCTGTTTGTATCCTTAAAGTACAGTTTATAATGTTATATACTTCAATCTTACAATTATACTCCTGAATAACATGTGTAACTTGAATAATGTGATTCTGTAAAAGCCTTCAAGGCGTGTATGAATAAATAAAATAAATGAAAAGTATATACAAACTTAATTTTTACAGAGTAATAAATATTGGCAGGTACTGTAACACCCAATTTGGGAGGCGGAAATAGGTAACGCAGCGCCGGGAATCATTATTGGATAACCAGCATCTCTGTCAAAAGTCACCCCAAGTGGTTCGCTACGTTTGGTGGTTTAGCAAGCATGGCCGTGATCATGGGGTAAGGTTTGTCTAGGTCTTGGATGCGGATGACCAGGACGCACTGAACTCCTGATTCCAACCCACTTCTTAAACCTTTTCCCTTTGCAGAACTCTCCTCTCCTCCTTTTCCTTAAAAAAACCTCCACACAGCTTTCCTAAAGATGACATAGATCCTGAGGGAAATCATTTACCTCGGGGCCTCTTAAGTGAAATTGTTTTCCTCAGGAGACCCTGACGATAACAATTTCACTCGGGACCTACGTCATCTTTGAGGATGCTGTGTGGCGGGTGGCGGGTGGCGGGAAGGAAAAAGGTATGAGGGGTTAGTAGGAATCTGAGAGTCAATGTGTCCAGGAGTGACGGACATATGAATTCATCCCTCCCATTGCGGTGCAAAGCGGTGGGTCGAGAAATTCCGGCTGGTGAGTTCAAAAGGCCTACCTTAACCGGTCGCTGATCTGGCCCGCCACGACCTGCGTACACTTCACCCGAAGAACCCAAGCACCCCTTCTAAATCACCAAAAGTTGCAAACCACTTGGGGTGACCTATTCCAGAGGTACTGGTTATCCAATAAATAGTTTTCGGGACGGCGGTACCCATACCCGCCTCCCAAATTCATAAGGTTTAATATACAAGCATTATGGTAAAAAAAATGTCTGAATTATAATTTTGTAAATTTCAATAACTCATTCATTGTTTGGGTAAAGGTAATTTAATTGTTCAAATAAAAATAAAGATTCTTCTTGTTTTGTTATATCACAATTGGAAAGGTTGCTTTTCTAGTAAGGATATATCATTCTATCCCCCAAGCGCCCCCAATAATAAATTTCTCTATCAATCTTCCACAGTCCGTAACGCTATTTTCTGTTGCATCATCTTCCTTTCATCTACCATCTTCTGAGTCACTTCCAATCAAGCTCGTACGAGATAGAAATCCCGCGAGAGGGCAGTGCACTTCCCCTTTAAATTGCATCTGGTTTCACTCAAATGCATTCTGCTGAAAGAACGAGAGAATGTTTAATTCCCTAAATGAAAAAAACAAATTGTTAAAATTTATTTCTTTACTCTGAACACTTATAAATGGTCTACTGTTCGAATTATAAATCGGATTTAAATCAGTGCCCAGTGGCGTAATAATCATTGAAATTTCATCTGCATTGCAAGGAATATATTATGCACACCTACGTACTTATTTCGCTTCGGTTAGTTGTAACATGATATGGTTTGGGTTACATTACAGTTACGCTGAGTTGTTTCCGATTACAGCATGTTTAATTGAAGATTTCTTTGATGATATCCAACCTCCCATAAGAGAGAAGAAGAAGAAGAAAACTTGAGTGTGAGAGTGCCGACTGTATACCCAAAGGTTATGGGTTTGATCTCTGTCAAAATCAACACGCTAAGCGAAAAATTCAATGATTCAGTATGAAATTTCATTTGTGGTTTATTTTTTTAATGAAACTTTCAACAATTTTTTTTAAAAGCCACCAGAAATAAGACTTCTTAAAACTTTAAAATAAAAATGAAGAAGCAGAAATATATTTAAAAAAAAGTTAAAAAATAACTTAAATACCAACATTAAAATACTTTTTTTTAAAAAGCCCTTAGGACTTTACCAATAAACTGATTTTAAATTTTACAAAAGTGATCAACAACCATTTACCAAACATAATAGTTTATTTATCAGTTGTGCAAATTTTAAAACACGTTTATTAGTAAGACCCTAAGCATAAAACACCTCTATTCCACAAGCACAAGCTTGGGTTTTATATTGGGGGCACGTCTTTAAATAAAAATATAGGTGCATACACAATTAAATTATGTAATAAAATGAAAATTAAAAAATAATATTATGAAAAGTGAAATCATGATTATATATATAAATATCTCGTATCACGATGTTGGTTTGAGATAAACTCCGAAAATACTTAACCGATTTCTGAAATTTGCTTACTTTATGTAATTTGGTCCAACTTAAAAGATAGAAGATAGGATAGTTTTTATCTCGATTATTGACCTCAATATTTATTATGGCGAATTAAATGTTTGTTGTAGGACAATTCTTATAAGTTTCATTAGTTTCTAACAGATGGCAGTGTGAGTTAAATTATCCATACAATTGGTTATCTTGGTTGGGTAACCATCCGGTAGATGGCGTTGTGTTGTGTTTGTGTTTCGATTTCACGTCACGGCCAAGCGTGACCGGAACAGCTAGTTTTCTAAATGTATTATTAATATGAATAATTACTCTGTTATCAATTTTGTTGTATTTTGAACAAAAAAAATGTTCATTTAAAACATGTGTGCAGTTCATACGCGGTAGAAGTGCACCTTTCAGAAAACTAAATTAGACAATAGTGGAGAGGCTCCGAAGCACTGCACAAAGCGGAGACCGATTATTTACAAAGCACCATACAAATATGACACCGATTATTCTATCTAATTCTCTCGCAGGCTAAATCCTGTAGATGTATGTGTTTCTCTCTTTTTGGTGTCGCTTTTTCGTTTCGTGAGTTTCAAATCACAACGGTACTAAGAAGTTTTCACTTAAAAAATTATAATAACTTTGAAGACAATCCGGCAGAAATTAAAACTTCTGAAGGTGATATTTTTTTTTTTTTTTTTAATATGAGCTCCACACAGGAGGCCCTGAGGAATATAATTTCCCTCAGGCCCTAGGTCATCTTTGGGGATGCTGTGTGGAGGGTTTTTTAAGGAAAGGAAGGAGAGGAGAGATCTGGGAAAAGGAAAGGGTATAAGGGAAAGGAAAAGGGTATAAGGGATGGGTAGGAATCTGGGGTTCAGTGTGTCCTGGTCATCCACCTTCAAGACCTAGACAAACCTCACCCCATGAACCCGGGCACCCCTGCTAAATCAACAAACGTAGCAAAACACTTTTATTTTGATCTCTATTACATTTACAACCTACAAAAACAACGAAACGTTTAGTTGAAGATATCATAAATTCCGTGACTTGCTTCTAAAAGGACCAAGGTCAGTTTTTCAAATTGCACAACATCTTTGTAGATTTGTTCTTTTTAACACGTCTATATATGTATATAGAAATCAAATTGTGTTTGGGGATTAGTGAGATATCTATGTATTGCTATGTTAGGCATAGAAAATGCCTTCAAAATACCTTCTTTAAGCCCCCGCAAGGATTTCTGGATTATTACAACCACATGACAATACATCTGAATTTTTTAAATTATCACAAAAATTCTCTCGAAACTGTCAAAAATTTGAGAATGACATTTTGTAAAACAATGATTAATAAATCAAAATTCTTTCGTTTGGGCGAGTCTGTTCATAGAAGCATTTAAACTGGCAAAAGTGTGATATTACAGAAAAAATGAAGATATATGAATTTAAAAAAAAAATGTAACAAAAAACTGACATTGGCGCTTTGAGAAGCAAGCCACAGAATTTACGTGTGGGATGGAAATGAAAATACAGATTGAGATTCGCTGTATTTATGAGAAAATATGTGCAATTAAAACGGAACCTCTTTGTTTAAAAATTTATAAGATCTATAATAATAATGGTGGTCTACCACTTGTATGAGATGATTATCCTGGTTTATTTAGACATAAAGCCTTATTCACACTAGTTTTTTTTGCGCGATAATTATTTAAAAAAATTATAATTAATTTCACAGAAATCGACAGTTTACGATGTACTTAATTTAAACATGTGTAATTCACCTTACTAAGAAACCAATGATAGAATTCCTCATTATAGTAATCTTTTATATATTTAAAAATCAAAAAACATACTTATTACATCTAACAGATATATACACATATATGCAATATGACAAAATGGGAGTATTACATTACATCTAACATAATATATTCACATATATGGAATCTGACAAAATGTGGTTATTACATTACATCTAACAGATATATACACATGTATGGAATTTGACAAAACGTGGACATTACATTACATCTAACAGATATATACGCATATATGGAATCTGACAAAATGTGGGCATTACATAACATCTAACAGATATAAGTTACACTTATACAATCTGACAAAATGTGGGCATTAGATTACATCTAACAGATATATGCACATTTATGGAATCTGACATAATGTGGGCTGAAACAATGGATTTTTCTGAAACAAAAATAAAATCAGCAAAAAAAATGTACAACAGAAGTTTGCTTCGGAAAGAAATTTAAATTAACATCAGCTTCAACGACATCGTTCAACTATTTTTTATTTTAAATTATCAACGCCACAGGGATGGAATTTGGCCTCTTCCGTAAATTTTATCCACAAACTTTGATTTCTAACCTGTTCACACGTATTCGAACTCTGCTGTTATATTTTTCTACAAAATCAGTATCTCTTCATCTATATTCTCTTGTGTCTCTTCTACTCAGACTTTAAAAATTAATATATAAAATTTTAAAATTGATAATTAACTAATCCCTTAATCAAGAATCCAGTTTTCAAGTGTATGTCATGTCTGCTAAAAATTGAAGCGTTAAACCGACGATGAAGCTTATAGGTGGTAAAAAGGGTAAAGCGCTCGTGTGAGTTGCCGAGGGCCCTATGTACCTTTGAAAGTCTCTGCGCAGAACACTTCACTCTCGTCTGAATGGGGCTTAAGAGAAGATAGGTACCTACCTGTTCGTGGATTTTCAGCGTCCAATGGCTTAATTCTCATAGCGGGAGGTCCCATGTTATTATATTTATAAGCGGTGTAAATCCTCAAATACAGTGATTCCTAAGCATGTTTTAATGTACACTTTGTTATTTCTTATGCCGTTGAACATTCTCAGATTCACCTTGATTTAATTAAACAATTTGGGAGGCGGGTATGGGTACTGCCGCCTAGGGAACCATTTATTGGATTACCAACACCCCTGTCATAAGTCACCCCAAGTAGTTCGTTGTGTTTGGTGATTTAGCAGGGTTGCTCGGCTTCATGGGGTGAGGTTTTAGCGTCGGATGCGTCTGCCCGCCTACTGCGTGGACTAACACCGACCTGATCAGGAGAGAGGTTGAGGGAAACCTTTTGATCTCTCTAGCCGGACTCTCTCGATTCATCGCCTTGCATCACAGTGGAAAGAATGGGTTCATATGTCAGTCACTCTTAGTCACACTGACCGCCAGATTCCTACTCACCCATCATACCTTTTTTTTCCTGCCCAGAATTTCCTCTCCTTCCTTTCCCTAAAAATAAAATGACAATTTTTTTGACGCGATTATTTTATAGTAGGTACTTTCAGCTTCACAAATCATACAATCATAATATTCCGTGATTTTTGACGGGTCTGCGTAGGTACTTTCAGCTTCACAAATCATACAATCATAATATTCCGTGATTTTTGACGGGTCTGCGCAAGTGTGCCTTAAAATTCATTAGTTTATATTAAGTTTCTTGTATTGTGGTATATCAATGAACACGGTGAATGGTGACAAACACGAAACCCAGAAAATTAAAACCAAATGTATTCACAGAAGCCAAGGCACATTATTCTCGTAGTATCCGCCATCGCGCGCCGGGCAGCAAATCCTTTATCGCCTGACTCCATGACCAGGAAGTAGGAATTTAACTAGTACTATGCAGAGGTGAACTGAATTCAAAATAAAGATCAGCAAATTAAAAATAAGTCAATTTTTAATTTCTAAAGTCCACAAAGCTTGAATAATTTATCAATTTTCAAAGATAATATTCAACTAACATCACGCCGTAAGGGTAGGCAGATACAGCAGATCTCCAAACAACTCGGTCTTGGCACATACTCTTTGCCTCAATCATATTCATACATATTCTTCTATAACTGACCCGGCCACGCGTTACTGTGGCTAACGAAACAAAACGCCATCTGTTGATTTGCATACAAATCAAATCCAAGCCGCCCGCTTTCCAGCCCGCTCAGAGACATTCTAATATACATATTTATTTTAACCAATTTACACAAAACCTTGACAAATTATATACTTGAACCTTCCTCACGAATCACTCTATCTATTGGCGAAAACCGCATGAAAATCCGTTCAGTAGTTTTTGAGTTTATCGCGAACAGACAGATGGACAGACGCGCCGGACGACTTTAATTTATAATATGTAGAGATTATTCTGACTTTCGAGATGACTCGACTTCAATATCTAATTTACCTGATCGTTTTTCCCGACTTTTTTTACCTTTCACATTTGCATCACATATTCCTTTCTTCGTTCGTACGCTCTACATGCTCAAACCATCTGAGCGTCTCTTTTTTTAACCTTTCTTAACCTAACAGATGTGATTTTTTTACGTATACTCTGACCTGGGCCTGACTGAGGGCCTGTGCGGCCTGTTACTTTGAATTTTTACATGTATATTTCGAGGTCAAAATTATTATTTATTGGACAATTTAAATAAAATATTTTTTTATTGTAAGTAACTTATGCTTGACTATTTGTAAATTATATAATAATTTTTGGCTAAAATTACTTGAGATCAGAAATCAGTCGGTATTATCTATTAAATAAAAACAATGAACTCACTTTTATTATAATATTTCAAAGTTGTCTCGAAAAAACTATGTGTATAAAATTTTAAAAAGTTTTTTTTTTTCATTTTTATATTGAAGAACTCAACCCTATTTTATTCTATCAAATGATTTTTTGTTTCTGTTTTGAAAGAATCAATTTATGTTGTTTTTGTTAATTAAGCGTTACTGTTTAAATTTTCACCAACTTATTTTTGTTCACCTCTTCGAAATCCTCTTTAATAAACTAAGGACAGTTGTTACAAACTTCAAAAATACAAAATGTCATTCATATTTCATTTCATCAAAGAACTTACCTACGTTTTTGATATTAAAAAAGGGCAATAATATTATGGATTGATTTTCCCGCATGTCCCCCCCTGTCGCCATGCGCCTTAGGGCACCGGGAATTTATTAACATTTTTCTAGATAAGGACACTGGAAGGCAACAAGTCTCATGTAATTACAATATCTAATGCATTTTAACAGCGGGGATACTTGTAACCTTATATAGTACTAGCTTTTCCCCGCGGCTTCGCTCGCATGGTATTACGGGAAATTACTGTAGCGGTTGAACTTATCAATTATCCCCCCTTCTCCTCACCCCCACCCCCTCCCGCATTCCATACATTCATTCCCTAACATTCAGTTTTCAAACATCTCGCCTGCCACCTAAATTTCATAAAGCTATAGCTCAAAGAAAAAAAGAATTATCCATTTTTTTAATTCGTTCGGAATTTATGCGCTCACAAACATTTCGGATGTTTATTTTTAATTAAATATTTGGAAGTTTGTTAATATAATTAAAAAAATTACACTATTTATCATTCAGTCTTTATAATCGTTACGAATTATATTTTTAATATAGGAACTCAAATCTGACATTTAATCCAAGCTTGTCCAAAAAAATTCTAATATTTGAATTTTCTGCAGTAGTAGCTGACCAGTTGACTGAGTACCTACCAGCATGGAGCCCAAAAATATATCAACATTGTTTCCATAGAAAAGATTTTTTTCTGACATTAGCAAAAACTCGCTTTTGTTAGCGACAGAAATCGTATAACAAATATAATATATTAATATTTATAATTTCATAACGCCAGAGCTTACCATCATATACAACCTGTAGTCTGCGCATATAATTTAGCTTTATATTGGTGAAAGAATTATTAAAGTATTTATATTGTGTTATGCGTGAAAAGGTCATAAACGAACTCGAGCAGTTTCGCATTTATAATATTAAAGTATGGATGTTAAGTACGTACTATATTATTAGAATTACAGATTCGGTACATATTTTGTGAAGCTTAAAGGGCCAACTTACAGGAAAGAGTTCAACTTATTTTAGTCCAGATTACTGGTTCTAACAATTGTTTTATTTTGCGAAAACTTAAAAAGCTTAAAAATGGAATATACTCATAGTTGTCGCTTTTAAAAATGTTCAAATTTATTGAATGTAACCTTTTATTTGATTTTAAAGGGGGAGAATTTAAATGCTAATTTTACTTTTGTACAGTGATTGGTGCGTCCTTGCCCGCCCCTTTCATTGAACGAGAATCTGAACATTTCCAGAAATATTTCCTAATGAGGAACCTTTTATAGCCGTAGTGTATGTCAATGTATGTGTAGTTTCAAAATTTCTCAACAGATATCGTTAGTGTAAGTAGTTACATGTAGTTTTACTGAGGTCAGTGTATAAAATTTAACCTAATTAGCTAGGACTCACACCTCTCCAGATATTTTGGTTTATGTAAAGTTGATTAATTAATAGAAGAAATTATCCATAGATGTCAGGAGATGCAAACTCCTTACTTAGGAAGCATTATAAAAAGCCTATGTTTAGGTTTTTTCACTCTCTTCTCGTCTCATCACCATATCTTCTTAACAAGTAAAAGTAAACTCCTTGGTCTGTCTTGGGTAGTTTGGGTCTCCTGAATATTCACAATGTAATTGGGAATAGAGCAAATAAAAGTCACAAGTCCTTTAAAGTTTCCTGAAGATGCGTTATTATTTACAAAGTTCCTTCCTCCAAAACAAAACAGTCAGTAAACAACAGAAGTCAGTAAAGTTAGACGTATATGCGAGAGATAACTGACGCCCGTTCAGGTCTGATTCCCGAACATTTGCGAAGATAGATAGAAGATATCTGATAGACAGGTGGGCATCTTCAGTGACCATCTCTTCAGCGTAGCTCTCAGAGCATCCTTTAGACGTTAAGTCCAGAAATATTCATTATATACAAGACGACAATAAAAACAACTCTTTATCTGACGAACCGAAGTATCATTGAAACTCCACATCACCCAAGTTGTTTTTTTCATCAGAGAAAACAAAGTACACCATGATAACCCTCTAGAATTTTTCTCACGATGTGACCAAAGAGTCCGTGTTTGTTTTGTGAGGTTCTTAAGCAGGTTTAATATGATAAGATTTGCTGCATTTGTGCCCAACGTCTTTATTTTATTTTCACGTCCCTAGATCGAGTACCTGTACAAAAAATGTACATTACGGAGTCCTGACTCCAAGCTAACGATTAGATAGATTTTCCACTGATCGCTGAAAACATTTATGTAACCACTCACTCTTAATCATAAACGATGCATATCTAAGAAATTTATCTCATTATTTTGATTACTTAGTAAGTAAAGGGAAAGTAGCTTCCACTTCGCACTGTAAGTAAATATACATTTCTTCTTCTTCGGTCCCTCCGAATACCCCCGACATTGATGATCACTCTGATGAATGTATCTTTATCTTGTGCTGCCCGAAATAGTTCCTCCACACTTCTAATATCGGTCCACTCTCGTACATTTCGCAGCAAGACATTTGTCTCCTCTCTTCTCTTCTCTCCTACCAAGCGCCTCTATCTTGCCTTTGAATATTAATTGGAGCAACAATATTTCTCCCCTCGAAGTATGTGACCAAGATATGAAATTTTCCTGACTTTTACTAATGTGAGCAGTTCTCTATCTGGTCTAGCCCACCTGAGAATTTCTGTGTTGGAGATTATGTCGGTCCCTGGTACTTTGAGCATTCACCGGTGAAGCCAAATTTCAAAAGCCTCTAACCTATTCATGGCATTTACTTTCAAAGTCCATGTCTCACATCCATACAGCAAGACCAACCACACAACATTTTAACATATATACAATAACATGCATCAACTAGTATCTGCAGGTATGAAATTTATCACCCTGCAAAAGTGATTGCACTCAATGTATTACCAGTGCCTTGGATCATATTACATGATAACACTGTTTGGGAAAATATTATGATAACACGCCACACGTTACTAAGATAAAATACAAGCAGGTACCTTATTACACGAGTGTTTTGGTTCTCAGGGGATATCGTGTGCTTCTGTGAGAGGTTTCATTCGGATAGAGAAATTACTATCACTCAAATAAATTGATGTAAAACACCTAAAAACCCTACAATAACTACCATAGCAGTAATCCATTATGTATGTCGAATACGTGTAATGTAGAGATAGGTAATATCTATGGCAAGTTAATTGTTGATGCGTTCATTTCTTATGTGGTGTACTGTTGTTTTCTCTGATGAACAATACGACTCCGATGATCGGGAGTTTCAATGATAATTCCGTTCGTCAGATTACGAGTCATGATTTTATTATCGTCTCATTTACAATTAATATTTAACTGGACTTAACGTCCGATCTAAAGGATGCTCTGAGTAGATCTGCTGCAGGTGGAATGATCGCTGAAGTTTCCAATTGTTGATCGGATATCATCGGTTATCTTCGTAACTGTTCGGGTATTAGACCTGATTATGTATCAGTTGTCTCTCGCGTATAGCACAACCTTACTGAACTCTGTTGAGACACATTAAAACTACATATGACCTAATTAATAATTTACATTACTTGTGAGGTTTTTCCCTGAACAATATTGAAGTGAGTATGTTGTGTATATAAACCGTAGACTAAGAATAATTTATACCAGTCTGAAGATGGCTCTAGCGAGCTGAAACCGGATACGGTTAATAAAATTAAAGTGGAAAAAAGTTTTATATTTGTTTTTATTATAATATATTATAATGGAATTCCAACATGAATTGTCAGTTTCAAAAAAAGAAATATTAATACACTTATATTTATTTTTAAGTTCAAAGATAAAATGTTACTGGAATATATGTTGAATTTTTTTTTTTTTTTTTTCATTTTTATTTAGTAAAATATTTACCCATTTATGTACATTATTTATAAAATGTTTTGACTGTCCAACTAGGATGATTCCCGTTTAAGGACAGTCAAATTAGGATAAGTGTGAATATATATGGACCATGATTTATACAAAAAGAGGGAAAATTGAGGAAATGAAAAGAAGAGAAAGAATAAAACATAAAATTGGAAAGTGAAAAGCGTATTAACATATTACTTAAAAAAAAAGGTTTATATGTATAGGTTCTTGAAAAAAAAGGGCTTAAACATATAGTTCACTTGTGTACGCATGGCATACAACAGTTATTAAAATGATAATAATAATAAATAAAAGGATTAAAAATATTTTTCCACTTAAACATAAAGGGAACTGGGGTTTGCATTTCATAATGTAGTCCTATTAATGAGAACTATAAAGAAAACAGAAACAATAAAATAAAATGAACAATTAAGGTATGATTATTACTGTTGTATGCTTTGCATAGTTATCAAAATAATAATAAAATAAGTACTTATAAATGGCGTTTGCATTACAAAATAATAGGCTTACATAAACATTTTGTATGAATATGAAATAAAAAAAGAGAAGTGATAGAATAAAATAAAATATCCAATTAAAACATAAGATTGACTGCTGCCTTGTAGAATTCTAATTTAAAAGTAATAGGTACGTACATACATGCACATAATATAAACAATTAGAATAATTATTGAACAATTCTAGTATTAATAGTCTAGTTCATTGCTATCCTATCAGAAACTGCAACGATTTTAGGCTTCCTAAAACAAATTTATCGGAAACACAAAGCATTACTTATTACAAAAGTTTTAAAATTCAATGAACTTCTTGCAAATGTTGAGGAAGCTAAGTCTTTCGTTTTTCGTGGATTACGTCTCAATGTTGTCAATGTAAAATCCAAATTTTAGTACGTGGTTAGTAAAATAATATTACAGTAGTTTTAGAATAGATATATACTATATGTAAGATGTTAAAAAATGTGTAGCTAAATTAAAAAAAAAAAAACATGGCTTTTCCTGACATATTATTTGAACACCGCTAAGGAGGCCGTCAAAACATGGAACATATCACCTTTAAATAATTAATTACAATACCCATCGAAATAATGACATTACAAAACGAAAGGCTGCCATGTTGGTGTGTTTGTTTACAAATAATTTGTAATTTTTTCACCGTTTGTATTTCGACCGCTGGGAAAACATGTGACACGCGTTTCATTCAAAGCCCGAATACATTTATTATTTATTATAATAACAGGGGCAAATGCAAAGGGGACAGCGGACACGTGCACAGTAGAGATTTGAAACTTCAAGTAAACTGAAATGAAATGCTTATAATATGAAACCACGTTATATCTTACCCAATGGAGAGATATTAAACATGTTTTCCGTATTTGAATAAAATTGATACATAGAAAAAAAATCCGATTTGAAAGTTTTTTTTGAAGTGAAAACTTTAGCTCCGTTGTGATTTGAAACTCGATAAAACGAAAATGGGACACTAAAAGAGACAAACACATATGTACATCTATAGAATGTTGCCTGTGAGAGAATGAGATAGACTAATCGATCTTCTGTTCGGTGCTTCGTACCCTCTCCACTCTTGTCTACTTTAGTTTTCTGAAGATTTCACTTCTACTGCGCGTGAACTGCAAACAATTTTTATTTATTATTGATACAGTAACAGTATTTGTTTATAAACATTATTTGGTATTGTGAGTCTCACTAGGTACTAACCCTTACTTAAAATTATGCTCGCAAAATCTCAATCAAAATGATAAGTAATTTTTTTTTATGAATAAGATTGTTGAAAATAATTTCTTGGGAATAAACTATTATAACAATCGTAAGGGTAACAAAATAATAAATATACCTTTACAAAGGTAAACACTTAGGACGGGTTGTTTCACAGAATTTGATCAATTGTTTCAATGTTAAATTTCAAGTTCCGCGATAATTTTATACAATTTCTGTTATTACTTCATCGTATTACGGTTGCTTCACAGTACTTGAATTGCAATTTAAAAGGCGGGTGTGGCCACTCCGCGAACCATTTATTGGATAACCAACACATCTGCCATAGGTCACTCCAAGTGGTTCGCTAGCAATTTGGTGACTTAGCAGGGGTGCCCGGGTTCATAGGGTAAGGTTTGTCCACGTCTTGGCGGCGGATGTGTCTGCTCACCTTCTGCGATTGAGAAAAACTGGTTGAGGGAGGCCTTTTGACCATTGAAGCAGGACTCTCTCTAAACATTGCCTTGCACCACAGTGAGAGGAATAGATTCACACGTCCGTCACTCCTGAACGCACTCCCCCCTGATTCCTACCCACCTTTGATACCTTTTTCCTTTCTAGAGCTCCCTATCCCCTTCCTTTCCCTAAAAGACCTTTTACATAGCATCCCCAAAGATGACATAGGCCCTGAGTGAAATTATTTTTCTCAGGGCCTCCTGTGTAAAGTTAATGTAAACAAATAACAGAACTTGATTAGAACCATCACAGAACCAGAATATTGTCTTAGAAATTTTATGAATTGTTAAAATTCTGTGAAACAATTCAATTCTATTGTACCCGGTCGCATTTTGGGCGCGAACGCATAACCGACTTATACAGTAGTAAGTAGTAGGGAGCATGATACGGCGAAACCGCCAAGCAACTCAATGAAATAACCGTCCGGTTGCCGCTCGACAAAACTGACTCGGGCGTGTCTGCCAGCACGCTTATTTTGTTAAAATTCCCAAAGGACACTTGCAACGGTATTTGAAATTTTCTCGTTCAATTATGAACCCGCTGTTGCTAATTCCTGACGTTGTGTTTTTTTTACATATCATGATTATTTACTCTTACGATGTTTTCCCTAGACATTGCAATAGCTGTCTTTGTCAAACGTATTCACTTGACAAATGAGAATGTTTCGGAAGGTAACAGAAAAGCTTGATGGAAAAGGGCACAACATAGCAAAAAAAATATTTACGTCAGTACCTACTTACTTTTAAATTACGAAATACCTACCAACATACATTTTTATGTTATCCACAAAAATATCATTTCACAAAATGGCCAACTGCGTATATAATATAATAATCAGGTTTTGGTAAAATGATCAAGATGGGCAGTTGAAACTCTTATGCGGCAATCACTTATTTAATTTGGGAGGCAGGTGTAAGTACCTTGCGACTATTTATTGGATAACCAACACCTCCGGCATGTTTCGCTACCCTTTGCGATTTAGCAGGGGTGCCTGGGTTAATCGGGTGAAGTGTGTGCAGGTCTTGGCGGCGGATCTCACCAGCTGCGTGGAGTGCCGGATCGGGAGAGGTCGGTTAAAGGAGACCCTTTGACCACTACAGCTGCTCTCTCTCGACACATTGACTTGCACCGCAGATGGAGGGATGGACTCATAAATCCGTCTCTGCTGAACACAACGACCTCAGATTCTTATCCATTCCTCATTCTTCATTCCTTCTTCCTTCCCAGAACTTCCTCTCCTTCCTATACTTAAAAAGACCCTCCATACAGCATCCCCTAAGATTACATAGGCCACGTGTGAAATTATTTTCCTCAGGGCGTTCTGTGTAGTGCTAAAGCAAAACCATATTAAATCAATTAACAAACTGTTTGTTAACGTTCATAGCACTCAACTTTTTTTGTGTTTTGAGTACATAATAAATATGCGACGTGGTTTTTCATCACAATACCATATTAACTTTGTTTAATATATAGTAACCTAACAAGTTTTTAAATATATATATTTTTTTAACATTTGTAACGTATAGCAATTTAGACTAGGCTTTCGTCCGTATCATGGTAGTCATAATTATTGTTAAAATAATATTTTATTTAATTTTTTTTAAATCAAAATGAAAATAAATATACATAACAACAGAGTCAACTCTGAACAACAGAGTAAGGAAACTTACATACATATTTAGATGTTTAAGAGAAAAATTAAAAGAAAAATTACTTAGAACCACATACTTCGCTTTCTGTAAATCAATTATACAATACGGCATTATAGGATGGGGCGGTATATATAAAAATCAAACACAAATAATTTACGTATCACAAAAACTAATATTAAAAACAATTTTAAAAAAACCCTATTCATGTTCATCAGAACTTTTATTCGGACAATTTAAGGTCAGAAAATTAAATGCATTATACTTCTACCATGCAACATTACAAATTTATAAAGATGGTATTCAAAATAAAGTAGCACCATTTAAAAATAACAGAAATCTTAGACAAACATCAATACTTCCAACTCTAAAATGTAAAAAAACAATAGGACAGCAAAATCATAAATATCTCGGTGTCAATTTTTTTTAATTCTTTACCAGAAAGAATTAGAAACATGAACACTAACATAAAAGAATTTAAAACAAACCTTAAAAATTATAGTGAAAATATGAAATGAGTTATACCAAATAAAACTATTATGATAACACCCCCCGCCCCATACACACAAGCCCTGCTTATTTATGGGGGTTGTTGTATAGAATCTATTTGAAATATAGTATCTATTTATGATTCATAATAAAAAAAATAAAAATAAAAAATCAATTAAGAGTAGGAAATATCAAAAATGGAAATTCAAAATTTGTAGGCTGGCGACACGAATTGAACTGTAAAATATTATTTTAAAGCGCGATGACACTGAATATATAGAACACTGTAAATCACATCTTAAAAAACATTTATTGTTCTTAAAGAAAACAAAACCGAAGGTACTTTCTTACCTACTTAATGAAATTAACGATTAAAATAAGGTCCCCTACTCAATGAAAAAAAAATTATATATATATATATATATATATATATAAAATACATTTTTTTAATTAACTACTGCACGTCAATACCTACCTGCATCACGTTTAATCACAACACGTGGACAGCTCAGCACAGGGTAATTTTTCATTCGTAGAATCACCTTCTCATAATTTAGAGCGTAAGAATCACCTTTCACTATAAATTATTAAAAAAACATGCAAATACACTGTTGTCATAAATATTTTTATGAAACTACGTAAAATGATTGCTCTTAAATTAACATAAATAAATTTAATATTTTTGCCCCTTTACAAAGTGCCAACCACTATTTAGCATCAAAATACACACTGTGTAGAGTAACGCAGGCGACGCCCATTGACACTAAACAGGCAGATCGGGGTTAGGTCAACTGCATTGGCGTGCGGGTTACATTTCACCGTATACTAGTTTACTGTTTGGTAATGAATTACTATTAATTGACTTGTGTATAAATTTACCACCGTCTTACCTTAAGCATTGTTTCTCATTTATTGGAGTATTTATTTAGATGATAGTTTTGTCTGTAGTGAGGTTCGAAATCATCCAACTATTTTATTTGATACGTTGGTCTACCGACTTACCTAACAATATATTGATTTATGAATGCGTGTGACAATGTAGTATAATAAGCATTTAATTATATCGATAGCAAAAATTTGAAATGCTGTTAAGAATAATAAATCCAAAAATGAGTTAAATGTGACATTTTTCTGTGTTTTTTCTGAAGTGAAAACTTCTTTAGCACCGTTGTGATTTGTAAATCGACGAAACGAAAGAGCGACACAGACAAACAAATACATCTATAGGATTTAGCCTGCGAGAGGATGAGATAGACTAATCGGTCTCTTCTTTCTACGGTGCCTTCCCACCTTTGTCTACTTTAGTCTGAAGGTTTCACTTCTACCGAGTGTGAACTGCGCATAATTTTTTTTCTCTTACGAACTGCGTCGTAATATTTAAAAAAAAAGTTAATCTTTTACGATGCTCGGATTAAGAGAATTTTGAAGAACCTCCCTCCTTTGTTCCCCTCCCCCCTTTCGCATTCCGTACATTCAGTCCCAGTACATTCAGTTTTTAAACAGCTCGCGTGCCACCTATTGCAATTTGTTATACAAAGTTTATAATGCCAGAGCTCACCAATAAACATAGAAACCATCGCGGGCATGCACGCATCAAATCCCTAAAATTTTATCGCAATCGGATGAATGGTTTAGCAACGCATAGACAGACACCTCATACATCCTAAACACATTTTTATTTATATAGATTTGATAATTAATGGTCAACAAGAACTTCTGAGGGGTTGGAGGGGCATTTTAATCATTTTTGTCAAAAAGCATCATTATTTTCACGAGACGCTCTAGATTTAATTGTTCATTCTTTCGTCTCCAGAAGCATTTAATGGGCTGGCGTGTACCGAATAGCTACCTACAGTCTGTACCTACAGTACGGGACAAGTAGCTTGTCTGCTGCTCTAATGACAGCAGTGCAGTCAAGTATGGGAGGAAACAATCTCGCGGGCCCCACTGTTTAGTGTACCGGGTGTACAGTGTAGTTCAAATCTTGGTGCAGGTCGGTGTGTGCAAGGAGATAAATTGTTATACGCATGTGCAATTAAAATAAAACTGAGCTTGCTGAGTACTCATTTCGTGGTGCGATAATGCAAGATTAAGGAATGAGTTCTTGAATTTCGATCATTGCAACCAATTCTAAGCAAAAAAAGTTTCTAGATAAAATAATTTTTTGAGGTTTTTTACAGTAAGAGCATTTCGTATTATTCAAGTTTATATGCAAAGTGAAAAGAAAGGTTTTTTAAGTGAATTGATTTGTTTTGCAGTGCTACGAAAAGAGTAAGTAGATGAGTACTTAACCTAATAAAGGCGACTGTATCATATTTGAGATTTTGGCGAGCTTCGTGCGACTGTTGCTGATATGATTCATTAGATTTCAATTTAATTTTTTTTTTAAGTATCTAGAATTTTTTAATTTATTCAAATAAATTTATTTAATTAATTTATTTAAATTCGCTCAAGCGAAATGTAGCGCGCTAAATCTAGAATTTTTTTTTATGGAATGAATTATTGAGAAAACCTCAAATTCTTAAATTTGATTATTAAAAATAATATTAACAACTCTGAAACAAACAAAAAAATAATCAGACAATTATCAAAAGATTCGGTTGCGTCTAGGGATTGAATTCAATACCTGATCCTTTCCGGAACGTTGCTCTATAAAGGTAGCAGCCAAAAATATGTGTCAAGAAAATGAAGATAATGTTGGTAGTTTTTAGTCTAGCGGCCGGCGTAGTCCAGCGGTAAGGCCCTTGACTTGCATTCCAAAAGTCGCGGAATCGAATCCCGGCCTGGCAAATAAATTTTGTTTGATTTATTTGTGTTATTCTACAATTCATTCAATTAAAATAATATATAGTATATTTGCGGCACGTTCGAGAGTGAAAGATACTCTCAGTATCGCCCTGGTGTAAGACCACCGTTCAGAATTGAAACGTTGCTTGAAATGGCTTTAGCCGTGTTTGGTGACCAGATCTGAATAGCCCAGTACTTCCCACCTTTCTCTTTCCCATCTCCTTCCTCTCCCCACTACCTTCAGCCTCACAACATACTCCAATTGGGGATGGCATAGTCTCACTGGCTCCATTCAGGGAGCAGTTGGGACTCTTGTGCGGTATTCATATTAAAAAAAAAAAATTATCGCCATTTATTTCTGGGGTGTTATGCCAAGTTTCTTTAGCCAACATTCGGACAGCGTTACACATCTGCCCTGATGGTGAACACTGAAATGCTGTCCAAAACGCAGGCTAAAGAAGGAGATAGCGCAACACGGCATAACACCCCAATAATAAATAACGATAAAATAAAAAGCACTCTAAATAGTAAATGCTCGATGATCGATATTTGGTATTTACACATCATTTATCATATTGAACTAAAAAATGTTTTTTTAGCAATTGTATTTTGTGTATCTATATGCCTACGAGTATTTACCTATCCCGAATATTGCATTTGACTAAAACTACTGAGTACATATTGATTACATGCAACAAAACACATCATTTAAACCCTCGGACCTCGACCGTATTTCCGCAATAAAATTCAATTAAACGGAATATTTCTGAATTTATCCTAAAAACTAAAAACTGTTTTGGAAAGGTGATGAAATACGCCTTCAAATTTTGTAATTAGAAATAAACATAATTTTTGAAATATAAAAAAATGCATAAAAACAAACAAAAAAAGTTATATAAATGGCTCACCTAACATTTTTTTCTATCTAATTTTACTGGTAACGAAAAAAAAACAGATGTAATTTATTAGGCAAATATAATCTAAACGTTATCGTCAACTCACTTTTTGTTTTTTCATGTAAAAATAATTTTTTTTCAATTCTAAAAGTTTCTCAATTTTTTTTTCAAATTGCGGTCGGAAACTTCGGATTCATGAAGATGTATATTTTTATTACGTTGCGGTTAACTTATAGATTTGAATATAAAGCATATTTTTTCTTTCTAACACCGTTTAGGTCATATTTCTACCAATGATAGTAAGAGAGACACAAAGATTTCTATGAGACCTGTATGAGTTTTTCCAAGCGAGAACAACTCGAACAGTTCTCATGTATGAGTTGTTCTCGATTAAGAACGACAACAATCTGAACAAATAGACTTGACGGGTTAATTAATCCCTTGGACTCGTAAGCTTGCTTTCACGATAATATTCCATTTCTCATTTTGACAGACGGGTATAGGTACTGCCGCCCCGGGAACCATTTATTGGATAACCAAAATCTCTGTTATAGGTCTCCCTAAGCGGTACGCTACGTTTGGTGACTTAGCAGGGATGCCCGGGTTCATGGTGTGAGGTTTGTCCATTTTTGTAGGCGGGTATGGATACGCCCTGGGAATCATTTATTGAATAACCAACATCTCTGCCATAGGTCGATCTAAGTGGTTCGCTACATTTGGTAACTAAGCAGAGGTGCCCGGGTTCATGGGGTGAGGTTTGTCAAGATCTGGGCGGCCGATGTGTCTGCCCACCTGCTGCTTCGCGGGCTGGATCGAGAGAGACTAGTTGAGGAGGTCTTTGTCTCCAGCCGGAATCCCTCGAGCCATGGCCTTGCACTTCAGGTGAAGGGATGGATTCATACGTCCGTCACTCCTGAATACACTGACCCCCAGATTTTTACCCACCCTCATACCTTTTTCCTTCTTAGAACTTTCTCTTCTTCCTTTCCTTAAAAACCCTTCACACAGCACCCCCTGAGATGAGATAGGCCCTGAGGGAAATTATTTTCCTTCGTGTAACATTTTTTTTACATTAGCTCCACACAGGAGCTCCTGAGGAAAATAATTTCCTTAAGGCCTTTGTCATTTGAGGGGATGCTGTGTGGAGGGTCTTTTTAAAGAAGGGAAGTATAGAAAGTTTTGGGAAGGGAAAAGGTATGAGGGATGTGTAGGAATCTGGAGGTCGATGGGTCCAGGAGTGACATATGAATCCATCCCTCCTACTGCGGTGCAAGGCAGTGGGTCGAGAGAGTTTGGCTGGAAAGGTCAAAAGGCCTTCCTCAACCAGTCTCTCTCAATCCGGCCCGCCACGCAGTAGGTGAGCAGACGCATATGCCGCCAGACCTGGACAGACCTCGAAAAAAAAATACCAGTTGTGTGTACGACGTATGAGGTTATTAATAAGGTTAACTGAATGTCACTGAGAGTAAGCCAAAATAAAGTTATTATAGAATATTTATTCAGTCGTTGAAATCAATAGGCCATCGCGTTGTCCATAGTCGATGACATCACAATTGATATACGATTCTTAGCATGTTTGTCCTACTGAATACTGACCCGTATACAAATTACAAATTCGTCCCAATTTGCTATGCTTATTGGTGTAGCGGCGAGCTCTACTTTGAAATTCTACTTGTTGATTTATTGAAGTGATATTCAGGAACACTGGTATCCGAATAACAGCCCGGTTTATCAGCTGATTTTAAGCTCGGCTTGGTTGGAATGTCAAGCTTAGCGCGGTTTACAGTGTTCATAGAAAATGCGTTTAACGAGATCAGCTTTCGGGGTTTCGAACGCGTGAAGTAAGCGTGCCACTTGTTTTGCAGATAATTCAAATCTTCCAGTTGAACACGAACTTCAAGCTACGTCACAAATTTTCAGCCAATTGCAAGAGCTAACCTTGTTAAATTCATTTTCTAGGAGCCTTGAGTTGCAAGCCCAGATCTCACCTGTATTACACGGATTGTCTGTGATTTTAATAGAGCATCGTGTTTCTTTTTTTTTGAAAAACCAAACTACTGTCTACGTTAGTGCTGCATCTAAAAACCTACTGTCATTGGGAGAGCGCGATATTTTAAAGTACGACTACAGTTTAATTCATGAACCTAAAATAATTTTAGGCCGTAGATTTTTACGAGTTGATGTTTGATAAAGTTTCCCACTTCAATCAGCATGGTATGTGTGCGAGGTTACTCATTTTAAATAGTATTTGTTAGCCGGAGTCTAACAGCACACTATTAATGAAATTAACCGCTGAAAACAAACTGTTTTGATCTTGAAACTTTTAAAATCCCTTATCAGACCGTTTTAGATTGATTATCAAATAATAACGTCGTAATTCCTCATCGCTCGATGATAATAATAATAGTACATACATATTTAATTAGACAATTCACGTAAATTTCGTAAGTATTCAATATTATTTAGTCATATTTGGCATGTGACTGCCAGCCTCTCGGTGCTCCTCGGTGTCTAAAATAGGATTTATTCTGCGGCTTGTCAAAGCTTGGTTTAGCCCGCTTAAATTTGAGCGAGGATACGGACTGGCTGATATACAGGACCATAATACATTAAAATTCATTGTTTATTTTTGTATTCAAGTTGTTGATTTCATAATATAGGCATCTATATAATATTTGTACATAATATAATATTGTAGGTACCAGACATCATTTTCTTTGAGACTAATGTTTACTTTTACCTTTGTAATTTATTTTTAATTGACTTAGCGAAGCCAAGTTTTAATTAAGCATTTCAACTGTCCTCAAATCGTAATAATCAATATTATGGTACCTACCTACCGGCCTGAAAAAAGTTTGAAAAAATAATTTTCATTGAGATGGTGACGTTCAAGGTTTCTAGAATTATTATGAAATCTGGGTGACATTCCTTTAGACGAATTGTATAATTCCTTATGTGATTTTTTTTTATGTTACGTAAAATATATATGGTTCATAGTTAAGTAGGTAGAATTTAAGTATGCACAAATGTTTCGATGTATTAAATAAATGAAAATTAGAAACAGATTGACGGCTTCCGTGGTCCCGAGGCAAGACTCTCGACTCACAATCCGAAGGTCGCGGGTTCGAACCCGGCGTGTGCAAATAAATTTTATTTGATTAATTTGTGTTATTTCACAATTTATTCATTTAAAATAATAATAATAATAGTGTATTTGCGTGTGTGGCGTGTGCAAATAAATTTTATTTGATTAATTTGTGTTATTTCACAATTTATTCATTTAAAATAATAAATAGTGTATTTGCGGCACGTTCCAGAGTGGAAGATACTATCAGTATCGCCCTGGTGTAAGACCGCCATTCAGAATTGAAACGTTGCTTGAAATGGCTTTAGCCGTGTTTAGTGACCAGATCTGAATAGCCAGGTACTTCCCCACCTTCCTCTTCCCTATCTCCTTCCCCTCCCTACTACCTTCAGCCTCACAACATACCCCGATTGGGGATGCCATAGTCTCACTGGCTCCAGACGGGAGCAGTTGGGACTCTTGTGCGGTATTAACTGTAAAAAAAAAAAAAAATCGCCAAATTATTATAGAATTTTTTTTTTTAATGTAAAGCTATAATTTTTTTAAATGACGATGCTACATGAATAAACGGGAAATTTTGATTTTATTTTGTTTTTAGTTTTATTTTCTTTTTAAATTGAAAAAATAAAATCCTCTCACCCTAACATAACAGTTTCATACAGCCTTAGTTGTAGCAATTTCAATGAAGGTTCTTATGCTGCATATACGCATAACAAAAAAAGCGCGAGCCCAGTCACAAACAACGAAGTAACCGCAAGCGGCGTTTCGCACCTTTAGCGGTTGCTTTGTTCCTCTCCCATATTTTTTTTGGCTCCTTCTTCATGGTTATTAGAAAATGGCAATAAATTACCCACCAATCATTTATAGTTACATCAATTGAAAGAATTAACCTTTTCCCTAAAACACGAATTATTATTTATTTGCAATGTATGCTTAACAGGCAGTTTTAAAATTATTACCTACATATAATAATTTATTGATTAAATGAAATACTGGTTTGAAGCTTTCAGGAATTACCTGATTCCCGGAGCTTTCACCAAGGATTAGTGAAAATTAGTTTGGTGACCCACCGCTAGATGTCACCCGAAAGGAAAATTTTGAAATTATATTATTATCGTCTTCAGAATAAAATTCAAAAGAATCACGAACTGTTTCAGGAAGACAAATAATTTAAAATTATTTTAAGGACTTAAAATAATTAAATATATATGATACATTATTATTTGGCGTTCGTTAAAATACGTTAAAAGAGAACTTATTTAGTGGTATTTATGTATTGTCATGAAAATTTCATCCCGCCATAGTTTGGAAAGTCGAAGTTGAAACTTATGTTTGTGTATATATTTTAATTGTTAACAGAAACTTTATAATATTATTACGATCGTACAAATAGAAATAATTTGTTACTCGTTAAATAAAATATCTTTGTTTTACATTGTTTTAAGTTGACGGGTAGTTCATCATAACTCATCAATTCAATTATAATTCTCTGCTTCTTCTGCCAAACACTTTGCCGGTGACTGTGTTTATGTATGTATATGTAAAAATATATAAATAAACTAGCTGACCCGGCAACGCGTTGCAGTGACGTGAAATCGAAACACAACACCTTCTATTGGGTGGTTACCGAACTTAAATAACCAAGTGTTGTGTCGATAAATTAACTCACACAGCCATCTGTTAGAAACTTATGGGACTAAAAAAATTACAAAGCATCGTCCTTTAACAAACATTAAATTCGCAATAATAAATATTTCAGTCAATAATCGAGATAAAGACTATCCTATCTTTTAAGTTGGACCAAATTTCACACGGTAAGCTAAATTTAATCAAAATCGGTTAAGTAGTTTCGGAGTTTATCTCAAACAAACGTCGTGAGGCGAGATTTTTTATTTATTTTTTACATTAGCTCCATACAGGAGGCTCTTTGGAATAAAAAATCCCTCAGGGCATATGTCATCTTTGGAGACGTTGTGTGGAGTGTTTTTTTTTTTAAGGAAAGGGAGAGTTCCGGAAAGGAAAAAGATACGAGGGGTTGATAGGAATCTTGGGTTCAATGTATCCAGGAATGGCAGACATGTGAATACATGCCTCCCACTGCGGTGCAAGCTAATGAGTCGAGAGAGTCCGGCTGGAGAGTTCAAAGTTGTTCCTCAACCAGACTCTCCTTATACGACCCGCCACGCAGTAGATGGGTAAACGCGTCCGCTGTCAACACCTAGACAAACCTCACCCCATGAACCCGGTCACCCCTCCTAAGTCGCCAAACGTAGCAAACTAACTTAGGGTGACCTATGGCATTAGTGATGGTTATCCAATTAATTGTTCCCGGGGCGGCGGTACCCACACCTGCTTCCCAAATTGTGGTGGTGATAAAAGACAAACTAAGAATAGACACAACCAGCTGCTTTATTAGGAGAGTGATTGAAATATTTATGTTATATTGTGTTGTAAAATTGTAACCTTAATAAATGTTTCGATAAATAAATAAAAAATAAAATAAAATAAAAAAATAAACGTATTTTTAGCTTGTGTATTCCTCTTAATGTATGATTTATATTATAATATTTGTTTTTCATCGGTTGTGTAATATAATAATGTGTATGTGGAACAGAACTATGAAATGTTTACTGGTGAAAGGCAAATAGGCAAATAATCAAATGAGAGAGGAGTTAAATTGCATTCCAATAAAAAAGAGACTGCTGTTTAATATGTTATTTTTTATGCATAAAGTTATGAAAAACCAAATGCAAAATACTTTGAGGGTGAAATTGTTTTTAAAAGAGATGTAAATAATTACGAAGCCAGAAATATAAATAGAGTTAGACTGCCACATATAAAAAATTATAATCACAATTGCCTAATGCATAGAAGACTAAAGATGTATGATGAAATGCCTGAAAGTATAAATAATGAATAATGAAGAATAATAAAAATAATGAAGAATGAATGTATTTATAAAGAAATGTTATGCTGACTGTAAAACATTTAAATTTATAAAACGAAATTGTGCTTATCAGTTTATATTCTTACGTAGTAAAACTAACTCATTTAATAATAAAACTTCTTCAAACACAGCAAACTTATTTTGTGGCACCATTTTAATTCAAAATTAATAAAATATTTAGTTTTTTAGCACTTTTATTGTTTACAAAACCAACATGTTTCGTGAGCTATGCTCACTTCTTCGGGGTTTACTAACTAATTATTAATAATAGATAGACGATGGTCATAGACATAGACAACATAATTATAAATAATAGACATAGTCAATGGACAGGTAAGAATGAAGAGGGAAGAGGGGCAATAGGGAACAATTTACAAAGGGAGTAGGTTTAATATTGGGTCATTTATATAGATATCAAGACAACATCAAAATACCAAAATTCAATACCAAACTAATGCAAAACAATTATATCTATTTAGGAATAAAGTATTTCAACAATCTTCCGACTGAAATAAAAAAAAACAAAACATCAATAAACTGAAACTCAAACTGAAGCTACACTTCATCAGGAATAATTAATTAAATAATTACCTGTTTTTCTCTTTCTTTCTATTATTATCAATCTATATTCATTTCTATTTTATTTAGATTTTTCGAATTTCTCTAAAGTGCACAATATTTTAGTATGTAACCATATCCCATGTATGGACACCTTCACATATAGATGATCCAGAAGTTGCAATTGTTCCCATTATATACTTACCTATTGCATAATGTTATTCTATTTCTGTTATAATTAGTGTAACTCGCTCATCAAGCACAAGAACTAGCTTCTTCTATGGTGAGATTGCAGTTTTAAATAATTTGTTAACCAATATGTTATCTTTATTAACACCACTGTACACTTATTTATCTATTTTAAATTAAAAAAAAAAAAAAAAAAATTTAAAAAAATAAATAAAAAAATTTAAAAACAGTTTTTGGTTATTAATAATATTCAAATTCGCATTCACGCTCTTTCTGATCTCTAATTTAACCAACTGAATGCCATTCAAATTACAAAGTAGCAATTCAATTCCTATATTGAAGTCAAAAGTGTGACTAGTTTCCAACAAATGATTGGTGAACTCCGAAAAACTGTTATTGTTTAAATATTTCATATGTTTTTTAATCCTTATTTCAAAGTTTCTTGCAGTTTTACCAATATAAAAGAAACCACATCATAATTTATTAATTCTAGTTTTTTTTATTATTTTTAAATCGCTATCCTTATTATTTAAAATGTTATTTTTAAGTTTGTTATTTGAATAAAATACAGGAATAATTTTGTTTGGTACATTCTTTGTTAAGGAATTAGAAATTTTATTATACTCTCTAATTCTATCCAAAAACGTAACTAATTAGCAATTTTAGCATAGTACAATAATTCTGTGCTCGCAAAAATTATAATTATTGTCGCATTACTTTCCCACACCCGGCCATGTTGATTGTTCTTCGCTCGTTAAACAAGAGGAGTGAAGTCCTGACAACTTCTGGTAAATGACGTGAGACAGAGAAGGTGCCATCTGCCCCGTTCTGTTTAAAGTGCAATTAGTTGAGTACTCGGTTCTCACTCGTTAATTCCTCATTTCGCTGCTAACTTAACGCGGAGTGTGAAAAGTCTGACCTAGTGGATAGTGTTAGTAAAAGGTTTTAATCCTGAATGTGAAAAAAGAGTTTTATTAATTATATTGGGTATGAATAATTGAGAAGGTAAATCAAATAAGAACGCTTAGTAATTTACAAGCTTATTTAACAATACTCAACACACAAAATTTTATTTTATTTTAGAAATTATTTTACGAAAAGGTAGATAGCGAACACTGTGGCGATTCACGAGCATTTGAATCTACGGCAATCGGAGCCAGAATGAACATATTATGAAAAATGTTATGTGGGCTCCTTGAATAGAATTTTGTTTCTGTACGTTTTTTTTTTATTTTTTATTTAGAATACATACATATAACAGATTTAAGGGTAAGCAATATGGTTCTTAAAAATAATTACAATATATAAATTTCTTGTTAACGAGCTACCCAACTCAATAGAGAAAGAATTTCTCGTGTTTGAATTTTGGAGTAGTGCCATTGTAAAAAAAAAAAAATAGGTACATAAATTATGTTATTTTAAGTAATTAAATTACAAAGAAAAAAATAAATAAACCTTTATACATGATAACCGGTCTATATAATGAACAAGAATAGAATAGGAGTTAAAATTTGACATACAATATAGATAAAACAGGTATAGATATGTAGCAGAAATAAAAGTATTATTTTTGCATTTGATTGTAGGTGGTAAGTACATAGAGTTGGTTTAAAAACATTGATATTTGAAATGAGAGAGCTGAAAATATTGTAAAGTAGGTACATCATAATTAGTTGTTACAATTTGGGTGCATACAAATAAGTACAAGTTGAGTTCGAAGGCTGATGAAATATTTTTATATGTTCTGAAATTTTTTTTTTTTTTTGTTTATAAGGGTATTAAAAATTAATTGTAACGTAATAATTATTATCGTTTTTTTTAATATTAGCGCACTCCCTTTAACATCCATATTTCAATATCTCCCTTTCAAACCATCTTCGGCTCCTTTTTTTTCAACGTTTACTACGGGGCATTAGCCAATTTTTTATATATTTTTTCCATCACCTTTAATGACTTTACAAAGGAGGTGTCGAAGTTACATGATTCTGAGTTTTCAGGCCGTCATTTTAATTCAAGTTTTTTTTTTTTTTTACATTAACTCCACACAGGAGGCCCTGAGGAAAAAATAATTTCCCTCAGGGCCTATGTCATCTAATTTAGTATATTTTAATTAACAACATTATGAAAAAACAAAACTTGAATAGCTACAAACAATTCTAGCGCAGACCCGTGAAAATAATATAATTAATATATTACATATTAACTAAATAGCTCAGCCCCTTGAAAATCACGTAATCTGATTTGACTTGTAAGGATTACTTTGATAAAAAATTTAAACAAAAGAAATGCAAAATAGAAATAGGTGCATAATGTAAATGTAGAATTTAAATAATGTTCTGTTAAAATAATATTACCTATGTTATATTATCGCCGGTCTGAATTCCTGGAAAATCAGATTCAATTTTGAAAAAGACGATCGAAACTATTTTTGTCAAATATTAATCATTTGAATTTTAATTTAATCATTATCATTATATTAATAGACCCGTGCGTTGCGTGTTCGATTCTTCGGCTGGCTCCTCCATCACGGCACAAGCAACATTTTCCTCTTACTGTGGTGATAGCAGGAGAATATTGTTGGGCTATTCGTAACCCAGGAATGTTTGTCCTTTTCTTAAAAAAATAAATAGTTGGGAAAAACTTTGATGTTTACAGATCTAATCACTTGTTAAAGCAAATATTTATAATTGTTTATGTCTTTTACATCTTCCTCGACAATATCCAATTCACCTCCAAAATTGAAAATAGATAGAGGAAATTGTACACTTAATTAAAATTAATATAGAAACATTAAAGAAAGGAGATCCGTGGAATAATATGGTACGCAACTATGTATTTTAATAGTCGTAATGTCGAAAATATAAATAATAAAGCCTAATATAAATTAAGCTACATTTCTATTGTCAATCACTTTTAAAAACAATGTTTAAATCGGCTAAATATATTGTTAAACCCAGCAGAAGTTACCAATGGCTCATTAGCGTTCCGGAACGTCTAAACACAATGAAAGTATTTAAACATTCTAAAAGTAATCTGTTTTCATTCTAATGACAACCCTCCCGCTTAGGGTGGTTTTATTTATTGATGTATGGACAGCCGACGGGACGGTGGTTGGGGTGTAGGGGGAGTGAGGGTGAGAGGGTGGGTGGGGAGAAGGGTTGTTGCCCCCATTTAACACGCCTATGCTATGGTACCGGTATCTACTGTTTCACCCCTTGACAAAAGCATAGAGGGGTGACGTATTGCGGAGGTAGGTAGGTAAGAATACTTGAACGTGTTACAAATTAGACTTAAAATGCTGAAGAATTTGGTATGCTTCAGATTTCTGCTTATTTTATTACAATAATAATAATGCGGTTTTCTTTTGAATATTTTTGTTTGTGTTTTTCTTTGTTAGCCACTATAACATATTTTTAGTAGCATGCTAACGCAGATCCGTGAAAAATCAAGCATAATCTGAATTCTTTAGAAATTGGTTCCACTTTTTAAAATGGCCATAATGATTTTTATTAAAAGTATTAGCAATTTCCCGGCATGCGTTGCATTGCTATTTAATAAAGAAATTGTTTCTCCTTGCGTGTCCTTTCCCATTCGTTCCGTTCCCCTTTTGTCTCCCCTTCCACTCCCATTTTTTTGTTTTAATATAGATACCGCAAAAGAGTTCCAACTGCTCCCGTCTGGAGCCAGTCAGACTATGGCATCTCCAATCGGGGTATGTTGTGAGGCTGAAGGTAGTGGGGTGGGGAAGGTGATGGGGAAGAGGAAGGTGGCAAAATACTTAGCTCTTCAGATCTGGTAACCAAACACGGCGAAAGCCATTTCAAGCAACGTTTTAATTCTGAATGATGGTCTTACACCAGGGCGATACTGAGAGTATCTTCCACTCTGTAACGTGCCGCAAATATACTATATATTATTTTTAATGAATACTTGTAAAATAACACAAATTAATCAAATAAAATTTATTTGCCACGCCGGGATTCGATCCCGCGACCTTCGTATTGCGATTCAAAAGCCTTACCGCTCAACCACGCCGCGCCGGTCGTTCCACGACCCCTTACCCTCACGCGTTGCCCTTCTTAACCTTCCCCGCGTTCCCTTCCCCACTCTCGCGTTCCATATATTCAGTTTTCAAACAGTTCACGTGCCACGTATTGCAATTTTTTAAAATTGACAAACAAGAATTCATTTTTTATATATTACAAATATTCATGTTTTTTATATTATAAGAACAATCAATCAAATTTGGTACCTAACGTGGGTACCTATTTAAAAAAACTAAGTATTCGATTTTGTTTCGTAGTACTTCAATTTAATTCATTAATTTTAAGAGTTTATTAGAAAATTGAATTTTAATTGAACAATCCATGATTTGCAAAATGTTATTCTCAAATTGTGACATTTTTTTACAGTTTCGTAAGAGTTTTTTTTATGATATAAAACTTTTCAGATGAATTTTCATGTGGTTTGTAATTACCCAGAAACCTTCGCGAGGGTGGAATGAAGATACTTTGAAGAACATTTTCAATGATAGCAATATATATAAACAACAAACAAATAAACAAGCAAGCAAATAATTTATATATTACAAGCTTTTACCCGCAGCTTGCACTTATCAAGAAAATGATGTCGCTTAAATTCAAAGCAAATCCAAGTTCTAGATTCATTGATCCAGAGTTACAAACCAACAACTGAAATTAGTATTTTTAATTAATAATGTTTTTCAGTGAAATCCATCGGATCTTTTTAAATGGAAAGTACGTTTCCACAATATATAGTACTCGACTTTTGTTAGATAGTGATTCCTGACATTATTTAGAGTAAAAAATCTAATCACTAGTCACTCAGCCGAAAACCATCCAACCCCTTATCCTGACCCTAACTGTCTAACTCCCACCAATTTTTTTTGTTTATTTTACTTTGAAAAACAAACTTCCTAAATGTCACCGAAATGAGACGAAAATTTCATTTACATTTTTTACTCCAAATAATGTCAGGAATTACTTAATAAGTTAAGTACTTCCCTTAACACCTGTATTACAAAAAATCATTCTCTTTGAAAACAACTATTTAGCATCACTTGGGCTGTTAAATTTTTTCAAGATTTTTTCAATTTCGTCGTTTGTACATGATTAACAAAATTTATATTTTGGCCACGATGGCAGTTGGAATTATTGAAATATTAATTATCAATTACTGTTGTATGTTTAATACACATTATCAGTAAAATTCAACGGTTTCAATTCAAGGGTTTGTAGCAAAATAATATCCATATTTAAAATGACTTGGCCACGAACCCTGAAAGAAATTGACTTTGTCACTGTTTACTTGATATTCCATCACAAAACCACTTTCATTTTGACCTGGTTATGTATTCTTTACCACCTTTCGTGCCCATGATCGATGATTCAATTCCATGGATCACACATGATAAATTTGTATATTTTAGCACGATACATTATTCATACCCTGGAGGATATCTTGACACCCATTCATTCCGCTAATGCCTCCAATATAAAATCATAACCGTGATATTCTGGAAAATTTTTGCCTTCTAGACTCACTGACACACTCCGCCACTCATTTCTGAAAGCTTCTAGAATTTTCTCCTTCCAGAACTTTCTAGGCTCATCGATACACTCCGCCACTCAGTTTGGAACCTTATAGAACTTTCTGGAACTATCTCCTTCCAAAACCTTCTAGATATTTCTTAAAATGCTCTAAAACCTGCTTAAATTCCTCACAACGCGAGTAATCGGTGCATGTACCTTGGTACCAATAGTAAAGTAAACACTAGAAGATGTAAATTGAATGTCACACAATTATTTCAGTTGCTAATATTGTGTCAACACTAGTTATTGCTTTCCACCAATCTTTATTTTCTGTCGTCAAGCAGTGCTATCATTTCGCTCAAATTCTTCTGCGTGGTTTTCCGCATAACTGCGTGTTGCGGTCAGAGTCGAAACGAGGTGTTTAGACGCCTGGAAAAGTAAATCAAACACGCACACTATCATTGCAGGGTTATTGAGTGAGTGACGCAATTTATTTGGTTCCCCTCATCACAGTGGAAAAAGGTGATTCAATAAGGGTCAGTCGAGAGCAATCACTACTTTTCCGACCGTTTTGTGGACCAAAATGCCCTCTTTCGATCCCACGTCAAGACTCTACTTTTTTTTAAAACGAAGATACTATTAAGTGATTCTAAAAGCCCCGAACTGTCGCTTCATGGTACAAGATATATTTATTACACACCGAAAACTGTTATTTATATAGGGTCCGCCATCTAAAGTTTTTTTTTTCAACTAGTGCTTATTTCGTGAATGGTAACACTTAGCTCATGTCTGATTTGACAGATAATTAGTTTTATCCTTCCGCTGAGCGATAATATTGCGACATTACTTTGAAAATCATGGTAATGTTGCAGAATGTGTGCGAAAATTGCGTACGGTTTTTGGAAGAAGAGAAGCACCGTCAGCTCCGTATGTTCGTTATCTTGTGAAAAAAGTGAAAGAAACTGGCATCCTCATCGATAAACCAAAGCGTGAAAAGCCAAAAACAGTGCGTACACCCGAGAATATCGATGCTGTGGCAGAAAGTGTGCGTGAAGCGCCATCAACATCAATTCACCGTCGTTCTCAACAATTGAACATTTCGGAGACATCATTGAGACGAATTTTATGACCTTGGTATGACGCCATACAAAGTCCAATTGGTTCAGGAGTTGAAGCCGGATTAACCGGAAGGATTGTACTTATAAATAAAAAAAGAAATTTGAGAAAATATTCAGTAGTTTTTTTTTATAGCATTTTAAAAAAAAAAAAGTTATTTGGCGGACCCTATATATTCATCCACGGATGTTTGCTCTTGAAGCCAGCGTAAAGAACGTTTACGAAGGGAAACTATGAAGATAAATTGAATCAAAACGCATTATTTTCACTTTATTTTTGGATAATTTTTCTACTATTTGGGAGGCGGGAATGGGTACCGCCACCCCGGGAACCTTTATTGCATAACCAACACCTCTGCCATAGGTCACCCCAAGTGGTTCGTTACGTTTGGTGATTTAGCAGGGGTGCCCGGGTTCATGGGGGAGGTTTGTCTAGGCGGATGAACAGGACATACTGCACCCCAGATTCCTACCCACCCCTTAAACCCTTTTCCTTCCCAGAACTCTCCCTCCCCTTTCTTTCCTCAAAAAAACCCTCCACACAGCATCCTCGAAGATGAAATAGGCCCTGAGGGAAATTATTTTTCTCAGTAGTATTATCCTACAATAAAAATTAATTTCTTACTATTGAATGTAGCTATGGTTATCCATTGTTAATAAATGGAACAATATTTCTTTGTTATAACATAACCTCCTAAATCACAGGAGGTTTTGATTATAGCCACTATATTTTTTTAATTACGCTGGCTGGTTTCAGAACGAACTTTTTTTCTTCGAGGTAAAAATATAATAACTAGACATTACAAAACAGTGGATGAACACGATGTATTTCTAAATATTTTGTGGGGTGGGGGCGTAATTCGGCATAGTGAAGAAAGGGGGGATGAGAACGGAAGCACCATAAAAAGGAACATGTCTAAAATGGGACTATAAGATTATATTTTTTGTTTATTGATAATGGACTCATTATTATTAAGGGGAAAACATGGTTTGAAAAATAAAACGCGTTTCGTCAATGACGTTATATATTACATCGAGACTTGCCATTGTTTCACAAACTCAAGATATTATGTGGCAAGTAAGAAACACTATTTTGTTTACAGTAAATTCATAATTCAAAAGTTATTCATGTATGATAAAGGGTGAACGGACAACTCATAACTTGAGAATAGTTGTATTCAAAGAAAGAATACAACCCAACACTTCCTTTGAAAAGTCATTAAAAGTGATAAAAAAATGATTCCATGCCAACTGAGAATAAAGTCAACTCGACTCCTTGAAAAGTCATTAAAAGCGAAAAGAGGGAAGGCGGAGTGGAAGCGCGAGAGGAAAAGTGGACGCAGGAGAGAAAGGAGAGGTGGAAGGGGAACGGGACGAATGGGAAAGGACACGCAGCCAGAAACAATTTAGTTATTAAATGGCATATCAACGCATGCCGGGAACTCGCTAGTATTATATATAACGTCATTGCGTTTTGCACGTATTCCAAGAACGATGCTCGACAGCGTTTTAAATCATAATACGGTCGTAAAACAAATTTTTAAAGTTTTTATTTTTTTATTTTTCCAGCTGATTCAGCACCCTTAAAATGTAGCGCCTGGGGTCAGCGCTCAAGGGCCCCATCCTTGTTCCGGCTCTGACTTTATTAATCATCGGCTGGAATCTCATCATTTATTTTCTTCAGTTCCTCTAGTTATATGTTGAAGACAGAGCCACTAGTTATATGATGCATTTCTAACTCATAAGCTTCTGTTGTCGACTTATTTATTATAACGAAAACAAAAACATGTATTTTATGCAATTTTTTCATCCATTTCAGTCAACGTTATCCTTATTTTATTCGAAGGTATGTTACAGGAAATCCCATCATATATAATCTATATCGAGGTATCAGTTTATTTCTGGTACTAGATACATCGCTAAAAATCAGTTCTTAATGTTACATATTTTCCCGCCGTTTCTGGCGACGGTGGCCATTTTTTTTAATGGCGTCATTTTCCTCACTCTCACTTCCGCCGCCAGAGGCGCTGCCGTCGCATTTGCACAATGCACGAAGAGATTTATGGCGAAATAAATTACTGCTCCTGAACTGAACTGCTGGAGAGAAGTTTCAGCTGAAATTATCACCCGAATGTTTGGAGATTTTGAAACAATCGTTATTTTTTTTAATGATTAATTTAAAAATTTCTAGCGTATTTATGTACGACATTTTTACTAACTTCCAGACCAGAATGCAAACCTAATAACTAATTAATAAGTTAAAGGAACGCTCAAATAGTTTGGAAATGCACAGCAGATTGAAGAAAGGGTAGTCTGTCCAGAATGGATGTTGAGAATCTCAGTGACGCTCTGGTTAAAGACCACCATTAAAAAAATTGCACTTTTTTTACATTAACTCCACATAGAAGGCCCTGAGGAAAATAATTTCCCTCAGAGCTGGGGATACTGTCTTGAGAGGAAGACGGTCGTTTTGAGGAGAGGAAATAGTGAACATGAGTAATGAAGAGACTCATACCGTAAGAAGGAGGAAACGCTGGGGCCGGCATCTCGTTCTACAGCTGAGCTGTGAACTCAAGAATGAGTTGTGTAAGCGACAAAATAATGTCAACCGTGTGCGTACGTTGGGCGCCCGTTTGGCGTGTTTCCTTTTCATTGAAAGGATCAGCGATGCCAGTTCATCAGTCCTTCCGTTGTAATACCGACAGCAAGAACAGTCCGGACGCCTGTGCCCTAAAGATTGCAATCCGATAAAGGAAATCTATCAAACGAACCCCCTGTTTCTGCACAAGTCAAGGGTTTTTCAGATATTTTGAGGCTCCAGATCAGAGATGACTGTCAAATTCATCAGTGTGGCGCACTTGCAATTTATGTAAGGTCAGCAGTTGTGTACTATTAAAGTATCTTCAGGCCTTGTACGTCCAGTTTCAGAGAGGTTGCTTGACTCTGATCTAAATGGAGCCCCCTTGCATGAGCTGGTCACTCAGATTTACACCAAGCATATCAATGGAAGTGCTCTAGTGAAAGACCACCGTTCAGAATTAAAAATGGCATTAGTTGTACTTACCACCTTCAAATTCCTCGTTTTCGTACTGTGCCAACTCACTCCTTAGTCACTCTTCATACCATCGTAATGTGTCCCGCGTTATTTTTTATTCCATGCGTATTGAATATTCTTTAAATCGTATTCCTTAAATCTTACGGCGGATCTATATTTAAGTTAAAAAGTAACATTTGATGTCGAAGTGAATGGAATAAAAAAACTGGTATGCCAGAGGAAATCATGGGATCATGACAATCAAATACTGAGTACGAATAACGCAATACATGAATTCTAATGCAACGAGAAGTGCGTTTTAAGGTGATACTTAAAATAATTCATATTTAGCTTTTTCATAGATGACGCTAGTTTGATTATTTTAGAAAAAAGCGCTTTTCGCAAGTTATACTTGAAAACATTAGAATGAATTAATTGTTTGCACCCATACACAATATGATTTCAAATAAATTGTTTTGTCCAAAAAAAACTCAATAGTTTCAAGTTACTATTTGTAAGCTTTTTTTGAAATAATTGAATTTTCATATGGATAAAATTTTTTCATCATATTCATATTGCGTATGTACGGGCGCAAACAAATAATTCATAGTAATATTTTAAAGCGTAACTTGCAAAAAGTGGTTTTTTTATAAAAAGTTAAATGAGTGCCATCTATGATAAAGAAGGTTATGAATTCTTTTAAACATATCCTAAAGACAAATTAATTAAGTGGTTCAATATCTCTGAACACTCCTGCAGAAAAAAATGCAGGATAGTGAAGTTAGTTTGACATTTTGTTTTTGGTTATCGAGTTAATCAATCCGTTAGACGTTATAGAGATACTCTAAGAATTGCAGCGAATTATTTGAAATGGTTAGACAAAAGATAATCAAATCAGTTATTAATTTGTTATCAGTTATAATTCTGCCTTTAACCTACGCATCACCCAAAAATATTGAAATACAAAAGATATGCTACGATGTCCGCCCGACCGTCGGCGGACCACTACCTAATGGACCCAGTTTCAATACGGAAAGATTTCCTTCATTTAGTTGATTTTTTTAAGGTGTACAGTAGTTTGGTTAACAATATCGACGACTCGATGCCAGGAAACACAGTCCCACCCAGTAAAAACTTTCTTATATTTTAAATATTGCAGTATTTATTTTTTTATTTGTTTTCTGCACAACTACATACGTATGCCTTTTTCAACTTCTGTTTTCCATTTCTTATTGTTTTACAAGCTCACTGAGCTGTCTTTTTCATATTGTGGTTATACCTGATACTAGCCTACGATTATGTAAAAACCAAAAGGCGTCAATATTATAAATAAATATCTTTGCCATCACCAATTATGACGAGTAACATTATTCAACTGTGATTTTATTTGGCACAACTTTTTATCTCGATGAATCCTAAAAGATACACCTAAAAACCTTAAAATGTTTGAATACAAAAAATAAATATAGCCCACCCACTTTTTTAATTTACCGAGAGGTGCCAATTTTATTTATAAAAAAGTTGTAATCAAAAATAGTCACACACAGTTAGTTTGTAAAATCCATCTTATTTACATTGATTAGCTTGTGAATTGCAATAATATTCACAGCTCTTTAGAAGTGATTTTACACAAAAATTGCATTTACAAATCATCCAAAAAAAATATATTTTTGAAATATTTTTCGTAGGAAATGTGGTTTTATATTTTTAGGATAAAACCTGTTAAATGATAATGCTCAGAGTTCTATTGAGCCGAACCCTCTGATATGAAATTATCTGGAGTCGGTGAATTATTTTCCCATTTGATTTCTGGTAGGTTGACATGTTGTTATTGTATTGTTCTGTATTTATTATACTTATACAGTGCAATTGCATAGCGTCGATTGACTAGATGCTCTTTTGTGGAAAAGTGTGTGGAAAGGTTAAGTTTTACCTGTGTTTCATTTCATGAAGGACTATTTTCTACAATTTTTTGGTAAATGATGGTTTATCAGTTGTGTAATATTTAAAACACATTAATTAGTACACATTAGATACATTTCATGTATCACCTTTTTTTATGTAAAAGCCTTATTTTGTCACATAAATAAATAAAACAATTGCTTTATTGTATTCAACGTATGTTTTTTTAGAGCATAACATTTTTGAGTATTTCTAAAAACGATGAATGAAATGTGCGTTTTATTTTGAAACGTCCGCCAGAATATTTGAATATCGAATATCGAGTGCGCCGGCATTAAATTCAGATTAAAAATTGCATTGCGTTCCGCATTCTGCCGTCTGAATGGGAGTTTTCTTTTACAGGGATTACGCAGGGAGCCCCCTTCCGCCTGCCACCCCCCGCCGGTGAGCCCCCCAGGCCCCGCGCCCCGCGCCCCGCGGCCCCCCCGCGCACGCGCACCGCCTTCCCGGGCCTGCGCCATGGACGCCAGTACCTTAGCAGCCATGGATAAAGACGCACTGAAAAAACAGATCGAGAACATGAAGTACCAAGCCTCGATGGAGCGCTGGCCGCTCTCCAAGTCTATAGCAGCGTGAGTAGCCTCATTCCCTCACTATTATACAATATCCATCAAATACGACTAATTCTTCACGGTTTTCTGATGATAAGGAAACATTTTCCACGTTTCCTCGATCGATTGTCTCACCCGCCGCGCGAGCGTCAACAATTTCATTTTTGACGTTTTTGAGGTTAGAAAACAAAACTCTCAAAAAATCTTTAAAACATGTATTAAAACCTTGCAAATCGTTGTGTTTTAGTGTGTTAAGTTTCGTGTTTTGTTGTGAGGAAAACTGTGCTGAGTTTGTCGTGTTTGTGTGTCAATGAGAACAGTGGATTTCCTCGTTCGTGAGTTTCTCTAAGAATCGTTTTCATGCATACGGGTACTTCATTAAATTAATGACGGGAACGAATTACGTTTATCGTTGTTATTTAAAATTTTATCGGTTTTTTCGATTTATTTCACATTACTGGAAAATATGTCACATTTTTCTGTTGGTGAATTTTATGTTCATTTATAAAGTGATCAGTATAAAAAACTGTAAAAAATAAAACTTCTACTTCTATTAAAGACGTTCAACAAAACATGGCTATTAAAATATACGCATATAACAGCAATATTATATTTACGATAAACGAAACAAATTATTACAATTGTCAAAATTTTGTGAAAATTGTTCATTTCATTTTAAATGATCAATGTTTTATTCCGAAATATTACGTATACATATTTTTTGAAAATACAAGAATTAATATTATCTACAAGTTATTGATCTCCCAAATGCAATGGTTATCGGTACCATTTGACTTATTTGGCGTATCATCTAATATTTACGGCTACCTAATCATATAAAGTTAATCTGAAACATAATCTATTTAATACGTACTGGATTGTCACTTGCTGCGTCTGTAATTTTTATTCATTGTGTTATTGATAGATAGATAATCAAATGATATTAACCTATACATTGACCCATTTTACTATCATCCATCAAAAAATCTAGAAACAATTACAATAATATTAACCATATGATTTAATATTAATTTTTATCATAAAATCTGTAATTCTTCAATTTTGAGCTATTTTTCCTTTACTTTATTTGTTTTCTGCATATATATATTTAAATATTCAACCTCTCAATTTAATAAAATTTATCTATAATGTATTTTCAAATTTTAAGAAATTCACTTCAAAATATGTTTTATGCGTGATTATTGTTTTAAGACATCAAAACCTCTTTAGGTTTGAATGATCTTTCAAATTTGATGTACTTAATTTCAGTTATAAAAATTTATATTTTTGCATAAAATAAATTCGTACAGCGACTACATTCTGTGAATAGTTGAGATTTGAATTTAAAAAATCGATATCAATAAATCCTTTAAATTGGAATGCATCTACTAAAAGAATTGTCAATGTGCTAATTTTAATATCATTAATTACAGTACGAATCCAACATAATTTTCGTTCAATTTTTTTTCTATTTTATGTATTCTTTTTTAAATGTTTCTAAAAATTGGACTAAATGCTGGTATTATTTAAGTGTTATTTTGTCGAAATAATTTATCGGTAATTGTCCTTTATCTTAAATCTTAAAAAAATATGCATTTTCAAATTTGTATATATTATTATTATTGCAAACAAATTTTCCAGTGTATTTCATTGAGGCAGTTTCGAGAGTGATAATAAAATGCATTGTCGGCACTGTACATGCGTTAAACGTTAATAATATTATGATATTGGATAAATATTTGCACCGCTGCAGAATTCGCGAATATGAGTTTGTTTACCTTTGCATGTTGATACTTTTAAAATACTCGCTGGAAAGCAATGTTACGTTGTGTGGCACGGGATAATTGTTAGCTCGCACCAGTTATAAATTAACTCGAATGCGAATTTGGTTACATTGAGGAACTTATATTACATATAACTGAGATGGTTGTTAATATTTTTTAAATGCAATCCATTTATTATTATATTAGAACCCCATCAAGCCTCGGAAGGACATTACTAGCCACAAATATCATGTCTCTGAAAGATAGATCTAACAGAGTCGTAAATTTTAAAAGTATTTTTATCTTTTTATCTATAATCCGGTGTTATATGATCTTTCTTCCTTAATAAGAGAAATAATCATCCATCTCGGTTTGTCAAAAATTGTCCAAAGTATACGATTACTAATTAGTGGAATTTTTTCGTTGACAGTTGTATGTTGAAATATTATTTACATTTTTCTGTTATATAAAAGACATTAAATGTGAAGTAATAGTTTTCTTACTAATTTTCTACTTAAAAGGACTGTGTTTTCTATTTATCGAATTCTTTCAAAATTTTGGACGTTTCGAGTAAAAATATTTCGATAAGTTTTTTGTTTTTGTCATGTTTGATTTTAAAATTTTAATTCGAATATAAACATCTCAAAGATAATTTTAACTTGTTTTTACAACAATTTTTATAACGACAACTTCAAAAAAAAAAAAAACACATAGCCCATTTAAAATACCTCTGAAGCGTTTCGGAGATCCATTAAATTTCACCCCGTTGGGACTTATTGGTTAGATGGTTAACGGGATACATCTAATTATTTTTTTACGATTTTTCATCTAATTCGTTTTATAATAATTTTATGATGTAATCTGCCATTCAGTTTATTTTTGCAAGGTACGGTGAGAGGTGGGTTGTATATTTTAGAAGATCGCTGAAAAGAAATCATCTTTTTTAAAAGCTCCATAACTTTTCGGTATAAACAAACTTGGAGCAATTTTTTATGTCCGCTTGCTATCATACTAGAAAAGAAATTTTTACCTACTGTATTTTGTGCCTAAATCGTTACAACCAAAGGGGGTTAATAATAATTGTAGTAGGGCCCATTAGAAACTTAGAATAAATGCTGCATTGATTTGGCAATTTTTCAATTCCTTTTATGTGTATTTTATGTATAGATTATGACGTATTTTAACGGAGTTAAATTACAACAAAAAGCATTTTTCTTTTTCAGTGTAAGATTTTATTGAATGGAAGTTCGGCAGGCGAACGTAAGATTAACGTCATTATATTTCAACGCCTTACAGACTACATTAGGTTTCAACCCTATTACTGCAGGGTCCGACCGGCCAATACAAATCAATTGATTATTTGGTTTTCCTAGCAGTATCTGAAATTTCCTAGTGATATTCTGTGTTATCAATTTTATAGCTTTCCACTTTCATCTATTTATGTAACCTAATTACTCCACCAAACATATTTAAACCGTTTTTGCAGTTCCGCAAAACACTTCTGCGTTGATCTTAATTAATTTTTTTAATGAAAACAAATAATTTTATAAAATACCAACAAACACACTTTGTAAAACACCACAAAATTATCAACATTCGAAACCAAAAGCTTCTTCGTTAAAATAAGATTCACATAACCAAAAAAACTCTGGTTTCGAAATATGTCGATAATTTTGATTGAATTCTGATGTTTTACAAAGCTTTTTTTTATTTCATTTAATTAGAAAAATAGTGTAAAATAGTTTTTCAAAGTTTTTTTGTTGTTTATTTTTAGGGTGTTATGCCGTGTTGCGCTACCTCCTTCTTTAGCCAACGTTTCAGTCTGCATTACAGGGTCCAATGTGGATGTTCATTTTGTGAAAAATTATCATTTTACATTAAACATAAATCAGGTAAATTTATTGATTTTTGAAAATCAGAAGTTGCTATTTTGTAGACATCTCTACACAGAGAATTAAAATTAATAAATACACCGTTTCGGGTAGATATTTTTCTTAGCAAAAACGCTCTCAATAACATTTTTTTACAAGGGTTAGTAATAATAAACAATGGTTTCGTATAATAAAATGATATTCAATTAATAATTACGTAATTATGTGCCCAATATTTTGTTAGCTGTGTTCTAATTGGTGACTAACTTTTTGACTTTTATCCATCTGAATTGGGAGTATGTCACTGTATGTCATTGTCATAAACTGTAGATATGTTCCTGAACTCATTTACAATAATGCCAGTTGTTGAGATTTTTATTAATTTTTCAAACTTAAAAGTTTATCGAGATTTTGCATTTTGCATTCAGAATCGTGTCTGCTGAACACATGTACTGCATCAGGTACCTTCGAAATGTATCTGACTATTTTGTTTCACATTGAAAATAACGTTCTTGTTTCAAGCTAGTGCCAGCTTTATTACAAGCGTTCTCATAATGTCAACATATAATTTTCAAAGTATGTCATGCTTATAGCATCTTAATTTTTTGAAGTGAAAACTTCCTTAGCACCATTGTGATTCGATTCTCGATGAAACGGAAACCAGCGTCACTAAAAAAAGACAAATACATTCATCGGCGTGATTTAGCTTGCGAGAGAATGAGAGAGCAATAAAATGTTTATTTTATTCATGGGCACTCGGTTTCAATATATTGTTATAAATCCAGTCCCGCGCAAACTTCCTTTAGTGTGGTGGTGTAAAGTGCCTGACGAACCTCAGACATTCAGGGAACCAAGGATCGAATCCTAAGAAATCCAAAAAAAAATGTATTATTTTTGTAAAATCAAAATCCAATCTTCAAACCAACCAAATACAAAATTAACAGCAACAGGAGAAAACACAAAGAAAGCAACATCTAGCGACTCCGAAGAAGAAAACACAAATACTAATAAGTTGACAATATAATATGGGAAAAGGTGCACAGGAATTTGACGACAAAAATAAGGAAAAAAACATTCTTCACATTGATAAAAAAAGTGTATCTTAGTCTTCCCACTCTTATCTACTAAAGTTATTTTGAAGGTTTCACTTCTACCGCATGTGAATCAAACACTCTGATTTTTTTTTTACAATTGCCAGTAAATATCCGTCGTGATAAAAATAATTTTAACAATATAAAACGTTTTATGCTGTTTTTTAATATTCATTGAATTAAACGGATATTTCAAAGCTCCGTAATTTCTAGACAAAAACAAGAACGAGATTCGCCTTCTTGGATAAACGCTAAAACCAAGATCTATTACAGGAAACCTTATCAAAGTTAACTTTAAAGTCAAGATAATCACGAAATGGCACATAACAAAAAATAGCATAAGGTTCATTGATTTTATATAAATAAATTGATAAGTAAAAATTATTGCTCCTCGCCAAAATTCTCCTCCCATTAATTTGTATTGCTTTGAAAACGAACAAACATTTTTAAATTATGCGCTACTTGCAAAAATATACATTCGCGTTTACTGCCCATGTGAACGCATGCAGACTGCACGAACAACAACACGCCGCAATATTCCTGTCGCAAAAGTAGAAAAATATTGTTTTATGAATAAATTGCCCGTGTTATGTGTGGCCACGTAGCCACCCCTAGTCGCTGGGGGTGCCCAGTTCCTACCCAGAACCACTGCTCACTCAGGACGTGGTGATGACCGCTCAGGGACTAGGAATCGGGTGCTCCCTGTCGTTGCTCGGTACTCGCCGGTCGTGAGTAGTTGAGCTTGTAAAGGCCGCAAACAAAGAAAAATCAATAACGCGTGGGGTCGTGCTCATGTCGAATTCTTGGCCGTAATCTGTCGCTTTAAGTATTGCGAATTTAAGTCTATACGCTTACCCTAAATAGAGTTTTAAAGTTATGAATTTCGAAAAAGAAACATTTTATGTTCAAGAAATTTCAGAATAAAAAGAATGCTTTTAGATTTTCATGAAATTCAATAAACTCTTTTTTTTAATTAATGTCATCACTTATTTTTGGGTTATTATGCTGTGTTTTTTTTTACATTAATTCGACACAGGAGGCCCTGAGGAAAATAATTTCTCTTAGTGCCTATGTCATCTGAGATGCTGTGTGGAGAGTCTTTTTGAGGATAGCAGGGAATGAACATTGGTCTTGAAGAGACCCATTTTGTAGGAAGGAGGAAACATAGAGGTCGGAAAATCATTCCACAGTTGAGCTGTTGAACACAAGAACGAATCGCAGAAGCGACCCGTTCTCATGTGACAAATGTCAACCGTGTACATTTGTTGGGCACGCGTTTGGCGTGTTTCCCGACTATGCGCCGGTGCCAAATTGATCAATGACGCTAGTTACTCGGAGCATCTTTCATTGAAATACCGGAAGAACAAGGATAGCATTCCCACCCGACGCCTGTGCCTTAAAGATTGCAATCCGTTTATTAAGTTAGGAGAATCTATCAAACCGACCGCCCGTTTTCTGCACAGAGTCGAGGGTTTTTTTTTCAGGTATTTTGGGGCTCCAGACCAGAGATGGCTGCCAAATTCAACCGTGGGGCGCCCTTGTAATTTGTACAGAGTTAACAGTTGTGTACTATTAAAGTATCTGCGGGCCTGTACAGTACGCCCAGTTTTTGGTAGGCTTATTTAACTCTGGCTTCGACGGAGCCCCCGTACCTAAGCTGGTCACTTAGAGTTACACCACTGCGCTTCTTCTTTCTTTATATATTTTTTCGGATAGCGTTACAGTGTCCGTCATCAGGGCAGATGTGTAAATTGAAATGAAGTGTGAATAAGAAGACGCGATACCTTTTAACGCACCTCATTCCTCATATTGCCTGAAATTTTCGCTATAATTCAATAGTAAACAATAAATTTGTTGCAAAAACTAACAGTGAGCTCTGGTATCATGAAATTTGTGCAACTTTTTCTCGGTGCAAAGGTTTTCAGTTCACAAGTTATTTTCTTCGTGAATTATGATGAAAATTACCATACATATGTCGAAGATGATTAAAAAAAAAAAACGCAGTCATGATTTGAATTTAAAAGTCTGAGAACGTTAGACTTTTCTTGAAAAAGTTAAAATTTATTTTCATTATTTTTGTTTTATTCGCTAAGTCAATTATTTAAGACATATTTTTGTATAACAAAACCCTGCAGTATTTTTGTGCAGGCTTTAAGCTAAAAGAAATAACAAGCTGATTATGTTATTTTATTTTAGCCCCGAGATTCGCCAGTTTTTTCCACCAAATATATTTTTGTTCAATTGTTTCGACTTCTGATGTCATATTCTGCCCCCGTAGCTTGAGATTAATGGTAGTCATCGCCGACTTCATTCATCATCCGCATTCGCCGCCCATATCTCTATAATAAATTCTTGTGTAGATACCTTATTCCATCCGCATCCCGGGAGGGTTGATGTGTGAATATTTCTGCGATTTAACAACCGCCGGTATCTTCGTACGTTTCATCAGCATCGACATAATTATTCATTCCAATCGTACGCTTCTTGTATATTACCACATAACAGTTAATCTCAAGATGTTTGATCTATTTCTGTTACGACAAATCCCGATGTCGCCAATTTTTACAAGTCTTTTCAACTCCGAGTCCCAGACAGGCCAATGTATTTGATTATTTGCTCAGCAATTTGGGAGTCGTATGGGAACCATTCATTGGATAACAAACGCCCCTGCCATAGGCCACCCCAAATCTTTCGGTACATTAGCAGGGGCGTTCGCGTTCATGGTGTGAGTTTTGTCTAAGCCTTAAGCTACTGGTTGAGGGAGACCTAACCTAGCCCTCTCCAGCCGGACTCTCATGACCCATCGCCTTGCACCGTATTGGGAGGAATGGATTCGTTCGTCCGTCACTCCTGAATCCTCTGGCCCCCAGACTCCTACACACCTCTCGTACCATTTTCCTTCCCAGAATTACCTCCCCTTTCTTTCTCTCGAGTGAGCCTCCACATAACCCCCAAAGATGTGGAAATGTAAAGATAAGCTAAGCTAATCATTTCTTGTGGAGCTATGCAAAAAAAATTAAAACCTGGGAGATTTAGATCAAATTCATTCGTGCATGTGGACACGCCCACAATACTCTTTTATCTATTAGTTTTTTCATTGTTATCAAAAATGATAATTTTGGTGATGATTTTGTGATTGTAACCCTGGTACAGTGAACGCAGAATTACTTAGAGATCAAGCTTCATTTTCAATACAGTTACTGATCTGTCAAGAATTCTAACAAGCGATAAAGTACCCACATATAATGTATTTTAACTGTCATTTTCCAAATTTGAAGTGATGTGTCAAGAATTCAGACAAGCGATGTAATCCCTACCTATAATATATTATTTTGGTACCAGAAAATTTTTCTGATAAGTTTTTAGATTTTCACGGCCAAAAGTATTTTCGTTATTTGTTTTTGGGGTGTTATGCCGTGATGCGCTACCTCCCTCTTTAGTCAACGTTTCGAACAGCGTTACAGTGACCATCACAATTATACATCCGCCCTGATGATGGACACTGCAACACTGTCCGAAACGTTGGCTAAATAAGGAGGTAGCGCAACACGACATAACACCCCAAAAACGTGTGTTTCTTCTTCAAATTTTTTAGTTTAAATAAAGTCACGAAAAATTCTCTCAGTATTGCCCTGGTGTGAGACCACCATTCAGAATTGGAACGTTGCTTGAAATGGCTTTAACCTTGTTTGGTGACCAGATCTGAATATCAAGGTACCTCCCTACTTTCCTTTTCCCCATCTCCTTCTTTTCCCCACTATCTACAACCTCTCAACACAATTCAATTGGGAATATCATAGTCCCACTGGATCCAAGCGGTTCGGAGCAGTAGGGTTTTGTGCAGTATTCACATAAAAAAATAATAAAAGTGTTACTCTAATTTTCTTAAGGTCCCGACCCTGTGACAAAAAGAAATGACATAAATTTTTCTAAGAAATTTAAAAAAAATGTCTGTATTCTATTGGATTTAATTTTTTACAACATATATAGACTTTGACTTTAGATAAACAGATATAATAATTTAGATAAACAGATCTTCAAAAAGGTTTTACAGCTCTTGAAATTCATTATAATTCACATTGTTTGGTTTCTGGTTATGCTCTAAATTTCTTAGTTGTAATATGTTGAAATAAAATAATCATTTCGCTTTTCTGCTAGCCACCCTCTCGTAAAGTCGAATACGTTTTCTTTATTATTTGTAACACTTTATTGTAAGTTAATACACGAACTAACATTTATAAATAAGTTATGTAAATAATTACATTTTTAAAAGTACTAACAATAAATTACTAACAAGATTTGTTAAATAAAAATCTAAGATGCGTACGCAAAAACATGGCTTTCTTTAAAATATTAGTAATAATTTGTAATATTTTAAAATACAAAAAGTGGAGTTCTATCGATGAAACGAAAAGTTAAGCTCTTTTAATCAGAATATTTTTCGGTGCCAATAAATAACAATGTTTGGTGTAAATTAATTATTCATAATTTTAAAAAATCATTCCTGTTGACTCAACCGTATGCCTCTCCCTCTAACATATGTTCCCTTATTCCTCCACCTAACTGTTATCCAAGTACCTTTCCCTATATGGAAGTGTTTAGCCAATACTTAGTACCCACGTGGATGACATTTAAAACAATAAATTATTATTCAATCAGTCTGTTAAGAAAACCGGTAGATTGAGCACTCAATTAATGCCTCAGTGCGTTCACTATCAATCTCTTACATGCTTGTGAAGTGATTACCGCCAGCTGTGTCTCTCAAGATCATAATATCAATTCAACATAATTCCGTATTAGAAGACAAGGGGTGAGTCAGGCCGTTTCCAATATCCAAATGTTTACCAAATTCCACATAGTCAACTCGAAAAGTTTAACAAAATTATTGATTACAGATTAAATTATAGATTACTTAGAAATAAAAACTACAAATTAAATTGCAATAAAGATATATGCAACTTTTTTAATATCATAAGAGTAATGGGAACCCACTAGGGCGCAGCCTGTGCGTGGGTAATTTAGTTATATATATTTTATTATTGTACCTAGAAAGAAACAAACAAAGGTTATATAAAGCAAAAACATAAATAAAATGTGTCTCAACAGTTTGTACAATAAATGAGAAACATTAAGAAACATAAATTAAATAAATAATATTTCAACGTTAATTGTTAAGCCATAATTTAATTCTTTTAAGACATGAGGAAGTTTAGTTGTCACTTGAACGAATCCAATAAAACTGCTGTGTGTTGCATTTGTTTGGTATTCGTTTGTAGGATACAAATACATTATTTTTTCTAATGTTGATTCTGTTGTCATTTTTTTAGATTTTTTGTTTGTTTTTAAATAAATATTTCATAGTTTACAGTATAAATAGTTCACTGAGACTGAAAAGTTTATATTCTTTGTATAATGCGTCAGTCGCAAATGTTCTATTTCTATTATACATAACTTTGACAATATAATTTTGAGTTGGGTCGTTTAATTTCTATATCCGCTATATCGACTTCGGTGAACGGACAACTCGAATGAAACCAACTCAGAACCACCTCAGATGTCATTTCGAGTGATAAAAAAACACATAAAAATTGGTTAAATAGGTTATTAGGTTAGGGTTATCGGCTAATTAAAAATGATTTTTTTTTATAGCTTTTAATGACTTTTCAAGGATTTTTTCAGTTGACTTTATTCTCAGTTGGCATGGAACTATCAACTTCCACCGATTCGGAAAACCGCAAAGATCTGTCACATCTCTAGTGTAAATAAATAAATGCATCTTAATTTTTTATTAATGAATTGTTGAAATATGTAATCGAAAAATGTTCATTTTTTAATGTATGTCTAGCAATATTTAGGTAATTTCGGTAAATAAAATGGGTATAACAGATTTCGATACTCGCTTCTTGACTTGAAAGTGCTCGTTTCTAAATCCACCATCTTGGGAAAATACCTGCTCGTGATTGGTTGAATTCCGATATAGCGGGTTTTGATAGTAACTTTTTGAATGATATAGCGGTTTTGTTTCTCACTCGCAGTTTTAACATGGTTTTTGGTCGTGATAAAGGAGGCTTTGAATCTCAATTTTAATTTCATCTTGTTTCTCGCAAAAATGTGAACAAGATGTCATACTCAGATCAACTAACTCTAGATCAATTCGACAAAAATCTAACACAGCGGGTATTGAAATTATAGGAATCAGTTATTTGTAAAGTTTTTATAAATGCATCGAGCGCACCACCCCATCTTATTATACCGTATATGATTGAAGCTTGCACCAGAGAAATAATCTCAATCTAAAATCTATTTTTTTTCGTCTTGATCGCTCAATTCGGCAAATTATTGTGATCATTTCAGGCTAGTTCTGTTTACTATCTCAAATTGAGAGCGTAGTATTAAGTAATAACCTACTCAGGTTATTTATAGCCATCCATTCTGAGTAACGTGCCAGTATAAATTCAGCTGTCGCGTCATAATACTATGTTTCTGTTAGCGCAATCAACACATAATATGAACCAACATTATAAATGTGAGTCTGTAAATACAGGCGGTAACCACATACAGACATAACTGTGATGTACACTGTACTGTTATTTCATCTGACGTACAATACAAATTTGATGATCGGGAGTTTTACAATTTGGGAGGCGAATATGAGTACCGCCGCCCCGGAAACCATTTATTGAATAACCAACACCTCTGCCATAGGTCACCTCTAGTGGCTCGCTACGTTTGGTGACTTGGGTGAGACGGGTTCATGGGGTGAGATTTTTCCGGGTCTTGGCGGCGGATGTTTCTGCTCACCAGCTGCGGGGTAGGCTGGATCCGGAGAGACTGGTTGAGGTAAACTTTGTGACCTCTCAAGCAGAAGTCTTTTGGAACATCGCCTCGCATCGCAGTAGAAGGGATGGATTCATACGTCCGTCACTCCTGGACCCATTGACCCTCAGATTTCTACCCGCCTCTCATACCTTATCCTTTCCAGAAATTCCTCATCTTCATTTCCTTTAAAAGTCTGTCCACACACCATCCCCAAAGATGACATAGACCCTGAGGGAAAATATTTTTGGCCTCCTTGGTTAGCTACGAGACTAGTTTACGAGCCATGTTTAATATCGTATTATTTACAATGAATGTCTAACTGGACTTAACGTCCATTCTAACTGATGCGCTGTGATAATCTGGGGCAGCGAAAGGTTATCTGAAGGTGCCCACCTCTCAGATATTATCGGCTATCTTCGGTATCAGACCCGAACGGGCGACAGTTATCTCACTCACGTAGTACAACTGCTGACCTTTGTTGAGACTCCTTTGAACTACATGCAACTACCTATACTAACGACACCTGTTGAGAGACATTGAAACCACATCCATATTCACATACACTACAGCGTGTTATAATTAGAAGTCATACACATTATTAGAATATTCACATACACTACGACGTGTAATAATTGATCTTTACCTACCGATTTGAAAGAATACTGATGCTGACAATTTAGATGAGACTCATCAACATATTGATCTTAAATTAATTACCATTTGAAGAAAACTGAAGGGCCTTCGATTCAAATTTGGAAGGAAATAAATGTTCCATCTAGTCTATAAAGCTCACGCTCCGTCTCTCTTATACTCGCTTGGATTGTAGATCTCTATCCCATTTGAATTTCGTAGACAGTTTTGTATTGGAAATTTAAGGCCCGATTGGCCAAACATTTGGATTAAAAAGCACATCCCACGGCGTTTTTGGTGCTCTTATTTATTATATGGCTGGAGGTAACGAAAAATTGAGCTTTTTCGGGTACATGGACACGCCCATAAATGAACTTCTATTTGTTTATTGCTTCTTGTATGAAATCAAGATGTCTGAGTCCTTGATGGAACGTGATTCAGAAGTAATCAACACAAAAATTAGGGAAATAACGTGAAAAAATCGTCAATACTATATCATTTATCTTTTTGATTAATTGTATATTATATCTAGCACACTAAGAAATAATTTTTAGAGCACAGCCCTTTTAAAATTTTTTTCTAAAATTTAAAAACACTGATATAAAGGGTAAATACTTTATTTCTTCTCAAAATTCTTGAGGGGGAATAACCAGACAAAACCGGAAATATGTCAATTTTAAATTAAATTTGAGACGTATTGACTCTTTTCCACAAAAAAATATAAATTTATTTCGAAAGACTGTTTTTTTTATCTAATATAGCTATTTTTTAAATTTTGATAAATGTGTTTATTTTTAGTAAAATGAGGTTTTACCGTAGATCGTTTGCAGATTTGTTAAATTTTCAAACAAAATTTTGTGTTACACAACATACATTTCAAATCATTTAATCATGCAGTAAAATAAATCAATAAATCATTTAGGAAAGCGGCTTTTCAGAATTTTAATTTTAGTTCAAATAAAATCATAAAAAAAAGATTCACGCCCTTCTTTTGTGACAAAAATACTTCAGTTTGTTTATTTATATATACGGTATTACAAAGTAATATATTAAAAAAAAAAAAAAACATTCTTATTTTGCTTAGACATTTTTGAAAACTTATAAATACTTATGATAAAAAATAATTACAAAAATACATAATTTTAATAGTTTTATCATCACGAATTAGAGCATTTTTGAATGTCAGTATTTATCATAGCAAATTTGTAATGAAATAAAATCTATATGGAATTATTTTGTTAAAATGCTGGTATGGAGAATAATTAATCTTTCTCGTCGTAACCGCCCTGTGCCGGTGCAAGGGTACGATTGCAAGATCATCGTTCGACGAAATTCAAACTCTCGGTCGCTGGTTAATGGCTTTTAATATTTGATGATGATTGATTAATTGATTGGTTTGTGTGGTTTGAGTTATTTTTATATATGCCCACTTACGAGTGCAAAATATTTTTGGAAAATTTGAAAAAAAAGGGTTTTGTAAGCAAAGCAAGTTAGTGGTGGATAGTGGATTTTCTTTATAAACATTGGCGCGTCTATTAAAATGCGGAAACAATAATATTTATACTAGAAAATTTAAAAAAATATTTTTACAACGGTTTAATGTGTTTATGTTTGAAGTTAATTACATCATCTTGATAGTTCGTATTCGTTCGTTCGGTTCATAGTTAGCACGTTTTATAAAAATTTGTTATGAAGAGCTCTGGCAGTGGGCAAAGCATGTCTTGAGTGAAATAATAGCAAACTAAGCAACTTCTAATGGTAAACTGACTCAAATATAAATCATGTTTTGATAAATGAAGATCGGATTTCGTAAACAACGCAATTTTTTCAAAATTATATTAAATATTCTTATTTAATTTCTGCCACAGTTCATCAGCAACTACAAGAACTTATATGATTAGTAAAAAAAATCTATCTTTTTTTTCTTTTTTTTTACACGAACTCCACATCGGAGGCCCTGAGGAAAATAATTTCCTTCAGGGCCTTTTTCATCTTTGGGGATGCTGTGTGGAGGTTTTTTTTTTAAGAAAGGAGGGAGAGGAGAGTTCTGGGAAGGAAAAGGATTTAAGGAGTGGGTAAAAATCTGGGGTTTAGTGTATCCTGATCATCCACCTCCAAGACCTAGGCAAACCTCATCCCATGAACCCGGGCACCCCTGCTTAATCACTATCTAAAAGTATGAAAATACTTTTTTTATTTATAGTAAATAAAATTGAATGACGTCAAGTTCTTAAATTTTTTTAATGATAATAAATAACTTTGCATACACAACAATAATTTATTTTAAATAGTGGTGTGTTTTGGTTTTGTATTTTCATTAAAATAAAATGAAGCCACAAAGTGAATTTGCGATTATTGAAGAAGTATTTTTGGGTTCAATAATAGCATTGAATTCCGAAACAGTTATCACAAAGATAAAAATGAAAATACTTGCAGTACTTAAACTTAAAATTATTAAATTTGATTTTCTTAAAAAAAAATATATGTGCAGTTTTACTACAAATTAAATACTGTACGCACCTCAATAACAATGATTGCAAAATACTAATCAATATATTTTGCTTTTGAAAACAACAAAAACCACAACATTTTCACTGCGATTGTTACACCATTAGAGAAATGTGTTATAATCAAATGCCTGTACAAAAATGGGGTGATTTTTCCAAGTCTTTTTAATGAGAAAACTCGTATAAAATGATATTGAGGAGCTAAATGAGGAATAACTTGGAACTAACATTATCTCAAACACATTTCACCTAAATTTTACAAATACCTAATTAATTAGTAGTACAAGTTCAATGACTAGTTGATTTTGTTTTTTTTTTATGAGAATGGAAGTCTCTCTACTCTAAAAAACTCTTTTCTGATACATTAGCTTCCCGTAATATGTACGTGCCGCCAAAAAGAATAAATCGTTTCATTATCAATGTCTTGAAACACGTGAAGTAATTAAATAGATTTAATTTATGATCTAAGATTAACATAGTGAGATATCCTCTAATCCTGAGATTATTTTGTGAGAAATTTCACCTGAACACCTCCGTCAGAGATGTCGAAAATGCAGGAAGCTTTAAGCTCCGTACTTCGCGATATAAAGCTTTGAAGCCGGTTGTTGTGGGAAGGCTCCAGCGGTGTTTTCAGAATCGCCATTCCGGAATTCGGATGAAAGAGCTTCCAACTTTGTATAGAAAAACGACAAAGCTGTCAAAGCAAATATTCCCGTCACAAAGAGTGTTTGTGAAGTGATAAAAGTGAAAAATAATAACGTGTATTTTCATTTTACACTAGTTTACCCAGAGCACTTTTTTTATTTCGTTATTAAATTAACTTTGCTTCTTACTTTAACCTTTGTAAGAAATTAAATATAACGTATTTTTGTAATTCTTGGCTAATGGCTTCCACGGTAGAATAGTTTAGAAATACAGTTAAAAATACAGTTTGGAGATACAGCAATTTAATTCAAGTAATGTAAAGAAATAGTTGCTTGCTAATAATGTCCAAAGAAGCGAAGCTAGCCGTCCATAATGGAGTACTGGTACCTTCCCTGATGTGTGGTAGTGAGGCATGGAACTGGCAGAGGAAGGATGAAAGCAGACTGAGTGCTGTAGAAATGAGATCCCTGAGGCGGATGTTTGGTAAAACCGGTACGATCGTGATGTAAGCGTAATGAGTAAAATTAAGAAAGAGACGCACAGATGGTTTGGGCATGTGGAGCGAATGAACGAAAAAATGAGTGTAAGGAGAATATATGACGCAAATGTGAATGGTAGAAGAAGTCGAGGACGCCCAAAAAAGACATGGCATGACCAAGTAAATCAGATACTTGAGTTGGGCCATGTCAAGATTTAAAAAAATAGAAGAGCATGTATAAGATGATGTATGAATGTTAACGAGGCGAGGAGTGTGTACCAAGACCAAGCTGTTTGGCGGTCCGTCCTCTCTGCCTACCACTTCGGAAACGGCGTGACGGTTAGTTAATTAGTTAATTGCTTGCAATAATTTATTTCAAACGTGTTATATTATAATATCTATTTGCTTCACAAAGTGTGCAAAAATTTATCTGAATTCCATGAATTAATGATACGATTCCTGTTGTAATAGTTTTCCAGATATTTCTAGAAATACAATAAGGAAATAAAAAAAAATTAACGCGATTGTAAGTTAACGCGGTTAGCTGATTGTTAAAGGTTGCGGAAACTATGAGTATATTAAAATGCGTTTATATAAAGATATGTAATATTCAAAACAGATTATCTTTTCATACGCACTAAAATTTACAAATATTGTTATCAGAAAAGGTTGGAAACACGGAGGTTAGATGTATGTATGAACTACGATATTCTAAGTTAACGTTGTTTGTTATTGCTAGGGGATACGAAAACTATATTTAAATGCGTTTAAATAAAGAGATTTAATATCCAAAAGAGATAATCTTTTCATACGCACTAAAATTTACAAACATTGTTATCAGAAAAGGTTGGAAACACGGAGGTTAGATTTTTTATTTATTTATTTATTGATTAACGCCCCTTTTCAGGGCTTTTACATATGAATGGTAAGAAATACAATATTTATTGTACATAACTGAACTGCCTCAGTAATAATATTGTATATTTGTTTAAAAATAAACTGGAGATGTCCACTGATTTGGTGTAATTGTTTCCTTCCATTAGTATTCTGGGTTAAGAGGAATACATGTGCTAGTTAGTCCCAGAATTTCTGCACTGAAATTAATCCTGACTTCTTGTATTACGTTGTGGTTCCGGAAGCTTATCAATTCAAGTAATATCGGGCTATCAACTAAATCAAGTAGAATTTTATACACAAATACCAAGTCATTCTGTCTGACAATTAGAACAGAGTGTTGTAGTTGTAGTTCAACATAATTGCTGGAATCCCCATTTTAAAATTTAGAAAACGCAAGAATTTGTTTTGTATTCTTTCAACAGCTTGTACATGTATATTATATGTGGATTCCAGAGATGTATGTATGAACTACGATATATTACGAGCGACACTCGAAACAGAATAACGGTTGGTTTCAAAACTGCTATATCATAACAGTGTGTTCAAATAAATGAAAATTGCCAGTTTTAAAAATCAAATTACGAGTTTATTCTACAATTTTTAATAAGAAAAAACTGCGCTAAGAAAGCCTGTACTGTTCATTTAAAAAAAAAATATGATGAAACAATATTTTTCTTAATTTTCATTGATTCGTGGCTAATAAATGTTTTAATATGTAATTAATGTTTCCCGTTGGAGATTCTTCGATCCCGTTCGATCCCGTTGGAGACACATATATAAAGGTAAAGGGGTTTCATTCTTTTAGTCCTTTGCACCTCCAAAGGAGAACCACAAAAATATTTTGGCTACCTGAAAATGAACTCCCCTACGGCCGGAAGGTTGTTGGGTTCCAAGTATTGAGAAACGAAAAGCTTTTTGTTTTATCGAATTTATATTTTACAATCATAGAATAAACAAAAAAACTAGAAGTGTTTTCCATACACATTTGATGGGAACAAAATTTGTTTATTCCATTTAGCCCTTTTAGCATTCGCTTTGTCTCACTTACACTCGACTGAAATCGTAGATTTTCATCCCATTTGAATTATGAAAACATAGTTTAAAGCCCGATTGGTCAAATATTTGGATCAGAAGGCATTTCTTGTGTTCTTAATTCTATAATTACGATCAAAGGATTTTATTTTCTTGCACTCTTACGGGTCTTTGATGAGAATTTACTGGATCAGTTAAAGAATATAAAATAGACGTAGAGCATTAATATTTAAACATCTTAGTTCTGGATGTTATATTGGCATTTCACCACTTCAATAATCCAAAAAAAATTTTTTTTTTGTGAAATAAACAAATCTACGTCTTCATTAGGCAATTTTTCTCTTTGTGCATTTATATTAAAGTTATAATAATAAATCAAGTGATTTTATCATGATAAACAATTCTTTTTTCTAATTCCTAAAAAATATATCTCAGGCATCATGTTTATAACACGTGAATACACTGTTTTTAATTTTATACGTTTTACACGGTGATGGGTCAGAAATGACCCAGATTTCGTAATAATGTACTATTTTATTCAAAATTATTATTTTTAAACCAAAATTATTAATTAATCTTTAACTGACAGCTCTGAAATAACAGAGCTAATTAGCAATACCTGTGCAGTCATTTCAAACAAAATGAACTCTGAAGGTAACAATACCATTAGAGCCAGTACTAAATTACTCTATTTTAGCCAATTCCTAGAATCCAGCGATATATCACTAAAGTATATAATACTTGATGTTGACAACTTTTCTAAAAGTTACCTTTATTTACTTATTTTTATTCTACTAAATAATATTTTCACTGTTATTGTAACAAGGTATAACACTCTATACCATAGGTACTCAACCTTTTTTTGCCCACCGCCACTTTGAGAATATTTTTTTTAGCACCCCCCAATTGTATTTACTTACTATCTGTCGCGAACACCCATTCAATAATAAAAGTGCAGGTTTGTACGTGATTTTTTTACCTATCCACGCCCTCACTGTGCCTTCTCAACGCCCCATATTTTTTTCTGGGCCTTTTACCGCCCCCCTAAAAGTCTGGACTGCCCCCTAATTTTCTCTGGGCCCTCTACCGCCCCCCTGTAAGTCTAAAACGTCCACAAGAGGGAGTTATTGCCCACCTTGAGAAGCTATGTGCTTCATACCTTAAGATTTCATGTTCTGTTTTTTGGTTGTAACACATAATTGTATCCTATAACGAAATACTAGTTGCTATCATACAAACTTTGTTTAATGTACATTTATATTTTGTTATTATTATAATTACCTATCATCAGGGCATATGACTCATCTGCCCTGATATTGTATTGGCAATCTCATGTATCACTTGATTATAAAAGCCATTTTATGGCGTCCAAATAAATAAATAAATAATATTTTTAAGCTATTGCTAATTTCACTGAAGCTAATTTCTTTTGTCTAATCTGTTGTCAAGTATCTATTCACAATTTGAAGTAAAAATGAATATAATCGGACAAGGTTCTAATGTGTTATTGGAACAGTTGTGTATAAAAATGCGTTAAAAAGAGCACCATCGCCAGTTTAATTTTAGGTGTCAAAACAGAATCTCGCTCGCTCTAATGCAATAATAATAATAACGTAGTATTTATATAGCGCAGTTTTGTGTAATTTCACTTCTTAAGCTTAAGAGTAATCCTATTATAGTGTTCCTTACGAGTCCTTACAAAAATTTATCAAAAAATATGAAACAAAGAATATACATTATTTCTTATTTTAACTTTTTATGAGTAAAACCTCAAACTGTAATATTTAATTAAATGAAGACATTATGAACGAAACTCAATCGAAAATCTGGAAACAGAAAAATCAGAAAAAGATATTTACACCTCTGGGACTCGAACCCAGGACCTCCCTACTTTACTACAACCCGGAAAGTAGGGAGGTCCTGGGTTCGAGTCCCAGAGGTGTAAATATCTTTTTCTGATTTTTCTGTTTCCAGATTTTCGATTGAGTTTCGCTCATAATGTCTTCATTTAATTAAAAAAAAAAGAATATATAGTTTATACAAACAACGGTGTTGTTTTAGCACAGGACAATAGATAATGCTAAACCATAACGGTGCCCTTAAACAAGAATCATTAAAAGTTAAATATAACATAGAACAGGAGGCAGTTTCGTTTAGAAATAAGAAAAAAAATCGGAGTGCACATTAAACATAAAAATACAGTACAGAGACAACCGAAACCAAACAATTACCGGAATTTACTTCAACGCTGTTTGTGATTTGTTTTGACCACCGGATTTTTTGATTTAAACGCTTTAATAAGTTATACAACAACTTTTTTAATTTATGTGATGGACAATTAAACCTCACTCACAATCATAATAATATAATAAATCTTAAAAGTGACATCAACTTTTATTTATTTGGGTTTGTGACACATCAGACAAAAACTTTTATTAATTTGCTCATTTTTGGAATCATAATTTTCGGTCAACTTGAAAATTCTCCCTTGCGATAAAGTTCTGACTTAGTGCTATTTCAAAACAAACTAAAGTGGGCGGAACCCTACGGAGCTAACTCCAATTCCAACGAAATAATAAATACAATACAGAAGCAGTCCCTTGGTTTCGATACAAGAATACACCCATTAGTTCATTAGTAGCGAGCAACAGTCTTGAATCGGTGATTTATTACTGTTGTATGTATAGAATAATAATTGATGTTGGCAGTACTTCCTTGTGGATAAACACTAATGTAACTACTTTAGCATGTACGGATTTGGAAAGTTACACAGTAACACGTAGTTCAGCTAAGTTCTGGGAGAGAAACCTCATTATAAAGAGGTAACATGAGGGCTCTTTCAAACTTTTCGTACTTCGTGTTAACGTTGAGATGCTCAATTCCAGGTTTACGTAGTAATTGAAAATCAAGTGAAACAAAAATCATGTACCTATTATTTGATTTACTTCACCTAACTAATAGATATTTATGAAATACGCTGACAGTTTATTATGTTCTAGGAAGCAGTGTTGGTTTCTACATCTTCAAGTCACCAGAATTAAGTTCTGTAGGCTTAATAAATGAAGCCTTTTAATAGTCGGATTTGTTCCACCCACACTGCGTGTTTCGCCCACTGTTAGTGGTAAATTTTGCTATTCCCTGACATCTCATATGTTTCTTAAAGCTTGTCTGTATATGTTATTACACCATTTGTATTGAATACATATTAAAGTAGCTAAAACTTTGTGATGATCCATTATAAATAATTTAATTTTTTTTGCTTTGTTTGAACCAATATATTTAGAGTATATGAGGAAGGATCGGTTGTTCCGAAAGCTGTCGGCGTATGTAAAAAATATTGTTCCACGACTTCTCATAAAGCGGCATTTCAATACCTTGAAAAATAATTTTAAAAAAGCCCATAACCTAACCTATAGTAACATATTTAACAAGTTTTTTTGATCACTTTTAAGGAGTGATGAAGTTGCACATTGTTGAGAAGTCCGGCCACCTAAAAAAATATAGTGTCAAAACCATACCTGCCTTCCAAATTTCGGAGGCGGGTGTGGGTTCTTCCGCCCCGGGAACCATTTATTGGATTACCAACGCCTCTGCCATAGGTCGTACCAAATGGTTTGCTACGTTTGGTGACTTAGCAGGGGTTCTTGGGTTCATGGGATGAGGTTTTTCCGGATCTTGGCGGTGGATGTCTCTGCTCACCAAATGCATGAGAGACATTTTTCGAAACTTGGTTAAGACCTTTTGACCTCTCCAGCAGGACTCTCTCGGAACATCGCCATGCACCGCAGTGGGAGGGATAGATTAACACGTCCGTCAATCCCGGACGTACTCCTACCCACCCTTGATACCTTTTTCCTTTCCAAAACTTTCCATCCCCTCCCTATCCTAAAAAAACCCTACACACAGCTTTCTCCAAGAATTATTTTCCTCTGGGCCTCCTGAGTTGAGGTCATATAAAAAAAATAGTGGTTCGAACAAAGAAATAAAGTTTGTATTATCTTTAACAATATTTGATTTAAAAAAAAAAATCACTTCGTATTATCTGAAAACTGGGCCCATTCATCACATACTGATATTGTCGTATAGTCTATGAATTCAAATTAACCCAAAACGGATGGGACTTTTTGACGCCCTCTTTGCATCAAGCACAAAAGCAATTAATTCTTTGGCTGCCATTCAGGTCACAATGAGACCGATCCTCACAAGGCTTGTCACTTTTTCCTCGGACCTCCATCACCCCGTCACTGGGACACTCGAAGTAGGCTGCTGAAAGGGTTATAGCGAGGCTTATCCGCCCAAAATCATGTTAAAAATCTATTGGCCTTTCATGGGACACTTTATCTCTGTACTGAGAAAAAAGTCACCAAATTATGCGGGTTTTATGGAATGACGTGGAGGCTGCCTAAACTTCATGATTTTTCGAGAACATTACAATTTGATTTTAGATTGTTACAGATAAGCCCTTTAAAAAAAAAAAAGATTAATGTAAACATGAGTAATGTAAACATGAGCTCCACGCAGGAGGCCCTAAGGCAAATAATCTCACTCAGGGCCTATGTCATCTTTGAGGATGCTGTGTTTTTAAAAAAAAAAAAAAGAAAGTGGAGGAGAATTATGGGAAGGAAAAGGGTTGGGTAGAAAAAGGGCTGGGTAGGAAGGTGTATGGGGGGGGTCATCAGCTTTATGACATCACGTAAATTATTAAAACGCAAAAAAATTTTAGATGTAAAATTGCAAAATATGTGACATCACACTAAGGGGAGGGGGTTTCACAAATGTCACAATGTGTGACAGGGACGGGGGGGGGGGGGTCAAAAAATCACAAAATTCGTGTGACGTAATTTATGGATGGCCCCTAATGCCAACCGTGTACCAATGTTGGGCGCGTGTTTGGCGTGTTTTCCGACTGTGCACCAGTGCCGAGGGATCAATGACGCTAGTTCCTGGGCAAAATGCCTACTTCTTGTTTTCTTTATTTTTCCTTTTCTACCCTTGTTACAAAGTTCATAAGGTAAGTCCCCTGATCTTTTGTTATTACTAACACTTGCATGTGGCGAGCACTTGCATACTGCTCACTAACAACGTATGCGGGGACTTTGAAGGTCTAGAGTCTTGAATCTGAGTAGAGCCGTTTACAAAATTAGAGTCCTTTGAGGCCTTGAAGGGGTAACCATCTGTTACCTATACCAGGGCGGGAAAGAGGGTGGGTCCTCCAAAAAAGTTCCTCGGAGCATCTTCCATTTTAATACGGTAGAACAAGGATATCATTCCCACCTGACGTCTGTGCTCTAAAGCTTGCAATCCGTTTCTTAAGTTAGGAGCATCTATCAAACGGACTCGAGGTTTTTTTTAAGGTATTTTGGGGCTCCAGACCAGAGGTGGCTGCCAAATTCAACCGTGGGGCGCATTTGCGACAAACACTTGAGTCGGGTCATATCATTTATGATCGGGTCAGATCAAATTATTGGCGGTCCATCCTCCCTGCCTACTACTTCAAAATATTTTATCTCCTTAAAAATGTTGTATTTTTGAGGAAAAAAACCTTCCGCAAGGCAGAACGAATTTAATTTTGTTTTTAATCTAACACATTACGACGTTGTACAAGTACAAGCCCCCACGTCCTAAAAAATCTACAGAAAAGAGAAAGCATGGCAAGGTGTTTTCTATTGGCATTTTCATCCAAGATTTTTTATGAAACGTTTTCCCCTCGTCTTGCGCAGGTAAACAAAGTACCGTAAACGGTTTAATATTTGCAGAAAACATCCCTCAGGCAGATTCTAAATCTCTTACAACAAGATACTGAAATCTGAAATGAGATTTTGTTGCTGTTTATGTTAAAAACATATTATATACCTAACTGAAGACAACGCTTACAAAACATTAATTTCGAAATTTTAAAGGTTAAAATAATACTACATCGGTTTATTGCAAGACATATATTAAAGTATCTTTATTGAAATTTTTATATGAATACCGCACAAGAGTCCCAACTGCTCCCGTCTGGAGCCAGTCAGACGATGGCATCCCTCCGACTGGGGTATGTTGTGAGGCTGAAGGTAGTGGGGAGGGGAAAGAGATGGGGAAAAGGAAGGTGAGAAGTACCTGGCTTTTCAGATCTGGTCACCAAACATGGCAAAAGTCATTTCAAGCAACGTTTCAATTCTAAACGGTGGTCTTACACCTGGGCGATACGTGCCGCAAATATACTTTATATTATTTTAAATGAATAAATTGTAAAATAACACAAATTAATTAAAAAAAAATTATTTGCCATGCCGGGACTTGATACCGTGACCTTCGGATTGCGAGTCAAGAGCCTTACCGCTACGGACTACGCCGGCCGTCAAATATTTTATTTTTTTTTTTATATATATAATACGTTTTTATTAATTTATATAATGTACAAGTTTATTTTTTCTTATATAATTTTTCATATACCTCGTATGGACTAAGATCGTCAATTTGACTGTACTAAAACGGAAAAGCCCTAGTCACACATTCAAAGTTTTGAATGCAAAATAGTTTTCTATATTTATTTTTAAAATTTTAAAAATCTTCTCAAACACACTTTTCGAGTATTTTTTTATAATGCCTTTTTATATCCCCAAATTTTTTCATCCACTTGAACCTTACAATATCTCCAAATAACCCCGTTTCAATTCATCCGCTCTGCACAGCCAAATCATATAGGCACCCCTACATTATTCATATTAATCTTGCTTAAATTGGGTTCTTAATAAGAGTATGTCATTCATTGTAACAACACATGCACCTCAGAGATATTACTGCATTGCAACAGTCAATGTTTGCCCTTTCTCTGACAACTCTGTGACATACAAGAGTTGCTTTTAATACTCTTTAATTCCATACTTCACATTTATTGAAAAAACTGCATCGTGCTCTACAACGTAGGCGCACGAAGCTCCCTATTTGGTATTTTAACCCCAGGCTTTGGGATCGTAGGCAACAGTACTCACCACTCTCCACTGAGCCACTTGGGCACGTTTTCCAGGTGATTGTTTGCAAGAAGTACAATAACTAGGTCAAATGTTCGATGCCGTACAGTGTAATAATTTTTGTAGTATTTTTAATGAGTTTGCTTTTCCTTGATCTGCACGTGTTTCAAATGTTATGTGTGCAAAGGATGCTTTGGATTTAGATGTAACGTTAAAGTAACTAACTAGCAAGTTTCACCTGATATTCAAAACTCTTTTATAAAAATATTATTTTCTATTTTGACTCTCGAAAATTATGCGCAATCGACAATTATTTTTTACCAAGACACCAAGTTTTTAGGCGGGTATGGGTAGTGTCACCCCGAGAACCTTTTATTAACCAACACCTATGCCATTGGTGATTTAACAGGGGCGTCTGGGTCCATGGGGGTGGGGTTTGTCTAGGACTTGACGGCAGATGCGGTGGCTCACCTACTGCGTGGCGGGCCGGACCAGGAGAAACTGGTTGAGGGGGGTCTTTTGACCTCTTCAGCCAGACTCTTGACCCACCGCCTTTCACCGCAGTTGGAGGGATGGATTTATACGTTTGTCACATCCTGGATCCACTGACCCTAGATTTCTACCCATTCATCATATCTTTTTCATTCCCAGAACTTCCTCTTCTTCTTTTTGATAAAAAAAACCCTCCACATAGATCCTGAAATTATTTTCCCCTGGGCCTCTTGGGTGGAGATCCTGAGGTAAAAAAAATTAAAAATAATTAAAAAATTAAAAATACTAAATATAGTTGCGTTAACCTGTAAATTCAAGATAAAAAGTCCATAAAAATTGCACGCTACCAACAAAACCTCTTATAAGACTGTGATTTTGCTACCAGGCGTCACTGTTAGCGAGATTTTGGTGAGATACGACAGATTTTATTTGTTGAATATGAATTTATTTAATCGCACACAAATGTAAGAAGAATGTATTGGTCAATTAAATAAAACAAACAAGCAAAAATAAAACATAACCTTCCACGTTGTAAGCAACGATTAAAATAAATAGTTTCAACATAATGGTAAATAGATTGACAAATGGAGGTAAGTAGGAAATGGGAAATAGTGATCTAAAGAATTTAAACAATTCCCCGCCATGAACAATAGTTTCAAGTGATACTATTTGAAATGTAATTGAACTTTCGAACAACCCAATACACGCCTGAGTAAGGGTTGGTCGGACTCTTGTTTGCTTGAAGGGTTGTGGAAATATCACCGCAGAATAGCCCTCCATACCTACATGGGGAGTCGGAGGGCTGGGGGTGGAGTGTGGTGGAAGTGTGGGGGTAAAGGGTGGGGGCGTGGGGTAAACTCGCAACCGCCACATACTCGTACCTACCCCTGAAGAGAGGCACGTGCGCTACCCTTGCAACTCCGAGACAGTTGTTCTATAAATCAGCTGCCACTTCTTTAGCCTCGTTCGGTTTTTTGTTTATAAGAAAACGATCAATTATTGTTTTTGAAAACGTCATTCTGAAGTTACTCATAAACCTGATTTATAAATTCTTCCGCAGTAAAAATGATGTTCAATGTTGGGTTTTAAAATAAAATATAAAAGAAATGACGAGAATATAATATTTACGATATACAAGAGAATGAAAGAAGTCGAGAACATCCAAACCATATCAAAATTTAGAATAATAGAAGTGGATGGAATCTAATATAGAAACATCAAAATATGCTTGCTTATCCATGTATTGCTATTTTAAGCATACGAAATGTTTGAAACTTTCAAAATACCTTCTTTCCACCCTCGCGAAGATTTCTGAATTATTACAACCACATGACAATACATCTGAAAAGTTTTTTAATCATTACAAATTTTTTTGCAAAAATGTCATATTTGAGAATGACATTTTGCAAAACAATTATTGTTTAATGTGGAGGTGAGGGGAAGGAAACATGAGAGAGGAAGGGGCGGCAGAAGGGAAATAGGACGATGGGAAAGGACACTCAGGGAGAAATAAGTTATTTATTAAGTGGCATTGCAAATCATGTTGTGAAATCACTAGTATATTATATACAGTTTGTCAAATAAGAGTAGAAAATATAGGAGGGCGCCACTGTTGTTCAAATGGCAATACTAAAAATATAATCATGGTGGTAATCTAAAGCTGTGTAACCTACATTTTTATTAAAAATTAAAAAGGCATAAAAGTTTACCGCAGCGGTAGGCAGAGAGGATGGACCGCAAAACAACTCGGTTTCAGCACACGCACCTTGCTTCTTTCAGTTAATACATACCATTCTGTTAGTCTCACTCCTGACCTGGCCCGACCAAAGTATTTATTTTCTTGATAGTGCCATGTCTTTTCGTGCGTCCCCGACTCCTTCTACTATTCACATTCACGTCATTGTATCTTTGTTCGTTCACTCAACATGCTCAATCCAACTAAGCGTCCCTTTCTTAATTTTCATTGTTACCTTTACTACAGACTTGCATTGTTTTCGAATCATATACACGGTTTTATCTCACATACGCCTCAGGGATCGCCTAAGGCATTCACTCTACTTTCATCCTTCCTCTGCCAGTTTAATGTCTCACTGCAACACATCAGGGTAGGTTCCAGCAATCCATTGTGGACTGTTAGCATCGCTTTTTGGGATCAGAAGAAGTAAATACATTAATAATATCTTTACATAGTATAAAATGAAGTTGCTCCCGCTGTCTGTACGCTTAGATCTTTTAAACTGCCCAACGGATTTTCATGCAATTCTCACCAATAGGTAGAGTGATGTAAGAGTAAAGTTTATATGCATAAAACATGCATATTGTCGTTTTTTTTTTTACATTAACTCCACACAAAGACCCTGAGGAAAATCATTTCCCTCGGGGCCTATGTCATCTTTGAAGATGCTGTGTGGAGGGTCTATTTGAGGAGAGAAAGGAGTGAACATGGGTCTTGAAGACATTAGATACGCGCCATCTATGTTTGGTTATATTGTTGAATTCACCTACGTGACGCTGAAATGCAGAGTTCGTGCAGTTTCCTACTTTTGTGAGACGGGCAGTGCTTTCGACGTGAGTGTCAGTGAAACGGCCGATAGATGGCACTCCTAGTTCGGATCGTATTCAAGTATTTATTGTCGTGTTTTGATTCTGATTGATTTGTAATTTGCAAATTTATATTTTATTGTTCGCAATTTCTTCCTGTGATACACATGCCTACATTGCAATACCGCCTTGGCAAAGAATCTTTAAGTTTGAATGCAAATAGTGTCGTTTGTGCTGGACATCGTGACCAGAAGCTGCATTCTCTGAGTAAGTATTGTTTGTTTTCGCTTGAGATTTGGAGCTGTATGCGAACTGTTTTATTCTGCGTCACATAGGGAAGAATTTCAACCTTCATTAATTTACATAGGGAATATACCCTCGTATCTGGGCTATTTACACGCCCCGACAGATGTTGTAGGAGGAAACACAGAGATCGGCAAATCGTTCCACAGCCGAGTTGTTGAACTCAAGAACGAGTCGTAGAAATGACCCATTCTCATGTGACTAATGTCAACTGTGTACAAATGTTGGGCGCGTGTTTGGCGTTTTTCCTGACTATGCACCGGTGTCGAGGGAATGAGCGATGCTAGTTTCTCGGAGCAACTTCTATTGTTTTACCGGTAGAACAAGGGCAGCATTCCCATCTGACGCCTGTGCTCTAAAGATTGCAATCCGTTTGTTAAGTTAGGAGAATCTATCAAACGGACCACCTGTTTCTGCACAGGGTAGGGTTTTTTTTAGGTATTTTGGGGTTCCAGACAAGAGGTGGCTGCCAAATTCAACCGTGGGGCGCACTTGCGATTTGTACAGGATTAGCAGTTGTGTACTATTAAAGTATCTGCGGGCCCTGTACAGTATGCCCAGTTTCTGAGAGGCTAATTTAACTCAGGCTTCGATGGAGCCCCCGTACCTGAGCTGTAGAGAAAAGTTGATAAATTCATAGATTCAATTCAAACAGCGGGTAGCGGGCTTGGTTATAAAGGTTGGGTAATGGCGTTGTGTTTCGTTAGTCATAGCAAAGTGTGGCCGAGTCTGCTAGTAAATAAATAATTCGTAAAAATTTTACTAACTGCGGATGCCCTTTGAAGTGAAGGGTTTTCTTTGAGAGTCTAATCATATAACATCTGAAGGATTCAGTTGTACATATACTCCACTTCCTTCCGATGGTCCAAATATAACTCCAGAGCTCGGACATATTTCATGTTTTGGGTGGCTGCTTCCTTGAAAGTCCTTCCCGTTCCCAGAATATCTGATTCAATTATAATACTGTTGGAGTATGTATTCCGGCTTAAGATGGGTTTCACGCGAAGTGGGTTGAATTATTTATTTAAATTGGTATTAATCTTCATGCTAACCTTGTAACCGATAATTCGATATCAATTGTGGGCCAAGAGTTACAGTAAGTACATATCCATTACTTTCTGCATATATTGTATATAATTTCTACAACAGACTGTCGTAATTGACATTATTTCTTTTTTTATTGACTCTCAATATTTATGTTTATAAAAATGAGTTAAATTGACAAAAAATAGTTCCAAATAGTGTCCGACCGAAACAGGACTTTCTACCGAAACCGAATCTTCGATATCTGTCTCAGTTTCGGCCGAAACTGAAACTTTTTAAACAAGTTAAAAATCTATTGTTTACTGAAATTTGGCTTATTTTTTACACTTGTATAGACAGTTAACACGTTATAAATACAATAAAAAACAATTATTGAAGCATGTTTGTAATAATTTTATTTTTATTTTATTTTTATATTACGGCTATAAAACTAACAAAAATTATAAAAATTAACAAAACACGTTAACTACTTCTAGGAACAAAAATTGGTTAATAATCAACACTTACATTATAAAGGACGGATTATTGATTAATTAGTTTACAATCACAAAATTTTTATTACACGTTTTAAATGAAATAAAAAAAAAAAATCAATTTTTGAAGTATTAAAAAATAACAATTTTTGAAAAATAATAATTTGTGTTTTTGATATTACTGCTATAAAACAAAAAATATTTTTAAAAATTAACAAACATGTTAACTGCTTCTTGGAACAAAAATTTGTCAATAATCAACACTTACGTTATAAAGGAAGGACCTCATCGAGTATTTTAGCCAGCCAGCGAACTCAGCTGATGATGGCGGGTGACACAAGAGCCACGAACTCACCCGAAGTCAGCCGAACGACGAACAAAGTCAGCGCGATAGTTCACGAACGCAGAGTTTCGGTGCGACCGAATCGGCAGATTTTCTACCGAAACCGAAACTGATGCCGAAACTAGATTTGAATAATATTTAATTGTAAAAGATTTCTAAGCACATATAGTTTTACATTCACACAAATATCATATATTTGTACCTTTTTCAATGTGAAGCCATCTATATTGGTATAATTTTTCAATCGAAATTGTCTTCCGTTCTCGCTCGATTATAAACACGAAATCTTTTATTTAAATGATTGTGGAAGCTTAGGTTATTGTTGTTTCATTACATGAATGATTTTGACTCGATGACTGATTTCCATGGTCATCGATTAACCTAAGCCAATGAAAAGCCGTTTTAAATACTGATAATATAAACATTCTAATATTTAATTTAATGAAAACAAATAACTTTGTGTACACCACTATTAACTTATTATCCTGACGAAGAAAACATAGTTTTCTAAACATGTTGATATTGTTAAATAGTGGTGTACACAAAGTTATTTGTTTTCATAAAATTAAATAATGATGCCACAAAGTGAATTTGCGAATTTTGAAGAAAAAAAAAATTCTAATATTTGTTTGGCAGTCCGTCCTCTCTGCCTACCCCTGCGGGGAAACGACGTGATGGTTAGTTAGTTAGTTAGTTCTAATATTATATGTAAACATTCAGAGTAGTAAGGGACATACTTGACTTAAGGTCGGTTTACATTATACCCACAAAAATATGCTTTGGAAAAACTGAAGTTTTTCCTACCATTCCCATTGGATGGAAATAACATAAAAATATTCATCTACTTGAAATTCAAAATATGCTTGCTTGTAAATATGTTTTCGAAATACCTTCTTTCCATCCCCGCGATGATTTTTGGATTTTCACAACCACATGACAATATATCTGAAAAGTTTTTTAATCATTATGAAAACTCTTGCAAAACTGTCAAAAATTTCTCAATTTAATCAAATCAAAATTCAATTTTCGAATTCAAAATATGCTTGTTTGTAAATATGTTTGCGAAATACCTTCTTTCCATCCCCGCGATGGTTTCTGGATTTTCACAACCACATGACAATATATCTGAAAAGTTTTTTTAATCATTATGAAAACTCTTGCAAAACTGTCAAAAATTTCACAATTTAATCAAATCAAAATTCAATTTTCGAATAAAATCTTTAAATTAATGAACTAAGTAATTAAGAATTATAGGCGTTTTAAATAAGTTCTTGTGTTAGATACAAAATTTGATTGATTCTTCTTATCTAATAATATACAAAATAGAATATTTGTAATTTATCAAAAACTTTAACTTTAATAAAAAAATTGAAATAGGTGGCATGCAAGCAGTTTGAACACTGAATGTACTGGGACTGAATATATGGAACGTGGGAGGGGGATTGGCGGGACGGTGGAGAGGGAGAGGGAAGAGGGGAGAGGGGTGAGTGAAGGCGGGGAAGGTGGGGGGGTGGGGGGGGGGGGAACATGAAAGGAACGGGAGGAAAGGGAAAGAACACACATTACAAAGTATGAACACATTTAAGAGACAATTTTTTAAAAATATACTTTTATGGCAAAAATTATCTGACAATTTCTATTGAAAAACTTTTTTTTCTTAAAAAAATATTGACAAAATAAATGGAAACCGCTTTGGCGCTTGACATTTCGAGTCCGTTTGCCAAGCGATTTTTATGCTTATTACCTGTATTCGTGGCGATATAAGGCACACTAAGAAAACATACATTTTTGGATAATGGCTTCTTCTTATCATTAGCTGCCTGTGTTGATTTGTGCCAAAAAACATCTCCCAAATGCATGTTTTATTTTATTTCCTAAAAATTCACGAACAAATATTAAAAAAAATTCCGATCATAATTTAAATAACTAATTTTCTACATTATAGAATAAAAGCATATCTGAAAAAGGGGTACAAAGGTGGTTATTTTACTTTCTTAATTGTAAAACGCAATCACTTTGTGGTTTGACATATTTATTGAAAAAAAAATAAAAACACTAATTTTGTTTAAAACCACGAGTTTTAAATAATTTATTTACCCACAAGATAAAAATATAATAAACAATAAGGTTAAATTTACATCAGTATAAAGAAAATAGGGAAAACCGACAGACAATTACGCAGACTAATATATAATAACTAGCAGTTAAAAACCCGCTCCACAGGTTTTTGCTGCTAGACCCTGCGGGAGGCTTTTGGTTTGGCTTCGCCCAGTTAGTGTTGGTGACCACTTTATAAATAGGAATTGGTTCCAAAAATAGCCCGGACAAAATAACCGGGACAGACAATGACGTCGTGTGTCATATTAAGCCGCTTGATACTATTATTCACAACTAAGTATTACCGTCAATCTTTCCATATCCGGGAAATACTACATATTTACAAATTCATTTTACTAGGGGCACGTCCCCATGCGACCTGCTAACAGAAATAGCGACATCTTTTGACAAATTCTTGCATTAGAAACCGAATTATGATGGTTGCTTTGTTTAAAATTTCACGTACACAGATGTTATTTGTAGCGCGGCGCGTGAGGTGTAGCGTCAGACATGCACTCGAAACCGGGTTCTGCAATTTAACCACGCAGACGCTACCCTGTTAATACTGTTCGATTGTTAATACGCTGTAAACTTTTCAAACAATAAATAAATAAAACTTAACCAGGGATAATTCAACATTTCTCCATTTTCGTAGAGCTAATTAAGCACATCGTTGAGACTTAATTTCCTATTTTTAAACTATCTTATTTTGCGAATCCACACATTATTTCCACCGATCCTTAATACGTACCTTTACACGTAGCTAGGCAATAAAAATAAAACTTTGTAAAAGCCCGAGATAAACACGTTCCGTCCGCCGTATATTGCCAGGAGTAAATAATTGTCCCATATAAATTCTGAGAGGAGCTTCATTGGTAATTTCGGAGCTAACCGAAGAGCGAGCCATTCATAGCTGGAATTTGTAAATATTTTCACGAAAGCTCAAAGAAACATTCCTATGAATGGTGCTAATGGGTAATAGGGGGCGGGAGAAAACCCACGACAAGATAAAAACACTTACGTTCGTCTGTTCCTAACTAAATTATTACTTGGAAAAGCATGTTTTGTTCTTAAGAGTGCTTTTTTGTACGAATCAAAAAAATAAATATAAGCGACAATATTAACCCTTAGACAACTATTCAACTTTCAGAACAATGCTCTAACTTATCGTAATTTATTTTAAGGGTATTATGCCACGTTGCGCTCCTTGCCTCTTTAGCCAATGTTTCATACAGCGTTAGTGTCTAAAATGAGGACAAATTGTAGTGAATTGTGTGCTTATAACATTTGTAAGAAAAAATATTTCTAAAATTTCAGTTGGCGAAATGTCAAAAACAAATAATTTAGAAGAGATGCGAGACATCTCTTGCTGAAAAGTGAAAATACTAAGTGATCTTTGTGATTAATTGAAGTATACAACGCTCGGGAATTTTTGAAATATTTCCAATAAATGTTTTAAAATACATCTTGAAATTTTTGTTTTTTATTTTTGGGGTGGCTGATGATGGACACTGTAACGCTGTCCGAAACGTTGGCTAAAGAAGGAGGTAGCGAAACACGGCACAACACCCCAAAAATAAATAACAAAAATACTTTTGGCCGTGAAAGCCTAAAAACATACCATCTTCAAATTGGTTACATTTTGGTCAGCGAACCCTCGAGGTTTTGCAAATTGATCAAAATGTGGCCAAGTGATCATGTTTCGTTTACATTTATTATTTTAGAATATAGTTTATTATATTTTTATCTTTTTCTTCAATAATATATATCAATGGGTATCAAAATAATGGGTATAACCTTAAAAAAAGTGTATATTTAAAATATGTAAAAATATACATATGTAAAGTAATATCCAATGAAATTGAAAATTGTGAATATTTGCAGACCCGCAGGCAGAACCAAGCAAAAGGCTAATTATATTGAAAATGAATATAATGTAGGTTCTATTCATATCCAATCCACAAAATAAAATTGCCGGGGGATTAATTTTTGTTCGTAAAAAGGAACTCCAGTGAAAAATATTATGGCTTTATAAAAATATGTTCATATAGACCAATAAACGCTGATTCTGAATATATAAGTATTTTTAAATAATATTAAACGTAGAGTTTTAAAAAAGAATATTAAAAAGTCCATTTTAAAACGTGTCATTAAAACACACTGTCAAGTTGGTATTGCTGGATTTTGGCGGCGTGACGTCACCGCGCCGCGTCACCTGGGTCAAAGTTGTATAGAAATGTAAGACGCAAGCCGTTCGATATTCCGTGTTATTGGTATAAACCTCTATAAAGAGATTTGGACATATAATAGTTTTTGTTTTTATTGAAACATTATTTAGGCCAAAATAATTCAGTATCAAAAATAAAGTATCTCTATTAGTTTATCTATATTATTTAAAATATTCAAAATATTCAACTGTACAAAAAACGACCATAATGCCCAGTAAAACGCTCTAATGCTGAAATTCAAAATGGCGGGAGTCGAACAGCTGATTCCAGTTCCATACAAAAATCATACTTCGGTTGATCATGATGACGTCACACTAGATTCAGTGGTTTTAGGGGGATCTTGAAAATTTAAAACTTTGAAATTTATTTTAACTATTAAAACTAACTATAAAAATAAAAATAAATAGCAGTTATTTAAGTAAGAAGGCCATTTTTCATAAAAAAAAATTAAAAAATTGGACTGGAGTTCTCTATTAGTTTCTAACCATTTTACCCGACAATGTCAGAGGGTAATACCATTTTTGTTACGGAAACACGGCGATTTGCTTGATTTTTTATAGGCATATTATACCACCGCCCCGGGAACCATTTATTGGATAACCAATATCTCTGTCACCCCAAGTGGTTCGCTACGTTTGGTGACTTAGAAGGGGTGCCTGGGTTCATGGGGTGAGGTTTGTACGGGTCTTGGCGGCGGATGCTTCTGTCCATCAGCTGCATGGCAGGACGGATCGGATGGTTGAGGGATTCCTTTGAATTTACCAGCCGTTCTCTTTCGGAACATTTTTCCTTCAACTTTTCCTTCCCAGAACTTCCTCTCCTTCCTTTCCTAAAAAGATCCTCTACACAGTATCCCCAAAGATGACAGAGGCTCTGGGGGAATTATTTTCATGGAAAACATGTCTTAACTGAATTTTTTTTTGGTTCATAAGGTTATGCAAATAAATTTTCTTAAAACTAAAATTTACCTTTCCACAGATTTTTCTTCCTCACACAGCTGACGTCTGCCTAAAGTTAAGATTCGATGTACATGCGTACTTAACATGACTTACATTCGTGTAATATAAATAAAATTGAGACATTATTTCTAATGTACACGTAAAGGAACCGATTTACAACAAATATATTTAACTTGCTGATATACCCTGTGAAAGAACAAGTATATTTTTTACGACATTCATATAAACACGGTGTCGTTAAACATGCGAACCATTCAGCGGAAATTCAGCATTGAAATGAATAACAACTTTATGGTGTCGTAAAGCTGTAGGTGCGTTTGGAACTCACATTAAATTATATTATGAAAACGTAAGAACTTTGCTAAACTTAAGCTCTTTTTCTTATTTAAAAAAAAAAGTTTTTCAGCAAAAAAAGTAAACTTACAAAACTTTGAATAACTTAAAGAAAACCAAAGTTTTTGAAGTGTCGGGTAAAGCTCTTGCGTGAATTTAAAAACAGTTTTTATTTCGCGTTACATGCTTCATTTATTTATCCAGAAACATTTGACAGCTTAAATGTATTACTTACTTATAGTTTTCAGGATTGTTTTGAAAAACACATTTATGAAATTTTTTTTAATTAAAATGCTGGGTTATCTTCCGAATATCTTCCTACAAAAATGTTTTAGAATGGCTAAATATTTATACGGCTTATTTTTCATTCTAAAAACATCATTTCCAATTCAAACAATTTTAAAGAGCTTAATTATGTTAACGAAGTCACATTTTAACAATAATGAACAAAGTTCAAATATTAATTAAGTTCATAAAATGAACCTATTTTTGGTAAAATGTCTGATAATCAAAATATTTACAAAATAATTTCTTAACTAATTGAAAGATATTTTGTACCAAATACTAGCAGTAAATAAGATTATTATTAAGGGGTAGCCCACGGTGCGTGGGCGGTAAAAGGGCGAATTTTTCGTAATTATTTCGAGCAAACGATGAATTAATTTTTTTTTATGAAAACTCATAGTCAAAATATACGTATAGAATTTTTGTACACGAATCTAAAATACGGTTTGCGATGTACACCGCTTTCAACAGGATACTCCGATGAAATTGCTACTCGGTGGTTGACAGCGATTAAGCCATACGGCTCCTCAGAAAAATAAAATAAAAATATGTTTAGAAACCATAGATAAAATAAGAATAAAAATAATTTTAGGACATATTTCTTCCAGTCTGACATGGACTCAGAAAAGTTTGTTTTGTATTTGGAATTAAAAGATTAATTTTTTGAAGCATAATTTAGCACTTATTTGACAATGGTCGAAATTTTTTTTTTATATATAAAACAAAAGAAAGGTATGGTTGCGAAAATTTTTATAAAATTTTTGTCTGTTTTTTTTTTGTTTCGATAAAACTGGTAATTGTTATTTAAACAGTCGGTTAACGACTTTAAAATCTTTACTTTGCATTCAAAATTTTAATACTTTAATTGCGTATTGTAATAATAATGCTGCTTTCAAAAACAGTATTTTATTTTGATATACGTTCAATAAAAGCGTATTTATCTTTTGTTTTACTTTAGCTTTTACTTTAGCTATTCACAAAAGGCTCTAAGGAAAAAAAATCCCTCATGGCCTTTGTCATCTTAGGAATGTGTGGAGGATTTTTTTAAGAAAATTTAGGAGAGCAAAGTCTGGAAAGAAAAAATGCATGAGGGGTGGGGTTGAAATCTAAGGGTCCATCCCTTCAACTGTGGTGCAAGACGCACCCTTGCTAAATCACCAAACGTAGCGAACCACTTGGGATGACCTATGGCAGAGGTATTGGTTCCAATAAATGGTTTCTGGGGCAGCAGTACTCATACCCGCCTCTCAAATTGATATTTGGAATCGAATCTAATCGAAAATAATCAGCACATTGATAGTTCACCATTGCAAAGCGTATAGGTTTTTGGAGTAATAATAATAATAATAATAATAATTGTATGATTTATATAGCGCCGTTTTTGTGAAAAATCACCTCAAGGGCGCTGCACTATGCAATAATTACTATTTTAACCAAATAGTCGATTCATTGAAGTACTTCTTATATATTTTTGTAGAAAGCTATCACTTTGTGGATTGAAATATTACTATGATTCTAATTCAACTCTGAATCAAGTCAACTCAACACTTATATGAAAAATAATTATAAGCCAAGAAAAAAAAAATTGAAAACTGGCCCGTAACCCAACCTAAGTAACCTATTTAACAATTTTTTTATCACTTTTGATGACTTTTCGAAGGAAGTTTTGAGTTTTGAGTTGTCCAGTATTAAATGAAGCAAAGTTTTTTTTTTGAACAACTAATTATTTAATGGTATAAAACAAAGTTACATTTAAATCCGTTAATGATTTCCATGTTTAATTTGTTGAACTCTGAATTCATAGAACTTATATCTTAACAAATAGTATATTATATTATTTGGTTTTAGCAAAACTCACACAAAATTTTCGGTTTTTAACATTTAATATTTTTACTTTTCACCACGTTCACAATGGGTTAATGTCACAATTTTTCAAATGAAGTAATATTAACAAAACCCTGAAAGCATTATCACGTCCACCTATGATTAAACAATGGTCTCGCACTAATTGACAGCTATAAATAATTCTGCCAGATCAACAGTAAGCTATGTTTATTTCGGAACAGCAATTCGATTTTTTTTTTTAATTCATAATGCGAGTTAAAATATTGTTTATGTATGCGTTGACTGGGCTAAAACGAGTTACAATATTTGTTTTATTTGCGGTTTGATGAAAAAGTTTGTTCATTTTCATGTTTTCTGAAAGCTCTATTCAACTTCTGTTTTTTTATTTCAGTCCTGTGAAGCAACCGATATAAAAACGAAACTTGAGTAGAACTTTCACGGAACTTGAAAAATGACTTAATCGAATTAATTACGGCCGTAAAAAAATAATAATGTTTATTTTGGAATATTTGCGAGTAATACGATAACTGCAGGAAACAAAATATTCACCCCAAATATATCATCAACTAGCGCAGACCCGTAACAAATCGCGCGATAGTCTAATTTCTTGATCTTGACAAATGGCTTCCAATTTTTGAAATAATGTTTATGTTTCATGTAGGTTCTTCATCGCTTGTCCGATTTTTTTTTTTTAAATGATTGCAATAAGGAACTCCAGTGAAAAATATTATGGCTTTAAAAAAATATGTTCATATAGACCAATATACGCTGATTCTGAATATATAAGTTTTATTACATAATATTTAACATAGAGTTTTAAAAAAGATATTAACAAGTCCATTTTAAAACGTGTCATTAAAACACCCTATTGCTGGATTTTGGCGGCGTGACGTCACCGCGCCGCGTCATCTGGGTCAAAGTTGTATAGAAATCAATAGAAATGAAGACGCAATTGGACATATAATAGTTTTTGTTTTCATTGAAACATTATTCAGGCCTAAATAATTCAGTATCAAAAATAAAGTATCCCTATTAGTTTATCTATATTATTTAAAATATTCAAATCTTTAACTATACAAAAAACGATCGTATTGCCCAGTAATGTCTATGAAAACGCTCCAATGCTGAAATTCAAAATGGCGGGAGTCGAACAGCTGATTCCAGTTCCCTACAAGATTCATACTTCGGTTAGTCATGATGACGTCACACTTGATTCGGTGGTTTTCGGGGATCTTGAAAAATTAAAACTTTGACATTTATTTTAACTATTAAAACTAACTATAAAAATAAAAATAAATATGCAGTTATTTAAGTTATAAAGTCATTATTCATTAAGAAATAATAAAAAAATGGACTGGAACTAAGACACGCACAGACAACCGAAATTAGTATTTGGTAAAAATTATGAACAATACGCTCAAATTATAAATTATTGACAAATAAACACAGATTTAGAGTTGGCTCGTAAAATAAACACCATATCTTCAATCAATCAAATAGTATTAATAGTCCAGTATTGGTTGAAATATAAGAATACAATTATGAAGCCTTGCCATACGCAAAACTATTTTCGTACGTGGAGTTTGTATACAAATGTACTTTTGTAATAGAACCGAATTAAAGCAATGCCAAAAGATGGCGTCACTTACGTTCATAATTGATAAATTTTAAAAGATCGGTATCTTACTTTAACAGATCGCGTGATAAGCATCCCCTGGCAAGCGTAAATAATTAAATATTATTGTAAATAGCAGTTTTGAATAATAATACCACGCATAAACATATGACGTCATTGCCTGTTGCGGTTACTTTGTCCAGGTGACTAGCTGCCACTGGATCACGTTGGATATAAGGAACCGGCTACTTTTGGAACCAGTTCCTATCGGATGGTCACCAACTCAAACTGCATGAAGCCGAACCAAAAACCTGCGAAGTGGTTATTTAACGACTTGTTGTTTCTTTTTTTAATATTGAAAAAATTAAAAAAACTTAAAAACCGGAAAATATAGCAGGCACGTGCTTCATTTGTGGCAAAGGTTTGTTACCTAATTTAAAAATAGATTTAAATCCCTTTTAATCCAAATCCATTCTTCACAGTTTAGAATAATTAAACCCTCATAAAGGATAAACTGGTAATCCCTCCCACCGGCAATAAATCACATGGGGGTGTTTTTTAGCGTAGTTTCTGATAAATAATTAGATTAAATCTCATTTTCATTAAGTTTGTGACGAGTTTATTGCACGGCGGTCTCATTATTTACCCAGTAAACTGGCCGACGGTTTTCGATGAGTGCAGTTAATATTTCAGCGGTTTTATGGGGAGATCATGATTCATAACGGTAAGGTGTGGGTTATGGGCGCTGTGGGATAATTTAACGATGAACTTGGCTTATTGTTATTTTTAATTGAAAATTATAACAGGGGGTTTTTCAGTGTAAAAACCTAGTACTTTACACCACGCTGATATTATCTGAAAACGATTAGTTATATATGTTACTGTAAAAGCTCGTACTACGGTAAAACTTAAGATTTTCCAGTAAATTCTAAGATTTACCAACTTTTAATGGCAAATCCTAAAATTTTTTAGTAAAACTAAATAGTTACCAATTTACGTGCTTTTTCAGTCACATACGCACTGTTTTAGTGCACGCTTTAAAAGGAAAAATTCTGAAATTCCGTGCACAAATTATGTAAATAATTTTTCGTTTCAACTTTTATACGTAGTTAGAATTTTCAAAACATCGTTTATTTTCTTTTTTGTATTTCCGGAATGAAAATTTCAAATCGATCCGATAAGTATTTTCATGGATTTTATTTTTGTAAAGACGTCTCGGACTGTTACAAAGAATGCGGAGTACAGACCGAAGTAGCAGTTGCTCTTTTCTTTTTTTTATTCCTAGGTATAAATGACCTTAAGAAGGGTTCATTTTATACTGAAGACTAAATCAATAAGTGAACATCATTTCAAATAGTAATGTGTAAACCTCTTCCGAAACATTAAGCGCGTTTTTCTGAAAACTATGTTTTCCAAGTCGGTGACCAATATTTCTAAAAAACGGCCCAACTGATCGGCTTGAAATTTTGACACAACCTTCTCAGATATATTTTTCGGGTATTTATCGAAGGATAAAGATTTTTAATGAACATTTTTTTTATTTAATTTTTCGTTGCAATTTTGATCAAAAATTTTATTTTTTTTACAAAGCCGCCATTTTGTCAAAAATCAAAATTTCGAATTTTTCTTCGGTCGATATTTAGTTTTATCTATTCACTAAAATAATCTTTTAGGTATTTTGATTTAAAACGAACTATACTGGAGAAATTGTGATCACCGCCGAACACCTTTTTTTAGATGACCTTCAGGAGATCGTCTGCAGGAACGCAACAGATCAAAAATTTTACAAATCAATTAGTGCCATTATAAATTTAGATGTTGCCACTAAATGTATGAATACTTTTGGATTTTGTAAAATAAAACACCTTTTCACAAATTTTTTAAAAAAAAATCGTTTTTTTTCGGCCTTCAAACTGCGTATAACCCCTTTAACTCTACAAGAAACAAGTATTTACATGTATGTTTTAAGGTTTTCACGGCCAAAAAGTATTTTTGTTATTGTTTTTGGGGTGTTATGCCGTGTTTCGCTATCTCCTTCTTTAGCCAACGTTTCGGACAGCGTTACAGTGTCCATCATCAGGGCAGATGAGTAAATGATATTGGTGAGAGTGTTTACTTATGTGTGTCGAAGCGATACCGTGCTGCCAGCTCCATTTCTCTACGAGCTGGTGTTAGAAAAAATTCAGCATGGTTTTTTTGCGTTTAGCTTTGGTGTAGCCGTCAATTACTGGATACCAAGAACTATTGAGCTTAGCTCCGTCGTCTCTGTTAATATTGAAGGGGTTTTTATGGATTTCAATTGCCTCCGTAATTAGGCGTGCTCTGTAAGTTTTGGGTCTTCCCAGGACTTCAGGAACAAATCCAAAGTAGTGGCCGGTTTCGATTAAGTTATTACTGAGGTCGGCAAAGACTAAGTTTCCTTTGGAAACAGATGGAGTATATAAACTCAGCTGTTCCGGATGTGACAAGGTCTATGTAGGCCAGACAGAGCGGACGGTCTCCAAAAGGATTTCGGAACACTTTCGTGCTTGTAAACTTGGCCACCCTGACAAATCGGCAATCGCCGAGCACTTAATCGAAACCGGCCACTACTTTGGATTTGTTCCTGAAGTCCTGGGAAGACCCAAAACTTACAGAGCACGCCTAATTACGGAGGCAATTGAAATCCATAAAAACCCCTTCAATATTAACAGAGACGACGGAGCTAAGCTCAATAGTTCTTGGTATCCAGTAATTGACGGCTACACCAAAGCTAAACGCAAAAAAACCATGCTGAATTTTTTCTAACACCAGCTCGTAGAGAAATGGAGCTGGCAGCACGGTATCGCTTCGACACACATAAGTAAACACTCTCACCAATATCATTTACTCATCTGCCCTGATGATGGACACTGTAACGCTGTCCGAAACGTTGGCTAAAGAAGGAGATAGCGAAACACGGCATAACACCCCAAAAACAATAACAAAAAGTATTTACATCGTTAAGTTTATTTTGTAGCGCTCCTGGATATGTTTGAGATAATTTCAAATAATTAATTATGCTAGAAAATTAGTCTATGAGTCAACATTTGGGATTAGCTTCCATAATGATTAGAATACAAAACGACCTTCAGTCGAATTTAAATGATGCAATAATTGGGAAAATTTTAAAAGCATAATAATTTCAATAATTTTACTCAGAAATTAATAAGGGCGTAGATAATTAAAGCAATAATTTTTTTTCATCGTAAATATCTATCTAGAAATAATAATATAAATACATCGTGTGGTACGACCACATTGGTTTGAAAATGCCTTCAGAAGGCGAAACAGCTGTCACACGTAATAATAAATTACATTGCCGAACTTGTTAATAAATAAACTGTTTTTTTATAAACTGAATAATAATATTACTGAATAAATAAAAATGGTAAAAGATGCATTAAATTTTCAATTTTTTTTTCAAAGTTCAAATTTTGTGAATTGTCTAGCTTTTACGCTATGTTTGTTCTTCTTAATACGACGTGACGCTTTTCCGGAAAGCTCCGTTTCATGTTATTTTGTTCCTGCTCTTTCGTCTCCCCCGACGCAAATAGGTAGTTATTTGTTTTACTAATTAAGTTGAAACGAAGTTAGTATTATTTCAACATGTCGAATATTTTGATTACATGGTGGTGTATACGAAGTGATTTATTTTCAATAAATCAATATGACGTCACGAAATGAATTTGCAAATTATAAGAACAAATTACAAGAATATTATTTAAAAGCTTTAATGTATCTCGTTTTACATAAATGGCTAATTCAGATTTTCAAATATCAATTTATTTAACTGCTTTACATGTAATATAAAATGATAAATTTTCACGAAATGTAACATGAAACATCTACATTAATTTATTTTTAAACTATTTGTATAAAAATAAATTAATTAGGTAGGTGTATATAATGTGAAAGAGTGATTATAAACTTATTTCAATATATCCGAGAAGACCCCAGTTATTTAGCACCATTGTAATTTGAAACTCGATGAAACGAAAAATAGCGACACCAAAAAGAGAAAAATACATACATGCATCTAAAGGATTTAACCTGCAAAATAATGATATAGTATAACCGGTCTCCTCTTTGTGCGGGCTTCGTAGTCTTTCTACTCTTATTCACTTTAGTTTTCTGAAGATTTCACTTCTTCCACTTGAAAAGAGAAAAATACATACATGCATCTAAAGGATTTAGCCTGCAAAATAATGATATGGTATAACCGGTCTCCTCTTTGTGCGGGCTTCGTAGTCTTTCTACTCTTATTCACTTTAGTTTTCTGAAGATTTCACTTCTACCACTTGTGAATTGCACAAGCTGATTATTTTTTTAAAAAAGGAACTTTATTTCTGTTTTCCTATCAACATTTTGGTGTAGGTATTACTTATGGACTTTTTGCTTAATGCTTTTGTAATTATTATTTTTGTGGAATTAGGTAGTATGAAAGATAATACAAAATAAACTTCTGTTTTTATTAAAAACAATAATTTAATTGTAGGACTCGAATGTATGGCTTTGTGAAAACTTTATTTATTTCAAATATTTAGATATTTCTCATTTGTTAAAATTCGCATAAATGATTTGAATTTTCATTTTATTCATTGTATCTTACAGTTAATTGAATTTACCTGAATTTGCATTTAAAGAGTACCATAAAATACAAACCTCGAGTTATTTATTATTCACTTAAAAAGGTCTCAAGAAAAATATTTTTTTTGTACATAACTGTGAAAATTCTCTTGTTTAGTTTTTAACGTAATTTCAGTTTAGTCAGAGACATAGATTTGCTTCAAAGATTTTGATAACAATTTTCATAATATGTTTATATTTATATATATTGCGTGCTATAAAAGTTTTCATAATTTAGAGGAAAAAACTGTTACAAATGAAAAAAATTGTTAAGACACAAATATTTTAAAAAATATACATTATTTTAGTTTATTATGGAATCAAATAGTTATACATATTTTATTAAATTAATTACATATTTTATGGTTCCATGAACCAGCGAAGTTTCCGCAAAAATTCCTAATATATATAGAAAAGCATAGCTGATTAAAGAAAACATAAAATGGTAGAAAAAGAAGAAAAAAATTTATAAAAATAAATGAAAAACCCTGATTAAATTATTTAGTGTAGATCGTTTGAAATTACACTATTAACCTTTATCAAAATAATGCGTATTCACAACATAAGATAATGTTAAAGGAAAAGCATGATTACAAAAGTAAAACAATAAAATGAGATTGAGAAAATAACACACAGCAGGGGTAGAGGGTTCGTAATTAACAATCTGTTTTCATTTTTTCTATTATGCATTTATTGAATTGACTCGAGTTTCAAATGGAGAATATCAGCGTCTGAAAAGATATTATTGTATTTTGTGCACGTCCTTCCGAGAAATTAATGATGTGTGTAATTTGTTTTTGAGTGTGGGATGTATTTCGTATTGGAAAGTGGAAATTAATATTTTCTAGCTGTTGATGATTTTAAATAAAAAATTTTGGTCGGATATATTTTTTATATCTTCTAAAGTTGATAAATTGTGAAAAGTTGACGAGTCTTTTAGGTGTTCTGATGATCGGAAGGATTTAAAGTAATTTTAAAGTGTTTCAAAGTCAAGATTTTAAAGTGTTTCAAAATCTTTTTTTTTAAATTCTTTCTAACTTTTCAATATTATCTTTGTATTTAGGATATCAATATCTTCTCTACATTTAAATGGAATTCATCCATTAATAAAGTAACTGTAACAAAATTAGAAATAAAATTAGCTTCTCTTTGAATCACATTAGTGTTAAAAATTAAATTATGTTTGTTATAGAAGGTAGGTTCTGCAATCGTATTCTGAGTTAAGGGTCGAAACTTCATTGAAACTTCGTGGAAACTTCTACATCTACGTGCACATCTATGGACTTCACTCGCATACTACGTCAGAACTGTTTTCAGTCATTAACCAAAACATACTCGTGCTTGTAACTGCGAAATTTGCGCTGATTTATCGCTTTTGAAATAAAATGTCGCATGGCCCTACTGTTACCCTTTCAGTTTTATAGGGTCGATAAATATTTTATGGACTTGACAAGGCAATGTTTAAATTGAAATACCGTGTAAAAGCGTGTTAATGGTCATTTGATTACCCCTACATTATAATTAGGGAGGGGGTGATAAGTCTGAAAATAATAGTGTTTTTAATGAAGTGCCTCTTCCTAACTATTACGTAATCCGTGAAAAATTGACTAGATAATGTGTTCGTTTCATAAAATAAAGAATTTTACGACAGCAAGACGGTCGTTAAAAAAACCCTTTTTGAAATAAACTTTTGAATATCTTCTAGCTTTATGCGGTTGACTTAACCTTTAACAGCTGACATGAGGCCGCTGTGTCCTAGCAAATATAATAATATCAAAATACTCCCCTCCCCTGCGCGTGACGCATGCGCTGCTTCCAGTAGCTTCGAATTTAGTGACGCTACAGTCGTAAGTTTTAAATTTTTAAAGTTAAATTTCTGCAAGTAAATTCATTTAATTTTTTTATGCGGATCTCTCTGACCCATCATCAGTACTTACGTGACTTTTTAAAGTTGATTTTTACTATATAAAAATAAACACAAACAACTTAATAAAAGTTTTATATTTATAGTTAATTAAAAGTTTTGTTATTTCATTGTTTTTATTTATTATTTAATTCAGTATTTTTATTTAGTTTCATAGATGATAAAGACTGATTTCTGAACTCGAGTGATTTTTGCCAAAAATTATTACATAATATCCAAATTGTGTAATATAAGTTACTTAACAATAAAAAAGTATTATATTTTATTTAAATATATTTAAATTGTTCAATAAGTAATAATATGGATCTCAAAATTTTCATGGATCAAAAATAGAGGTCGCCCAGGCCCCCAGTCAGAATATACCTAAAAAAAAACACGTCAGCAGTTAAAGATTAATATTCTGTCATAAAATTAAAAAGGCCGGTGAAAGATATTGGATTTATAAATGAATGGCTGTTAATGAATATATTCATAAAAAAGTTACTAATTAGAACCAGATTCATTTCAGTGGAGCTTACCTATGGAGATGAGTTTCATTACTCCACTTCTATATTATTATCTCCGCTTCAGCATGCACCAGCTTGCTTGGTGACACCCAACGCTAGCCTAAGGTAATCAATAATCATTAGCCTAGTTCCGAGGCTATTTACATTTTCTTTGAAAATCATTATAAACAGATTTTTGCTGTACCACTCGTAGTTGTAAATATTAATTACCATAAAATGGGATGAAGGTATTTTTATTGATCGCATTAACCATTTTTTTCATTTTTATAAATTACATGTACATGAGTTGAATACGAAATTGATAGTTTTTAATATGTACAAAATTGCATCTAACCAATTATTAGTACTCGGGAATCATCGCGCTTTTTCCGTACTGCTTCTGTTTGTTTATCAGAGTGTAAGGATTGTATTCTTTTACCGGATATCTGTATCTGTATTTATCTATGTATCTATTACCGCTTATTTTTTCAAAGAGAATTTAATATAGCAAAAGGGGGACTTACGCAAAAAGCTTTGGTTATCATTATTATTATTACCTTCTGGCTTTTCACGGTCGATATGAACTGAACTTAAAAGATTCCGCTCCGTTAGCCTAATTTCCATACTTAAACTATACCGAGCTTGAAATCCTTTTGGTTATTAAGTCTGATACTGCGAAAGCTTACATTGACCACGAATATTTATACAATGGTATACGCTTTCATCGCCTCGGTTACTGTCAAAAGTGGCATAGTATCCCTACTTTGACTACCACTAAACACTGGAAAACACTAGAATATTCCACATCTATAAAGTAGAACCGCTAATTTTAGCAGCGAAAATATCATGTAAAACGTGTATTTCTGAAAAAACACTTCTAAACGAAACTTTACAATGTTTAATCATAGGAGACTATATTTTTCTCAGCTCACCTAGATCTCATGGAAATCATTGTGTCTCCCTTACTATCATAGTATGAAATATAATCTAAGCGGTAGCGAAAAGAGAAAACAACACGTTTAATGTTTACAATTTGGGAGGCGGTAATGGGTACCGCCGCCCCGGGAACCTTTGTTGGATAACCAACACCTCTGCCATAGGTCACCCCAAGTGGTTCGCTACGTTTGTTGTTTTAGCAGGGGTGCCCGGGTTCATAGGGTGAGGTTTGTCTAGGTCTTGGAGGTGGATGACCAGGACACACTGAACCCCAGATTCCTACCCACCCCTTAAACCCTTTTCCTTCCCAGAACTCTCTTCCCCTTCATTTCCTTAAAAAAAAACCTCCACACGGCATCCCCAAAGATGACATAGGCCCTGTGGGAAATTATTTTTCTCAGGGCCTCCTGTGTGGAGCTCATGTAAAAAAAAAATTTAAAAACCAAAAAACGGTTAAAATTTACACGTTTATGAAACCAAATTTGGCTGAAATTTGAAAAAAAAAAATTTCTATCAATTATTTTTACATGAAATGACAAAAAAGTGAGGTGGCAATAACATTTTTAGTTCATTTGTCAATAAAATTTGCATGTATTTTTTTTTTCGTTATCAGTAATTTTAGTTAGAAAATGCGTAAAATGAACGTTTTGCAAACCTTTTTAATATTGCATTAAAAAATTTTATAAAAAAAAAAATACACAGTTATAAATAATATAAATTGAAAGCATATTTCATCACCTTTCCAAATATTTTACCTTCAAAACCTGACAAAATATGTCGAATTTTTAAAGGGTTAAATTAATACATCTAGGATTTGACGTTGAGCGTTTTTGTGTCAAATTGGAATTTACGAATTTCTATGAAAGAAGACTTTTAACGACAAATAGAATTCAGCACTGTTTGAAACATGGACGAAAACCTTAATAACTAACTCTCTGATAATTACAGAGTGGGCAGAAAGGATGGAATTTCAGACAGTTCTTTTCCGGTGTATACTAGATGCTTAAATTATTCAGATTCATACAACCCCCACACTTATACATACCGACTCATATTACTCTTGGACTGGAGTAATCGATTTCCTTGGTTGTGGTGCCTACGTATCTGGAACGGTCACGACTTTCCTTCCATGGCTTTAACCGTGCTTTTTAATCAGGTCTGAATTATTCAACCTCTTTCTTTCTCATCTATTTCCCCTTCTACTCCCATCGTTTTCACAATAAACCCAATTGGAGAGGTCTCTCCATCTGCTCTATAGGTATAGATTTTTTTTTCGTTAGCCCTACAAGGAAAAAATTCCCTCACGGCCAATGTATTTTTAGTGAAATGAAAGAATTCTGAAATGAAAGGAAAATGTATGAGGTGTGGGTAGGAATCTGGGGGTCAGTATTCTAGAAGTGACGGACCCATGAATCCTTCCCTCCCACTCCGGTGCAAGGTGACGAATCGAGAGTCCAGCTGGAGAGGTCAAAAGATCTGCCTCAACCAGTCTCTCCTAATCCGGCCCACCACGAAGTAGGTGGGCAGACGCATCCGCCGCCAAGACCTAGACAAACTTCACCCTATGAACCCGTTCACCCCTGCTAAATCACCTGGTACCCTTGGGGTGACCTATGGCAGGAGTGTTGGTTATCCAATAAATGGTTTCCAAGGCGGCGGTACCCATAACTGCCTCCCAAAATGGTGTCCAGAAACTAGTTGTACAAAGTTGAGAATCTTGTAAAGTAACAGATTTTGGGTCAATTTGAAAAAAGTTAGTCGCTATTGTGTTTCTTTCAACTATTTATTATCTTTAAATTGCGTCGAAGCGTTGATCCAGATCCAAAAGTTTTGCTGTCGTAAAATGGAAAAAAAAGGATCAGATAAACAACAAAATAGTTATTTTTTGGATTCTCTGTATGATGTGAATCACCAATTTTCTATATGGGAATCGCCTAAGCGTCGTTTTTTAGTAGTGTGCATTAAATTTAGACCGATCTTGTATCGTTTTCAGATCTGCTAATTGGAAATTCAGTCAAACATTGACAGCTTTACTTACATGCCTCAGAGAGCTCATTGATGGAACATATTATATTTGCATCAGTTACTCGCTCATTACACCAACAATTTCTGGAAATGGTTTTAGTGAGGGATCGAATGCGAGATGCAAATGAACAAATCCAGATGAATGGAAATAACTTAACCGATTCATGTAAATATATTAACAGATATATTGATAATTCTTTTGTTTTTTCTGACTACCAATCAGAAAATCTTCCACTCTTTCATTCTTGTCGAAATTACAAAATTCGATCTAGCCTAAAAACGTTATAAACCCTCTAAAGAAATTAAATTATTGCGCTGTGTTCTCAAATGAGTGCACAATGGACCATGTTGTCCTAGAATTGTTGTAAGTAGAAGGTATTTTGTAACGTTGCTCGTATGGCTCCTTAGATTAAAGAATGTTCTATACGTATTGTTTGGCTATGACTGTTTGTATGAAATTGTTGAAAGACTTGTTCTTCTCAAATAAATCGCCTCAGACGAGCAGCCATCTCTTTACATTAGGACATTATATCGAGGTCAAAAATTGTATAGTTTGACAAATCTATCACAGTTGTTGGCTGAAGGAGTAACTGCTTGTTTAATTCTAATTTCTTAACAACAACATCTACCTACCATCGTCTGCAAATTATTTATGACAATCAGTATTATTATTTATGATGATCACATGCAGTACTTACCATCTACCTACCATCTACCTACCATCACCACCATGGCAGGAGAAGTGCCAAAATGTTTTTACGTTTTAACCCTTCGCCCGTCGCGTCTTTTTTTAACAAGGTGTCGCGCGGGGTCGCCAAGCACCCCAAAAATAAGTATGATTATATTGTTTTTTATAGAATTCATTTGATGTGTTATTTTAACTGATAGTCAGATGATAGGGGCTGCATCGAAATAAAAATAAATAATTAAAAATTAGGTATTTATTTTCAATACAAAAGTTTAAAAATCAACAAGGAACATTTTTTATAATTTTGAAACATATTTTTTAATAGTAAACATTAAAAAAATCTAAACAATTTCTATCAAACTTATAACTATTTAAGATTGGTACAGACTTGTTATTATTACAAAAAAAAATCAACAAAATACAATAAAAAAACGTATAAACTTGTTTTTTCATTGTATTTTGTTGACTTATGTTCAGCCTCACGCAGAAACACACGTCTGTACTCACAGCGCACATGCACACACTGAATATCGGCGGCGCTAGCTTCAAGTATAGTCCCTTTTAGAAAGCTATCTAAAGTAAGAAATCAGTGGGAACATTTAAAATGTACATAATTAGCTTTTCTGTAAAACCTGGGCTTTTAAAGACCCCACGCGACGGGTCGAGGGTTAAATGCAGTCATGCAAGGGGATGAAAAAAGAAGTATCTGCGGATCCCGTGATGATCTTTGTGGCACTGCAATTGCAGATAATCCTGTCTGCACCAATTCAGACTGTCCGTAATATGTTACGGAAGAAGATAAAGGCTCCATGAAATAATGTCCCAGAGATATTTCCCCAAAGAGACACGGGAAGTGATACAAGCTTCATGTGGTGCCACGGCACTGTACTGTTGAAGCCTTCCTTATGGCTATAGGTATTCGGGGACTACTTTGCCCTAATGGAAAACTAAGCAATTCCTTTAACGACGCACATATTTAGCAACCACTTCGCATCGTAGCTCCGGGAATCCCGGGTTGGAATGTTTGCCAGCTTTTTATTCGTGGCTATAAAATCTAAGGGCGTTTTGTAAAAATTGAGACAAGATCTCGGCTTTTTAACGTCGGTTGATGCAATTTGACTATATACGGAGAAAGGAATCTAAAAAAAAAGTGTTTTTGACTTAATTCGTTCCATAAAAAAATTTGGTTGTCTGTAAAGTCGGTTTACGGACGATAATTTTACGCGATAACGTCACGAGCCGAACGCTTAAGCCAAATGCTTAGGCCGAACGCTTGATCGGCCTTATTGCTCGTTCCGCGCTCTCGCTTAGACCGAACGCTTGTTCCGCGCCCTCGCTTGTACGCCCGGCTCAGGCGGAACGTGACATCGTGACAGTGTGACAATGAGTCATGCTTTTTCGTGAATGCGGCCGGCGTTCATCGATTTATAAGACGTTATCACGTCAAAATGCGTTATTTTAATATCTGAGTTCCCAAGAGTAATAATAATTAATTTAATTAACTTAATTTCTACGACAGCATGATATTTGCAACACATTCTGAAGTGGAAGATCGTCCTGGTGTAAAACCGCTATTCAGAATTGAAACTTTGCTTGAAATGGCTTTAGCCGTGTTTTGTGACCAGATCTAAATGGCCAGATGCTTTCCCGCCTCTCTCTTTCCCATCGCTTCCCCCTCTCCACTACCTTTCGCCTCACAAAATACCCCGATTAGAGATGTCATAATCTCACTAGCACAAAACGGTTGGGAGCAGTTTAATCTCTGCGGTTTTCACGTAAAAAAATGATAAAAGCTTTTTCTAAATATTTTTTAATGTAATGTAATACCTCACAATAGTCCTAACTAATCGGAACCTATTAGACTATGGCTTCCCCGACGGGGGTTCTTCTTGAGGCTTCTTGGTAGGGATGTAGAAAAGAGTTTTATTGGGAAATTCCTGACTATTCATATCTGGTTACTGCATTTGGCTAAAGTAATTTCAATGAATGTTTCGATTCTAAATGGTGGTATTTCACCAGGTCTATACTCTCAGTAACTGTAAAGTTTCACAGAACACTACGGTTCTCAGTTAAAAGTTAAGGTAACGTTTTTATAATGTCCTCGCGATCGAGTCAAATAATTAATACGTCGACTACGTAAAGTCACTTCTCCTCCATAAATTATTCCACAACTCAAGACTTTGTCAAATGTTCTTAAATGAATATTCCAAGTAGACAAGACAGATATATTTCATCCCGAATTGGCAAGGGGTAAAGTAACTCCAAGTCGACAGCCGCTGGGCGGGGCGGCGATCCATTCTCCGCTTTTTGCCTAACTACCCTTAAATTTCTTGCACAAATTACTCCGGTCGTTTTCAATGGAAACGACATTAAAATATACCGTGGGTTGGTACAAGTAACATTAATAACTTGTAACATCGTAACACACTACTAGCCTTGCGGGCAAAAACTCAATGTATGAGCTTAACTAGCACTTCCGAACATGGGTCCAACTCGGAGTTCCATATTCTCTTTGTTTCAAGTTTTTCTGTTAAGTTTTGAACTGTACCACAGCTATCGTATAAATTACTTAAAAAAACCTAATGATTTAATTGAACGTTGTTGTTCAACTTATATTATTATTGTTATGTAAATTAGGTTAACGACCTTTTTTATCTCATTCAACACAATATCATTACGTTTCTATGTACTTTCAAATTATTTTATAATAATGAAATCGTTGCCTTAATTCGTATTTGTCTAACAGACCACTTAGAAAATTTTACCGGAGAAGGTTTTCTTTTATTATCTCAATGAAACATTATGATAGGTAATTTTATTTTATAAGAAAAACTCTCTTTTTATAACTTTTGAAGGTTATTCCCATCATCGTAATATATCATTGAAGAAGAAGATTGACAAATATGACGGTTTGACAGAAGGTGGCAATAGCGAAATTGGATAAGGCGCACGTCCCGGTTAGACGAGAGGTCTGGGTTTGAGTTCCAGTTGCGACCATTGTCTTTTTCTATTTTTCTATCTTGTTCTCTTTCATATTTTCATTTAGATTATGTGTTATCTTCTTCTTCAATTATATATTATGATAGGTGTTTAAGATAAAGCTATTTCCGTAAAGGTGAAGGTCTCATTAGTTTAAATAATTCTTATTTAAGTGATTAATTATACTTTTTTATACTCTATTTCTAATTTTAAAGTGGAGATTGAACAAAAACTAAAATGGTCTGTTGGACAAATAAGAATTGAGGCGACGAAATGTGAATTTTTGGTGAGCGTATTATTATTCTTACGTATAGGGTCTCATTAATAACAATCAACCAATAATGTAGAATAATGGCTGTTTATCAGTAGTGTAAGAGGGATATATCTAGATGCACTAGATAACTATTCTAGAGTCCGCCGTCAGGTGTAAATTGAGCAGATTTGTTTGACTTCTTCGTTTTCCAAGCCAAGGGATACGTTCAGAGAGAGATTGAAGTGGTTTAGAGGTTATCTTTTGAAGTTTACAACACTTGTGTTTTTACTGGATATTGTTGTACTCGCTTTTATTTATTCAGATGAATAGCACATTACAAATATTTGATTCTAGATCTGAGCTCTAAACCTCTAAATTAGAGAATGATTACCAAAAAAATTAAAACACAGATTATAATAACACGAAAGAGAAAGTGACAGGATGACCACAGATTAATAAGACTATAGAAAAAATTGCATAGAAATATTTAGAAGAAAGGTGACACAGACGTTGAAGTTAAGGTAAAAGAGTCTACATTAGGTCTAAGTTAGGAGAAAATGGTAAAATGTGAAATGCTAAGTACTAAATAAGTTTAAATACTCGAAATAGGACAACAAAACACTTTCATTTATAAACATCTTCCACAAAAATATTTTTATATTGTGAATTTCAATGAAATCCGTGAACATATTACTAAATTAAAAAAAAAATTGTTGTTTTGTTGTTGTTTGCAGGAAACGTTTTTCTGACTACTTTTGTAATCTGAGAGGATCAATTTACGGATACATTTTTCCTAGTTTTGCGACATACACTTATGATACCTTTCTTCAAAATCGTGCTGTTTTTTATTGAACGATTAAATTTTACGATTGCTTTCCAGAAATCCTGTCTGAGTCGCTATCCCATTTTATTGTTTGACTGAGGTGTATCACTGACTGATGTTTCTGTACAGTATTTATTGAGTTTAGTGTCTATATAATGATTCAGAGAGCTTTGTTTGGATTCTCAGAAGTCGTGCTGTGTTTAATGTCACTTGTCAAACAGCTTTTAGTTGAATTAATAACCCGAATACCGTTATGTATTACTGAACAAAATGTCTCCCTATTCGGATAATATTAGATACCACATAATATACCTCGTCATTTACATCTTGAAATTAACGTCTTATTTATTATTATTTATTTCTTTTTAACATTGTTTTAGAAAAGAATGTCTCCTTACTGGGGTACCCCGTTCTAATGCACATGTATATGTTTTGTCTTTGAATTATAAGTTAAAACCTATTTTAAAATATTACAAGGGGAAAATTATAAAGTTATATCTAAAAGAATGTACAATACTACAAGCATTAATCTTTATTTGGTTGCAAAATTGTCCCTATGTTCTTCCTTCCCATGTCCATAATCCATATCTTTTGAAGTCGTTTATTTTTTTAACGGGTTTTATTGCAAGAAGGAGTATATTAAATAATTTTATAGAGAAGTATCGCATATTTCTTTGTCCGAAAGTCGTTTTAGTTGATGGTTGGTGGAATACATGTTGTGATGTGGATCTTGTGAATCGGCCCGAGTTTGTCTGTGCAAAGTTTTCCTGGTTTTTGAATGCGTATATTAGAATATCTTTTGCATATAATTGTTATAGTGACATTAAATTATGTAATGTTTGTACTTATATTCCAGATTAATGCAAAATTATTGTTATACCATCAAAACAACCCAATTAAAATATTTTCAATAAACTAGATGAAAAACCCTAAAATATTAAGTTATAGATAATTACTCATTTTCTTTAATTCAATTCAATTACTCATTCACTACTTTTATCCAAAATTATTTATTATTTTTAATCTTCAGTATTTTTCATGAATGCGAAAGTCAAAATCACATTTACAAAACATGGTAAGGATTAACGAGAGATGGGAAGGCTTATAGAGATATTGAAGAAGGGTAAATGCAGGTAACTTCATTAATGGAGGACTGAACGCGATTGGCGCTAACAAAAACTAAAAAGCGATTAGCAGTCCACATCCAAAATGGAGTATACCTACCCTGATGTATGTATACTGGGTACACAATTACACATATGCCCTGATGATGGACACTGTAACGCTGTCCGAAACGTTGGTTAAAGAAGGAGGTAGCGCAACACGGCATAACACCCCAAAAACAAATAACGAAAATTAACTTAAGGCGTTTGTTCATTGCAAAAAAAATTACTGAACGTCTCTAAAATTGACGATGTTTTTTCTTGAAAGGAAATGATCCTGAGGTAAATGGTTTAATGCTTTCAGTTTCACAAATCCAGTATTCATAATACTCCGTGATTTTTTCACGGGTGTGCGCCAGTAATATATAAATAAATATCTTTATTAAGACAAAACATAAGTGATTTAAAACATCTTTCACGTTCAAAAAAAAAATATTAGTAAAATTATGCTGTTGTCAGGCGCTTTGTTGTGGTTCTATTCCCCGTGGAAGTCCATCACAACTCACAAGTTCGCTTGGTGCTGGGTGCCGGCCAAGAACAACTGCACTTTTTGCCGAGAAAATAAAAAAAATCATATCAAAAATTAATAGTGGCCAAAAAATTGTAAGATGCCTGAACTCGTTGTTTGAGAGTTTTTTTGTAGGAAATCACAAACAGTTTCGTTGTTGTAAAATTAGTTTAAGTTAGGCTACGTTAGGCTACAATACAGACCTTTGAAGGCCTAATTTTGAACTGTCACGTGATCAAATCAGTGCCATTGAGAAATAAGCAAATAGTAAATATTATTGTTGATTTCCCGCAAGCATATTAAATAAACTGAGTGATTAGATTATTTTCAACAATGATGTTTACTTAGCGGCAGCACTGACTTCGTAATTTGAGGATCGCATTGGTGCTGGGGGTGTGACGTGGTACGTGGTAACTGTTACCTCTTGACGCGTGTTCTCTTCCCTTTTGTTTGCACCTTCCCCTTTTGGTTGTAGAGGGAGTACTAGTTGAAGTTAGCCAGTTCATTAGACAACGCTTGTTTCAACCTCCCCTATGAGATGTTCGTTGCTTGTAAAAACACGGAGCAAATAATTAGAACATTTAAACTCAGGCATTTACAGAGTTTCAAATCTGTGTAAAAAAACTTATCTTTTAAAATTAAATCGACGGCCTCCGTGATTGAATAGTTACGACCCTCTCCTACAGATATTTAAAATAATAATTAGTATTAACGTGATTTTTTTTGGGATATTATGCTATGTTGCGCTACCTTAGCGTTTCAGACAGCGTTGCTGATCTGTTGCTGATCTGCCCTGCTGATGGACACTGTACTGCTGTCCGAAACATTGACTAAAGAAGAAGATAGCGCAACACGGCATAATACCCCAAAATAAATCACGATTCGTGCCGATTCGATATAGTAGACAAAATACCCTTTTCTATATTGATAGATGCAACACCAATTCCAATCATAATGAATTTATGCAAAGGAAATGTAACTACTACAACAATAATTTTGCACACGTGCTGGCATTGATCACTGTCTAGGGTATTTTTTTTACATGAGCGCCAAGAGGCCCTGAGGAAAATAATTTCCCCCAGGGCCTATGTCATCCTTGGGAATGCTGTGTGGAGGCTTTTTTTAAGGAAAAGGAGGAGAGGAGAGTTCTGGGAAGGAAAAGGGTTTAAGGGGTGGGTAGGAATCTGGGGTTCAGTGTGTCCTGGTCATCCGCCTCCAAGACCTAGACAATCCTCACCCCATGAACCCGGGCACTCCTCCTAAATCACCAACGTAGCGAACCACTTGGGATGACCTGTGGCAGAGGTGTTGGTTATCCAATAAAGGTTCCCGAGGCGGCGGTACCCATTTCCGCCTCCCAAATTGTCTAGGTAACACATATTCATGACGATTAAATTAATTGTATCTAATATTTTTATATTAAGCGCACTTGAAGTGAAATTACACAAAACTGCGCTATATAAATACTAAGTTATTATTATTTTATTATATTATTTGCGTGGCAACTTTCCCTTTTCCCTCTCCTCCCCTTACCTGTCCCAGCCCAAATACCTATTTTGCAGTCTGTTCAAGTACAGTTATAAATACATTTATTTTATTTTTGTGTATTGGTTTATCATTTGTTGAATTTAGATTTGTTTTATTATTATTTTTTAAATTGCTGCTTGTTTCTGTTTTTATTTTCTTTTTTTCTTAAATATTATAGTTAACATTTAGTTAGTTTTCTTTTTAAATACCTATCTGTGAACATTAATAATTGGTCTGTTTCTTATCATCTTCTTATGTATATTATATTACTAAGACTGTTTATGTTCCTTTTAAATAAATAATACTTTTGCCTTGAAAATCTAAAATCAAATCTGAATATATCTGAATGATGTTCCAGAGTGAAAGACACCCTCAGTATCTTTCTGGTGAAGACCATCACTCAGAATCGTAATATTGCTTCAAGTAAAAGCTTCTCTTTTAACAAATTGTTGAATTGTCCGAATTTTTTTTTCATTAAGTTGTAAAAAACCTTAGCAATACAAGAAGTGGCTTTATGTCACCAAAATAGAAACATCATTATTCTTCAGATAGTCATACATATATGTGAAGAGCATATTTCATCCGGTATTATTGGTATAGATTATATAGATAAAAGGGCTCTTCAGATAAATAAAACTTCTGGGATCGGGAAATAAGATTGTAACGGTAGAAATAGCCAAAGAAGCTCTTATCAAGATTCACCCTTTATTATATGACTTTCAGTTCCCTCGGGTGGTGAATAGTACTCCGCTACTTTGTGCAATGTTAGAAATTTTCCTGTGTGCTTTCGATACTTAGAAAGCTTACTGAACAAGATCTAAGTTACCCCGGAGATTGCCAATGCGGACTGCGGACAATATCAACTACAAGCACTAAAGCTAAGGAAAATTTACAAGGAAAGAGAGCTTCTTAAAAATATACAGAATCTCAAAAAGGCAAACACCGGAAATATATATCCTCAACACGTGCTTATCCTAGTGAGGCTATAAATTGTATTGTAAACATTTTACCTGCAGTGTAAAGAAACCATAAATAAATTAATTAAATTAAATATACGTACACTATGAAGCAACAAGTGTTTCAAATACCAAAATTGGGGAGCGTTTTCACTTACAATTTTTTTTGTGGAACTTTTTTAGTGATCCTTATTGAATATGATGAATATTTTCGATTTTGTCTGGTTATTCCCTCTTAAGGTGTGGATGGTTCGTTGTGGGCCGAGAGAAGGTTGAAAAAGTCTGCAGTCTGCAATAATTATTTTAATAAAGCACTCCGAAACAGAAGTGATTAAGCCCGTTCGTCTTCCCATTGGGTCGGTAAGGGTAAGGAATCGAAATAAACCAAAGACCCTGAGCAGAAAAGCAAAGTTCACTGATGTTATCAGCAGAGACGTTGAGGGATTTTTCTGCGTAGTGTCTTCGGTTAATATCGATTCCTTACCCTTACCGACCCAATGAAATGTGACGATGAGCTTACAATACTGGGACACGTCACGATATGAATTTAGAACTGAAGAAATAAGTAAATGTATGCAGAATATGAACATCGCGGATACGAAAGCATCGAGAGTGATCTGTTCTCAGAATAACATATTCACCCTCCGTTAGGAACCGAACTTACAGAATATGTGATTTATTTTAATGATGAACTAAACCATTGTTTTCTCCAAGACACTATCGCCTTTTGCTCTTATTACCATTACTTGTTTTATTTGTTTCGAGATCAATTATTTGACCTTATTCTATAGTATTTACCATACGAAAACTCTCAATGAACTACAACAGAGTTGTAAAATATCTGAATAACGACATAGTTAAGAAGACATTACAACGATTACAGTTATTAAATTAATACATTATACTTAATGGCAAAATTTTCGAATTCATTATTCTTGAAAGCGCGGAGAGGAATTTTGCTTTACTATCCACTTTAAATACCGGAAACATTAACTTTCGCGAAGTCTCCATACGATGTTTTATATTACAGAAGCCACGCTTCAAAATGATTGATATGACGATCTTTCTAAAATACTGACTTTTTAAACGGTTTCTTTTTCGTGCTAGGTTTATGCATTTAAAATCTATTTTTTTGCTACAATTTCGGACCGAAATTCTTCCCTTTGACAAAGCTTTGTTGTCAGTTAGATTAATGCCCCTACCTTTGCCCTTACACAATACATTAAAGGTAAAGGAACCTTCAATGCTTTTAATACATCACACACCTGATCAACATAGTAATATATCTTGTCTCTCAGGATGTAAAATGGGCAATTTATTAACCAAATTGAAGTCGCCCAGAATTTACGTCTCCCGTACTTTATTGCCCATGTCAAGAACTTTACTCCTTTGTTTTTACTTAGGAACAACAAAGTTTTTAAAATTCTGATAAGTTTCTGAAGAGTTCAAGGTAAAGATAAAGCGAACAATATACTTTGAGCAAAGACGCCGTAATAACAATCATGCAGGTTCAAGGTTCTACAGTGTTTTGTTATTTTTTTTTTTTTTTTTTACAGTTAATACCGCACAAGAGTCCCAACTGCTCCCGTCTGGAGCCAGTGAGACTATGGCATCCCCAATCGGGTATGTTGTGAGGCTGAAGGTAGTAGGGAGGGGAAGGAGATAGGGAAGAGGAAGGTGGGGAAGTACCTGGCTATTCAGATCTGGTCACTAAACACGGCTAAAGCCATTTCAAGCAACGTTTCAATTCTGAATGGTGGTCTTACACCAGGGCGATACTGATAGTATCTTCCACTCTGGAACGTGCCGCAAATACACTATTTATTATTTTAAATGAATAAATTGTGAAATAACACAAATTAATCAAATAAAATTTATTTGCACACGCCGGGTTCGAACCCGCGACCTTCGGATTGTGAGTCGAGAGTCTTGCCTCGGGACCACGGAAGCCGTCGTATTGTTAAAGAAAGCAGTAATAAACTCAAAAACTACTAAACGTTTTTTTGCCAATAGATAGAATTATTCATGAGGAAGGTTTAAGCAAATAATTTCTCAAGGTTTTGTGTAATCTAGTGGTCGCCTAGTGGTTGAAATTCGACCATAATTAATTTAATGTGTAATGTTTTTTTTTTTATTGATTAATTTTTTTTTTGCATAATTTTAAAAAAATATTAGCATTCTGCACTCCTTCTCTATATAAACTATAAGTGTGCGAAATTTCATACTCCTCCGTCCGCGCAATTTTCGTTAAAAGGGGTACAAAGTTTTTGCTTCACGTATTAATATACTGATGCTGATGATGATGATGATGATACTGATTGATTGAAATATATAAGAATGTCTGTGAGCGGGCTGGCAAGCGGGCGGTGTGTATTTGATTTGCATGCTAATTAACAAATGGCGTTGTATTTCGTTAGCCACAGCAACGCGTGTCCGGGTTAGCTGGTATACTTATATATCTTATTGTAAAAATATGTTTACAATACCGGAGAACATTTCTACCTCTTCACGTGTTAACCGTAGGAGGAGGTGTATTAATGAGAAGATAATACACCTATTTAATTGTTTTTTTTTACGTATAATATATGTACAAAAGTGTTTAAATTTTGTGTTTTTTGCGCTTGTTGCAATCATTTATTTATTTAAACCTCTCACTACAGTAATTTGGGTGGAAACGGAGGGGGTCGGTTCTGACTGATCAAGGGCTGAGGTTTGACACAAAGATATTGGGGTTTAATTCTAATTTGGAGTAAAAAGTTTTGGCTAAATCTATTGCAAGTTTTCGGATCGGAAAAATTTTCGAGCCCGTGTTAATTAGCCCTGACGAATCAGGGACTTTTTGGTGAATTGCCGGAGCAGTGCATTCTAGAATGGTTGGAGCCTTTTTAAGTACATTTATTTAAACTCCAGTTTTGTTTGAATGAATAAATAAATATACCCATTCTCTGAAATTTTATGACATTACAACAATTAATAATAAGTCTTATCCAATCGGGATTTGGCTCGGTTGGCAGATTTGTCGACTCCAGTTCCTGGATAAGAAGGTTGAAATCACACTCTAAATAAAAAAAATGTCTGTTTTAAAAGATATTTGAAAATAGATGTATTGTTAAAAAAAACTTTGTTTTTTACGAGTTGATTTCTTATGTTTGAAGAAGCTCATTTGGGTGATGCGTGTGTTCATGCGTCTGTCTCCTGGACGCACTGACCCCTGTATTCCTACCCATCCCTAATATCCTTTTCGTTATCAGAATTTCCTCTCCATTTCTTTCCTTTCCTAAAAAGACCCTCCACACAGCATCCCTAAAGATGATATAGGCCCCTAGGTGAATTATTTTCCACAGCGCCTCCTGTGTGGAGCTAATGTAAAAAAAATGTAAATGAGTTCTTTTTAAGGTTGATTTGACTGTAGTAGCTGATAAGGGGGTGTAGTGCGTTTGAAGATGATTTGATAATGATTTGCAAATATGACTTCATCGACTTCTTTCGAAAGTGATTGTGATAACCTCGAAAGTGATTGTGAGTTTTGCCGGTTGTAAACTTTGGTTATACTTAGACAAGCCGCGTATTCAAAATAGTTTCGCGATGCTTGATAGTTGCTGACTTTTTCATGAAATAGTACTTCTTAAAACACGCATAATAATATTTTCTTTTTTGGCAATTTACGTAATAATGAATGGCTTTGAATGCCAAAACAGCTGTCGCAATAATAAAATCTAATATACTTGCAAAACTCAACACTCCAATTATTAAATATAATTTACTTAAAATTATGAACAATATATTTGTAAAGTTCTAAACACAAGTGATACCCACTTTTTTATAAATTTTATATTCAACGTTTTTTGGTAATTTTTCTACTGAACTTAAAATTATGGGATAATCTACTTGAATTTATTGGCTTTAAAGCTCAGTCAGCAGTTTATATGTTTCCGTATTAATATTTGGAAGGATGATATTAATTAAATCGAGAACCAAACACCCAGCGTTCGAGTGGTTAAAAATAAATAATATTAGAACCTTAATGTTGGTACACTTAATTTTTGTCCCTTGCATTCTTCGCCATCGTCATTTTCAGGGTTCTATATTTAATATTTATTTCTAACACAAATATTATCATTCTTCTCTCCCTTTCAGATCATCTAAGATCATGTTTTATTAGCAACCTTCTTGACATTTTGATATCTGTCTTTAACCATCATCCCCAGACTCATATTTTGGTTTTTAAATTTAAAAAAAATCTTCGTCGAAAATCCTTACAATGAAAACAATAATATCTCTAGTTTGAAGAAATCAAAAAACAGTTTATCTGCAAATTGTTATATAATCACAGTTTTAAAATAACCGTCAATCGCTTAGCACAAAACGAACGGCAAATGCAAACGGTTTTAATTTTCGCTAAAAATAAAAGCTTCACTGAAGTGGAATGAGAAGCAGTCGGGGTTGATTATTAGAAAACTTAACGAGTTGCAAGTGCCGCTTGGGGCGGGGGAGGGGGGCTGGTGACTGGGGGTGGTACCGGTGGAAGGTGGTTGGAAAAGGGGGAAGGGGAGGGGGTGCTGTTGGCGGCAGACAAAGGACTCTCCAACCCGCGCCGGAATAATGGAGTATAATGCTCCGTGTGTTCCCATCGCCGGAGAAATATTGCGAGAAATGGGAAAGAATAATTATTGCCTTGTGATATCTTATCGCAGTTAAATTATTATCCTTAATAAATTAAGATTATTACAGATTATGTTTTGTTCATTTCATTACCAATTATTAACTTAATGTTTCCACTGGAGCGACCACGCGAAATAAATAAATTTGCCTCGATTGCTCGAGATTTCCAGAAGATATTTTTTTTAATTTTTCGCCAATATTAAAAAAATCGTACCTTCGAATTTTAACATGCCGACAAACAAACTTATTATAGAACTATATAGCCAATTAATTAACCTGTATTTTACCGTTTATCTCATATTTGTAGGATTTATAAAAAAAATATCGGAAAGTTTATAACCGCGCAAATCCTGCGTGCTTGTTACTTTGCAACTCCGTGAGAGGTACTTATTTGAGTCAACATAGAATATTTTCGATTTCTGTATGTTGTCTGTGGTATACTTGAAAATAAAATATGCATATCTATGGAAAAATGACTTAATTTTAACCGTAAACAGCTGATCAGAATTTCTGCGTGAAAAAAATATTTTAAACATTTATTTTTTACATCGTTCTAAAATAGCCTACGATATTTGCGATATCTTTGGTCATAATAGATAAAGCATTTAAAAATTTTGTTTAAAAATAAATGGCTGGCCATGCAAATGTTTTAAATATTTACAATAAATGTTTAACCAATGGTAGGAAAATGTGGGCCAATTTTGAACCGCTATCAATCGCAGAAAAATAAAGGTGGTCCATTTTTTTACCATAATCGCTCCAGTGGATAATTTATAATTTTTATTACGCTGAAATTATCCAAGATTTAAACAGCGTAAAATAATTTTAAAAAACGCAGAAATTCAGAAAAAAAATATCGCTTTTAAAAATTAAATCAAATTGTAACAAATCGTTTCTCCGTAGCCAAAATTATTCAATGCCACAAACCTTCTGTACAAGTCATCGTTTTATTTAAATCATCTTGTCCCTTTTAATTGATGTTTTTGTGTTATTGGAACAGTTATAATATGCATTTATTTTAAAATACACCCACAACGGCAAGGCCAATGTGTAGGTATTATGATATTTTTTTTAACATATGTACGTGATATAAGGGGCCATCCATAAATTACGTCACACCTTAAGGGGGGGGGGGGGGTAGAGAAGTGTGTCATTGTGTGACAAGGGGTATGAGGAGGGGGGGGTCATCTGCTCTGTGACGTCAAATGTAAATTCTTAGTTTTGGTTATTTTTAGATGTAAAACTGCAAAATATGTGACGTCACACTAGGGGGGAGGGGATCTCACAAATGTGACGATGTGTGACAGGGATGGGGGGAGGGGGTCATGAAATTCGTGTGACGTAATTTATGGATGGCCCCCAAGATTCCAAAATTATGTTTTATTTTATTTTATAAAGCACTCTTTTTATAGGAAAAATCATATGGCTCTTCGGTAATATTATGCTTCACGTTTGCCGCCTCAAGTATTTGGTCCTATTGATCCTTAAGAGTCCTTCTCAGAAGGAGTATTTTTATTTCCATTATTCTTTTGAAGCAGGCTATTGAAAAATAATAACAATTTCAAAGATATTTTTATGCAATACTTCTTTTGAATAATATTCGTAACTCTTTTTGTTCTATCGATGTATATTATATTATCTCATTCAGAACAAACACAATATCCAAGACACTATCTAGATTGTGTTTAGTTCGGGAAGAATCTTGCAACCAAACTTTAAAGTAGCAGCCAATGTAAGTTTATTGTTTCTTTATTTTAAAATTCAACTCGTTTTTAAGATTCAACTCGCGTTAAGAAAATTAATTCATTCAACTCGCGTTAAGAAAATGAAAATAACGTCTGTTCTTAGTCGAAGTATGACACAGTTAAATAAAACGGTTTTTTTACATTAACTCCACACAGGAGGCCCTGAGGAAAATAATTTCCCTCAGGGCCTATGTCATCTGAGATGCTGTGTGGAGGGGTTTTTTTTTAGGATAGGAAGGAATGAATATTGGTCTTGAAGAGACCCATGTTGTAGGAAGGAGGAAACACAGAGGCCGGCAAATCGTTCCACAGCCGAGCTGTTGAACACAAGAACGATCGAAGAAGCGACCGTTCTCATGTGACAAATGTCAACCATATACATATGTTGGGCACGCTTTGGCGTGTCTCCCGACTATGCACCGGTGCCGAAGAGATCAATGACGCTAGTTCCTCAGAGCATCTTCCATTGAAATACCGGTAGAACAGGGATAGCATTCCCACCCGACGCCTGTGCTCTAAAGATTGCAATCCGTTCGTTAAGGTTGGAGAATCTATCAAACGGACCGCCCGTTTCTGCACAGAGTCGAGGGTATTTTTCAAGTATTTTGGAGCTCCAGACCAGAGGTGGCTGCCAAATTGTGGGGTGCACTTGCGATTTGTATAGGGTTAGCAGTAGTGTACTATTAAAGTATCTATTGAAGTATGACACAGTTAAATAAAGCTAGTGGTTAGAGCCGAGCCCCGGCAAAGCTTGAACACGGTCTCGGGTTCAATGCCTAGATTCAACCGTATCTTTTTCTTATTTATCTGTTTCAAATTTTCATTTATGAGTTGCTTATATTATCTTCAACGATTAAATATTACAACATCTGTGTTATCCTCTTTAATCAATGTATAGTGACTTAATAATATGGATTATTTTACGCGACCAACGCAGGCTTTTGATTCTTCCAAAAGGCAAAACAAACTTATCAATGCTAATATCCCTGGTAGTACTTATTAGGTTGATCAAATGCCTCGTGGAAAACGTGAATATTTTCCTCGGTTCACAAATTTAAGCACGAAATATACTTATAATTATATATATTGATTATGCGAAAAACTTATCTTTATAAAACTACAAAAAATGTGGTAGTTAACTTATAAAAGAACCCTTTTTTGTATATAAACAAGGAGTTAGACGGGAATTTAAAGTGCGCCCAAACATTCAAAGAAAACCTTATTTTATTTTATAAAATAGGTTTATTTTTAATGTTTGAGCATACTTTAAATTCCCATCTACCTCTTTTTCTGTAAATGGCACTTTCACCATTTTAAGTTTCCGGTATTCATATAAACGGTAAATCAGGAAAGCATTTTTATAAATTTATTGATCCAGAAGGCGACATATTTTTGGTTTGTTCTATGCACATAAAATTCAAAACACCAGGAGAAAAGAAAGGTAGAAAAAAGGTCGTTTTATTAATCTGGTTAGTAATACACTAAGCTTTAAGATTTAACAAAATAATATATGAAATAGGTAATATTCATAATGGTGGTGGTTTGCCAAGGTGATAATAAAATCATCTTTGTTTCCATTCAAACTTCCATTGCTTTCAGAAAATATTGGTATTCCAAAGTTATTATTTCGGTTTCGCTCAATACTAAAAGCCACTACGACCTGCCAATCGTTACAAAGAGTTTTATACGCACATTAAAGGTTCTGTGGATGAGCACATATTGTGTCCCCCCTCCCCCTTACCCCCCACCACTCCCACCCGCTTACAAAGTGTCGATACCCAAGAACAACTCGACACTTGAGCCTGAAAGCTAATGCCTTTACTTATGCCACCGCTACCGAGCTTCAATTCTGGAATGGCTTGGTCCAGCGAAATAGAATTCACGAGATTTCTATTGTTATCAATTATTGTAACAAAGATTAAATAATAACAATGTAATACATGTATTATTAAAATGATAATCTACACCACAGTCGGGTATTTAATGTTGTTGAATTTAAAGAGCAATGAAAGCTCCATTCGTAACATAAAGATCCAATTGAGGTCTTGCCCGGAAGAATGTTGTATCCAACAAAATTCTAGTTTCGAGAAAAATTGAGAATACGAAACCAGCTATTTTTAATAACATTTTATATTTAAAATAAATGAAAAATATAATTATGAAGAGTTTTAGTTGAAAAGTCGTCTAGAAAGGCAATTAAATTAGACTTTGTTACTAGAATTTACCCCGAAATTGTGGAATAATGTTGTATATAAGCACTTTCACAGACTACATTATTCCACAAAACGGTTTTTTTACTGATCGTAACTTACAGAAAATCAAAATGATCTTCTAACATAAATGTGCACATGTCATTGAAGTTTTTGAGCTTGTAAATATATTCTATATATGGTCTTGAGATCAACATACAACATTATTCCACAAAACTGTTTCAACGGCTAAATATCAGGATTAATAGTATGTTTTATGGATAAATTCTACTTTCCTACATTCTTCAGTTTCTTGGGTTTGAAGACTTTCTACTTGAAGCCACAAGACGTTCGTTTTCTCCATTTATTCCCATAAATTAAAGCATGTGCCGTCATTTTGATAACTTGCATTATACAACATTCTCCCACAAACCAAACCTTAAAAGGCTGCCACTGGCCTAAAAAATTTTCTTTGCCATAATTCCTACCTTAAAAGATGCGTAATAATATGCCTAATATTATTCCATCAATAACTCAACATTGATAGTTTTCTTGGATACAACGTTATTCCGGGCAAGGGCTTAATTATAGCAACTAATTGTAAAGGATTGAGTTTTGTAACCAGAATGAAAGTATTGAACATTCAAGATTTAAATTAAAAGAAAGAAATCCTAAATCTAATTCTGTTTGGTCAAGAGGTTTGCTTAAGAGTAGTAAGTAGTAATTTAGAGAGATACCGTTTGATTTTGAAACGAAGATGAACAGCGTGGCAAACAGGAATTGCATCTCGACTGGATTTTCAAAAACAATCTTACTTCCAGAGCAAGTGAGGCATTGACGACCATGATTCCACAACCAATAGCCAGAATGTGGGGGCAGAATCGGAAGATATTTTCCGATTTAGAAATCTTCAAAGAATCTTGTTTCCAATATCAAGCAATGATGGCGTTATTGTCAGTCCATATGTGGTCCCTCTCGGCAGTTGTAGAAGGACTCGAATGTGGGTAATATGGCCAATGATGTTGGAAATGAATTTTTCAATAGTGAAAGTGAATATTTTTAATAGTGAAACCACACCGGAACCTTTGGGAAAAACACATCCGATCATTTCAATTTGGGAGGTGGGTATAGGTACGCCGCCCCGGGAACCATTTATTGGATAACCGACATCTTTGCCATAGGTCACCCCGCTAGTGGTTCGCTACGTTTGGTGACTTAGCGGGGTTCCCGGGTTCATGGGGTCAGGTTTGTCTGGATCTGGCGGCGTATGACCTGAACACACTGAACCCTAGATTCCTTCTCACCCCTATTAGCTTTTTCCTTCCCAGAACTTCTTCCCCTTCCTTTTCTTTAAAAGACCCTCCACACAGCATCCCAAAAAATGACGTAGGCCTTTTCTCAGGGCCTCCTGTGTGGAACTCGGGTAAAAAAAACAATCTGAAATGATTCACAGACCTGTTACAGATTCCTTAATGTAACTTATGTAGAATTTAACATGCATTTCGCTTTATGGATCAGATCGGGTACATATTTTAATATGAAAAAATCTTCGTAATTATTTGACAAAGAATACTAATTAAGAGAAAAACTTAATGCATTTTGTATTATATAATAAGTAGATAATTAAGCCCACTCACGTTGCCTTTAAGCGTTGCGGTTAATTCAATTGGCATGAATTTGAGATAAGGTCCAAATTTCAAAAAATAACTAAATACATACCTATTTTAATTTTTAATTTAACATTAATAAACATTTTATTAAACTATAGCCACAGGAATAGAATAGTATGTATAAGACGATGTATGAATGTAAATTAAACAAAATGCATGCAAAATTCCGTGCATTTTTCCTGCCCTTTGGTGAAATTGCGTGACGGTTAATTTTTGTTCTTTCAAGAAAATAATATTTATTGTCAAGTAATTTCATCAGTTTGCTTCGGGAACCAATCGATTTTCAAATGTGTTCTCTTTTTGAAAGTATGTTAATTAAGATTACAGACTTCTACACGTTTTAGCTAGAAGTTATGTAAAGCCATACAAGGGTGCAATGAAATTGGTTTCAGATGCCCATCTGGTGTAGTTTATTTCAACGGTTTGTGCATTGTGATATTCCGGAAGTTTCAACTGCTCCGCTAAAAGATTTATAATATAAAGCATCTTTCAAGGGTGAGATTTAAGATTCCTGAAACATGAGCTGTTTTAACACGTGGAAACTTGATAAATGGGGAGAGCGCCTGCTTGGAACACGTCACTTAAAATAATTCGTTTTGAACCACATTGAGAGAAAAAATTATTTACCAAGGGTTATATTGTTCATGGCCATTTTAAATTTGGAAGGCCAGTATGAGGACCGCCTCCCTCGAACCATTTATTGGATAACCAACACCCTTGCCACAGGTTATCCCAACAGGCTCGCTACGTTTGGTGACTTAGCAAGGGTGCCCGGCTTCACGCCAATGCGTTTGCGTGACGGGCCGGATCGGGAGAGATTGATTGAGGAAGACCTAACCTAGACCTCTCTAGCCGGACTCTCACAATGCATCGCTTCGCACCGCATTGGGAGGGATGGATTCATACGTCCGACACTCCTGGACCCATTGATCCCCGGATTCCTGATACTTTTTGCTTCTCAGAACTTTCCTTAACTAACCATCACGCCGTTTCCCGGCAGGAGTAGGCAGAGAGGACCGCCAAACAACACGGTCTTGGCACATACTCTTTGCTTCACTCACATTCATACATCGTCTCATACATGCTATTCTATTATTCTAACTTTGACATGGCCCGACTCAAGTATCTGATTCACTTGATCGTACCATCCTCGGGCGTCCCCGACTTCTCCTACTATTCATATTTGCGTCGTATATTCTTCTTACACTACTTTCTTCGTTCATTCGCTCTACATGCCCAGACCATCTTAGGATCCCTTTCCTTATCTTATTCATTATGTTTTTTTTACATGGTCTGGAGCCAGTGAGACTTGGCATCCCCAATTGGGGTATGTTGTGAGGCTGAAGGTAGTGGGGAGGGGAAGGAGATGGGGAAGAGGAAGGTGGGAAGTTTCTGGCTATTCAGATCTGATCACCAAACACGGCTAAAGCCATTTCAAGCAACGTTTCAATTCTGAAAGTGGTCTTACATTAGGGCGATACTGAAAGCATCTTCCATTCTGGAACGAGCCGCAAATAAATTATACATTATTTTTAATGAATGAATTGTGAAATAACACAAATAAATCAAATAAAATTTATTTGCCACGCAGGGATTCGATGGAATGCGAGTCAAGAGCCTTACCGCTGGCTGCCGGCTGGCTTACATCAGCTTTACATTCTTTGCGGATCTCCACATTCCTCACATGGTTTAACCACCCATACGCCTCTGGGATCTCATTTCCAAAAGACCCTCCACACGGCATACCCAAAGATGACGTAGGCCCTGAGGGATTTTTTCCCTCAGGGCCTCCTGTCTGGAGATAATGTAAATATATGTGAATAAAAAGCTTGCTATTTTTAATATGAATGTAACCGCGGACAAAGAAAAAAATGTTTAGGGTATTTTTTTTTTCATTTAACATGCATTTGTTATTGTAAATATTTACTCCAGAATTTAGATAAATCGTTTTTATACATCATAAAAATTTAGATTTAGATGAACAAGCGCTTAACAAATCAAACGACTTATTCGCTTTTAAGCGTGCCTATTTTTTAGAAAACTCGTTAAATATATATTATCACCCTTTCAACATATTTTCATAAAGAATGTTAAAACAGCCTCCAGCCACTTTAAATAAACTAATGCACGGTCCCTGACAAGGCAGTCCCTAACCACTTTAAAATAAATAAAATTCGGAGTCACTTATCTTCATGTTCTTTCAGTTTTAAATCTGATATTAAATTTTACTTCGAAATCGCCTCCTGAAGAATAGAATAAATTAAGGTTAAGAAAAATCGTAAGAATTTATTTAAATTATTTTTTACGTAATATAAGATTCTACAAATTCAACATTCGAGTATAATTCAGTGCAGGAAATGCAAATTCAACGTGGGTTTTAGGGCCTCCGCTCATGGAGAAACTGAAAAAAAAACAGTTTTCAACGCAATCACAATCAACCTCCTTAACAAAATTGATATTTTTTGATCTGACATATCAAAACTTGACAGTTCGTGAGCCGCTACCATGGCAACCTGTCAACAATGCAACTGAAAAACCAGCACTGATGGTCGCCGCAGAGTGGCGTTTCAGTTGCATTGTTGCATGTCAGATCAAAAAAATATAAATAAGGAGTTTGATTGCAACTGCGTTGAGAATTTTTTTTTCGTTATTTGTTTCGGGGTGTTATGCCGTTGCGCTACCTCCTTCTTTAGCCAACGTTTCGGACAGCGTTACAGTGTGATCACTGCAGATCAGGGCAGATGTGTAATTGTGTGCCCTGATGATGGACACTGTAACGCTGTCCGAAACGTTGGCTAAAGAAGGAGGTAGCGCAACATGGCATAACACCCCAAAAACAAATAACGAAAATACTTTTGGCCGTGAAAATCTAAAAAGCTTTGAGAACTGTTTTTTTTCAGTTTCTCCATGAGCGGAGGCCCTTACACGAATTACACAAATAATGGACCAATCAGTGGCTGAGTTGGCATCGTGTCTGGGTCCCACCCAATAGTTGTGAGTTCAATTATTTGGTTGGCTAAGTCTTCCATTACAAGAAATATTTTGCATTTGCTGTGATGGTAATAGAAGATTTTCAATATACCGTCGGGTTATTCGTTTATTTATTTTGTTCTAATTTTGACCTATTTATAATTAAATATGTTCATTCAAAACATCCTACAAGATAATGCATTCACAGTCAACATTATTAATTAAGTTTTCCTTCCTCCCTTCTGTTTGTATAAATACACACCCCTTCAATGCGGGAGAACTCGCGAATACAATAATAATTAACGTTGTCTCCGCTTCGACGTCTTCATAGCTTCCCATGCAATTAAATTCTTCAGGCTAATGGATGTGTTTAAATTAAAATAAAACAATTACAAGGGGTTGATACAAAAACTAAGATGTTATTTTGTCATAATGATCTCTCGTCGTTTTCAGTGTTCTGCTTCGGGCAACATTGACTCATTGTGTAATTTCTCAGTTTAGAATTGAAATGTTTTAGTACTTAGATATTTTGTTTCCAAGTAAACTCATGTTGACATCATTCAAGTATTCCTTTCAACTCGTGAGTCTGGTTAAGTTAAACTCGAGTTGAACTCATCAACGCAGTGAAACTAACATGTGTTTAAAGTTTTCCCTAACGAGTTCCGAAACGTTAATTCAATGTGAAGTAAAGAAGATTTGAAACCCAACATGTAACGTGAAGTAATTCGATTATCATATTTATGAGATTCATGTCTGAAAAAATATCTCTGAGCCACGTCCAGTCGGAATGAATGATCACCTCTTTTCAAGTCAAACAAATAAAATAAACATAATTCACATCACTCACGTCCCATCATGATGGAGATATTGTAGGCATTTATTACAATCCTTAAATTGTAATATTGGATTTCTTCAAACAGATATAGATAACCTAAGTAAAATATATAATTATTTTTTTATCACCAAGAGGGTAGTTTAGAAGGCTGGATAAAAATTATTGTTTTGATTATTGATTTTAATGTCATGAATTATTTTGTTTGGAAGAGTTTTGTTCACAATATGCATTTGTTCCTTAAGGGCTGGTAATAAGCCTTAATAAAGAAGAAGGGGAGATATGTACTCATAAATACGAATATTAGAGGGAGCGAGTTAATATTATAAACGATAATTTTTTAGCGAAAATTGTGAAAATGTTTAATATAGCACCACTCGTTTAAAATAGAGCAGAAATCTCGTGGAAATGTCTTAAAGTGTCATTTATGTGTATGAAAAAAACACACATTCTGTGGGTTTTATAGTAAAAAACATGTTTATTTTACACATTGTTGACAGATTGCCATGGTAGCGGCTCACAAACTGTCAAGTTTGACATGTCAGATCAGAAAAATATCGATTTTTTGTTAAAGAGGTTGGTTGCAATTGCGTTGAGAACTGGTTTCTTTTCAGTTTCTCAATGAGCGGATAGGATAGAGAAAAAACCAAGTGTATATCCAAATCTTAAAGTTAACCATAAAATAATTAAAATGTTCGCCTTTATAAAACCAAAGTTTCCCACCGCAATTTGAAAAAAAAAAACTATGAAGCTTTGTGAATTTTTTATTAATTACTTTTATATGAAACTGCAAAAAAGTGAAGTGATGATAACGTTTATCATTTGCCAAATAAAATACGTATGTTTTTTTTGTTACCACTAATTTTAGTTAAAAAAACGTAAAGTGAGCCATTTCTAAAACTTTCTTAAGTTTGAATTCAAAATTTTTATATTTAAAAAATCGTTCGACTTTTTTTTAAATAATAAAATTTGAAATCGTGTTTTATCATCTTTCAAAAACAGCTATTAGAATTCGAATAACTTAATATATTAGGTTTCATTAATTTTGATTTTATTCTAACCTGCTGACAGAATATGGTACCGACTTTGTTTCTGTTGCACATCAATGACCTCTTGACATGTGCACCGATTCATTGTTACGCGGATGACAGTACAGTCCATGATAGCTTTTTGTTTGACAAGCCTCCAAAGGGCTCACAAATCCCAATGGCTCGGAGGGCTTTGAAACAAAGAATGGACGGTTACCTCGAGAGTGTTTTCTCTTGGGGTAAGAATAACCTCGTCGAATTTAATGTTTCAAAGACCCAATCATGTCTGATTACGTCTAAAAGGGATCGGAATGCTAATCTAGTCTCCTTCAACGGAAGCAATCTCCCGAACAGGCCTTCCATTGATATGCTTGGTGTAACTCTAAGTGACCCCCTCGGCACCGGTGCATAGTCGGGAAACACGCCAAACACGCGCTCAACATTTGTACACGGTTGACATTAGTCTCATGAGAACGGGTCGTTTCTACGACTCGTTCTTGAGTTCAACAGCCCGGCTGTGGAACGATTTGCCGGCTTCTGTGTTTCCTCCCTCCTACAATATGGGTCTCTTCAAGACCCATGTTCACTCCTTCCTCTCCTCAACAGCACCCTCCACACAGCATCTTCAAAGATGACATAGGCCCTGAGGGAAATTATTTCCCTCAGGGCCTCCTGTGTGGAGTTAATATAAAAAAAAAATATATAAAAAAAAATGGTCGAAACCCGAAGGGTTAAGAATAAAATCTTAAAAGGTTATCCCTATGACCTTCATCTGGCTCTTGAAGTAGATATTATTACTGTCGTAAAATGAAAATGTCAACAATAAATATGAATTATTCTTGACAAAATCGTAAACTTCAATTATAATTGTTGTGTCACCATTAAAGCAGCGCGGCGTCAGCGCTAATTATTGGGTTTGTCAACCACAGAGGAAACGGGCGTTAAATAAAATAATGATAATAATGAAAGATTTCCCCGCAGCAGCCTTGGGGGAGGGTTGTAGGGTAGAGAAGGGGCGGCTGAGCCACTTAGACACCCTTTCATTCCGCACTGCATAACATATTTAACGTCGTTACCATTTAATATCTAAGGTATTTACATAGTATTACGAGTTCATTACAGCAGATTTAATTATAGCATTAGGTTAAAAATTATGCTATTATTATCATTTTAGTTACAGCGTCTTAGTTGAAAATCCATAGTTGAGCACTTGCCCGGAATAATGTCGTATCCAACCAGCCTACCAATGTTAAGATATTGGTGAAATAGTATTGGGCATATTAATATGCATCTTTTAAGAAAGGGGTTATGGTAATGAAATTTTTATTAGGCCTGTGGCAGCATTTTAAAGATCGGTTAGTGGAAGTACGTTGTATAATGCCGTTTGCCGATATGAAACATAGATTAATTCATAGGAATAAATGGAGAAAATGAAAGTCTTATAGCTTCAATTAGAAAGCCTTCAAAGTCAAGAAGCTGAAGGATGCAGTAAAGTATTTGTCTAGAAAAAAGATGATAGGACTGCTTTTTAGTCGTTGTAACAGGTTTGTGGAATAATGCTGTAAGTTGGTCTCATGACAATATCTCGAACGAAAATGGTTTGATTAAATCATAACTTTTTTTGTTTCTTTTGAGCTCAAATATATCAATAGTACGTGTAAATTTATGTTAGAAGAGCATTTTGCTTTCTGTAAGGAACGAAGGGTAAAAAAAACATATTGTGGAATAACGTTGTGTGTGAAATTTTTATATACAATATTTTTCCACTAATTCAGCATAAATTCTCGTAATAAATTCTATTTGAATTTTTTTTCTTCACGATTTTTCATTTTAAACTCACACAAATTGTATTTTTAATATTAAATGTTATGAAACATATCTAGTCTCGTTTTTTTCCATTTTTCGCGAAAAAAATAATATTTTTGGATACAAAATTTTTCCGGGAAAGAGCTTATTTATCAAAGTCTCAAACCAATAATGGTTTTTCTAAATTACATATTCCTAGGTATGATTGTATGGGCTCATCTGCCCTGATGGTGGACACTGTAACGCTGTCCGAAACGTTGGCTAAAGAAGGAGGTAGCGAAACACGGCATAACACCCCAAAAACAATAACAAAAATACATATTCCTACTTTATTTATGGACTAATTAACTTACTGTATCACTGACCACGAGGGCACATTTTGAGCTTCTCAATAACCATCGATTTCAGAAAATCATTCTCTTTCATGATAACACATCAAAGGAGTGAGATCTTATTTGTTGTCGGGTTCTCTCTGAACAACACCTCTGTTCCTGTCTTTGTAACCATAAAAATCGATCGAGATTATACAGCATGAATTTACAAAGCGAATAAAATAATTCAATCTGATACTACAAAATTGTGGTGTAATAGCATACATGCCAGTTGCCTGGAAAACCTCCACCGGCCAACAAAGAGCCCGAAAAGTTTCAGTTTTGCGATTCATAATTAAACTTTAACTTTTTGCGGTTCATAATTAAACCTCACGAAGAAAAAACACTTCCTAGCCGTTAAACCGTGTTTTAGTTGTACATTTACATTCAATAAATACAATTTCTATTTTGAATTATTATAAATAAAAAAAATGTATTAAACTGTGCTGCAAAAGAACTGGCAAGATTGCATTTTGGTATACTCTCGCACGCGCCATGCGCGTGAGTTTCCCAGCAAAATGACAACTTTGGTTTGTGATCACATTAGTATAATTATATATGTTTACTACCATTTGTGTTATTTTCCGTCAGTTTTATCCGTTCATTATGTCATGTTGTGAAAATTGTTTTAAGTTATCGGAAAAAGTTAGGTTATTTCCGACACATTATTTTTTTAATTGACTTTTACCGCGTAAATTTAATAAAACTTCCAAGAAAGTGTTGTTTTTTAATAACATAAATGCCCTACGCTTGTGTAAGTAAATACAAATTCAAGAAATAAACGTTTACAATGAATCCAAAATATCAGATTTTTGTTAGGTGTATAAAATTTTCACCACATTTATTAGTACATCAGTAACATTTTAAACAACACATTATATTAGAAAGGATTATATAATAGCACTCAGTTTGATTTTCATTCATTTATATTTTTAATGCGTTTGCAACAGATCACACCTTTGATAATATATACGTAAATGAGGAATAGTTAAAACGATGAACATTTTTGGAGATAAAATGATCATCGGAATAATTTAGATTTTTCGTTGCTTTAAACAGATTCATATATAAATAACCTTTCTTTGCACGAACCCTGTATAAACCAGACCAACAGATATTTTTTTTGTGATAAATGTATTCAAAACGTTTAGAACATGTCTATATAAGTAAATTCTTCAAATAAGTCACCTCGGCTCCCGTGTGATACGCATTAACGAATTGTTGTCTCGGAAAACTCGAGGTTATAACGATAAATCCACATCCCTAACGCCCTGCGAAATTGTGATTCAACACCGAGGTGTAAGGAAAAATAGCAAATTACAAGAATATATTTTACCTCTCATTTCGTATTCAGTAAAAAGCGATTCTACATAATGTTCAATAAATTTAATGCATTTTTATTCTACGACGCGCGACGTGTCGTCTTCTGAAAATCTTGGCAGTACCAACTCCATTCCAAAACACTGCATTAGAGAATTATTACAATTCCGCACATTCCACAATGGTGTGGAGGTACTACCATAGTCGGTAGTGCAATATTGCGATGTAGCAATCAAAATTCAACTTTTTTTACCTGCTCTACTATAAATAATTTTTAAGTTAATAGTAAAAAGAGTGGACTCGTAGGATTCTCAAAGAATAGTTACCAAAATTAACAAAAAATATTAAGACAAACAATGCAACAAATCATTTTTTAAATAAATTTTGCAAATTATCTGATAATTTAAAAATGTATTTATAAACAATGCAACAAATTATTGGAGTAAAAACTTCTTTAGCACCGTTGTAATTTGAAACTCGATGAAACGAAAAAGCGACACCGAAAAGAGACAGACAAATACATCTATAGGATTTAGCCTGCGAGAGAATGAAACAGAATAATCGCTCTCCTTTTTGTGCGGTGCTTCATAGCCTCCTCGCTCTTGTCTACTTTAGTTTTCTGAAGGTTTCACTTCTACCGCTTGTGAATTGCCCACTCTGATTTTTTCAAACAAAATTTTGTAAATTATCTGGATATATATTTTAGATTTTTTTTTTTAATTAAAAAAAAAAATTTGAATAATGAAGAACAAATTTATAATATGAAATTTAATGAAAAAAAACTTTGTTTACACCACTACTTAATTAACAATATATGTTTTCTTCGTCAGGATAATAAGTTAATGAAAAATAACACAAGACAAACAAGTATAGACAAATTAGAACACAGACAAAACATTAGAAAGGAGAGGTGATTAATTACTTAAAATATCATAAAAAACAATCATATAAAATAAAATATAAAAATTATTTTAGGATGGGTAAAAAATGACATTAACATGATAAAAAATCTTTTAAAACAAAACAGGAAGTCTAAATAGCAAAACAAATTATTATAAATATAAGTATTAATACGAAAATAAATTAAATTAATAATGACGCCACGAAGTGAATCTGTGAATTTTGAAGATATAATATGAAAATTTAGTAATGTTAACATTTTTCAATTTGTGAACGGGAATGGGTACCGCCGCCCAGGAACCATTTAATGAATAACCAACACCTCTGCCATAAGTTACCCCAAGTGGCTCTCTGCTATAAGTGCCTTAGCAGGATTGTCCGGGTTCATGAAGTAAAATCTAATTTTTTATAAAAAAAAATTTGTCTTATTTTTGAAAATTGATAAAAACTTGAGAGTTATAACTGTTGTTTTCTAATAGATTGTAAGTATTATTCTAAAAGATTTTTTTTAACTCTTCATGTAACCGTACCTAACCGAGAACGAAATTCTAAACGGGAGAGGCTATTCAAATGTCTCTACATCAGATCTCACAATTTTTATTTAACTCAAGAAGGTTTATTACCCGGACCCGAGCCAAATAATATTCCCAGCACTGGCCTCAACGACCGGTGACCGGCGAGAAAAATTCACTCTTCTTTCTTTCTGAAATTGCTTTCAAGATCCTGGATTCACTCCCATTTCGCATTATTTATGGGAGGATATAAATTTAAAATATCCAATACTAATGGACAACAATGTTTCCTGCTTGCGACGGAAATACTCGTACTGAAGAATCGATGGGAGATTAAGGAAAGCTAAGCTGAATTTATATATCAGCCCACTGAATAATCCGTGCATGTCTCTGCTAGTCCTAAGTACTTGCTACCTCTGTACTCTGTACCTCGATTAATAATGTAAAGGCTGGTAGTAAAGTTCCTGATTTTTCAACCTGGTTGTGAATCATATTCGTATTATTACAGCAAGATCAGAAAATTGGATATAACTGAGTGTCTGATTACCTCAAGGCAATTACGAAGAAAAGAAAAACAAGTGGAGAATATGGATATGTTCTTTATTAAGTCGGTCCAATTCTCCCAAAGAACAATTTCGGATCTCTTAAAATTGAAAATCGTTCTGTTATTTTATATTATAAAGCCGTTCTTATTTTATATATCCGGTCAAATGCCAAAGGAGGAAACCACGTAAATTTCGAACAGCTTTGAGTTTAATATTTTGTGGGTTTATTTCGAGCTATCGTATATTATATTTACCGAAACACATTCCTTGAACAATAAACTATGCATAAAAACAATATAACATGCATTTATTCGATACATTGATAGGTTTTTCGATCTTTTTTGCTATCTACCACGCTCCGTGTTTGACAGTTCAAATATTCTTGAATTGGTTGAAGAGCATAAGTGCTAATAAAAAATTAAAAAAACACTTTTTTATTTTTCTTTTGGAATGTTCTTGTTATTTCTCTTCTCTTTATTTTATTTTCTATTGATAAATATATAATTTACACTTATAAGTAACTTCTTGTATCTACCATCAAAACCTTAATATTATTTATCAAATGTTATATTTAAGGGGGTATTTCACCATCTTGCTCACAAGCACTACCAATAGGATAAAGCATTTTTTCGATTTCACCATCCTTCAAAGATGCTTATGTGGGTAGATAAAGTTTATTTTTATTAATTGGTACTTTGACCAGCCAGTAACGTTTACCGGGTACAAATTAGCAAAGTTTTCTACCATATTAGCAAAGTTTTCTACCACGGGTTCAATAAATATGACAGACAGCTGCTGTCAAATCGTATTTGCATTACCCGAATTTTTCACGATTTCTACTTACGAAAATGCCGTTCTTGTAATCCATGACCAGCCTAAAGACAAAAACTCTCAACCACTTGGTGTGTTATTTTAATATATATATATTGAAGAATAATACAGAATTGTAGTACTTACATCATATTTCAACAACAATAACAAGTATATTAGGTTTTATGTCATTCTATAACCATATAAATTGCATTCCAACAATTTCCAACAAATAATAATTTCATTGTTGTCAGCCGGAGATTTTGTTGGTGTCTGCTTGCAGATTTATAAAAAGATAGTCGGAGGCTATTGGATATAGCCGTCCAATGTGTATTCGCTTCCTTCTGGACCCGGCTCTTTTAAAAGGTTTTTATAATTTGACCCAGTTCCCGAGGGTCAAGGGATTATGGACTGCAATCATGTTGCAATGTGACCAAGTAAGTACCTCTGAATATCATACTACTGTAACGGATATTTTTACAATCAATATTTGTACTATCAATGAATTCACAGGAACAGGGAAGGTATATAAAATGTACCTATATCCTCACTACACACCTGTAGTATTCATTTCCTTATTCCAACAGTATTCGATTTCCCCAACTGAAAAAACCAAGTACTGAAATGACTTTCTTCTTTCAGACGGAGAAAATGCCGAAGTAACCTTAACCAGTAACTGCTACAGAAAAGGTGTCTTCTCCAGGTGGACGTGCTGATTGAAGTGATTCTGTATGAGACCCTAGAAATTTTGTACAACTGTGTTTTAAAGAGTAGATTCCCTGTACTTTTATTGTGAAAAACACTTATTTAGCTTTATGGAAACTGTAATAAAACTTCAGAATATTTTGGTATATCTGTACAATATATTTATTTAATAACATGTGAGAGAAAAACATTTCTCTTTGTAAGAACATACCTAATACGGTAGATTATACTTAGTTTTTATAAATATATGGCAACATTATCAGGAGTCAGTGGGACGACGGCAGCCATAATATTTTATAATATTGTATGGATGAATATGAATGGTACAGACAAATGATTGTATATTATTTATAATCATTCTCACGCAAGGTCATTTAGTAGATGTTGCCCCATGTGTAGGCACGGTGGGGCAAGGTGGGGCATTTGCCAACTCTGGCTGGGCGATGCATGACCTCTTAGATTGTAGACCAAGTTGCGTTTTCAAATTTACAGCACTTCAAATGACGGTTTTTCCGTCTTCCGTTCATGTTGATAGAGCCCAAAGCATGAATATGTTGTCGAAGCCTACTGTTTTTGGTATCTACTCTAGATTTTTATTTTTTGTCCCACCCTAAATCAATACCTAGCTACACCCATTTGTTCAACTACAAACATTACAAAAATTTCAATGAACTAGAACTAGCTAGAGAATAACTAGCTTCGTGTTGGGAACACCTTACTAAATGAATATTCTAGATTGTAAAGTAAACAATACATTCTGTTTTATATAATCATTATGTTAGCAGCTCTGGAGACTCTGGATGGCTGATGGCTATTCTTTTAGTCTTCCTCATCCACAACGCACAGCGGTGTACTCCTCAATTGCATTCGGTTTATCTGAAAGTAATAATAAGGGATAAAACATTCATGAAACACTAACCACCTGCCACATTCCACCTGTGGATCAATGAGCATGCTCACAAATCAACAGCCAGTTGATTTGTGAATGGAGGGAAATAATTATGCCGAGTCTTCAATTTATGATGGTCCGATGCTTTGTGACCCCCTTGAACAACGTGTGAAACGCTTGTAAACTGTGCGACCCAAAATTTAAGTTTCTTGTTTTTGTAAAAGCGCAATGAAACCATGCATTATTTTAATTCAATGGCAAGCCAGAATTTAACACTAAACAAATACAAAATATTGTTACTGAAGTCGCTCAGTTGTACATAATATTGTATATTTTTTACTATTTCTGTGTAAAAGTCCCTAAAAAGCGTTTTAATAAATACAATATGAAATGTACAGGTTGATTTTTAAATATGCAATGTAAATGTTTTACCTAGAGCAGAGGCATCGATATTCCAGCCGCTGGTGGTGCCTCTGGTGAGGGAGATCGTACATTTTATCATCGTCTCTATGTTGTCCAAGGGAACAGCGTTGCTGGGTCCCTATCTGATGAGGGTGCACTTTTGTCTCTCCAGTCCCTCATATTTCACTTTAATGTATTGGTTCACCTGAAGGCTCTGCAGACAAATACACAATAGATGTTAAAGACACTGTACCTAAACGATTTAACAGCAGAAAATCACAAAAAATAGCAATGAGGAAAGAAGAAAGAGTAAAACATTTTGTGACGCATGAATTAAGACAAATCTACAAATTCAACTAAATTCTTTAGTAATATCACTCAATAATCAATAAAACATAACAAAAACCCGTTGAACTTACCTTATAGTTTGCATAAATAAACCAATCCCGTTCGTAAACAACAATAAACGAACACTGTGTTGACACCATGTTGACACTTTTGACGTTTGTGATTTCATAGAAACAATGGCGTCTAAGCACGTCTAAGACAGGCGTGGCAGTAGACCAAAATAGCTACTTGGCACCATAATTTCTGTGGCGAAATGCGCACGGGTTTTTGAGCATGATTCTCCTACCAATAAAGTTATGTGACCGGTAGTTAAGAGCAACATTTAAAGAGATTGGTGAAATAGCCCCTAAGTTTAAGACAATATTATAGTCAACACACTATTTACATGTAAAATATCTGTTCATTTTGACTGTTCTAAAACGGGCAAATTGCCTAGTTGGACAGCCAAAGCTCATTTTAACAAAATATGTAATGTTTCTCAAAATAAATAAATAAATAAATAAATAGCGGCAAAAAATGATGCCTGGAAGCCATGGAGAATTTAATACAAATTATTCTGTGGTAAGGCGTATTTCGGGTACCTGTTACGTCAAAAACGAGAATGGCCGAAGCGATTATGACCTTGTCCTTCAAACATTTTCTTTATACATAACGGTTAAAATCGCATTCCTCTCAATCGCCTCTCCATCCGAATTTTCTCGGCCCATCGCTCGACATCACAATGGGAAGGATGGATTCACACGCCCGTCACTCGTGGACACATTAACCCCCAGATTACTACCCACCCCTCATACCTCTTCCTTTCCAGAACTTCCTTTTTCTAAAAAATACCTTCCACAAAAAGACCATCCCAAAGATGACACAGGTCCTCAGGACTTCCTGTGTGAATGTGGAGCAATTTAAAAATATGTCCTGAAAAATCTTGAAATCTGAAGAAGCCAATAGTTTCCCTAAAAAACATAGTTGTTTTAAGGCCCGGCTCCCCATATTTCTATCGATTTATTTCATTATTCTACCCTTAAATTCTGTAAGTTTCAAAGCTCTTAAAAATATCTTATTCTTGAAAATAATATATATATATATATACATTCCCTACGCTGAAACGGCAATTATATGAAATTCCCTCGATAGAAAAAATCGCCAAATATGCTCCAAAAATTATTATACACGTTTTTCAGTTTTTTTACAAGTTATATGTATGAAAAAAAATCACAGTAATGCTATTTTAGACAACCCTCGCGAGATTTTTGCTGAATGTAACGGTTGTAACGCACAGTATCTAGGTATGACGACTACATATTTCAAAACTAGAATCAGGGAACATGAACTTTGTTTATGAAATAAAAATTAAAATGAAATTGAAAATGAAATTATAAAACCACCGTTCAGAATTGAAACGTTGCTTGAAATGGCTTTGGCCGTGTTTGGTGACCAGATCTGAATAGCCAGGTACTTCCCACCTTCCTCTTCCCCATCTCCTTCTCCTCCCCACTACTTTCAGTCTCATAACAAACCCCAATCGGGGTAGTCTCCAGGCGGTTGGGAGTATTTGAAATTCTTGTGCGGTGTTTTCATAAAAAGAGAATTATTATATTATGGCTGAACAACCTTAAAACATTACTGAAGCTAAATTTTACCGACTGGTATCTCTGAGAGTCGCTCTCTGGTCTAGTGCATGATATTGCAAATTTATTCCGGTTCTCGCGTCCGCTCAGTTCGGCTGTTCTACATTCCCTCTCGTGTCACTCTAGTTGTTAAGATTTTATTGTTGTGCGGTATTCATATAAAAAATCCTATATATATATATATTTTTTTTTTTTTTAAGTTTCTTTATTCTTTGAATTGTTTGTTACACAAATTGGGGATTTTTCGACCACCATACTAGGCATGCCTGTGTTGTGATAGTCGAGTCGATATTAGTCTAATATAATCTAATTAATGACAACGTACAACCCTTAGACCCTCGACTGACGCATCGCTTGTTTTCGCAACCCGCGGATGAAAAAATGTTAAAAATGTAGTAAATCAGATGTCTTGTCCCGAAGTTTCCGCACTTCTTTGCGGAGAGCGGATGTCCCATGGACGTTGTACGTTGTACGATCTCCGTTGTTCATATATTGCACGGAAAGCAGAGCAGGAGATAGTTGGAAACTTTCAGAGCAGAAACGCCCTGGGAGCGATTGTGAAATTCTCTCAAATAAAACAACTGAAATTCCACAAGGAGCATCGCCGTTTGACTGGAACAATTCTTCATTAAAAGTTAAATTGGATTTTAGTCAATTACCATAAATTCGTTTGGTGGGAGATCTCTCTAAGCGAGAAATAATTTTGTCTACTAAAAATAAGGCTGTTGAGCGTAACATTCATAACGATATAATTTGTTGCTTAGCTGAAAAGAACACACTTATTTATATATAAATAAAAATCAAAATATGCTTGCTTATGTGTGTATTTAAGTTGTTTATGTATTGCTAAATTAAGCATACGAAATGTTTGAAACTTTCAAAATACCTTCTTTTCACCCTCGCGAACGTCTGGATTATTACAACCACAGGTCAATACATCTGAAAAGTTTTTTTATCGTTTCGAAAACTCTTACGAAACTGTCAAAAATGATACAATTTGAGAATGACATTTTGGAAACTATCAATTGTTCAATCAAAATTCAATTTTCGAAAAAACTCTTTAAATTAATGAATTTACTTAAAGTTCTAAGTAAATAAGAATTATATGTATTTTAAATAGGTACTTGTGTTAGGTACCCAAGTTGATTGATTTTTCTTATAATATACAAAAATTAATGTTTGTAATATATGAATAATAATAGGTGGCACGCGAGCTGTTTGAAAACTGAGTGTACTGGGACAGAATATATGGAACGCAGAAGGAGGTTTGGTGGGACGGGGAAGCGAAAGAGTGTAGAGGGAAGGTGGGGAAGGTGGAGATGTAACACATGAGGGGAAGGGGATATGGGAGGGAAAGGCGCGGCGGAAAGGGAACGGGACGAATGGGGAAGGACACGCAGGGAGAAAAAATTCTTTATTATGTGGCATTGCAATTCATGCCGTGAAATTGCTAGTTTTTTTTATAAAAATAAATAGAGAAACCTTCATTCCTTCATTGTACTTTTTACTTTTAAAGGTCGATCCCAGATGAATTTTTCGATTTGAAGACTAATTGCTGCATTTAATTTATGATCGAGGCTGTAAGAAATTAAGGTTACTACCCGGCTTCGTATGAAAATAAACACGTTTCAATTTATTTTTATATTTTGTAATGAAGAATATAGGGTCTCTTGACAACCTCTTATTTTATATTTAGGGATTTGTTCTTCGTAATGCGGGACTATTAATTAATGGATTTGCTTTACTGAGAATTTTGGAGCACATCTCCATTATTTGGGCCTCTTCTGAACAAAACCATATCCTAGAAATAGAAAGACCACAAAAGAGGTTTATGCGTAAATGGGAGAACATGTGTAATACGTACAATCCATTTCCGTATTCAGCTACGTACTTAACAGGAAAACATACTTGATTTCAACACTTTAGAAGCTCGCCGCAAAATATTTTTAGCTAAACATTGTTTTTAAAGTTACTCTTTATAACTGTACTTAATCCACCCATGTTGAGAAGTTAACTTATATGACACTTATGTTAACTTACAAGAAGTGATGTAAACTAAGACAAACAACTTTGTTTACATCACTTTATTTATGTTATGGTTAAGGTTTTCACGGGTGTAAGATGTAAAACAATTTTCTCGGTTTACCCGGACTGTCCTTTTAAGGACTACGTTACGCGGGTAAACCGAGAAAATTGTTTTACACTTTATTTATACATACACAATCTACGTGTTTCTTGAAAAATGTTCAATTCATCAGGATTTAGTTAGTGTACATTTACTTCATACAAATAAATGGATGTAAGCTAAATTATTTGCCTTTTTTCATTTAATTTTATAAATATTAAATATAAACACATAACTTAAAAGTTTTACGTTAATGTTTTTTTTCAAAGGCTCATGGCTGGCTTATGGTGTAAATGACATTGCTAGCCAAAAATGATAGCATTACTATAAATAAATATTCCAAATAAAAAAGTCTTGAAATTTCCATCACATCAAAGCTCCTGGATCGAGAGAATTGTATTGTTTTACACACATAGATCTTCTGCTGTTTAGGGACGTACTTGACTTACTTTAACCAATGATTCCTAACATTATTCGGAGTAAAAAACGTAAATAAAATTTTGGTCTCCGGTGTCTTTTTTGGTGTCTTTTTTAAATATGTTTTTGTCCAAAACCAAACAAAACAAAAATCTTCCACTTGTCACTACTAGTCATTTAGCCGAGTAACTACCCGACTCCTTACACTAACTGTTTCTGTCTAACATATACTATTTTTTTAAGTTTTAACTTGAAAAAAAATGTCGCCGGAGACCAAAATTTCATTTACAAATTTTACTCCAAATAATATCAGGAATCAGTGGTTAAAGTTAGTCAAGTACGTCCCTTGACACCCTGTGTAAATGCATTAAGAGTAATGAATTGCTAAAAACCACCAAACTTTTCAATTCTTATTAATCCTTCGTTAAAAAATTAAATCTGATGGCAATCATTTATTCTTTCAACTCTAAATCAAATAAAAAACAAACAAATACGGTATTCTCCTAAAAAACAGTTGAATCCCGGCAAATCCCGTTATTGCTTCAGATATTCTCCGAACGTAGTGACATCGAATTAGTGACATCAAATGGAATAATTGCAATAATAACAGGCTCGTTCCGATCCCCAATAGAGTACTAGCGGCCGCATTCACTACTCAATACCCCAATTAAATTAAATAATTACATTGAAAAATTCGCTATCATAGATCCAAATCAATATGGCTTCCAAAGAAAAAAAAACACTGAAAAACTACTGCAAGATTTTTCCAATTATATAAATAATCAGTTAAATAATAAATTACATGTTCTTGTTTTATTTATCGACAACTCTAAAGCTTTTGACACAATAAACTCTTTAAAAATGCTAAAAACTCTAGAAAAAATTGGAATAAGAGGAAATTTGTTAAATTTATTTAAAGATTATCTTACAGATAGAAAAATATGTACCAAAATAAATAATATATTTAGTAAAACAAAAAATATATCTGCAGGAGTTCCACAAGGTTCCATATTGGGACCTACACTATATATAATCTATGTAACTATAATGAAAAAACTTTTCTCTTTTGTAAAACATTTTGTATTCGCAGATGATACGGCATTGGTCATATCACACAAAGATCTAAAAATTGCAATTGAACTCTTACAAATTGACTTTAATCAACTCTGTAAATGGTCACATGATGCAGGGCTATTAATAAATGCTAAAAAAACTAAAGTAATGCATATAAGATCACCAAATGCCAAATTTCAATTTAATCCTAATATTATTTCTCATAACTTTAATTGCATCCACAAAAATATACAAATTAACTGTAATTGTGAAAGCTTAGAATTAGTTACTGAATATGTGTATCTTGGTGTTACAGTAGATTGTTTTTTTAAATGGGACAAACATATTAAAAAAACCTGTAAAAGACTCAGATCAATTGCTAGCAGAATGTACACATTAAATTTTTTCCTATCAATTGATACACTTAAAATAATTTATATGTCACTAGCAGAATCAATAATAAGATATGGGTTAACAATATGGGGAAATACTACTGTAACCAACCTGAAACAGGTACAAGTTGCACAAAACGCAATTGTAAAATTATTAGTTGTCCCTAACATTTTCAAACAAAGACACAATACTCCGTTGCTGTTTCAGAGTGCAAAAATTTTACCTGTGAAGGCAATACTATGGTATAAAATTATAATTCAGCATATATTTACCCCGCAGCATAAAGACAAACTAGAACATAAATATAGCACTAGATTCACGCGCAACGACGGGTTAATAGTTCCAAAATTTAATAATAAGTACGGACAGAGAACGTTTGAATACAACATACCGAAGATATTTAATTTATTACCTGAAACTCTAAAGCAACTTAATTCTATGAATAAGGTTAAATATATGCTGAAAAATTGGTTATCGCAAAAAGAATATCTATATTTATGAAAAAATGTATGAAAAAAAATGTTGAATCTGTAGAAATAAGATGTTAATTATAACTTTTAAAATATATTTGTAATGGAACCATAAGCACCTGCTGACAAGCCAATGCTATTGGCTTAGCAGGACTTGTTTGTTGATATTTAAAATTAAATTAAATAAATAAATTATAAAAAAAAAAAAAAAAAAAAAAAAAAAAAAAATACCCTCTGTGTGCGGTAAACGAGCTTACCAATATTGGAAATAAATCCACTGTACCTAGTATCTATGTCAGATCCAAATCAAATGGCTTCCTGAATTGTTTCAGAATGAAGGCAATCGTGATTTCGTACAGGGTTGGACGTTCTCGTGTGTTCTTCAAAAATATAAAGTATATCTCTAATCTACAATTTTATTACATTTCGTCACTAAAAACATTCCTTTCAAAGAAATGTCACTTCATCTTAATCCCGAACTGGCCAAACCATATTGCACCATGGGCCGCATTGACAACCTAAGATTTTCCGAGGGCCGCACACAGGTTAAATACTAGTTCGTAATATTTAATAGTCACAACTGGGAACTGAATTTTGGTATTCTGTTACTAGCAAATCGCAAATTACTGATACGGGAATGATTTTTTTTTACTGCTCGTCAGTATCAGTGGCGGATTTGCAGTCTTAGCCACCCTAGGCCCAGGTCATGTATGTACCAACCACCTCTTTCTCAGTACCCATCATACCTATAGACTACATAATGAATTTACTTTATTGCCAACTTTTATCGAAATCATTCAGATTTTAGATTTTAGATTCAGAAATTTAGTTAACTATTATAGCTGCTGGTTTGTAATACTTTTAAGGTTCGAAGGATAATTGCACATTTATAACTGTCTATTATTTTATTTATTAAACTAGTTTAACTACAGGTGTATTCTCATACAATATATAATAAGTTTTTCACAGTGTGTTAAAAAACTCGTCTACATTTGAGCGCAGCAAAATCAGTAATTAAATCTTTACAATCCAATTTTCTTAAAAATTGCTTCTATGTTAAGCAAAGCCGGATCGTTTAACCTTTGCTCCGTCACTGTTGTGCGTAAATAATTTTTAACTCGTTGCAAACAAGAAAACGATCGTTCTCCAGAACAGTTACTGACGGGAGTACACACACACATACGAAGAGCAATACCCACTTTTGGGTAAATGGTTTGAAGACCTTCAGTTTGTAACCATTTTAACAAACTGACAGCACTGTTTCGATCCTCATTTTTTACACTGCAGTGAGCACGAAAATGGAGACATTCTTCTGAAAAATTGTCTTCTAAGTTAGTAGAATAAAACGTTTGCAATGCTTTGGCCTTTTCTTCGAATTCAGACGCGCTTAGTTTCGTCAAATTAGTAATAAAATTAAATTTATTGTAAAGTAATTTATAAGCATCCTGTCGTTTTTTGAGTTCTTCTGATAATGTATCATTTATTACCAAAAAAGTAGTGATTTTTTGTTATCATTTCGCAACCGTTTATTTCTTGTTATCATCAGTGACTTTTTTGTCACGATTGGCCGCCCCTAATATCTGGCCGCCCTAGAACCCGGGCCTACTTGGCCTTAGGGCAAATCCGCCGCTGGTCAGTATGTGATTATTGAAATTAGACTTTTGTGAACCCAATTAGTTACAGTCGGAACATGAGAGTGGTTTTCTCCACTGTGAGTTAGCAGGTGCCTCTTAAACTGGACTTTTATATATGTATCAACAGCTGCAGTCGGGACATGAGAATGGTTTTCCCCGTTGTGAGTCAGTTTGTGACTATTTAAATTAGACTTTTGTTAACATAATGTCACAGTTCGTGTGATTATGGGAATTTCAATAATTACGGACCGCGGGTTGGCCTGCCCTGATTTTTACGGTGGCTTAAATGAATTAAATATCTCTTCTTCTGTCTCTTCCGTAGGTAAATTTACACATTGTAATATTAAATGTTCTCGACTTCGTAGTAATTGGGTCAGGTGGAAGAAATATAATGTTGCTGTAAGCTACTGTAGCCTTTGTTTTTTCTGTTTATTTCGTTAATAAATATTTTTTCAAATTTTTGAATTTTAAATTATGTTTGACGGTATTTTTCTTTTGGTCTCTTTTTATGTATATACCGCATAAAATTCACAACCGTTTGAAGCCAGTGATACTATGGTGTCCCCAAATTGGGTGTAGTGAGGCTAAAGGTAGTGGGAAGGAGAAGAAGATGAGGAAGAAGAAGGTGTGGAAGTACTAAGCTAGTCAGAAATTATTTCACCTAGGTGATACTGAGAGTATCTTCCACTCTACGACTATGGCGTCCCCAAATTAGGTGTGTTGTGGGGCTAAATGTGGTGGGAAAGAGAAGGATATGAGAAAGAGGAAGATGGGGAAGTACCTGGCTAGTCCGAAGTAATTTCACCTGGGCGATACTGAGAGTATCTTCCACTCTGGAACGTGCCACAAAAATACTACACATTATTTTAAATGAACTGATTGTAATACAAAACAGTTTGCGCACGCCCTGATTTAACCCCCGACCGCTGGATTGCTAATCAAGAGTTTTACCCTCCAGACTCTTTAAGGCATATCAAAGTAACATTCAAAATCAAACCAAGTCTTATTATGAAGCGTTTTGGTTCTACATCTTTCTTTATTTCGTGTTCTTCAAATTTCTCTACCATGCCTCTCATTCCGATTTCAATTTAAAAATACTTCTTTTACCCTCTTTTTTTTAATTTATAATCCAAGAATCTACTTATAAAAACTCACATTCAAATCACATGTTACGGTTGATCATAACCCTATTTGATGGATAATTCATTAAACAATTACTCCAAAACCATTTGGTGAAAGATGGGTTACCATCTGTTGAATCCAACGAACATGTTTATTTTAAGTCAATCTACCATAAAAAAATTCAAAACAAAACACAGCATTACACCTAAACAGCGCCCATATGTGAGATGAAATCACAAATATTGTTTTTAGGTAGGTACTTTGCAGCTAGAATCGACCTCGTGACTTCCAAATTCAAAGTAAAGGACGTGAAAAATTTACTTTAGAAGCTTAGTGGTATAATATCCCAGTATTTTTTCATATACAAAAAATGTATTGTTACCAAATTACATGTAAGCTTGAGTATGTAAATGTATATATGTGTATATGTATGTATGTGTATGCATGCATATGTGTGCACGTACTTACACATATTTGCATGCACGCACCACTTAAAACTATAAAAAAGAATTATTTATTCGAATATGTTCTAATAATCTTGAGCATGACTTTTATTCTTTCTATTTTCTACGTTCTATTATAAATTTCCCAATTCTCATTTTAAACTTTCTACCATAAGTTTTTCCAATTTTCAACTTGTTTATATATTTAATCCATTTGAGATAGACTTCACAAAGAAACTATATTCCATTGGTCGCCATGAATCAGGCAACTGATGGTATGGTGATTTATTGTATCATCTATGAATAATTAAATTAATGTATCAAAAAATGGCTGCCATTCCACGCGCAACTTGCTATAAAGTTGATGCAAAATTTGCGCTCCAGATTCGACAAGTGTTTGCATCGAGATGGGTCACATCTTGAGATGTAATTTTCAAAAAGTAAATTTCCCATATTTTTATTCCAATAAATATTTTTTTATGTCAATACGACCATTAGTTTTTTTTTTCATTTTTTCAAATCCGTGAAACTTTATGGCCCACCCGTATTTTTTATTCGGATGAAGAAACCACTGAATTTTGAAACAATTATTTTATTTACCAAATAAGTGACTCTTTTTGTGAAAAAAATTAAATGGTTTAAAAAGCACTGTCAATTGGATATTAGCAATTCAAAAACATGTAAGTGGGTTTGTATATTTAGATTCAATAAAGCATATTTATGCCTGTGTGCTCAGCTGAACGAACGGCTCCAGGCAAAGAGTCAACAAAACCCTTTTTGTTTGTTTTCCTACTAAAGTGGGAATGAAAAATTATCCATCGCCCGGGGCTAGTTAAAAACATATATTCAGTCCATTCTCTCCACTGTACCCAGCTTCGAGCAGCGAATTCCGCCTCAGAACAATGAAAGCTAAAAAAACGTTTTTGCTTTACATTTCTGAAAATTAAAAAAAGGTTTATGTGGTAATTGCCACTAAAATTGAGATGGAAATGTTTTTTATCCTTTGCCTTTTTCCGGAATGCATGCGAGCGTAATTAATTTTTTGTTTAAAGATAATATTTTCGTATTCCATTTTTTTAGAGCTGCGTGTAACAAAAGTTGACTTTAGCAAAATGAACAAATTTTGGAGTGGATTTTCTTAACCCAACCTTAAAATTTACTTGGAAAAGAGAGAAAAATAAATTAATAAAGTAAATACTCGGTGGACCCGGCATTCTTTGTTATGCCATTTAAAAAAGAAATTGTTTCTCCCTCTTAAATGGCAACGATTTTGTTTTCCACGGCAACGATTTGTTTTGCTTAGCAATAACTCGCTTTTCTTAGGGACGGAAAACGTATAACAGATATAATGGTGACCGTACAACTTGGAACGAAACCAACTCAGATAAGTCATTTAGAGTGATAAAAAAGTATATATTAAAAATTGGTTAAATATGTTACGTTAGATTAGGGTTATCGGCTAATTTAAAATTATATTTTTCATAGCGTTTTATGAGTTTTCAAGGAGGTGTTGTGTTGACTTTATTCTCAGTTGGCATGGAACCAAATGTAATAAATTTATATTTAAAATTTCATAACGCCAGAGCTTACCATTATACAGACTATAGTATTCGCATATATTTAATTATTTATTTGTAAGAGACAAATAACTTATACATTAAATATAGATACGTATAAACAAAGTTAAATTAAGGCGCCGTACCCGAGCTCGAAAAGAAGAAGATGGAGAGATATGTAATTACGAATGCTGGAGAGAGCGCGGTAATATTTCAAGCGATAAAATTGAAACGAAAATTTGAATATGTTTAATAAAACACGACTCGTTTAGAATAGAGCAAAAATCTGGTGGGATTTGTCTAAAACAACGTTCAAAGAAACACTGTGATTTTTTCATACATATAGAGACAGGCTTGAAAATAAAAAAATTTCGTAGCATACTTTGCGATTTTTTTCTATCGAGGGAATTTCATATAATTTGCGTTTCGGCGTGTAAGTTGTATAGATAAAATCTTAAAAATTAAAATATATTTTTTTAAGAGCTTAAAAATTTCAAATGTTCAAGGGAGATATGCAAGAAATCGATTGCAATTCGCGTAGTGGCGGCTTAAGTCAAGCCAAAAGGTCAATTTAGCTTGCAAGTGAAAGAATTTTGAAAATCGTTTTATTGTTTTATGCGTGAAAGCGTAACAAGCAAACACACGCAGTTTTGCATTTATAATATTAGTATAGGTTACTATAGATAGATAGATAGATAGATAGATGTCTCTGACAAAATACATCATTACGTCACGTCCGAAGTCCAGACCAAAGCTTTATTTAAATGGTGTAATTATTATAATGTCTGCTTTCGGGTATCAGAAAACCATTAACCTTATTAGTTCACTAATTTTTTATTGCTTTTCCTCGATTTGCCTACACTGTAAAATTAATTAAAATTAATACACTTTAACATCTCAAATTTGCAATACATCGCCGCTCAATCAAGTTTATTTTCACAAAGATTTCCACAAAGAAAATATAGTAAGCACTAAAGATCTTAGCCATTTTACTTTGAATCCATTAGGTGAGTTCTTAAGAAAATTGTATAATATTCAACATTCAATTGAGCGAGTACCAAAATGAGTTTGCAAATATCCGGAGTATTTTTTTTATAATCATGTTTATTGTAACACTAGTTAGAATCGACAAGGCACTAATGTATTGAATTTATCGAGAAACAAAACAGAACAACCTCGCGTTGTTCGAATCTAATAGAAAACACATGAATCTGAATTTATGGTGGTAGTTGGCAAGTAAAAATGAAATATCTCTGGTTTTCGTCATTAATCGTTTTTTGCCAGAGAGTTGTTTTGGACAACAAATTCAAATATTATTTAAGAATGGTGTCGGTCCAATGCGATAGTTGATCTTTTTCACTAATGAGTCGCAGTTGGGTTTGTCCTATACAGCTTAGCATCTTTAACGTGTTGATTATTTTAAGAACATTTGGCTAGTGCTTTGCGACACAGAGATTATTTATTTTCTACTCCGTAGTTATACCTCGGTATTTAAAACTATTGTGTGTATTCTAATTTCAGATAAAGTGCTACACAAATAAGGCAAACTATCATATTTATCTAACATGATTCGTGATCACGTAAAGAATTTGAGATAGGATATTTTAGATGGATTTCTCATAATCTATCTATCTACAACAGGCATATTATATGAGGTGTGTAGAAGCAAAGGCAGCAATTTCCACTTTGGTTTTTTGAAAAAAAGGCAAAAATAACATATTGATATCTTTGCCTTCGATACATATTTTCAAACTCTGATTTTGATGGGAGAAAGCTGAGTTTGTCAGCTTTCTGCCATCAAAATCAGAGTTTGAAAATATGTATCAAAGGCAAACATATCAATGTGTTTTTGCCTTTAAAAAAAATAAAGAAAATGGAGATTGCTGCCTTTGCGTCTACACACCTCATATGAAGAAAGTGTCTCGGTGTGGGTTGTGGTTTTGTTTTCAAACAAATTTTCAGCTTTATTCCGAGATTTCAGGAGACCTTGAGGCACGAAATCCCTTAAGACCGGTGTCATCTTTGGGTTTTGTAGAGAGTCTTTTCAGGAAAAGGAAGGAGAGGAAGTTCTGAGAAGGTAAAATGTGTGAGGGATGGTTAGGAATCTGGGGTCAATGTGTCCAGGAGTGACGAACATAAAAATCAATTCCTCTCACTGCGGTGCAAGGTGAAGGATAGAGGGAGTATGGAAAGAGAGGTTTAATTTAAATCTCCCTCAAATAGTCTATCCTGGTCCGGACCGCCACGCAGTGGTTGGGCAAATACATTCATCACCAAGACCTAGACGAACCTCACTCCATGAACCTAGGTACCCTTGCTCTATCACCACTTGGAGTGACCTATGGCAGAGGTTTTGACTATCCAATAAATGGTTCCAGGGGCGGCAGTATCCATACCCATCTCCCAAATTATAATTATGATAGATGAAATGTTTAATACATTGCCACTAAATAGAAACAAAAAGTCGATTTCAACAGCTGGATTGGCTGAAAAACACAGTTTACGATGTAAAAAAGTAAAACATTGCGATTAGAGAAAGATTTAGAGATTAATTGGAGGTTAGAAGTAACGTGTTCTTGAAATGAGGTACAAAGCTAATGGTAATAGATTTTGCAACAGAAAAACGAAGAATACATATTAAAGTGTTCGTAGTTAAGTGTGTTCTATTCACACTACAATGTACCGACGGTGGTAAACAGATGGGTAAATAGAATCCTAATTTTAGATGCTTTTCGTTTGATGTAGGAACAGATGTATTCCGCTCTTTGTGAATACTTAGCACTTATTAGCAGGTCATGATTGCATTCACTCTTCCGGCATTTTGAATATATAATCATTGGCGAAGATAATATCAACAAGTCTCAATGAAAATTTGAAACAGACACCGACATTAAAAAGGAGACCCAGATTAACCCAGAATCTCTAGTCTAACTCTAACTCTATTTATTTAAGATTAAAGGACTCATCTGCCTTCATGATGATCACTGTAACGCTATCCGAAACGTTGGCTAAAGAAAAAGGTAGCGTAATATGGCATTTGAGGAATTCTGCCAAATTATTTTTTTTCATTTAACTAAATTAATTTAATTAGAAAAAAGTAGGCATTAGGTTTCGACTAGTGTATATATTATTCTGGTCTTATCATCAATAATCAATTATGATTTATTAACTTACTAGCTAGTTGGGAGCGGCTTACGTGCATTGTGAGGCCCGTCTGGAGGGAACTGTAGTACTGAACTGTACTGAAAGACTATAAAGATTTGTTTTTTAAGGTGTTGATAAAACATTTAACGCATGTTTTTTAAAACCTAGTTAAAGAAATTGAAGACACTTTTTTATTTTTATTTTTACTTTTTTTTAATTTCTGAAATATTTCATATAGGTACCTATACAATATGAAAGCATACCACCAAACATAACATGTTTACTTTGTAGCGGCAAGGTAGATTTTAGCACTTTTTATTGTTTTTGCGATAAACGGAATTTGTTAAAATTATTTTTGCAAAAAAGTTTTTTACCTGGATTTCGTTTATTACCGTTACATTACAAACCTTTTCAGTTTGATTATAAACTAAATAATGTTTGTCTCTCTACTGTCACATCTGTCAAGGACCTTGGGGTCACTCTAGACTGCAAACTTTCTTTCCGTGATCACATTAATAACATCGTAAACTTTAACTACTCGGCTTCATTAATAGAATTATCTCTGACTATAAACATATAAGTTTACTTAAAACTCTTTTCTGTTCGCTTTTTTGCTCTCATCTTGAATATGCTAGTGTCATTTGGTCTCCTTTCTATGCTGTCTACATTTGTCACATCAAATCTGCACAACATCGCTTCCTACGAGGAATTGCTTGGAGGTTAGGACGTATGATGAAATTGAACAAACTTTAAAAATTTCTTCTTTAGAAAAACGTTGAAAGGACTCTGATCTAATTTGCACATCAAAAATTATCAACACTATTACTGACACACCTGCTTTGTTACAACTCATCCAGTTCAACATCCCTTCCCGTAAACTCCTAAATAATGAATTGCTGTTCCTCAATCAACATTCAACTAATTATGTATATTGTTCTTCTTTATCTTGTCAACGCAAATCAAAGCATTGAATGTTTTGCTGTTAGCCTAAATGACTTTCGGCAGTCAATACGCAATGTATAATTTCTAAAGCCTTTTAAATCCATCCTCAAGCTCCTTATCTTCTATACGTACTTTTATATTTATGTCAATGCTCTTCATTTATATTACTCCTTTCATTGTCATCTCTTTTTTTATTCGTGTAATTATTATATTGTTAATGGACTATTTGCCATAAATCTTAATATATATATATTTCTTCTGTCCGTGTGTATGTCACTGAACTCCTCCTAAACGGCTGGACCGATTTTGATGAAATTTTTTGTGTTGGTTCAAGGGGATTCCAGAATGGTTTAGATTCACAATTTGGTCCACTGGAAAGTGCTCTTTTACCTATTTTTTTATTTCTAAGGTGTCGTTGATTTTGGAATGTTTTACATTGGATCCGGCAGACTGCGCTACCATCGCAGTATCGAATATTCAATATTATTATATTTTAATTTTAGTTTGTCCCGACAGTTGTGTACAGGACAACGTCTGTCGGGTCCGCTATAAGTAAATAAAATAAATTGTGGAACATTCCAGAACACTCTCGAATGTCCTGAGCAAAGCCGGGTAACCCAGCTAGTAAAATAAATAAATTTCCATGGATTTTGCCAACAAAATTTTATCTTATTTTGGTGACATCAAAAATCTTATTCCTAATAAAGTTGATTTTTTGGCAGAAAAAATACTGGTTTGACACTTTACTAAACGGTGCCATATAAATTGTTGGGCGCTGATCGTTATAATACTGTTTACCTTTCCGCGACGCAAAACTCAGATTCATACCGGTGTCTCATGTAAGGCCCCATTAGGCGCCCAATGTCTACTGTATATCTGTGTGCACACCTGCCTCGTAGAAGGCAGACATCCAACGTAGGTAGAGTCTTCTACGCTGTAATAGTAGGTAGCTTGATATCTTATACCAGTGGTCCCCAACCTTTTTATCGCCGCGGACCGGTCAACCTTTGATAATAAGGAACTCCAGTGAAAAATATTATGGCTTTAAATAAATATGTTCATATAGACCAATAAACGCTGATTCTGAATATATAAGTTTTATTAAATAATATTTAACGTAGAGTTTAAAAAAAAAACATTAAAAAGTCCATTTTAAAACAGTTCATTAAAACACCCTGTCAAGTTGGTATTATTGAATTTGTGAGGCGTGACGTCACCGCTTCTATAAAACGCTCCAATGCTGAAATTCAAAATGGCGGCGGTCGAACAGCTGATTTCAGTTCCCTACGAAATTCATGCTTCGGTTTCCTTAATATTGATTTCGATTCGTAAAGCTAAGAAAATAATAATTTCAAACAATTTTCATACCAATCTCCCGTTATAATATTGAAAAATATAATAATATAGCAAATATAATACAATAAATAAATAATTACACCTAAATAACGTTTTACTTATTGAATAGTTTCATCACTTCTTCCATACAAAATGACAACATCTGTTGAAAATAACTAAAACTTTTGGCCAGATGACGTCACAGAGCCAGATGACGTCACGGACAAAATTAAAACTTTGACATTTATTTTAACTATCAAAACTTACTATAAAAATAAAAATAAATTTGCAGTTATTTAGGTTAGAAGGTAATTATTCATAAAAAAAAAATTTAAAAATGAACTGGAGTTCTCTATTTTATGGCGGTAGGTCGGGGGAGGGGGAGGAGGGGGGGCGTTGATTGTTTATGTTATAGATTGTTTTGATATTACACGTTATTATGTCACCTAAAATGTATAACTAGTACATATCGCCTCAAAAATATAAATATCTGTTTTAATGTGGTGAATGCAGGATTCAGATTTTGGTTAATCCTTCATTATACATTCAAATTTATAGAAATAATTATAAACATAACAAATAAGGTCTCGTTGATCGCAATAGAAGTGTTTTGTTGTGTTATGGATTCTATGAATAAAAAACACTTTAACACTTTTTGTTATATTTATTTGTAAGTCTTTACAATTACATTGAATACATTCTTATATACTAGAGTTTTAACAGAATTAAATGTCTCTAAGTGAATGTTTCCAAACTGAAATCTAAAATGAATCTGAATCTGAAACTGAGCGTAATGTATTTTATAGCAATCTTATATTTAAATAGTGTGATAAATAAAGTTAATTAATAATAAACATGGAAATGAACAATAGACAAGAGATATGGCGACAATCATAAAGCTAACTTTGATACATATTGGTGCGACGGACAAATAATAGATAGTGAACGAAGCATAATAGGTTCAAAGGTTGTAGCAATATTAGAAAGGTACATAACACCTTCCTCGTTAAGATGAGATAATATGGCGTCCATCATTATCTCACATCAGTTCGAAGTCTTGTACTTCGTCTGAGCGTTAGGGATTCATCATTGGACCCGGTAACGTTTTCTTCCATTTCTACGTTTGTTTCTCTTTTGTCTTTTGTTTTACAAATGTTCAAGTAATTTATTAATCTTAAACGAGAATCACCTTTAAAATGATTTTTTTTAGATATGTAACACTTATATAGTTTATATAAAATGTAAATGATTATTAAACTTAAAAATACATAGGAAAAATAGTTATTTTTTATAATTCTAATTACAATATGGTCTTCGGGGATATTTTCTAAGTCATCGTACATTTTATTTAGCTTATGGCTTGCTAAAATTAAATCATCCTTATCTAGAGTAAATATTTTTGGTATTATTAATGGAATATTAATTTTGACATTTTGTGTTTGGTTTATATTGCAACAATTATCATCAGTTATATTGAACAAAGGAATTATTGATTTTGAAGCTGTTTGGTTAGATATATTATAATATCGGTCTTCTACATTAACAATCACTGTTGAACTAGTGTAAAGTTTGCAGTTTGGCTTTATAATTAATATTCCTGTATTCTGTAATTTAACATCGGTTGGTTCAGAATTCTTACATTTAATTGTAACCAATGTTGGTCTAGGGAGCACAAAAATCCATTTCGTTCCTTTATTTGTAGTATGCCAAATTTCGTTAATCGTATTCATAATTCTGGTTTCACAATTCGGAGGCATATGAGAAGGTTCAATTAGTAATTCTATTTCACAAATAGATCTTTCATGTAGATTATAATAAATGTTTGTGGTTTTACAAATCGCTTTATCTAAAACGGTCTGTTTACACGAATCTATATTATCAAGAGTAACATAATTTGTTTTACTCTCGGCGATAGCTAAATATTTAACATTAGGCATAATAAAAACATATAAATCGTCTTGTCTTTTCATAGGCAAGGGTATTAACTTGTATAAATTATAGCTTACATAACTACACAAGGGGTTTGATATAACAAAAATGATTCTTCTATTTACATATGCAATATCAATTTTTACCATTGACATTAAAATATTAACATTTTTTATATTTGGTGGGACAGGATAAGATACGGAATTCGGTAAATAAGGCAAGGATTTACTTATTTCTTCAATATATTGCTGAGGTGTGATAATAAATGGGTGTATTATATTATTTTTGGAAAGCAATAATGCGTTTATGATAAGTGTATATTCGTTTTGTAATTCTGTTGTGATTAAATTCAATAGGGTAAGATGTTTTTCTATTTCTTGCTTCAATTCTAAATTAAATATAACATCGCTAATGTTTGTAGTAAACGATTTTAATTTTTCGAAATTTTGATTAAATATTTCTTCATTTCTTTCAAGATTAGTTATTGTATTATTAAAATTTGTTATTGTTGTTTTCACTATTTGAGTTTGCTGTTTTAACATATTATATAAGTCTTTATCGCCTGTGTTTAGAGAATCAATTGCTTCATCATAATAAAGCGCGTCATCATTATCTAAGGTTCCAAATACAGTTTTAAATACTGTACCTACCATATCTATCCAACCACGTTTTACTCTTATTTTTGGTTGTCCTATAAATTGTTTTAGCGTCTTATCCTTTTGCTTTAATACTATTATTAGTTGATGTAAAATATTTAAATGCGGTTCGCAAGGAGAAAAACTTTTATGCATGATTTTATCGTCATTACATAATAGTTGTATATTGCTATATGTTTTATCAATTAATATTAACTTATTATCAAAATATATGTCTAAATCAATATATGTCACTACATTCCAATAACTCTCTATAAAATTAATCATATTAACGTGTTCATAGTATATCCCTGCGGATGAAGATATTTGCGTCCAGTTGAATCCATTGCCGTAAGGCAACCATGTCATCAATCTGAAACAATGGCCTTTTTTAAACGATTGAAGTGTACTTTAACATATTTTTTCTTTACTTGTATAGTACAGTTTACTTTTGAATTAATTTTAACAATTCTATAGGGGCCTTGATAATTAGGTGACAATTTTTTGGAATGATTACTTTTTGTAGTTTCGTTTCTTAAATAGACTAAATCGTTAACGTTATAAAGTTCATTACTAGAAATGTTCTTATCAAAGTTCTCTTTTGCTTTTATCTTTTGGACTTGAACATGTTCGCGTGCAATTTCTTGTGATTTGTTTAGTTTCAACTTTAAATTGTCAACATAATTATCATATGTATATTTGAATTGAGGTTTTTGTGTTAATGACGTTGGAAGTTCTGGTTTTAAACCGAAAATTAATTCGTATGGCGTATACCTAGTACTGGTATGAGGCGTTGTATTATACGAAAACATTGCTAAATTTATCCATTCGTCCCAATCTGTTTGCTTTTCTGAAATGTAATGTTTTAAGTAATCTGCTAAGGTCGCATGAGACCTTTCCAATGCACCGTTGGACTGAGGGTGATAAGCTGTTGTTTGGATTTGTTTAATTTTAAATAGTTTCGCGACTTCTTTTAAAATATTTGACGTGAAATCTTTTCCTTGATCTGTAAGTATTCGATTTGGTATTCCGAATTTACAAATGAAGTTATTGACTAACTCCTTTGCAATAGTAATTGCTTCATGATTTGGAATTGGAAATGCTTGCGAAAATTTTGTTAGATCGTCTTGTAACGTGAGAATATATTTATTTCCATTTTCGGATAAGGGTAATGGACCTACAATATCTAAAGCTATCCTTTCGAAAGGTTTCTCGGAAGTTGTAGTTATTTCCATTGGATGAATAAATCTTTTACGAGAAATTTTATTTTTTTGACATGATTCACATTTTTTTATGTAATTTCTTATGTCTTTTTTCATATTTTTCCAAGTATATCTCTCTTTAATTCTATTATACGTTCGGTGAAACCCTGAGTGTCCTGATTGTGGAGAATCGTGATTCTCCTCTATTAATTTAGTTATATCCTTGGGATCTGGATGACTTATTTTATTTTTACAAATAGTTACCATGATTCCGGAGTTTGCAAAGACGTAATAAACAAGAGTTTTTATTTTATTCCAATTTAAATTATTATCACGAGCTAGTTCGGGAATTGAAAGCGATTTCTTTTCTTGTGAAATTAATACATCTTTTAATTTAAGAAAACAATAGAAAATATCTTCGTATGTTGGTTTATCCCAAAAATGTTCCATTGTTATAAGATGGTAAACGTTAAATATGTTATTTAGTTCTGAATATAATATATCTCTTACATTCGTTTTACTTTTCTTTATGTCATCGTGATTATTGATTAAATTCCTTATCTCCATAGACAAACCTTCGGACATTTCCTTATCGTTGGAAATAAAGTTACATAAATTATCTTTCCGTGTTAGAAGACTTTCGTCTATTTCAACAATATTTTTGCAGTCAATAATGGTTTTATCTTTATAATGAGACTTTATAAATTCTTCGTAAGAATTTGGTTCTGGGTTTATTCTAAAGTGTAATATTTGAGAATGATCAATTCTAGATAACGCATCGGCATTAGAATTTAGTTTTCCGGGTTTGTATATTATATTATATTGATATTCTTCCAATTTTAAACGCCAACGAAGTAAGCGAGAGCCAGGGTCTTTTGTATTAAACAACCAAACTAAAGGTCTATGATCCGTTATTATATTGAACTTTACACCATACAAATAAGGTCTAAAATGTTTAACTGCGTAAATTATAGCTAAAAGTTCACGTTCTGTTGTTGAATAATTTGATTCGGCTTTATTTAGAGTTCTGGAAGCAAAGGATATTGGTAAATCCTTAGAAATCTCGCCTTGAGATAATACTGCACCGATAGCGAAATTACTTGCATCTGTGGTGACATTAAATGTTTTACTGAAATCGGGGAACTGTAGTATTGGTTCTCGAATTAAATGATCTCGAAGTATATCAAAAGATTCTTGTTGTTTTTCCTTCCAAATGAATGGAACATCCTTCTTTAATAATTGGGAGAGAGGTTGAGCATTTTTGCTAAAATCTTTAATAAAACGTCTGTAATATCCAGCCAGTCCTAAAAATGACTTAATATCTTTTGGATTTTTTGGAATAGGGTAATTTTTTATGATTTGAATTTTATCTGGGTTTGGTTTAACTCCATTTTCTGATATAACGTGACCTAAATACATGACCTCATTACGCATAAATTCACATTTATCCGGCTGTAGTTTTAAATTGTGTAATCTTAATTTTTGGAATACTTCTTTTAACCTAATCTCGTGAGTCTCTATTGTATCGGCATAAATAACTATATCATCTAGATATGCAAAACATCTTAATCCTTGAATACCAGCTAAAACGTTATTCATAACCCTTTGAAAGGTTGCTGGACCGTTTTTTAATCCAAATGGCATCCTTAAAAACTCGTAATGTCCTAGAGGGGTGGAAAATGCTGTTTTTTGTGAATCTTCCGGTTTCATTGGGATTTGGTGAAATCCTGATGCAAGATCTAAAGTTGTGAAGTACTTTGAGTGTCCTAATTGATCTAATATCTCTGTGATGTTGGGTAAGTTGTAAGCATCGCCTATAGTGACCTCATTTAATTTACGGTAATCAATCACCACTCTATATTTTACTTGACCTTTTGCATCTTTCTTCTTGGGCACTACCCACAAAGGAGATGACCATGCTGAATTTGAATCTTTAATTATTCCTTGGTCTAACATTTTTTTTATTTGATCATTTACTTCCCTTTTGTGTACCTCGGGGTATCTATATGTTTTTGCGTGTATTGGAGTCTGTGTTGTAGTATTTATTTCATGCCTAATTGAATTGGTTTGACTCAATATATCTCCTTCTAAGTGAAAAATATCATTATACTCTCGACAAATTGAAACAAGTGATCGTTCTTCTTCTTTATTTAAATGTTCAGTCCGTAATGATGCTTTTAAAAGTTCGTACCTATTATCAATATTTTCTGTTATCTTGTTGAATTGAAATGCGTCTTTATTTTTGCATTTAACTTTCCTTTTTATTGTTCTATCATCGCAATCATCTTCTAACATTTTGCTATCTTTTTCATTAAATTTTTCTAATATCAATTCCATTTTCTTAACTTTTACTTCTTTTTCTGTCGTATTTAAAATAGACGTAATTGCTTTTGACTTTGAATTAACCTTTGTTATACTTCTGCAAAGATAAACTCCTTCCATAATTTCTATTTCGGGGACGAGTCCCTCTCCTATTTCAGGATTCAAAACATTGAATTCAACTAAGGTCTCTGTGCGAGCCTGTACAATAATTACCGAATTATTGTTTTTAACATCCGAACTTTTGGTTTTAAAATGGATTGGCATAGCACTATTACCTATACATAATGTATTATTACTGTAATTAATTTTGGCATTTACTTTTCTTAGGAAATCATTTCCGATAAGTCCATCGAGTGGAACATTTGTTGCTCGAGGCAATAAATGCATCTTATTAGAAATTGGGATACCGTTGAATAATAAGTTCAATTTGACAGATCCTAACGTTTGAGTCGATTTTTCAGCGTTAATTCCTCTAATTTTAACTATTTCTTTATCGTTATATTCTGTTTCGCCATCTAAAACCATGGGGTTTATTAGTGATATATCTGCGCCACTGTCTAATAATAGTTTGACATATTTGTTTTTACATTCTTTAATAGGAATTTTGATGTACGCTGTAATATTTTCGAGGTTATTTAATATTCTACCTGTAACGTATTGACCTTCTTCGTTTCGGTAGGGAACGAAGGGTCTTGGAAGTTTTCCGAAGCTTTCTTTTCTAAGAGATTTTTATATTTCCAACAATCTTTTTTGTAGTGTCCACGTTTTTGACAAAAGAAACACGTTATTGTGATGTTTCGATGTGCGTTTGCACTGTTATTAATTTTACACTGAGAATTTTTTGAAGCGAAGTTACTAAATGATTTTACTTGGTTGACCCGTTTATCTTTATTGTGGAAGCAATTAATAGATATATGTCCTGATTTTTTACAAATAGAGCAGAATTTTTGGTTTGAATTACTCTGTTCTGTAAAATTGAGCAGTTTTTCTTCGTTTATTGCAAATGTTGAAGCTTCTTCAAAGGTTTTTGGGTTTCTAGCCCTCAAAATAATGCTATACTGCGGTAATGCGCCCATTAAAAATGCTTGAAGAGCCATTTGTTTAATCATAGAATTTTTTCCTATTAATTCAGTGACATCTACAGTTTCTGCTTTGGTAGCTCTCAATAAATTTGAATAACACCTTTCAATTCTTTGGGTAAAATTGAGAACACTCTCATTTCTATTTTGTTTACATGTCTGCAATTCTAATAATAGTTGTGGAAAACTTTTCGAATCAGCAAAATTTTCTTCAAGAAAACTTTTATACTCTTCCCAATTACGCAAATTTCTACATGATGTTATTAAATCAGCTTTTCCAGTAACTTTGGTTTGAATAAATTTAAAAATAATATCTTTTTGAGCTTTAGATGCTAGTTTATAAGCATAATCACAATTTTTAATGAATGTGTGAAGATTATTTGTATTACCATCAAATGTACTAATGAATTGGGTTAAAAATTGAAGAGATACATCTTGTTCAGTCATTTTTAACAAAGTGATAAATTTAAATTAATAATAAAAAGATTTGAATGCTACAAATTTACAACTTTTAAAAATATTATATGAGATTCTTTAGAATTCATGAAACAAAAATCAGACTTACAACAATATGAAATACCACTCCATCTTCAGCAAGGCAGGTCCGCGACGTGAAGGTGAAGTTTCTTCCTGATATTCGGCTACTTGCACAGCAAAGGGCAACAACGTACTTTATCAAAAATACTCAGCAAGGCAGGTCCGCGACGTGAAGCTGAAGGTGAATTATCTTCTGATATTCGGCTATTTGCACAGCAAAGGGCAACAACGTACTTTATCAAAAATACTCAGCAAGGCAGGTCCGCGACGTGAAACTGAAGGTGAATTATCTTCTGATATTCGGCTATTTGCACAGCAAAGGGCAACAACGTCACCAGTCACAAATAATTATAAGTTACTCATAGAATCCAGAGCTCTTTAGTTACAGTCAAGAATACCACAATATTATCGAAATAATGTTTCCATGTAGTATTTACTTAGACCATATCGCACTTCTGACACCAATTTTTTGTTATGGATTCTATGAATAAAAAACACTTTAACACTTTTTGTTATATTTATTTGTAAGTCTTTACAATTACATTGAATACATTCTTATATACTAGAGTTTTAACAGAATTAAATGTCTCTAAGTGAATGTTTCCAAACTGAAATCTAAAATGAATCTGAATCTGAAACTGAGCGTAATGTATTTTATAGCAATCTTATATTTAAATAGTGTGATAAATAAAGTTAATTAATAATAAACATGGAAATGAACAATAGACAAGAGATATGGCGACAATCATAAAGCTAACTTTGATACATATTGGTGCGACGGACAAATAATAGATAGTGAACGAAGCATAATAGGTTCAAAGGTTGTAGCAATATTAGAAAGGTACATAACAGTTGAAAAACGGGAATAAATTCACCAAAACAGTATTTTCAATAAAACGATTCCACTTGCATTTGGGCAAGCAGAATATAAGAGCGGTGACTCACGTCGTTGGCTCTCATATATGCGAGTGCGCAAGATGGAAGCCCAGTCGTGTTTTTACTTTGAAGGTATTGTGTCGTCGGCAACTTGGCGTGAAGCGTTTTTCAATTGAATAATTATTTTAGGTCAATAATTATTTAATTTTTATTGGGTATGTTCGATTTTTTTATGTAATTTTGATCTTTAAGCAGAGCCTTGGGCGGCCCGGTACCATATGATTGGCGGACCGGAGGTTTGGGACCACTGTCTTATACAACAGGTAAAATAATAATAGGAGACGTTGCCTCGGGTCGTCGGCCGTAACGTACCCTGCTTTACGGCCTTCCATCTTCGGTCTGGCAAGGGATGCGAATAAAATGGATACTGTCCCGCGATAGGTGGAAAGTTTTACTAGTCATTCACCATTTTTAGAATGCGGCAGAAAAAACTGTCTCGTTTTTAATATCATGGCGAAATCGTGTCAGGCTTCCTAGCACATTTTCGACAATATTTTTAATGTACTCGATTTTGAAAATGTATAACGTAAATGGTGATCAAAACGTTGGATTTAGCATAGGTACAAAATTAATATTTCTGTTTTTGTTACTAACATTTCATATTTTTTTTATTATTTTTTTTTTATGTGAATACCGCACAAGAGTCCCAACTGCTCCCATCTGGAGCCAGTGAGACTATGGCATCCCCAATTGGGGTATGTTGTAAGACTGAAGGTAGTGGGGAGGGGAAAGAGATGGGGAAGAGGAAGGTGGGAAGTACCAGGCTATTCAGATCTGGTCACCAAACATGGCTAAAGCCATTTCAAGCAACGTTTCAATTCCGAATGGTGGTCTTACACCAGGGCGATACTGAGAATATCTTTCACTCTGGAACGTGCCGCAAATATACTATATATTATTTTTAATGAATAAATTGTGAAATAACACAAATTAATCAAATAAACTTTATTTGCCACGCCGGGATTCGATCCCGCGACCTTCGGAATGCTATTCAAGAGCCTTACCGCTGGACTATGCCGGCCGCCATGGTGGTATTCTATTGTAATGATTTGCACCTATTAAAACAATTTAAAACTTTTGTCATGTTTTTTGGATCGTTACCAGTTTAAGCCTATCATAGCCATCGTCGAACGGGTGTAATTTTTTCTTAAACTATTGTATGTCTGCAATTCTCGGGATGTATAGGGGTGCTGAACTGAACAATGACTTTATTTAAATATATTAATCAGTATTACTGTATTCTGAATTTGCATAATATATTAAAGGGATTAACTTATTAATTTTATAAATGTATACGTGTATCGAGTTTTAAAAATTTTAAAAGTTGGTTACGTTGTGTTTTTATTAGGATAATTTTGTAATGCGTTTATTTGTGATGAATTCAGCATTTATTGTGAGTTTACCGTTGAGTTATCCAATTTTAGTTGCTATCTCATGTTTCACAACTCAATTACCAATAGTTTGGTGATATTAACAGCATTGAAACCTGTAATGTTAAGAAAAGTGGATAAAAGTTCTTAATTGTTTTAATAAATCAACATACCTTATGGAATGAAAATTGTGGACAGAAAAAATTCTAAAAATCGTGTAAAAAAATTATGTCTCTTGTTTTGTAGACCTGTAATTATGTTTTTTGTTATGAAAAGAAATAGTGAATAGATTTTTTTTTCGTTATTTGTTTTTGGGGTGTTATGCCGTGTTGTGCTACCTCCTTCTTTAGCCAACGTTTCGGACAGCGTTACAACACGGTATTGAAACATGGTATTGCTTCTAAGTACATAAGCACATATTTCACCACTCACAAGTACACAATTACACATCTGCCCTGTTGATGGACACTGTAACGCTGTCCGAAACGTTGGTTTAAGAAGGAGGTTGCACAACACGGTATAACACCCCAAAAGCAAATAACGAAAATACTTTGGGCCGTGAAAATCTAAAAACTTAAGTGAATAGATTTTTTAAAATACTAAACATTTTTTGTATATTCATTACGAACTGTTAATAATTTTACAAAAAAAAATCCTCAATGTACTTCGTAAAAGACGGACTTATTTTTGTAGAAATATTTCAACGACGCAGATCAAATAATAATATCGATCTTAAATTAGAAATTTTATTTTTGACTATTTCTTTAGTTCTAGTAGGTACACGAAAAAACTAATAAATTACTTTTTCTTTGTTCCAGGTAAGTGTTTTAAACATTTCTTTTTTACGATACTACTGCGGCAATTCTACGTTGTAACCTTCTTTTCTGAAACATTCGAGTTTCATGAGAAAGATGGAGTGGTTATGGTGTAACTACCTGAAGGAACTTAATGGTAAGTCAACTAAGATCCATACTAATATTATAAATGCGAAACTGCTCGAGTTTGTTTATGACCTTTTCACTTATTAACCAATAAAAAGACTTTAAAAATTCATTCTCCAATAGAAAGCTAAATTATATGCGAAGACTATATTCTGTATATGATGGCAAGCTCTGGCGTTGAGAAATTATAAATATTAATATATTTTATTTGTTATACGTTTTCTGTCGCTAACGAAAGCGAGTTTTTGCTAACGTCAGAAAAAAATCGTTTCCATGGAAACGATGTTGATATATTTGTGGGCTCTAAGCTGGTAGGTACTCAGCTCCCTCCTGGTCAGGTACTGCTCCAGAAAATTCAAATATTAGAATATGTTTTGTTTTTTTTTTGACAAGCTTGGAATAAATGTCAGAGTTCCTACATTAAAAATATAATTCGCAACGATTATAAAGACTGAATAATAAAAAGTGTAATTTTTTATTATATTTACAAACTTCCAAATATTTAAATAAAAATAAACATCCGAAATATTTGTAAGCGCATAAATTCCGAACAAATGAACAAAATTGGATAATTAAATCTTTTTTTCTTTGAGCTAGAAGCATTATGAAATTTAGGTGGTAGGCGAGATGTTTGAAAACTGAATGTAAGGGAATGAATATATAGAATGCGGGAGGGGGATAATTGATAAGTGCGAGCGCTATAGTAATTCCCGTAATACCATGCGAGCGAAGCCGCGGGGAAAAGCTAGTAAATAATATGTGAAGAAAATTTAACTTATTATCTACGTACGTCGAAATGTTTTCTGTCAGGTTAAAATATATTCTTGCTTGTTAAAAACAGCCGAAATTGCGATAGAACTTTATACGAACATCACACCCAACTTTTTATGAGCTGTACGAATGTATCATTAATATTACCCAAACTTTCAAGGACGATAAAAATACACGTAAATGAATCTATCCCTGTGAATATCTCGTTAAATTTTTCACAAAAATACGTAATAATTTATAACTGAATGCATATCACTAATTCCAACCACTTCCTATTTATTTTGACGGCATCATTGGTTGAATGGTGACAATCGTCGGCTACAAATCTGGAGATCGCGGGCTCAAATCCTGGCATGCGCTTGTAAATTTCATTTGATTAATTTATGTTTTTTTGTTCAATTCAACAATTAATTCACCTAGGACCTAGGTTCACTCCCTCTACTAAAAAGGTCCTACCTTTAATGACATTAAATACGACCTAGGCATTGCGGGAAATCTTTGAATCTTGTCTTGTCAAAAAAACGAAATTTAACGAAATATTAGTTATCTTTTCCGACAAACCTACATTTATTCCCTTTTAGGGTCTATTGAAAAAGAAATTGTTAAGATATAATATCACTTGCAGGATATATTTTTTACTGTCCAATGTGCGGGCTGACAAACAGTTCTTTAACAATTAATAACCTTATTCAAGAATTTCTCTACGAGAAAATTTCAATTAAGGCAGTATTCTAGTCTAGAAAAAAAAAATTTCTTCATATTTCCAATATTTAAATATTCAAAAATATCTCCTTAGAATAATTTTTTGAAATTCCCATTATTCTACAAGTAATAACCTTTTTAATGTCGCGGTTTAGACGGAATCTAACCAGAATCTAAATAGAGCAAACCTTTAAACGCGTGTTTCTCGAAACCACTTTTTTTGAGACGGTTGACACGATATCTCAAGTTATCGCCCCCACCAGAATTATTACAAATTTTTAATTTTTACTTTTTTTTTTAAATTCCGAAAAGTCAAAAAGGGGTTAAAAAAATTTCTTTATATTTCAGACAGCCACCATTTTGCGAAAAAAAGTTTTTTACTTTTCCGAGGCACGGGCCATAGCAGCATTTGTCTGGATGTTTTTTTTTCTTCTGAATACTAGATGGGTTGCAATCGTGTCAACCGGAGCGCGCCATTTTTTGAGACCCCCCCACTTCAACACCCTGTAACTTTTGGAATCTTAAATTTTTGCGTTTTTTTTATGTATTCTCTAATGTTTTATAAATATTTGGTAAAGTAATGGCTGGTAAAAATATTATTGGTTTTTTTATTGAACCTGAAAAAACACCTACAATTTATGCTTAGACAAGAATACCCCCTCAAATCAAAATAATAAATTTAGCGATAGGTTTTTTCATTCAATTTAATAACTATTTAACGAACATTACATTAGACTGTTGCAGTCAGTAAGGCATTACTACTAACGACTCCCGCGAAGCCTCCTTCAGACTTTCCTGTCCGGTGGCGCATCCGGTTTCTTGGCGAGAAAAATACCATTTCCCGGAAATACCTTCCGCCTGAATTTTCCTTTAGCGCCACGCGCCGGCCGCTCCGATATTTATGGAAGAAGAATATTCTCCGCGGAGAGAATATCTGGATTGAATAAACTAACCGTGTTTGATTTTTCTTTGCTTGAAACAATGACTACGAATTTAGAGATTTTTTTCTCGCTGAATTTCGATAGCGTTGCCTTTTTTACAGCGAACGCAATTCAATCAATCATAAAATTGTTTTTATTTAACGCTCAAAAATCCTTTCCAATTTGGGAAGCGGGAATGGGTACCTCCGCCCCGGGAACCTTTATTGTATAACCAACGCCTCTGCCATAGGTCACCTCAAGTGGTTCGCTACGTTTGGTGATTTAGCAGGGGTGCCCGGGTTCATGGGGTGAGGTTTGTCTAGGTCTTTGAGGTGGATGACCAGGACACACTGAACCCCAGATTCCTACCCACCCTTTAAAACCTTTTCCTTCCCAGAACTCTCCTCCCCTTCCTTTTCTTAAAAAAAATCCTCCACACAGCATCCCCAAAGATGACATAGGCCCTGAGGGATATTATTTTCCTCATAGCCTCCTGTGTGGAGCTCATGTAAAAAAAAAAGATTCTGCAATTTTAAAGTTTTCATCGATAAGAATTTTAAGTTTTACATCTATAAATTATTTGTTCTTTTGTAAAATGGTATTTTAAAAAATTGGCGCTGTTTAAATTATTGAAGAAGCATTTTTTTTTTTAAGCTTCAGCATGTATTTTTTTTAAATGATCTATTGACTGTCTTACTTAAGTTCAATTATAAAAGAGTGTGTGCGCGTGCTTATGGAAAATACTTATTTCAAGTAAATTTTTTTTAAGTATTGAAAAAAAATATATTTGTATTTAAAAATAAAAAGATATTTATTTCTCAAGTGTTGGCTTTCCACAAAAACATGCATAGCGTATTATTTCAATTAATCTGTCTTATTCAATTGTTCTTATCACTTGAGCGATTTATGGTAAGTTTGCAAAAGTTTTAATAGTACTTCTAAGCACTACCTAAAGTATAGCACCTAAAAATATGGGATAAACGGTAAAATCTAGGTGAATTCGTTGCCTTTTATCTGCTGTAAGCAGTTTATATGTTTAAATAAAAACATTTTGAGGAATATTATTAATTAAATCGAATGGCCAAATCAATCGCTCAAGTGGTTATCACTACATAATAAAATTAATATTTATAAATGTACTAGCTTAAGGTATTAGGGGAAAATACCGTAGCGCTTGCACTTATCAATTATCCCCCTCCGCCCTCCCTCTCCCGCATTCCATACATTCATTCCCGGTACATTCAGTTTTCAAACAGCTCACGTGCCACCTAAATTTCATAATGCTAGAGCTCAAAGTAAAAAATTATCCAATTTGGTGCAGTCGTTCGGAATTTATACGCTTACAAACATTTCGGAGATTTATTTTTATTTAAATACGTGGAAGTTTGTAAATATAATAAAAAATAACACTATTTATTATACAGTCTTTATAATCGTTACGAATTTTATTTTTAATGTAGGAACTCTCATCTGATATTTATTTCAAAACATAAGCTTGACCAAAAAAAAAAAAACATATTCTAAATTTGAATTTTCTTGAGCAGCAGCCGACCATTAGATAGGGGGCTGAGTGCCTACCAGCATAGAGCCCACAAATATATCAACGTCGTTTCCATGGCAACGATTTGTTTTCTGACGTAAGCAATAAATCGCTTTTGTTAGCGACAGAAAACATATAACAAATATAATTTATTAATATTTATAATTTCATAACGCCAGTGTTTATACAGTTTATATTCCTCGGCTATGGAACGATTTGCCGGCATCTGTGTTTCCTCCCTCCTACAACATGGGTCTCTTCAAGACCAATGTTCATTCCTTCCTCTCCTCAAAAAGACCCTCCACACAGCATCCCAGATGACATAGGCCCTGAGGGGAATTATTTTCCTCAAGGAAAATAATTCCCCTTTTTTTTACATTAACTCCACACTTCCTGTGTGGAGTTAATGTAAAAAAAAATATATATATATATATATATATAATTTAGCTTTCTATTGGTGAAAGAATTTTTAAAAACATTTTGTTGTTTTATGCGTGAAAGCGTAACAAACAAACTCGGGCAGTTTCGCATTTATAATATTAGTATGGATAGTCAAGATATCCTTGAATATATATCTTACAATTTATGCGACGGTGATGACACCAATAATATTCTGTACGTAGGTTTTACCGTCTCGTCTACTTTGCTGGAGTTATGTGGAGTCATCAGGTATCTCACTGCACTCCTCGTTCCCCTCCATCCTTTTCCCTTCTCGTCGCTTCTGGCATCCTCGCCTACTCGCTGTTCGCTTCCTTGCATTCCCCGTGTGGCGCCTTTAGAGTCCCATCACGTGCGGGTGGCCAGGTATTTACGTCAGGTGGGACGCAATCGTTGTTCCTGATTGCCTGAAAAGTTTCACTCAATTCCGTCGAACTTTTAGTTCATCAGTTTTACCAACCTACCGCCTTTCTAATAGAAATTTTATCGATGGTATAAATTTCTCTAGAATATATTTATATATCGGTAAACTTTTAGGATTGTTGGACACGTTTATGGCAAATATTTTTTTGAAAAATCACTTTGATTTAACTTAATTACTATAAAAAGACAACTATGTGCTTTCGGAAGTAATTGAATAAATTTTTAATATCAAGTAATTTTAATTTTAATTGTAGAATTTTCAATTACCTCCGAAAACAAAGCTTGTCTTTTATAAGAATTAAGTAAAATCTAAGTTTTTTTTCCATAAAAATATTCGTATTAAAACCGGTCAAACGCCAAAGGTCTCTGGAGAACATGCGAGCATTGTAATATTATCCTTATTGCGACGCGTTTTTGACTTTTATGCTTTGAAAAACATGTGGAGAACAAAATAAAACTTTTCATTCCACTTTTAATTTTATGATTGGAGCCTCTCTGATGGATTAAATTTTAATTTTCTGTTTTCTGCTCTGGTTTTCAACAGTTTAAGCGTTGACAGCGATTCTAAAAGAATAACTAGATATTATATCATAAATTTATTTATTTATTTATTGATCAACGCCCTTTTTCAGGGCTTTTACATATTAATGGTAATAAATGCAATATTTATTGTACATAACTGAACTGCTTCAGTAACAATATTTTATATTTGTTTAAAGATAAACTGAAGATGTCCACGGACTTGGTGTAATTGTATACCACAGTAGTTAAGTTAACCACCGTTACGATAAATTGCAATTTTGCAATATCTATTTAAAAAAAAATACAAAATTGAATGTTTGCATTTATAGAAAAAATATTTACAATATTTGTGTAACATTTTTTTATTTTTTATTAGTTTTGTTTACTACAAGGTTTCGCTTTTAATTTATTTCATTGCATGGTCAAAACGAGTCCCAACAGATTCAAGTAAATTGGTCATGTGATCTTTAAAGTTTAAAAAAAAAACAACAAAATATCACATTATTTTTTTTCTTTAGAGTATGTTATTTAAATTCTGTTTTTAATTGATTAAAATAAAAATAAAAAATAATCTCGTAGATAACAACTTGTCTTATTTGTCGACGGTGAAATGGGTTTTTCACAGTTCCACAGAAAATATTTTGAAAGGGAAAATAGTTCCATTAACATCAGATATTCGAAAAATAAAAAGTTGTTGAAAATTGTTGAAGTCAACTCGTCATTTAGGAGTTTTTAGTGTATCAAAACAAATATTAAGTGCTACGTAGCTCAAATAAAATACTTATTACGACTACCAACGTCTGCAATCAAATAATATGAATAATAATAATGACAGTAGTTTTATGATGGTTCCTTTTGGATGTTCATCCATTGTATTTACATTTCCTAAATGTAACAAAAACTTGACTCCGATACATTTAAAAAGGTTATGGCCTTATCTTGACTACCAAAGACGTTTTTTTACGACGCTTTTAACAATAAAATGCTTATTTTACGCTTCCCGTCGGAAAAAAGTTATCTTTTCCGAATGAAACGTCTCGATTACTTTCATGCTTATTATTCTGAATTCTTTATTTTTATTTCAAATTTAGTCGTATCCGAATTTAAAGTTTTTTTAGGTATGAACGTATAAAGCAAGTTATGGCCCAATGAAATAACGTTTTATGATTAAGTTTCTGAATTATTTCTTCATTCTGTACCAAGGGAATATTATTACGATTCGTATAAACCTAAGTAAGTTCTTGTTTTAAGATTGCTTTGAGTTCCGAGAAAGACAGGTTCAAGGTTATATTACCCGTATTTCAATTTGCAGCTCCGGAAAAGTTTTATGCGAGAAATATTGTGAATACATTTTCTCCACCTGTATGTGATGCTAAAACAATAGATTTGTTTATAATTTGACTGATATACTTAAATTCTGGTTAAAAGCGTAAAGGGAGATAAAGGCACATAATTATTATTTTATTTTATTTAAAATACACCAAATATTACTACATTATATACTTTGTATTAAATCCCGTTCAACGAATATAATATATAAGTCATATTAGGCGTTACACGGCATCTTTTTGGGGGTCACCGTTTTTAGATTGAAAAATAATATTGTTTTGTTAATTTATTTATACTGTGTTTCACAGATGTTCGCACTTACGTGAGAACAATCCAGTTATAAAAAAACTCAGTTATTACACAATTAAATACAGTTACGTACAATTAGAAAAACAAGAACATCAAAAATAAAAATACAGAATTATATACAAGTTCACTCAAATAACACATTACAATGAGTGGCAAGAGACATAAAAAATTCGTGAGGCATGCATAGAGAGACAATTTTGACACAATATAATTAGTTAGTATTTTTTAACAGCGCTAGAACTTTTTTTCAATCCGTACAAATTATCGACGAAAATATCTTCTTCAGCACACACCATCTTGTTATATAGTCGATACATCTAGGTATTCATGTGAAAAATGTTATGACGTCTTAAACGATGGGGATTGGGGACATTTATTTCAATACTGCTAAGACATAGTGTAGTTTCAAAATGGCCCACTTCTATTTTTAAGGGTATCAATTGCAATATCAAATAGTGCATTTTACGTTACGTGGAAACTGCCTTTTTTCAAGCCTAAGTAAAAAATTGATTCAGGTTATTTGTCTTATGTAATACATAAGTAATATTAGGCGTTACTTGTCTTTTAAAGAAAGGAAGAAAATGAAGTTCTGGTTATGAAAAAGGTATGAGGGGTGGGTAGGAGTCTGGTGGTTAGTGTGTAATCTATGAAATCGATTCTTAGACCGTCTCAGTATGTACAAAAGATGGACGAAAAGGGATGTTAAATGAAATAACGTTCTAAAGCTATAAATGATTTATATGTCAGACCTTTTTACAGAGAATTACTAACTTGTTCTAAAAGAGCGGTGGACTGGAATTCCCACTCACCAGACTACCGGCCAACTTTTAATTCACGTAACGCTGAAGTAAATTGAAGGAGTCGAAGACGCCCCGACAAGATTGGCATAATTGAATTGATCAATTTATCGCTTAAAAGGTTGCCGACGTCAAGAATTGGATGAGAAAATTATGTAAAAATGAGAATGAATAAAATTATCCACTTTTTTAAATAAGCGACATCTATTGACTTTTCTGCAAGTCGTTTCATGTTAAAAATAAAAATAGAGAAAAATTTATCCAAGACACTATCTTGAAAGCATTTAGTTCGGGTTTGAATCTTGCAATCATACATAAATATCCGTTAAAAAATGAAGCTAATATTGGTAGTTCTTAGTCGAAGTATGATACACTTAAAAATGACCGAATCTCAATTTGGGAGGCGGGAATGTGTACCGCCGCCCCAGGAACCTTTATTGGATAACCAACACTTCCGCCATAGGTCACCTCAAGTGGTTAGCTACGTTGGTGATTAGCAGGGGTGCCCGGGTTCATGGGGTGAGGTTTGTCTAGGTCTTGGAGGCGGACAACCTGGACACACTGAACCCCAGATTCCTACCCACCCCGTAAACCTTTTTCCTTCCCAGAACTCTCCTTTCCTTCCTTTCCTTAAAAAAAACCCTCCACACAGCATCCCCAAAGATGATGTGCCTCCTTTGTGGAGCTCATGTAAAAAAAAAAGAATCGGATAGGGACACATTAGCTCAGTTGGTAGAAATGCTGCCCGGAAACCTGAAGGTCCTGGATTCGAGTCCCAGATGTGACCGTGTGATCTTTTTCTGATTTTTCTCTTTCCAGATTTTCGATTGAGTTCGCTAATATTGTCTTCGTCGAATTAAATTAGGTTTGCAGGGATCGCCTATCCTGACGAAGAAATCGAATCGTTTGATTATTAGTTTGCTAAAGACCTGTCTACCTGTGGTAAAATCCAGTTAACATGTTCCAGCAAAATAAAATAAACAAGTACCTACTTTGATTTATTTTAAAACTTGATTGATTTTAATTGAGGCTTCAATCGTCAGGAAAAATAAGTAGAACAGTTATAGTGAACGCAATTTGTTAAGAGTTACATACCTACACCAGAATAATTTTAATGCTTTATACGAAAATATGTAGTTTTTTTTTTCTGAATCATTCACGTGGTCACCTCTCGTGCATCATCCTGCAGGAGCCATCTCCGGAGAACAATCATCCATTGTCCCCGTGGGGCGGCCAGGAGGGCGTAGGCGGTGAAGGGGGGGCGGAGGCAGCTGCTACCATTATTATTCCTTCACCCGCCGCGTCACATTGTCTCCTCGCACAATTATTACTGAAGGAGTCGAGGACGAGATGTGAATGTTTACAGGGTGAAGAGCAATGTGAAGTAATAAAAAATATTGACATTATTGTTATTGGAAATGTTCTTTTTTTATTTGATTACCGCACAAGAGTACCAACTGCTCCCGTCTGGAGCCAGCGAGACTATGGCATCCCCAATTGGGGAATGTTGTGATGCTGAAGGTAGCGGGGAGGGGAAGGAGATGGGGAAGAGGAAGGTGGGGAAGTACCTGGCTATTCAGATCTGGTCACCAAACGCGGCTAAAGTCATTTCAAGCAACGTTTCAATTCTGAATGGTGGTCTTACACCAAGGCGATATTGAGAGTATTTTCCACTCTAAAACGTGCCGCAAATATACTTTATATTATTTTAAATGAATTAATTGTGAAATAACACAAATTAATAAAATAAAATTTATTTGCCATGCCGGGATTCGATCCCGCGACCTTTGGATTACGAGTCAAGAGCCTTACCACTAGACCACGCCAGCCACACCACGAAATGAAATAAACATTTTACGCTTAAAATAAACTTGCGCTGGAAAGAATTATAGGTAGATTACAATATTTAAAAAAAATCGAGTCCATTTGACTTTGAAGAATAACTGAGCCTTGAGAAATTCGCTTTGCTTGTGTGCTCAAGAGAGCAATTGTTATATTTGTAATATGATGTGGTGAATGGAAAGAAAATACATTCAAGAAGTCAAATATTTATTTTATTTTGCTCGACAAATAAACGTGCGAAACATTATTTTAATTCTGTAGAAAAACGTAATTCGCAAGAGTTTTATTTTTCAAACTACCTCTCCACCTCAGTAAGGAAACATTGCGTCCTTTTCACCACCTAACCGCCCTGTAGAGGTCCCTACAGTGTGGTTAGATGGTGAAAACTTCTGCCAGGTTGTTACAAAGTGACTGCACCTTGTGAGACTTGTTTTATTTGTCCGGACCGAACCCTGGCGTTAATTAATGAACACTCCAATTTAATTTAAAGTAATGTCACCCGTTCGTGTTCTCAGAATAATTAACAAAACACTTTCATTTCATTTAAAGAATGTTTTGCATACCTAACCCGTACTACTAATATTTATACGAAAGGAATTTCAAATGTTTTTTGCCTTCTTTAATTATTTAAGAAATGTTGAATAAAATATGATTCACCTTATCAGTATTTCATTCACTCCTCCGATTGTGTTATATATTTATTTCTACGTAAAATCCGCAATTCAACAAAGCGTTATTAATAATAATTTTTGATGGATTTGTATAGAGCCGTTTTTATTAAAAAAGTACCTCTAGTGTAGGGTAGGGTCGCGCTGCAAAAATTTATAATATGTTTCTAGAATGCTCTATTTAACTTCTAACTGCAGATTAAAAGGCAATAAGGAACTCCAGTCCATTTTTTTTAAATGAATAATGACCTTCTTACTTAAATAACTGCATATTTATTTTTATAGTTAGTTTTTTTAGTTAAAATAAATTTCAAAGTTTTAATTTTTCAAGATCCCCCGAAAACCACCGTATCTAGTGTGACGTCATCATGGCCAAAAGTTTTAGATATTTTCAACAGATGTTGTCATTTTGTATGGAAGAAGCTATGAAACTATTCAATAAGTAAAACGTTATTAAGGAGGAATTATTTATTTATTATATTATTACTTTTTCAATATTTTTAAGGGAGAGTGGTATAAAAATTGTTTGAAATTATTATTTTTTTAGCTTTACGAATCGAAATCAATATTATGGAAATCGAAGCATCAAATTTGTAGGCAACTGAAATCAGCTGTTCAATGTCGCCGGCCATTTTGAAAATCAGAATTGGAGCACTGCGACAGGCATTACAAGATGTTTTTAGACAGTTAAAGTTTTTGAATATTTTAAATAATATAGATAAACCAATAGAGATTCTTTTTTTTTGATACTGAATTATTTATGCCTAAATAATGTTTCAATTAAAACAATAACTATTATATAAACAACACGGAATGGGTGGTCATTTTTCAATACAAATATACCAGGTGACTGGAGAATTATGGACGCAGTGAGGTCACGCCTCACAAATTCAATAATATCAACTTTACAGGGTTTTTTAATGACGCCTTTTAAAATGGACTTTTCAATATTTTTTTAAAACTCCACGTTAAATATAATTTAATAAAACTTATATATATTCAGAATCAGCGTTTATTGGTCTATATGAACAAATTTTTTTAAAGCCACAATATTTTTCACTGGAGTTCCTTATTGTTTAATTTTGTGATATTTAACTGTAGGATTAGAGAGTCACTATAATTGGATAATTCTTTATATACTGTGATATCATCAGCAAAAAACTTGTTTTTCAATACTTAACCTTGTAGTCATATATATTCTCTGTTCTATTCTTGTTGTTGAGAATCGTTATTATGGCCTTGAGGGATACTGGTGGTATTCACTGCACAATCAGACATAAGACATTCGAAATTTTATAAAGCGAGGGAGTACCAGGTGGTCACTATCCAGATTTCTTAATTAAGTCGATATTAAACTGCACTTTAATAATAATAATTTAATAGATTAATTAATAATTACTTACGAATAAGGGAAAATTTGCCAAAATTGGCAGCAAAGCAATCTGAGGTATTTTAAATAGTGCCATATTGTGGCAAAAAACGCTCCAGCGGTTATAAGACTGATTGTCCCACAATTTATTGTTGCAGATGTCACACACGTAGGTTTATCGGCCACACACTGTCAGATAGGGACAGATTCTTGGAAAAAAGGGTGGAGGAAGGGGACATATTTTATAGGAAGATGTCTATAGTTGCGTCAACAGACATATTTTCTTATTTTTTGTTTAAAATTATTATTTAACCTGTTTTTATATAGCAAACTGAAACATACTGTTTGAAAGCACTTATTAAATTCCACGCTGAGTACGTTAACATTATTTATATGCGTCTCATGTTAGAAGAGATGGCTGGGGTTGGTTGTCAATATAGACTGTTTCTAATCCTGTGGGCGGTATGTAAACAATGGTCCTTTATCCACATCATAAAGGAATAAATCCTACTTAGTCAATTTACCCTAATTCAATTTAACTTCTGTCAAATACAATAAGATTATTTAAAATCAGATTTGCGTGATACGAATTATTTAATGGTTTATTCTACAATAGAACAAAGAGGTAAAATAATTTTAATTTAGCACCTACTAATGATTGCTGCATTGAAATGCATCATTTAGGTGAAAGCTATACATATATATTGTATAATATGCGTATCCATTTACAAAAATGTTAATATCGATATTCACTGAGAAAGACTAAAAAATAAATTATTATTCCTTTCCACGAAATGAAAAAAAATCCGTTTTTCAGTAAAAATTGAAAAAAATATTTTATAAATCAAATTGTTAAAAATATCAACGAAGGAATTCTATCGTTATGTATTTTTGTGGTATTATGCCGTGTTGCGCTACCTTCTTATTTAGCAAACTTCATTAGGGCCAAATCGGGGCGGATGTGTAATTCACGGTTCCACGCCAACTCAGAATTTTTTTTTACATGAGCTCCACACAGGAGGCCCTGAAGAAAATATAATATATAAAAATAAAATGGTCGCAACTGGGACAACTTGTCCAACTTAACTGACAACTTAACCCGATTGCAACCGTTATCTTTATATTTTTCTGTGTCTTATTCTTTTTCGTATTTTCGTTTAGATTATTGGTATTACCTTCTTCTTTTTTTTACATGAGCTCCACACAGGAGGCCCTGAAGAAAATAATCTCCCTCATGGCCCATGTCATCTTTGGAGACGCTGTGCAGGGGGTTTTTTTAAGGAAAGGAATTGGAGGCGAATTCTGGGAAGGAAAAGGGTTTAAGGGGTGGGTAGGAATCTGGGGTCCAGTGTGTCCTGGTCATCCGCCTCCAAGACCTAGACAAACCTCACCCCATTAACCCGGGCACCCCTGCTAAATCACCAAACGTAGCGAACCACTTGGGGTGACCTATGGCAGAGGTGTTGGTTATCCAATAAAGGTTCCCGGGGTGGCGGTACTCATTCCCGCCTCCCAAATTGAATAGAGAATAAAGTCTTTTCAACACCTCTTTGAAAAAGATCATTTGAGAAAAATAATTTTAAAATGGCCAGTAACTCTAACCTAACGAAACCAATTTAACCAATTTTTTATATTTATTTTTTTCACTTTTAATGACTTTTTAAATGAGGTTCTCAGTTGATTTCATTCTGAGTTGTCAGGTCACCGTAATCTACACATCACAAGATAAAGGACACTCTAACGCTGTCTGAAACGTTGGCTAAAGAAAGGGGTAGCGCAAAACGGCACAATACCTCAAAAATAAATCACAATAATACTTTCGGTCGTGAAAATTTCTAATGATATCAATACCAATGTACACTACGTCAAATCTAAACATAAATTACTTGCAGAAGGATACATTTTGATAGATAATGAAATTTCATTTAAAAAAAATCATGAGAACATACTTGTTAATATTTCAATTTAATTTACCAATAATATATAAATATTTTTTTTATTAAAAGAAAGACAAATATTCCCGGGTGACGAATAACCTCACAATATTTGAAAATCTCCTACTATCACCACAGTAAGCGGAAAATGTTGCTTGTGTTGTGATGGAGAACTTAGCCAGCCAAGAAATCGAACACGCGACGGCTGGGTGGGACCCAAACGCGATGATTTTTTTTTTTAAATAGAAAATTCATTTTTCACTAAAAAAAGGTATTTCGGTTTTACGAATTAAGAGAGTTCCAAAAGAAAAAATCTTCATTTTTACAACTCTTTCTTAAGTTCAACAGATCCGGCTACTGTGTTTCCTCCCTCCCGCAACAAATGTTTCTTCATGACCAAGGTACACTCCTTCCTTTCAAAAAAACCAACCACTTCATTCTCAAATATGAGTGAAATTGTGTTCCTCGGAGCCTCCTGTGTGTAGCCAATGTAAAAACATGGGTTTGTTAAATAAGTCAACAAGTTTGGCAGTTAAAAAAACCAACGGTGATTTAAATTTACCGACAAAAATCCAGAAACCATATTGAGATGAACACTGAACCCTGTTTCCTCCCTCCCGCAACAAATGTTTTTTCATGACCAAGGTACACTCCTTCCTTTCAAAAAAACCAACCACGTCATTCCCAAATACGAGTGAAATTGTGTTCCTCGGAGCCTCCTGTGTGTAGCCAATGTAAAAACATGGGTTTGTTAAATACGTCAACAAGTTTGGCAGTTAAAAAAACCAACGGTGATTTAAATTTACGAACAAAAATCCAGAAGCCATATTGAGATGAACACTGAACACTCTTCACTTTGCGTGTATAAAGTTTACCCCGAAAATAACTTGAGAATGTTTTGAAGATTGAGTTAATATATTATGTTCCCGGATTGGAATACGATAGATAAACTTTTCAATGGTATCTTTCAGAATCAAAGCTCCTATTCAACTTGAATCTTTCAAAACACGACCATTTCCACACACTTTGCGAATAAACTTCAGCTTCTACAAATACCTCCGAGAAATTCTTCCGAGCCAAGTCGTGTCCCATTTATTCCACTGAAGATTTGATTTGATCCCAGAAGGTTGAGTTTTGTAGGTGCCTGTCTATACATTGTCAAGTCCTGGTTAATCCTTGTAATGACATTGCTAAGTTCGTGTGACGTCGGAACACTAAGGAGACCAAACTTTACGCTGAGCAATTTTTCAAAGGATAAAATAACATATTGTCGGTGAATTCTTAATGCGAACACCGTATAGAATTTCTAAGGAAAGTGTCAAACGTTATTAATGGTAACCACGGTACCTAGATTCCTTTGCGAAATTTCATTAGAATGTTTTGTTAAGTAATGTTTCGTCTTTTACGAAATTATATCCAACATGAAAGAGAAAACAATATTATTTAGCACCAGATAAACTTTTAATTTTTTGAAGAATATTAACGGTTCATATTAAGGTTCATATTATTAGCCACTGGAGCATTTTAAGCCACATTTTGGCCAATTTGTAAACACCCTCGAGCGTTCTCTGACCAAAATGTGGCCAATTTGCAGAGATGTTTTAAAATATTTATTGAAATTATTTCAAAAGTTTCCATGCATTATTTACTTCGATTAATCACAAAATAACTCAGGACAGGTTGTTCAGAGAATTTGAACAATTCATTTAATTTAATAGTTAATTTTAAAGTTTTGTGAAAATTTTATTAAAGTTCTGTTATTATTTCAGTTTTGTGAGGCAACTGGACCGCACTGATATAATAACAAAATTTGAAAAGGACTATGGTAGCGAACGATGCAGATATTTTGAATCGCGGAAGCATTCCTATTGGTTCCTCACACGCCAATAGCGATTCCACACAGTCACCGTCTGCCGATACAAATTAAGAGTTTGCATTCTGTTCCAAACTGCCAAAGATGTAAGAACTTTTTAAGTCCCTACTTGTTTGCTCCCACTTTTCATATACGAATATTTTATAAATATTAAATTGTGATTCGGATGTAAATTGTTATAATAAACTTATAAGTACAGTGACTTATTTGATTTATGCATAATTCGTACACCATATCTTCCATAGGACTTTCAGAGAGCTTGAAAATTAACTTTAAAATTAGATGAGTTGTTCAAATTCTCCGAAACAACCTGTCAGTATTTTCACTTTATAATAAAAAATCATTGATCATGTATTATATATTATATTAAAAATGCATGTTCCAATTTTATCTGTGATTATCTACTAAGCTATAGACAACATACAGAAGTCACAATATTAAACATTCTTCAAAAGGGTACGAAGTCAAGTACCTCACAAAGCAATGATACGCAGAATTCGCGCGTCTACAAATTTATTAATATTTTTTCTCAGCAATCTGTTTTATTTAGCTAAAAAATTTTATATCTTGTATCTAGTATTTATTATGAGTTAAACGGTTAAATATGGTTGCATTTAATGGTTTTCTAAAACTTAAACAGTTTTTATGTCTCCGTATTAAAATTTAGAGACATGATTTCTTTTTATGAGGGTGGGAATTTCCAAAACGGACGCTCAGTAATCCAGCTTTTTTTAAAAACTGAACTTCCTTGGTTTTAAAATGGTTTCACGGAATTTAAGACTTATATGAAAGAGGCCGCGTAGCCGTTCCTGAAAAGAAGGTACAACACATATATATCAAGTTGAATTTGTTACCTCCACACACGGTGAGTCAGACTTTGTCATCAATTATTATTAATCAACAAATGAATTGTCATGTTTCTTACGTTACTCGATTTCTAATAGCACAAAAAATGGCCGGTAACAAACCGAGCAAGCCAAATATTGCCTGTAATCGGCACGCACATCGCACATATTTCAACTTTGGGTTGTACTTAAATTACTTTTGATAACTTTTAGAGAATTTGGTATAATTTGCGGGAACCTTTCACCCTTTCCGTGCCTTTTTATAATTTTACCAAATAAAGTTGGATTTTACCTCGTGACAAAATATCAAACTTCACTACTAATAATATCTAACTAATATCAACACTCGAAAACATGTTTAAGGCGATGCACCACATCGTGTAAAATTCTAAATAGATTATTTCACTAACATATTTATGGTGATGCACCACGTCGTGTTAAATTCTAAACTGGTAATTTGACTAACAATAACTCTCCTTATATAAATGGCGATTAGGTTGAAATTTTCGCTTAGCATCGGCCGCCTTTTTTGATTTATGCAAAAAAAATCGCTTATAAGCGTTTTTAATTTTATTTTGTGAAGTTCAGGCACAAAATAAATAAAAAAATGTTTTCCGATCATTTTCTACACAAGTCAGTTTTAAAAGGGGGTACGTAAGTAGGAGATTTTGCACTTTATAGTCATTTTCATTTTTCATATTTCAACATTCGTTTTCATAATTCTTTATTTTTTCTGGGCATAAAACATCTTATAAAAAAATACTCAAAAATACAAAGGTCAAGATATTTCTACTTGTAGCATTTAATTAAAGCATCTACAATATGTCTAAATGATCAAATTTTAAAACAAAAAATACTCGATTTTGTCTTACTTCGTAGTTCTTCACCGTAAAAATGTTATCACTCTTGTTGCTAACGCCGAGGAGACTTATTTATTTGTTAATTAAGACATACCCAGTACATTATGATACAAGTTGTAGTATATTATATTAAATGATTATATTTATACGTGAATCCATAGAATGTCAGTAGGTAATTTCGCCTGAGATGTGAACGGTTACGTATTATCTAAGTTCATAGAATATCATTAGGTAATTTCGCCTGAGATGTGAACGGTTACGTATTATCTAAGTTCATAGAATATCAGTAGATAATTTCGCCTGAGATGTAAACGGTTCTTAAAACTTAACTAATGATAGATATTATAAAGAGATGAAATTGTGTGGAGTGATTGAAATGAGTGGGGCGAAATTTTGAAATGTAGACATTTTATAAACTGATATGTTTGGTATGTAATGGACGTGTACCAGAATTAATCTCATCCTATTTCTTATTTTCTATTGAAATTGATCAAACAGTCTGAAGTAAGTACTCATAAAGAACATTTTTTTTCTGTAAGACAAATAAATTTCATTGGCTTGCTTAGGAGTTGAAAGGTCCTATGTAAATTTGCTATACCAATTTCTAACAATTTTCTTCAACCTTTTGTTCAATCGTCCTTGTAGAGATTTTTATACTATCCTAATGACATTACAATCTCATGCCATAAGGCGGCTAAGTAAATTGGAATACTTAACTGGTTGGATCGTATTGTGACATCATTGATTTCATTCCATTCCTCCTTGCTAAATCATGATAATATATTATTTCCAATACGAACGGAAGGATTTTTGGACTAAAACCTTTTTTGGAAATGTTACTCCTTGTAGAAATTAGTGAAAAGAGAAAAAATATACTAAAAATCAAAAATTACCGTATATAAAACAAACGGCATTGTTCTAGAATTAAACATTAAAAATTCTCCTTTTGTTTGTCGGTACCACAAAAGGTTCGTAGAAAATGTATTTAACAATTTTCTATTCATCCAGTCCATAGAAATAATATTAATAATAATAACTGAATAATTTGTGGAGTGCCGTTTGTGTGAAAAATAACCTCAGTGGTGTTGTAAATTTAATATGAATTCTAAGGCTCTATCTAATTTTATTATTTACAAAAAGATACAGAAAACCTACTTTATCTGGCAAGTCACTTCCAATCGACACACTTTAATAGAAAGTTTATGCTTGGAGAAGATTTGGCTTTGCACGCGGAGGACATTATATTTAAAGCACTTGGCATTGCATGATTTTACATATGCTACCACTATCAATTTTCGTATTATATTTATGAGAATATCAGTGGCAAAAATAGAGTTGATATTTATTTTGAGAGACTGGAGAATTTAGGAATTTTTAGGGCTGGAGAATTTTTATGAAGACTTTTACAAAAGCTTACAAATAAGAATTTTAACATTTTTACAAAATTAGTTATATACAATGTCATGGACAGTGAAGGTGAAAGTGAAGGTTTTTGATTTTATGGATACGGCTGTCTGTATTTAACAATAATATTATTAATAATAACAATTAGCTCCAGAACCAAATGGTTTGCGACCTGACAAAACATCTGACCATCAATTATATCCAATTTCTTTCAAATCTGTATAGGCCACCCTTCTTTTAATATTCTATACTCAACGTAATACTTCAAAATGTTTAATCTTTATATAAACAAACAAAAAGAGTAGACATTAGATGTCTTGCGAAGTTAACGGAATATACCAACACCGCACTCGTGCATAATATAGCAATTAAAACCATGACACTTAATTCCTTAAGCAATTAAATGCATTATGAGACTACCATTCCTACCAAAATAATGTACTTAAATGGCCCAGTCAGCGAAGGAACTAAAAATTAATATACGTCTAGAGCAGACATGCTGAACCTGGAGCCCAATTGAAAATTTTATATGGCCAAAAGTGAAGTTTTCTGTCTATTGGATTCTGATATTCATATAAAAAAATATTTTGTGAAATTATAATTTTCTTGTTATTAGACCGCGGACTCTCAATGAGGGTTTTGACTTATTGCTTGAAAAGTGCCACTAGGAATTTATTTTCGCAATCCATTGATAAGAAGAATGCAACTGACCTGATTTAAATTAGTGGAGGGTGAGTGCAAAGAACACACATAGTCGCATGTATATTGAAGAGCTACACACGTCATAACTTTCTTGTTATTAGACATCGGCCTCTCGATAGGGGGGGGGGTTTTGAATTACTGCTTGAAAAGTACCTCTACGATTTTATTTTCGCAATCGATTCCAACGCACGTTTCTCGGAAACGAAGATTGCAACTGATCTGATTTTAAAAAGTGTAGGGTGAGTGCAAAGAACACAAACGTAGTCGGATGTATATTGGAGAGCTACACATGTCATAACTTTCTAGTTATTAGACATCGGACTGTCGATGGGGGTTTGAATTACTGCTTGAAAAGTATCACTACGATTTTATTTTCATTTTAATAAGTGGAGGGTGAGTGCAAAAGATGCACGCAGTCGCCTGTAGGTACAGTGGAGAGCGACACATCATTGGCGGTCCGTGGGTTTTCAGTGAGTTAGAGTGCTAAGATTGAAAAATACGACGTTATTGATGTTGTTGTGGCTGAAAAAAAATCGTTTTCAGCTACAACATCAACAACGTCATATTTTTCAATATTAGCTCTCTAGCACACTGAAAACTCACGGACCGCCACTGCAACACGTGTAATTTTTTTTTTATTTATAACGCACCCCCCCATCGACAAAACGATTTGGGTTGGGGTTTCTAGACCCCTGGTCTAGAAACTTCAAAAACATTTGTTTTCTCAAGAAGCTTCGACAGCTTTCTTCTCGTTGCGTTACGTGATTTGTTTTCGACATTTATAAATAAAAAAGTTTCCAGTTAAGTATTTTTATTACATAAACCTACTCAATATTCAGACAGGAGTATTTATAACAACAATGATTAATTGAAATTACCGTTAGTACGACAAACTTTTAGATTAATGTATTATTTAATATTATAAACGAGATTCAATTAAAGTTTTCGAAAACGACATTGAATCGTTCTCCTGTAAAATTAAGACTTAATAAATTTAAAACCATTAATCACAGCGCGGAAATTGTTACCGGGATTTAATTAATGAAACAACGATAAGCAATCAGTTCAGCTTATCCTAACTGGGATATATAGTTTAGTTTACTATAACGGCTACATTATTATATATGAAACCCTTTTGTTCCTGCTACAAAACTGAAAGGTAATTATTGTTAAAATGGAAAGCTTTGAAAGAAAACTTTGATCGTTTTGCTCCATTGCTACAAGAAACTTTTTCATATAATATGTTTAGGAATGTGGTGTTTTTTATTTTTAACATCTTACTTGAAGTCATTAAAAAGACAACCAATCTGGCAGTTAATAATAATAAAATCTTTTATTAACTATACTAACAGACAGAACAATTTTTCATAATGGACCCGATATAGTTTTACATGACAAAATTTAAAAAATAACTTATACCATTGATGTCGCTATTCCAAATTCCTGTAATATGCAAAAATCTGTTTCTGAAAAAATAAGAAAATATACAGATTTAGGAAATGAGATTAAAAGAATTTGGCATTCTCAGACTATAAAAATATTACCATTCGTTATTTCGGCTACTGGCATTATACCTAGCCCTCTCATTCAAATGATTTGTCAAAAAATTTATACATAAAAATGGTAAATCAGTCATTTTTATTTTTTATTTTTTTTTTAGAAAAAAAGACAAACATTCCCGGGTTACGAATAACCCAACAATGTTTGAAAATCTCCTACTACCACCACAGAAAGCCGAAAATGTTGCTTATGTTGTGATGGAGGACTTAACCTGCTGAGAAATCGAACACGGGACGCTCGGGTGGGACCCAAACGCGATGCCCACTCAACAACTGAGAGGTCGTTTATTTACTGACCGTAATTTTAAATTCATGTAGGATTACGAAAGATTTTTAAAAATTTATGTTGAGGATTTATCGGTCCAGTTAGGAGTTCTACCGAGCCGAACCCTCTGATATGAAAATATGTGGAGTCGGTGAATTATTTTCCCATTTGGTCTCTGGTAGGGTGACATGTTGTTCTTGTATTGTTTTGTATTTACTATACTTACATAGAACACTTGTATAGCGTGGATTGACTAGATTATCATTTGTGGAAAAGTTTTTTAGTTTTTCCTGTGGGGAAGATTTAATCCGGACATAAAGTCGAAAATGGAAGAAATTCGTAACTCGGAAAAGAGGTGAGAGGAGCCGACATTACGTGAGAACATTGTTCATAGAGGTGATTTGCAGGGTGCTATTATTTTATTAACAAAATTAATTTTTGATTTTTTTTGTTGTTTATTTCCTTTTCCCCTACCCCAAAATCACCCCTCCCACTACCCCAACCCATAAAATCTTATAATTTTGGTACTTGCATAGAATTTTTAAGTAAGTTTTAAGTTTCCCAGTGAATGACACGGATGTGTCGAAACCGGTAGCAAAAAAATTTAAAAAATTAAATAACAAATGTGCATAGAAAATAAAACTTTTCAAAACAAAATGTCTAGAAATAGTTACATAGTTATTTATTGCCCTAGAATTACAATAATATCGTAACATTTGTAAATAAAAAAAAAAAAAATATTCAGTGTTAACAGTTTACATTAGTTCATATGAACGACCAGCGTTCTCCAGCGGTAAGGCTCTTGACTCGCATTCCAAAGGTCGCGGGATCGAATACCGGCGTGGCAAATAAATTTAATTTGATTAATTTGTGTTATTTCACAATTTATTCATTTAAAATAATATTCAGTATATTTGGGGCACGTCCCAGAGTGGAAGATACTCTCAGTATCGCCCTGGTGTAAGACTACCGTTCAGAATTGAAACGTTGCTTGAAATGGCTTAAGCCGTGTTTGGTGACCAGATCTGAATAGCCAGATACTTTCCACCTTCCTCTTTCCCATCTCCTTCCCTTCCCACTGCCTTCAGCCTCACAACATACCACAGTTGGAGTTGCCATAGTCTCACTGGCTCCAGACGGGAGCAGTTGGGACTCTTGTGCGGTATTCATATAAAAATAAAAATAATTTATATAAGTGTAAAAATTTAACAACAGAAAATAGTGTACATACGTATTGCGTGTACGTACATATTATACATATGTATAATAGGTAATGTTTAAAGAATAGAAATTTGTAGTAGTTATAAGTTGAGGCTTCTCATAACCAACCTCACTAGACTATCCTGTGTTGAGGCAGCAATTTTGTGTGTTATTTTATAATACCTATGAACATATTACACTTGTATTAAAATATATTCACTCAATAGACTGGTTGAGTAGGTGCACCGGTAAAGGCCCTATCATTACTTTTAATTGTAATTTTTTACGTTATCTCTGAAATTGTTTTGTGAATCAATTTTTTTTTATTCTCTCTGGAATAAGTTTTAAGAAATAAAACCTCAAGCGGTGACATGTGAATATCTACAGAAGCAGCAAAGCTCTCGATCGGTATGCTTTAACGTCATGAGATTTGAACGGATCACATTTTTTCGGCTCACAAATTACACTATAATGTTGTATATTCAAATGTGGCTACGTGGCAATCAATAATTTCAAAAAAGGTGTATGTAATTTATTTAAACTGGGGGCTATCAAATGCAAATAATTATATTGTATGCTTAATCAAATTTTTCTATCAAATTCATAAAACACTCTTACATCAGATACGTTTTTAGATTTCCACGGCTACTCTTATATCGGTTTGGTAATGTCACTTTTCATAAGTACCCTTTACACACAGAGTTCGGAGCGGGACGTGCCCCGCGCCACTTCAGGCCGCCGCGCAGAAAAGTAAAGACCGAAAGTAAGATAACGATTTACAGCGCAGTTCACTGTGAGACTTTTCTGCGCGGCGGCCTGAAGTGCCGCGGGGCACGTCCCCCTCCGAACTCTTTGTGTAAAGGTGTTAAGTTGGATACGCGCCATCTATGGTGGTTGTATTATATTGAATTTACCTATGTGACATTAAAATTCAGTGTATTCATGCATTTTCTTACCTCTGTGAAGCAGGCAATTACTTCCGACGTGAGTGTTAGTGAAAGCCAAGAGATGTTAGTCCTAGTCAAATCATATTCAAATAATTCACCCATAATTGAATTATTGTTGTATCTAAGATTTGATTTTGGCACGTATTATTAATTTGCAAATTTATAACCATTGTTTGAACTTCCTTCCTGTGATAAACACATGTTGATATTGTGCACTTACCGCCTTGGCAAAAAATCAATATTTTGAATGGAAACTAGTGTCGTTTTGTGCTGGACCTCGTGCAAGAGCTGCATTCTCTGAATGAGTATTGTTTTGTTTTCACTTAGGATTTTGGAATTGCTGTGTAGACTGTTTTGTGTCACATGAATGTCATGTCACAGGGGAAGATTTCAACTTTCCTTAATTTACAAAGTGTAGTATTCCCTCGTGTCTGGGGCTATTTACACGCCCCTACAATTGTCTTCAAAGTATAACTTTGTAAAGTAAGTTTATTTATTCGTAGATAAATTTCGATAAAACCAGAGATGAAATCACTGAAAATCACTTCAAATTTCTCATAATTATAATATGAATCCCAATATTTTTGGTCAAAATTTTTCGAAAATCATTATCAATTTTTTATACTTTTATACTTCAATTTTTTATAGTTTTACGGATGCCTAAATATTTTTTTTTAACTTACTTCAGAAAAGTTTTCACTCTGTGGCTAAAAGTAGTTTAATTATTTTTTGTTGATAATTTTTCAAATAATTAAAACAGTCTATTTTGTAACCTCATACATAAATTTTTGGAGGTATCTGTTATATGAAATATGTATTTTTATCCAAACAAATTATGAAAGACCTGAATATCGCATTAGGGTAGAAAAATAATTGCACCCGTTAAATTATGGATTACCTTTCCATTGGCACGAAAAAATTATTACTTATACAATTTTAACGCCTGATCTCGACTGATTCCGAAATCGCGTCACGTGCCCCCAAACGGCAGACGGAAATACCAAATATATCATTTAATTTTTGTGCGTTGAAAAAATGGAAATATCCGCGAAAAAATTTCACTTAACTGCGACATCTGGGTTATGAAAAAAACAAAAAATTAAATCAAGGACTTTCGTTGCTATTTCACTCAGGTTTTTTAAACCCCATTTTTGCTAACAGTCTAATTATCGGTTTTCAGTTTAATTCCACTACATTGGATATATTATTCGCAACGATTTATTTTTTTGCTCGGGTGGTATAAAATAATTTCTTTGGACCCTTTTCCATTCAATTTCTCGAAAGATGTATTTTTATCGTCTGTTCAACGTTTTTAGCTATTTTCACTATCTTAAGAAGCAGCTTTTGGAGAAAATTGTGGACTAACTCTTTCTAAAATACTTTGTTATTTTATGGTAATGCGTAAACACTGGAATTACTTTGCAGTATTTTGTATACAAATATTAATGTACTCAAAGAATCTGAAGGCTTCATTCATTGGAAAATTAAATTTAAAATATAAATAATAATGATAATGGTCTTTTTTCCATGGGAAAGTACACATCTGTATAAATAAAAATTTAGGTTCCGTATGCTTGCGTTTGCTAATCTCGGAAAGTAATCGATGGATGGACACAATTTTTTTACAGAACATAGCATTTTAGCAGAAAAAGAGTGTTTGTATGTACACTGGTAAGCTCTGGTTTTATGAAATTTGTATTAAAAAATTTCAAAAGGTGGCGCGCAAGTTGTTTGAAAAAGTAAGTGTAATTCATGTTTTAACGGCAGGGAGGGTAGGCGGGAGGGGGAGGGAAATCCGGGAGGGGCGGAAGGGAATAAAGGGGAGAAGATTCGCAGAAGGAGGGGTCGGGGGAGAGGGGAAATCGGGGAAAGTGGTTCGCGAGACGGATGGAAGCGGAAAAGGGGAGTGAGAAAAGCGAGGAAAGTGGAGGGGGAGCGTGGGAGGGGAAGAAGAGGCGGAAGAGAAACAGGAACGGATTTGAAAGGACACACAGGGAGAAACAATATCTTTATTGAAGTGACATTGCAACGCTTGCCAGATTGAGCTAGGAACGGGAGGGGAATGGGATCGCATGGGAATGGACACGCAGGGAGAAACAATTAATTTCTTTGAACGTCACTGCAACGCATGCCGGGAACCAGCTAGTCAAATATAAATATTTTTTCAAAAACTTTTTACTTACTTTATTTGAGCATTTTTGCAACAATGTTTTACAACAAAAATCTTCTTGTAATTTTTTTTCTATTAATTTATATTTATTAAGCTGAATGGTCGAAATTTACATGAGATGCTTTTTATTTCCTAATGACTAATTCTCTCTCGTAAAAGCGCTCGACAGTAGGACAACAGCCGGTTGCTCCACGCGAACGTATCTCGGCTCTCGGCGCTCGGATCTCATATTCCGGCTTAAAATTACTAAGTTGATAACTATATATAAAACGGTTGTTCGTGCGCATTGATTGTCCACATTATAGGGACAATCAGCGCAGGCAAAAGGCGGGGGAGGCAATTGTTTCTGCTACGCAAATGCCTGGCTTACTGTTTTTTCGCATTAAATTTTTGGCGAAACGAAGCCTAGTAGCAATTATTCAAAGTGCTCTAAAGACGTTCTCATGCACATCTTATACTCCTTAGGATTTTTCACTTCTAATTCATTAAGGATTATTGCAAACAATCCCAGTGAAGATCTGCATCCCATTCAATTCCAAAACAAAAGTTTTTTTTTTCTTTTTTTTTTAGTATTTAATTCGTCCTGCATCGCTTTCAATACATTTTGGTATAAAAACCTATTTTTTTCGCCAGTTTGCTCGTAACGCGCATTGTCGTGTATCCATTTTGCAGCGTTCCACGTTTAAACTATAGTTCAAATCGTTGTATTATCCCATTGTCTTGTCCTGCCCGGCGAGGCGCTTCACGGAGCTGGGGCAGGACAATATTGTATTGACTTCTGTATTATCCTCGTGTGAACTCGACATAAGCCCCAAACAGACCGATTAAATTGATTATCTGTCAAAGAAATAATTTCGACAATTAAAAAAGTTGGATCAGAACTCATCATTGGTCCATAGTATTTTTCTGCATAATAAATAGTGCAATTACCCTGAAAGATCCGACAATCTCGCGTCTAGATAAACCTTAATTATTTCTAGCCAACTTACCTAAGCATCATAGTTTATTGAGCCGTCAATATCTGAAAAATTGCGAAAGCCTTCCTCAAAATATTTCTGGCTGAGTATTTAATGGCGTAGGAAAACAAACCGCGCTGCGTTATTTTGGAGCACGCGTGTGCTGGTGCGATAGCGTTAATAAAAAAAACATATTCTGGTTTTATTAATATGCAGGTACATCTACGTGGGTTGATAAGGCTGATATTTGACAAATCAGACGAGAATGATGATTACGTGCCTACTGATTACGTTGAAATAAGTTATAATGAAATCTAGATAATGCAATTTGAATCACTCAAAAAAAATCCTTCTCATGTTGCTATTGTGATTTATTACGAAAAATCCAGACAACCAAAGTAATCTATAAACCCGAGATAATTATGTCTACTGCTAATAGCCAAATAGCTAAAAATCCAATCGTCAAAGACGACATGGCAACAAATATGAAAAACCATGTAAATTGAATAAAATCCTTGTAGCATTTTTAGTATCTTGAGATGATCAGCGCCCTTGAGATGATTTTTCATGAAAACGGTGCTTTATAAATAAGCCAAATATTATTAAATATTACCCGCCTTCCTTTCCCCGTATTTTAAGAGGTTACACGGGTTCAATCGGGGAAAAATTGGCCCATTTTCAATTAAAAAAAATTAACATATTAAAAATAAAATATTTTATTAAAACTTTTTACTGTCTTAAACATACACATTTGACAAAGAATTTCTGAAATTTTCGTAGAATGTTTAAAACTCCGCCATTGTGATGTCATTTCGGGTGACCCTTCCGAAAAAAGGTGCGTCCGCGTTGACAGCAGAACTCATGACAGGATCATCTGAAGTGAAAAAAAAAAGTGTTTTACTTAAGATCATAAACTAGAATCTGGACAAAGGAAAAAAAAAGTGGAAATTGGATTTTCGCAACACAACAAAGGACCACTCTCATCGCAAAAAATCCTTGAAATCTAAGTTGAGAGGCGGGTATGGGTTCTGCCAAATGGGAAACATTTATTGGATGACCAACACCTCCACTATAGGCCAGCACAAGCGTCACCACTACGTTTGTTGACCTAGCAGGGTTCATAACACGGAACACAGTTCGGGTGAACTGTGTTCAGGTCTTGGCGGCGGATGCGTGTGCCCCTCAGCTGCGTGATCGGCTGGATCGGAAATTACGGAAATATGGCTGGATCGGTAATCGGTTTACGGAAAACTTTTGAACTCTTCAGCTGGTACCTCTCGACCCATAAGCCTTACACCGCAAGCGGGAGCAATGAATTCGTAAATTCGTACGTCCGCTACTTCTGAACACACTGACTCCTAGATAACACAGAATTCTTGACAACTCCTCACTCATTTTTCCATCTCAGAACTTTCTCTCCTTTATTTCCTTATAAAGACCCTCCACACAGCATACCCAAAGATGACATATACCCTGAGGGAAATCATTTTTCAGTTTTTTTCCCGCAGTTTTCTTTTACAACAACCACGTCATTTGCGCTGTAAAATATTAACAACCAACCAGTAAGAAAAAATAGCAAAACTTTCAAAGTCTCGGCGAAAAGAGCAGAATTTTCTTGTGATGTCGGCAGTGTGAGAACGAGTCGTTTTTCCAACTCATTCTTATGTAGAACTGTGAGCATGTGAAACGAACTACCGACGTTTAATCCATTCATCTTCCAAGACCACCTCTTCAAAACTCTAGGTCAAATTGTTTGACAACTTCCTCAAGCTGTTGGCTATACACAAGACCGCTGTCTATCGCAAAGTAAGGCAAGCCACTGAAAAAAAAAACATTCATTATATTTTAAAATGAATTACGAGTACAAATTATATCCACATAATATTTTTATTTTATGTTTTAATAATCTTACTTTTAACTGTTGATTATGGCCTTATACAACATTTAATGCTCTTTATTATAAGGTAAAATTTAATCAGATTTGCTACAAGTCTTTTACACGAAAGTAGAGCGTTTGTGTTTTGAATTAAATTAAAATTGCAGACCTCCGTGTTTATTAGCCTCCGCGCAGTTAAGTTGGCCGCGAAGTAATCCCCAGAGACGGAGATTAAAGTTAGGCCAAACAATGTAAGAAAACTTTCATTCTAAAGAGCATATAAAACAGGAAACAATGAATTAGTTCCTTTTTGAAGAACAGAGAACAGTAAACATAGGAAAGACTTCTGTAACGGTAAATTAAAACAAAGCGCTCAAAGAAATGCAGTGATTTTTTTTTTCTGTTGGCTAATTAGTGCATCGCTTTTGTTTGTTTTTGTTTATTCAAAAGTTTTAAAGCTTTTTTCTTCTAAAGCTATTTGTTCAAAGCTTTTCACATAGACAAGAACACATTTTTGTGCGTTACCCTAATTTTCCTTAAATAAATTTCCATTTTAATCAGCTGAAATGTTCAAGTCAAAAGCATTTTATTTCGTATGACAATGATTATAAATCTATTTTTATTTATTTAGTACAAGATTATTTATTATTTATAATTTTTTTTGACTGATCAGCTAGGAGGTTTCCTGTTTTAAGACAGTCAAATTAGGACGAGTATGAACAAATACGGAACATGTTTTGTACAAACCAAAAGTAAGTGCAGGAAATAAAAAGCCGAGAAAGAATTTTAAAAAAAAATCATGTTTGCATTTCACATGCGGTAGAAGTGAAACCTTCAGAAAACTTAATTAGACATAAGTGGGTAGGCTACGAAGCACCCCACAAAGAGGAGACCGATTATTCTATATCATTGTCTCGCAGGTTTAATCCTATAGATGTATGTGTTTGTTTCTTGTTTTCACTTTAAAAAATATTTAACAAAATAATTTTTAAAAAATTAAGAAATATTTAACCAATGTGGATCTACATCCGGAATTCTAAAACTTTTTTTTATATGAATACACATGAGTTCCAACTGCACACGTCTGGAGCCAGGGAGACTATGGCATCCCCAATTAGGGTATGTTGTGAGGCTGAAGATAGTGGGGAGGAGAGGGAGGTGGAGAAGAAGAAGGTGGGGAAGTGCCTGGCAATTCAGATCTGGTCACCAAACACGGCTAAAGCCATTTCAAGCAACGTTCCAATTCTGAACGGTGGTCTTACACCAGGGCGATATTGGGAGTATTTTCCACTCTGGAACGTGCCGCAAATATACTTTATATTATTTTAAATTATTTATTTGTGAAATAACACAAATTAATCAATAAAATTTATTTGCCACGCCGGGATTCGATCCCGTGTCCGTGTGATTGCGAGTCAAGGGCCTTACAGCCAGACCACGCCGTCATGGTTCTAATCAATCTTCATAATATTAGTGTATTTATTTATTCATATTAATATACGCTTATACGGGCTTTTATAAACTGATGTAATAAATAAAATAAAATAGGGGCTTTTAAGAACCTGGATAATTAATACCTTTTAAGAACAAGGATGTGATATACCTATAAATTTTGTGTTACAGTAATCATAAACCAAAATATGCCAATTAAATACATAGCACCCATCTGACCTATCTTATAATTTAAAGCAAAAATAAATAAAGTAGCTCACATCCCTCCTAGATATTTGATATACCTTTAGATTACAAAAATATTTTTTCAGTTTAGTTGGGTATTTTGATCTTAAATTCAAATTTAAGATTTGCATGAAACTGGCCGAAATGGGCCGCGCAGAATTTCCTCTTAAGGCGAGCCAAAGAACCACCTGTTCAAGTGAATCTATCTCAGAACTCGTTTTAAAATTTTGTTTTGATGAAGATAAGTACAAAGAAAGTTGAAAGTGGGCTTTGTTGTGAATATTTTAGATCTTCGCTGTTTATGAAGTTTTTTTGCCCACATCATAATTAGCCCACATCAAATCATACTGGGATGGGAACATACCCATACCCCCCCCCCCCTGTCCCATATCCCATGAAGCCCCCTCCGTAGTAGCAAATATAATCTCAAATACTGGTCCATTTTGCCCCGTTTGAAAAAATCGTAGTCCGGTACTGCTCCGTTGTGACAGACCACACCTCGCCATTCAATATTTAGTAGAATGCGTGTCGAGTTCTGGGAATACGGTAGAAATGTACCAACAGGGGGTCCACCGTGACCAGTAAAATTTTGAAAGTGGTCTACGAGAAAAAAAAGTTTGGGAACCTCTGATCTAGGGAAACAACGAAAGCTGGTAAATAAATATGTATAAATGCCAAATTTCAAAAAAAGTTAAATTGAAAAATATAGAATGTTCAATTTTCACAAGAACTCAATAAGAAATCACATTTTTTTGTAGAATTCAGGTACGTGTTTAGTTGTTTAAATAAATGTATCGTTTTATTTTTTCTTCCTCCGACAATGTAAAGCTCTTAGAAAGGCCAGCGACCTTGACATTTCCCAACCTTTTCTTCAATCTCACATTTTGCCAAGATTTATGTCGACCTTATTATTCTATTCCATCAAGTCTTAATCCTATCTATTTTTATCTACTCTGAGAATAGTATTTTATCCCAGTGTAATACGTAAGATACGAGTCAGGTGTGTGTGGTGTAATGTAATTTAAGTAAGGAATTGGGCTCCTTGGCTACTCTGGGATTTGCCTTCTTCCTTAATATATCTCCTCGTATCTATACCTATATAGTCCTCGTATCTCAATCGGTTAAACATGAATTTCTAAAAAAAGGTACGCTTGTGCTTTTTTACCCTCTCTGTGAATACCTAAAAGAGTCTACAACATTACCTAAAGAGTCTACACTTTCAAAGTTCCCCCGAGTTTTAAAAAAAGTTTTTATAAATTTAAATGCACTTTCGTTGAGACTACAGCAGATCCCACTGAAATACGAATATAACTACTGAACATGGGCGTGGTGCTGTGTACAAGAAAGCATGCCAATTCATAAATATTTTGGAAGAGGCAAAAGAATGGGTTGCTCCACAGAATTTGACAAATTTTAAAGTTAATTGGGGCCCAAAATTAATAAGTTAATTTTCATGTTCTTTTAATTAAGGGGGGAAATAGGTGTTGGACAGCGCATTTTTAGTGATTTTCATGATTTTTTTTTAACACATAAGGAATATTTACATTTTACTTTTACGTTAGAGTCATTTTACAGATATATTCAAGAGTATATTCTAAATTTTTTAAATATTTTCCTCAAAAACTAACGGAGATATCAGCTGCCGCGCATTGAAAGTTGCCATCCGGCTGGGCAATTTGTGTAACTCTTGGAGGTCACAATTTTCATTTGAAATCAATTTTTCGAAAAAATTTACTTTTTTAATAAGTGTTTCTTTTATTTGAACCACACTCCTCGTAAAAAAATTGAAAATTAATATTTTTTTGAAGAATGTGAAAATTTAAAGTAATTTTTTACCATTATTTTGTACTTTTTTTTGCAATTAAATAAAAGTTAAAATAAAATTACTGTTTTGAATTGAAGTTCAAATGGAACGCATTTATATAAAAAAAACCTTGTGCTGAGTTTGATAACGATTGATCAAAAACTGTAAGAGCTAGAGGTTACACAAATTCGAAAAAAGGAGTTTTGAGAAAAACGCGTTTTAAAATAAGAGTGGCAGTAAAATAGTAGTAATTCGACTGAGGGACACTCATTAAAATGCTTATAACTTTTAAGCGGCGTGGAATTTTGGTTTGAAATTTTCAGAATATATTGTTGAATAGTTTTACTACTGATTAATGAAAGAAAAAAAATCAAATTTTTTGTAGTCTCTACACCTCTTTCCCCTCGTAAAGTTCTGTTATCATTTTATGATAGATCAATTGTTTCACAGATCTGAACTGAATTATCAATAGAACCTGAAAATTAACTGTGAAATGTGATTAACTTTCCTCATCATTTAACATTACTGTAGTTTAAAGTTGAAGACCATAAATCGCAGACCTTCGAGATATTCTAAGAGTAACGGGTGTCATTCAATAACATTGCAACAATTCATATTGATGGCTCTGATGGAAAAGTTCTGTAATAGTTTGGTGGAAGTTCAGATTATTTGATGGATGGACAGGGCGAAGAGAGTGGTCCGTATATATTTAATGATGTTGACATTGGGGAGTTATGATAATTCAAGGAGATAATAATATCTTACTAATATTATAAAGGCGAAAGTTTATGTATGTTTGTTACTCTTTCACGCAAAAACTACTGAATGGATTTTAATGAAACTTTACAAGAATATAGTTCATATATCAAAATAACATACAGGCTATATATAATGGTAAGCTCTGGTGTTATGAAATTTGTATAAATGAAAATCTGTGTATTTCATATATTTTAGCGGCAGGGAGGAAAGTCAGGGGGTAAGGGAACAGAGAAGGAGGGGTTCGCGGAGAAGGAAGAGACGCGGGAGGGGGAAGGCGGGGAAGGTGGAAGGGAACAGGGAAACACGGGAAAGGACATGCAGGAAGAATCAATTTATTTCTTTTAATTGCTACGAATGCCGGGACCAGCTAATCTCATATAATAACGAACAGAGACAACGGAGAGATTTGTTTTTGATATTCAAAAATTTGAAGCCTTGGGTCCATCGATCTTTGATCGTTGCTTATATTTTTAAAAAATTATGTATTTTTTAGATATTTCTGATTAATAAAACTAGAAAAAGCGTTTTTTGTCAACTTGTAGAAATAGAAGGCATTGATTATTCGAAGCGATGCGCGGTGTTTGGTGGTCGAATTCAAGCATTTATTTTAGTAGCCAATTTTGGACACGTAAAATGCTAATGAAAGCTGTTTTATTATTAAAATTTCTTTCAAAATAATCAGATACCCTATGAAAAAATAAAAATACACTATGTAACAACAGTCTGACCGACCGGTCCAACCCTACGGTACCGCATAGGGTAGAAGTTTTACGATTGCGCTAAGAAATTCCTTCCTGCAGCAATAACTATAAATATGCGTATCTTAAAATGGCCACCTCTTTATAAAACAGAATTGAGAATCCGATGGAAGTGCCACATCCCTTCAAATTATTTCCCAGTTGGTATGGTGAATGTGAAAGTGGAAGCGAAGTTGAAAGAATGAAAAGTCCCACATTCTTAACAAGGCGCCGCGACGCCGACGCCCGATTCCCCCGTGAACAGTGAACACTCGCATGTTCGAGTAGTATTCCGACTGGCGTGATGTGACAGAAGAAGCAAAAACAGAGCCGCTCGAGGTTTTTTTCTGCCTGTTCAAAAACGCACCCCTAAATGATATCATTATATTACTGTTTCAGTTTTTATTAACATGTCCATTTATTTACAATTTCAAATTGTTTTCATCCTGACGAATACCTAGTTATTTGAGTTCTTGATTTTATTTTTGTATATTGCTTGTTGGTGCATCTTGTTTTTCCTTGCATATCTTTTGGTATTTACATTTGGCAGACTTACCCTTCCATAGCTACTCTTGTTAAATTTTATTATTTATTTATGCCCTAGTGGGCTGTTACAAGATAAGTAAACAAGCAATATAGTTGTATAAAGTTTATAATTACAATATATTATGATTTACAATAAATAAAAATTAAAATTAATAGTATGTAGTATGGAAAGCGAAATATGTGTAAAGAAACATAGAAATATAAAAATAAAAAAGTGTATTGACTATGGAGACGTGAAATCAAACATCTCGGTAAAGTATTTACAAAGACTTCGTTTTAAAACTAATACGGAATCTTTAAACATGTCTACAATATTCCCAAATTTATTGCCAAAATGATGTAGTCTGTTTATAGGTGTATGAGCTTCATAGTTAGTTTTAAAATTGTCACAGAAAAAGGTAACACTTTGCCTTGTGTTTCTGGTCGATACATAAAATTTTATTTTGGCGAGAATTTCAGGGTTGTTAATGCGATTATTAATAATTTTATTTAATATTGCCAGGTCAGAGATGATCCGCCTATCTGACAGCGTAATCAAGTTTAGTTGTTTCATCAAAAGGACATAGTAATATTCAGTTTAAAGTTGATAAATCTTAGAAATTTGTGCTGTACCCTTTCTATATTGTCGGAATGGGGACCAAGTAGGCGAATTATACTCTTACATATTGTTAGACCATCTCATCTTTGAGATTAACACGCGTTTATTTTTTCAAATACATTTGATTTTTAAGGAATTCTAACGATCATCTACATTTATATATTTTTTTTTATATGAACACCACACGAGAGTCACAACTGCTCCCAACCGCCTGAAGCCAGTGAGACCATGGCATCCCCAATTGTAAAGGTAGTGGGAAGAGGAAGGGATGCTTAAGAGGAAGGTGGATTCTATTCAGATCTGCTCAACGATTCTGAAATTCTGAATGGTAGTCTTACACCAGGTCAACATTGAAAGTATCTTCCACTCTGGAACGTGCCGCAAATATACATAATATTATTTTAAATTGTGAAATTACACAAATCAATCAAATTAAATTTAATTACGCACTCCGGGATTTGAACTCGTGACCTCTGAATCGCTAGTTTATAGCCTTACCCCTTGAACACTACGAGCTCATCACAGCTATGTATTAATTTTATCCTCTTCATATTATAATACTTTACAATCTAACCTTCAAACTTTGCATCAACAATGATTTTTCCCGATTTTCCAGGACAAAAGTTTTCATTTTGTATGTTCACTTCCGAAAATATTGATGTTCAATATCAAACAAGTTTGCAAAAAACTTTTCTAACTCGTTTTCCCTATTTCTTCTTGTGGGTGGATGTAGCGCCTGAGGCTGGTTCCCCAATCCCCCCCATCCTTACCCCGGCCCTGGAGAGAGCTGAGGATTTACAAGCAGAAGTGAAGATGGAAGGGAAGATGTTACATTGAATCCAATGGAATTGCGGTCACCCACAGAATACGCAAGTGGGAGACGCGTCGTCGGGGGAATATAAAGAGAGAATACATGATCAGATTAAGAATGGGTCTTTTTGATTGGTCAGTTAGGGTAGGAGTGGAGAGACAGGGTTGAAAGGTTTATGAGGGACCCTTGATAACACTACGGAAAGAATAAGATACTGTGAGTCAGGTAATTACGATATTATATTACGTTAATATTTTCAAAGGACCATATATTATTATGTTAGAGATATGATATAACATACTGTTTGTTAAACCATAGTAACTTCAAAGCACAAAGTCCTATAATTTTATGTTATATTATTGATTTTAATATCTACCACATAAGTACAAAAATTGACACTGTGAATAAAATCGTTTGATATTCATACCAACTTATTATTAAGGGTATTTTTGAATTCGATTTTTTGTTTGAAATTGGTAAACAGTGAACAAAAAATTATAATTTTATGGTAAATATTATTTCGGGGGCAAATTATCGGCGGATCAACTGTCGGGTCACCGGAATAATGACTGGAGCGTTCGTCCTTCGAATATCGTTGACTGAAGCATGGATTTCGTTGTCAAGGCGGCGCTATTCGGCTGAAAAAGAAGAAGATGGAGAGATGTGTAATTACGAATGTTGGACAGAGCGCGCTAATATTTTAAGTGATGAAATCGCAGCGAAAATGGCGAAAAAGCTTAATAAAACATGACTCGTTTAAAATAGAGCAAAAATCTCGTTGAACGTATCTTAAGTATCATTTAAAGAAACATTGTGATTTTTTCACAAGTATTACTTGTAAAATAATAGAAATAGACTTGTTTTAAATAATTTTCGGAGCATACTTTGCTATTTTTTTCTATCGAGGGAATTTCATATAATTAACGTTTCGGCGTGGAACGTATCTAGATATTATCTTCAAAAATAACATATATTTTTATAAGAGCTTAAAAACTTCAAATGTTTAAGGGAGATATGTAAGAAATCGGTCGAAATTCGAATAGTAGACCCTTAAGTTATGTGAAGACTGAAGACAAGTAGTGCAATGCACTTGGGATGGTTCCAAATGTTCCATCATGTTTTAAAGTAGCTTGTGGTTTTATGACTACGCGTGCAATGTTGCTGTTCTTCTCATTAGCTGGAGGCGTTGACTTTCTTTAAACGTTTTTAATGAGAAAACAGTCGGACCGCGATTGCTATGCGGGTTACACGTGCCTAAATCTGAAAAGGTTAAATATGACTGCATTCATAATGATGGTTCGAACTAGCTTTTTGTTATTTTTTCCTAAGATTAGTTTTTAAAGTTCCTAAAAGTGCTAAAAAATGATAAAAACATAAATGTTTAATATGGTTAAGCTAATTTTGCTAACTTTTATTAATTGGAGTGTTTATTGGATAAAAAATAACAAATTACTATATTTTTGTCTATATAACGTCATATTTTATTTCCCTTATTATATGAAATACAGCTAGAAGTAAAGTTTTCTTTTTTTCCATAAATGTAATGAAATACCTGGTGTTAAATAAATGGATGACAATGACCTAATCCCCCACGTCCGTGTAACAAATTTCCACCCAATACACATATTAAGGAACTGCTTCTGCTCCTATTATGATAATGATGGAAGACTTAAATTAAAATATAAAACACAATATTTCTCCATTACATCATTTAATATTTGGCATCAAATGAACCACCTGTGTATTGTATCCAACTTTCAAAACTCGTGAATTCTCATCTCGTGTTTACACCGTAACGTAGCAACACGTAATGTCCGCTGAAGTTAGTATCTCCTCCCGGGGGATGGAAAGACCCTCCGCTGGCTCCGATGCTGTAGACTGTAGATCTTTCCATCACAGCCTCTTTGTACGGGACGTTTGTACATATACTGTATAAAAATAGGGAGCTGGACACAAATGGCACGCCAATGGAATCTTTATGCGCCAAGGGATTTTGGCGCACGCCAATGGACTTTCACGAATTTAATACTTTGAATGATTCTAAATAAAATTGGCAAAACTGAATCTATTATAACTGATTAAACACTTGTAAAGGCTTGAAGACTTTGGAGACTTTGGGATACTGGGAAGAAGGTAGAACTGAAGTTATTACTTTTAAATAAAACACTTGAAAAGAGTTTGAACTTGGAGACTTTGGGATTACTGGGATACTGGGAAGAAGGTAGAACTGAAGTTATTACTTTTAAATAAAACACTTGAAAAGAGTTTGAACTTGGAGACTTTGGTTTCTTCGAGATTGTTTCTTCTTGGCTGGTAATTTTTTAACTGATTTGTGACCGATGTGTGGTCTGTATTTATAGGGCAAAACTGGGTTGGATTGTGAGGGTATAGCACTTCCTATTCTTTGTGTAGGTTGGTCCTTTTATCCTTTTTCCCTGTTTGCTACGATTTTTGAGAAGATTTGTAAAATTTGTATATTATAGCCAGTACCAAGAGAGTCCCGATCCCCGAAACCAAAATCTCACATGATTTTTATTGTTTTTACAAAAAAAGATACAATGTTACATTTGTGGTACAAAGTAGAATTTCAAGGATTAAACATTTTTATTAAAGTGCAAGAATCAATGGTAGGCGTCAGTTTTCAAGTGATTGTACTTGCTTGTGCCCATTTGTCTGCGAGGATATTTATTTTTAGCTCGTAATTATCACCAATTTCTCAAAATTTAGCTCCAAATTTTTGAGAACATGAATTCATTGACGTAAATATTCCCGATTTAGATTTTCCTTTGTTCATCATTAGCCAATCACAGCTCCCGTGGTTGTATGGTGGGGGTGACGTAAATAGGCAGCTATTCTCGTGGCAGGGTTCATTGCTGTCTGTAGTCTTTTGTAGAGGTGTGAGATGTATTTTTGAGTTTGATTTTCATGCTGCGTGTGTTCATTATCAATTGTGTTTGTATTTTTAAGTGCTAAATTAATTTTGAAGAATAAAATAGCAATTAGACATCGTTTTGGAGGATGCGTGAAACGCCCCTCGTCTCGTTAGCCAATAGCAGCTCTCTAATTGCTTGGGGGTTGTGGTGTGAGGCGAAATGGTGCTGGCGGCATGGTACTGTGTAATTGTGGGTGCTGGCGGTACGGTACTGTGTGGGAGCGTAAATTCCAATATTGTCTTTTTTAGTTATCTCATTTGCTTTTGCGGACTCGTTCGATACACTCCCCCCGTGCAGTCTCGTCTGTACTCAGCTACTTCGTCGGGCGAGTCCTTTCCCGATGTTTGTGTTCTGAATCGGGGGCCTTTGCCAGGGTTGTAGTTTCATCAGGGGTTGGTGGAGTAGGCAGGATGATTTTGACTGCCGGCCTTATGTATATTCCTGTGCTGGTTTGAATTCGGGCAGTTCTGACTTGTCCATCAGCTGCAGGTGTGGCTTCTAAGATTCGACCGCGCGGCAACTGTTCCGGGGCAGTGCTGGGTCCATAATGATTACCAGATCATCTTTTTTAATTGGTGTCGTTGGGTAGGTAGGTATTCGCGCAGCCATCGTCTCCAGAAGGTGTCTGCAAGTTGTTGCCCGATGCGCCACTGGCGGCGGAGGCATACTTTCTCTTCTTTCTTTTCGTAGAAGGATAGTTGGGGGCGTTTCCCAGCCGACCCTAGTAAAAGGTGGTTGGGTGTTAGATTAGATTAATTCTTCATCGCGTGGGTCCACCGAAATGTGAGTGAGTGGTCGATTATTAACCGTAAACTCGGCTTCTGCAAGGGCGGTGCGCAGCGTTTCTTCTTTTGGTGCTCTTTCCTTAAGTGTGGCGCTTAGGGCTTTCTTAACTGATTGTACTAATCTTTCCCAAGCTCCCCCCGTGTGAGGAGATATTGGATCTGGCTGACTCACGTTGGCTGCACTGATGAGGAGCACCACTGTGCTGGCGGGGGCACTGCTGGTGCAAGGCTGGCTCGCCTTGGCTGCGCTGATGAGGAGCACCTCTGTTCTGGGCAGGGGCGCTGCTGGGGCAAGGCTGGCTCGCCTTGGCTGCGCTGATGAGGAGCACCAATGTTCTGGGCAGGGGCACTGGTAGGGCAAGGCCGGCTCACCTTGGCTGCACTGATGAGGAGCACCACTGTTTGGCAGGGGTACTGCTGGGGCATGGCTGGCGCACCTTAGCTGCGCTGACGAGCAGCACCACTGTTCTGGCAGGGGTATGGCTGGCTCGCCTTGGCTGCGCTGATGAGGAGCACCACAGTTCTTATATTGACACTGCTGGGGCAGGGCTTGCAAAGCCGGGCTGGAATTTAAAATTATAATGTATAATTAGAACTAGGCTTGCTTGCCTTCGGTCGAGTCGCGTATCTTGTCGCAACTCGTTCGAAGGTGAGTCAGCTGGCACCGGTACTTGAGTTGCGTATCTTGTCGCAAACAAGTTGGTATGCGGGCCAGCTGGTGTCAGTAGTTGAGTTGCGTATCTCGTCGCAAACAAGTTGGGAGGTGGCCCAGCTGGTGCTGGCACTTGAGCTGCGTATCTCGTCGCAAACAAGTTGGGATGCGGGTCAGCTGGTGCCAGCGCTTGAGTTGGGGCACTGCTGGAGCAGGGCTGGCTCGCCTTGGCTGCACTGCAGAGGATCACCACAGTTCTGGCAGTTCCACTGCTGGGACAGGGCTCGCTGACCTTGGCTGCACCGCTGAGGAGCACCACAGTTCTGGCAGTTGCACTGCTGGGGCAGGGCTCGCTGACCTTGGCTGCACCGCTGAGGCTCACCACAGTTCTGGCACTCGCACTGCTGGGGCAGGGCTCGCTGACCTTGGCTGCACCGCTGTGGATCACCACAGTTCTGGCAGTGGCACTGCTGGGGCAAGGTTCGCTGACCTTGGCTGCACTGCTGAGGATCACCACAGTTCTGGCAGTTCCACTGCTGGGACAGGGCTCGCTGACCTTGGCTGCACCGCTGAGGATCACCACAGTTCTGGCAGTTGCACTGCTGGGGCAGGGCTCGCTGACCTTGGCTGCACTGCTGAGGATCACCGCAGTTCTGGCAGTGGCAATGCTGGGGCAGGGCTCGCTGACCTTGGCTGCACCGCTGAGGATCACCGCAGTTCTGGCAGTAGCAATGCTGGGGCAGGGCTCGCTGACCTTGGCTGCGCCGCTGAGGATCACCACAGTTCTGGCACTCGCACTGCTGGGGCAGGGCTCGCTGACCTTGGCTGCACCGCTGAGGATCACCACAGTTCTGGCAGTTGCACTGCTGGGGCAGGGCTCGCTGACCTTGGCTGCACTGCTGAGGATCACCGCAGTTCTGGCAGTGGCAATGCTGGCGCAGGGCTCGCTGACCTTGGCTGCACCGCTGAGGATCACCGCAGTTCTGGCAGTAGCAATGCTGGGGCAGGGCTCGCTGACCTTGGCTGCGCCGCTGAGGATCACCACAGTTCTGGCACTCGCACTGCTGGGGCAGGGCTCGCTGACCTTGGCTGCACCGCTGTGGATCACCACAGTTCTGGCAGTGGCACTGCTGGGGCAAGGTTCGCTGACCTTGGCTGCACTGCTGAGGATCACCACAGTTCTGGCAGTTCCACTGCTGGGACAGGGCTCGCTGACCTTGGCTGCACCGCTGAGGATCACCACAGTTCTGGCAGTTGCACTGCTGGGGCAGGGCTCGCTGACCTTGGCTGCACTGCTGAGGATCACCGCAGTTCTGGCAGTGGCAATGCTGGCGCAGGGCTCGCTGACCTTGGCTGCACCGCTGAGGATCACCGCAGTTCTGGCAGTAGCAATGCTGGGGCAGGGCTCGCTGACCTTGGCTGCACTGCTGAGGATCACCGCAGTTCTGGCAGTGGCAATGCTGGGACCGGGCTCGCTGACCTTGGCTGCACCGCTGAGGATCACCACAGTTCTGGCAGTTGCACTGCTGGGGCAGGGCTAGCTGACCTTGGCTGCACTGCTGAGGATCACCACAGTTCTGGCACTCGCACTGCTGGGGCAGGGCTCGCTGACCTTGGCTGCACCGCTGAGGATCACCACAGTTCTGGCAGTTCCACTGCTGGGACGGGGCTCGCTGACCTTGGCTGCACCGCTGAGGATCACCACAGTTCTGGCAGTTGCACTGCTGGGGCAGGGCTTGCTGACCTTGGCTGCACCGCTGAGGATCGCCGATTGCCAGGTAGCGTGGCTTCTGGATTGCGCCATAGTAGACCCGTTTCCCATCTTCCTATATGAAGAGGACGGGTAGTTGCATTCATAAGTGTGATTGCTTGTTGTTCGCTTGCATTGACTCTGGTAGCTGATATTACTCCAAGGGAGTCAATGGCGAAGTTTGTTTTTACCAGTTCCCTCAACTGCTTGTCTGCGGTCGTTTCTGGTTGTAGTGCCAAAGTGGGGGTCGTGTTTTTATCTCCGGGGTTGATTCCCCCATGAGCGATCCATCCTAGTGCGGTGCGTGATACTATTCGCGTAGTAACATTGCATTCTCGCACTTCTCTCGACACAATCAGGTGAGCGTTGTCTTGGCCTATTAGCAGCTTCGGAACGACAGACCTTCCTTGGATCTGTTGTTCTGGCAGGTTGAGGTTGCTTATTGTGCTGGCAGAGATGTGGAATGTATTACTGTTGCCTGCACCTCTTAATCTTAGTTTTACTCGTTGCGAGAGATTGTCGGAGGTGCACATTCCTTTGGCGCCGTGGATTCGCAGTCCGTGAACTGGTCCCTCTGCTCCGACTTGTGTTGCGGTGTTAGTGTCGACAAGTGTTATTGTGGATCCTTCGTCCAGAAGAGCGAACACTGACACTTCTTTTTTATTTGGAGCACTTAATATGACTGGTGCAATTTTCAACAGTACTCTCTGTCCGGAGTTCTGGCGTCATAAATTGACATTTTCCACAGTGCTTTTTTGTACGAACTCGGGATTGTGCAGCAGTGGGTGGTGTGGGGCTTCGCAATCCCCTATTTCGCACCATTGGTTCATTTTGCAGCTTCGCGAGTGGTGTTTTTCTAAGCACTTGCGGCATAATTTTCCCACGCGCACAGTTTCCCATCGGAGTTCAACATCTTTGGCTGCGAATTCTTTGCATTCGCAGGTTCTATGATTGCCGCCGCATTGGGCGCAGCTTTCATTGGCTGATTTTCTTTTTTGGCTTGGTCCAGGGTAGGTATGTGATTCGTACATTTGGCGTTTTTATCGGGGCGATTTTTTCTTTTGGGCCGTCCCTGATTTCCTCCTGATGTCCGGCATGTATTTGCTCATGGCCCGGTAGGAGTTGCATGCGATCACTCCCTTCTTCCTCTTGGTACCCGGCATGTATTTGTTCACGGCGTGGTCGAGATCGTACGCGGTCCACCATCCCGCTATTTGGAATTGCGTTTAACACCTCTTTCAGAAAGGCAGCGAGCTGGGTTATGGTGGCCGGAGCATGTTGTTTGTGAATCTCGATTAGCCATGCCAGCCGCAGGGAACTTGGCATTTTGTCAGTGACGTCATTTAGTAGCGCAGGATTGGTGAGATAGCCTTCGGTTTTCAGAATCCGGAGGGATGCCACTAGGTTTTGTACCGTCCCGGAGAAATCTGCTAGCTCCTCGAGTGACACCTCGGTCGTGAGGTAAGGTAGTTTTTTAACCTTGTCTAGCATAAATTTTGCTATGGAGTTAGCGCTGCCGTATCGCTGCTTGAGGACGCTGATGATCTCTGGGACTTGCACTTGCGCAGGATCCATTAGTAGGGGACCCACAGTATCTCGTGCCTTGCCTTTGAGGGCCCGTTGCAGCCGGATGAGATTTTCGCTTGGAGTCATCTGGCAGGTGGCGGTGGATTGAGTGTACTGTGCCTTCCAGGTGGGCCACTCGAGTGGGTCTCCAGCGAAGGTAGGCAAATCTTTTGCTGCGGATTGCCTGGCGATGAGGGCTGCCATTCTCGAGTCATCTTCTAATGTACGAGGACTATCTTGGGTTTGGGAAGTGCCGAGCGCTTCTGCCAGAGGGAATCTGGGCCAGTGGGTCGTTACCATGCTGCAACCATTCTCGAGTGTACCGTGTCGTCTCGTCAGCCGTATGCGGCGGTGTAAATAATGGGAAATCCTGGCTGGAGGAAGCTGGTTGTTGCTGGTACCCCATTGTATTATAGAGTGGGCGCTCGGGTCCAAGATGGCTATATTTGGCTGCGGGAATGTTGTCCACAGGACTCGTCAGAAGTGGGTGGCCTTGGGTAGAGGTATATCCCGTTGAATTGGTTACAGCAAATTCATTAGTAGGCTGACCGGCTGGCACGTGCACTTGAGCTGTTGCATATCTCGTTGCAAACTCTCCGGCTTGCTTGTGTACTTGTGTGGCATATCTCGTTGCAAACTCGTTCGTAGACGGGCCGGTTGGAGTGTGCACTTGAGTGTTTGCATATCTCGTTGCAAACTCTCCGGCTGGCTTGTATACTCGAGTAGCATATCTCGTTGCAAACTCGTTCGTAGACGGGCCGGTTAGTGCGTGGACTTGAGTTGCAGCCTGACCCTACGGGTTGGTTGGTGCAGGCTCCTGAGCCGGCTGATTGGATGCTTGGCGTGTCGCAGCGTTCAGGGCTGCGAGTAGATCGGCTGTTTGCTTGGCGTGTTGTCTGTCTCGACTGCGCATCTCCCGGCGCCGCATTCGCAGGGAGTCTTCAGTTGATTCTGAAGATGCCTCGCTGCTATTAGTATTGGATTCGTGGGGGCTCTTGGCGACATGTTCCGAAGCAAGTTGGCCAAGAGTGATGAGGTCAGAGTTCCTGGCTGGGCTCGTAACAGGTAGATCGTGGATCTGACGGGGTCCACTGGATGGCGTCTCTATGCTGTGGGCCCGGGGTCCGACGGGGTGGCACGGACGTGTTTCGGCTTGTCACTGGGGCGTCAGGTTTAGACAGTGACGTCTCGGATGATGTTGGGGTCTTACGGCCACTGCGAAGAAACGGCATTTCCACTGGGTAAGACTGAAGACGTGTTATTTGCAGATCCGGCTCGAAGGACCAAATGTACGGGACGTTTGTACATATACTGTATAAAAATAGGGAGCTGGACACAAATGGCACGCCAATGGAATCTTTATGCGCCAAGGGATTTTGGCGCACGCCAATGGACTTTCACGAATTTAATACTTTGAATGATTCTAAATAAAATTGGCAAAACTGAATCTATTATAACTGATTAAACACTTGTAAAGGCTTGAAGACTTTGGAGACTTTGGGATACTGGGAAGAAGGTAGAACTGAAGTTATTACTTTTAAATAAAACACTTGAAAAGAGTTTGAACTTGGAGACTTTGGGATTACTGGGATACTGGGAAGAAGGTAGAACTGAAGTTATTACTTTTAAATAAAACACTTGAAAAGAGTTTGAACTTGGAGACTTTGGTTTCTTCGAGATTGTTTCTTCTTGGCTGGTAATTTTTTAACTGATTTGTGACCGATGTGTGGTCTGTATTTATAGGGCAAAACTGGGTTGGATTGTGAGGGTATAGCACTTCCTATTCTTTGTGTAGGTTGGTCCTTTTATCCTTTTTCCCTGTTTGCTACGATTTTTGAGAAGATTTGTAAAATTTGTATATTATAGCCAGTACCAAGAGAGTCCCGATCCCCGAAACCAAAATCTCACATGATTTTTATTGTTTTTACAAAAAAAGATACAATGTTACATTTGTGGTACAAAGTAGAATTTCAAGGATTAAACATTTTTATTAAAGTGCAAGAATCAATGGTAGGCGTCAGTTTTCAAGTGATTGTACTTGCTTGTGCCCATTTGTCTGCGAGGATATTTATTTTTAGCTCGTAATTATCACCAATTTCTCAAAATTTAGCTCCAAATTTTTGAGAACATGAATTCATTGACGTAAATATTCCCGATTTAGATTTTCCTTTGTTCATCATTAGCCAATCACAGCTCCCGTGGTTGTATGGTGGGGGTGACGTAAATAGGCAGCTATTCTCGTGGCAGGGTTCATTGCTGTCTGTAGTCTTTTGTAGAGGTGTGAGATGTATTTTTGAGTTTGATTTTCATGCTGCGTGTGTTCATTATCAATTGTGTTTGTATTTTTAAGTGCTAAATTAATTTTGAAGAATAAAATAGCAATTAGACATCGTTTTGGAGGATGCGTGAAACGCCCCTCGTCTCGTTAGCCAATAGCAGCTCTCTAATTGCTTGGGGGTTGTGGTGTGAGGCGAAATGGTGCTGGCGGCATGGTACTGTGTAATTGTGGGTGCTGGCGGTACGGTACTGTGTGGGAGCGTAAATTCCAATATTGTCTTTTTTAGTTATCTCATTTGCTTTTGCGGACTCGTTCGATACACTCTTGTTTCGTTGAAATTATTATAATTTAATCACAGAAGTGAGCACAACATTTTACTTCATACATTATGCATGGCGAGTGTCGACATGTAATTAGATTTTGTAATTTGAACAATATTTCTTCGGACAATTTTGAAAAAGTTTAAATTAGAATCTATAATTTCAAGTGATTTAGGGAAGCTTCAAATTTTCCATATTTTATTGTCTTATTACAATACCAAATACCTAAAATATATTAATGTTTAATTTTTTATGAGAAAAACTCTCTTTTTATAACTTTTTGAAGGTTATTCCCATCAACGTAATATATCATTGAAGAAGAGATAAAAAGAGAGTTTTTCTCATAAAAATTGAATATTCATTTAGACTTTCATAAAGTCAATAGTTCCATATGAATAAATTCGGATACATTTATCCGAGACGCTATTCAGGTAACAAACCAATTCTTAGAATGATTGTTTCAAATAAAAAGAGTAGTTGCCTATAATATGGAAAAAAAAAAAAAAAAAAAAAAAAAAAAAAAAAAAAAAAAAGAACTAGTTGAAGATAATATTAATGATTCTAAATATTTGAAATATGAGATTACGACGGTTTGACAGAAGGTGGCAATAGCGAAATTGGAAAACGCGCACGACCCGGTTAGACGAGAGGTCTGGGTTCGAGTCCCAGTTGCGACCATTGTTTTTTTCTGTTTTCTGTATCTTGTTTTCTTTCATATTTTCATTTAGATTATAAGTGTTATCTTCTTTTTCAATGATATATATTAATGTTTACAGAGATGCGGTTCTTATATTTATTACGTAAATATCAAAAAATAAACAATCTTTCTTGGGGATCTTTCTGCAAAGAGCTTTATTTGAGATACTATATATCACTGCTCTGAGATTAATTTCATTTGTATTACATGTCTTACGTATTACTTTTGGCTTGGTCTTATTTTTTTACTTTTTCAAAAATATTTTTTTCTCTAGTAAGCACTAGAATATTTATTAAAAAGCCCCTCTCAAAAAGAACTTATTTTAATTTTGATCATATTTTTTATTATTTTACAAGTCGTTAACTAATATAGTTTATCTAATATGAGCTTAGTCGTGTATTTGTTGTTGTTCGTGTAATTCTATGTTAGAAAGTACGCACTATACGTTAGTAAAAGAAGCCTTATCCACATTTCTACATTTACACACAATTATACACACATTTATACACTACAACACATCCATATTTTTTTTTATTTCAACAACATAATATCTTTATTGGTTACTGCATTTTTCTGCCTACAATAAAAACAACCCAATTTATTTATATTAATTTATCTTATTTTTACTTTGATTTGACAATTTCAAAAAGAGTTCAGTAGCAAAAATATTAATAAAATGTGTTCCTTGCTTTGAAGACATACTAGTGGGGTTTTTTTTCATATTGTATCTACAGACAGATCCCGGAAATAATATATGAAAATTGAGATTTTTCTAACATTCTGAATAGAGTGTACTTTCACACTTCAAATACGCCATTCTCTCCAAAGTAAAAATAATACAATATTTATAACTTTTTTCCGTTACTATGTAAGGAACACTTTTCGTTTCCTTTTGGGCTCCTTCTCAAAAAAAGAATATACATTTGTATTGTTTCCTAGAAGAGCGCCTTCGCAGTTGAAATGTTTAGCAAAATATGAAACGAACAGACGATTCGTTTACAATTTCAATTTTCAAAGTAATTACTACGCTGCGGGATAATGATGTCCTTCTTGCGATATTTTATCAATTCTCAAATACGATTATTCTTTGATTGCCTCATTATTTATTCTGCTCCTTGCGAACAAATTGAAAATAAGTTATTTTCATCGTATTTCTTTTGTTAACATTTCTATTTGTATTGTAAGTGAGCTTCGTTTTAATAATAAACAATTTAGTGTGCCGTTTTTAAAACATTAACATACTTCTCGAGTAAGACTTTAAACCAATAAATTTAGCCACCTCAAATTTTAATTGAAGCTTATCCCAGGAAAACATTCCAAAAAGTCTAAAAATAGCAATGTAAATTTAAGGGCTAATTATTCTTTTGATCTCTAACGGCATTCAAATAACAATTAATTACGTATATCTTTTTAACTAATTACTGAACAAGATAAGTCAATCAACTGGGTTGTTCTTCTTTTTAACCTACATAACTTTTACCACTCTGTCACATTTCCACCACTCTGTGACATTTTGTTTTTTCTATAAATGATTCTCTCTGGATCTCACAGGGGAAATTGTAGCAAGGGGGGGAGGAGGCCTAAAATTTCTATTGGGGGTGACAAACACAAGCTGCATGTATACCTATTTCAAATTAAAACTCACGTGACAGAATTGTCGCGACATAAAAATTGTAGGCGGCAAGTTTTTGAGATTTAAAAAATATTTTATTAAACATCATTAAAAATAATAATCGCTGTTATTTGATAGGTAACTCCTTTTGGAGTTAAAAAATATTTTATGTCGTCATATCATTTTTTTGTAACATTATAGAATACACGCAAGTCGAGGTGGCAGAAGACAAATGTGATTTGTATGAAAAACACTTCTATCACGAGGAGTTACAAGTCACGTAATTTTTACTACAAAAAATTTACTACATATTTTTTTAAAACGCACACAGTCGTTACTGTAGATTTTAAAGTAATTACAGTACGGTTTAGTACAGTAGATTTTAAAGTAATTATAAAATAAAAATATTGATAATCCTGTTGATTTTTTCTCCACTAACTAGTGGAAACAACTTAATGGTTAAAAAGAAGAACGACCCAACTAATTTTTGAAAAGGTTTAGTTTTATAGGAATTAAAACAACGCAAAAGTAAAATAATGTTTCAATGTAAAAATCGATAAATGTACAACAGTCTGTTAATTTAAAAACCTTTCCATTTTCAAAAGATTTTAAACTCGTCAAAATCAAGGGGGAAAAAACATATTACATGCGATGTTTTTCCTTCATGAAAGAAATGATTATTTCGACGAATGTTCCCATTTGTTTGTTGATTTATTCTGACATCCAAATCCTAACATTATGTATAACGCCAAATTTGAAATAACGTCGACTTTAAGCGTTGATATATTTTTACAGATTCGGGCTTTTAAAATTTGTTAGCTTATGGTTTCCAGTCTATCAACCCCAGAAAAAAAGACTTTTCCATATCACGTTCTATAAAAAAATATTTCGTTATTGTAAAACTTCAAATATTTCTGGATTATTATTCTTTTGTTCGTGTTCAATAAGTATTGCCCCTTTTCTGAACAGGTGGTGTTTTGTAATAATTTATTTATTTATTTGTAAGAGACAAACAGCATATAGGTACATAAAAATATAGAGATACATAATCTAAATACAACAATAAATACATAATCTACATACAACTAAATCTGTGTTGATAGTATTCAAATCAGGCGCAGGCACCATAAAAGTATTATCCGTCAGCCTAAACGATACAAAAATAGCTGAAAAATTCGAGGTCAAATACTTAAGACACATCATAACAGCGGACCTCAACGATGACTCGGATATTGAGCGACAGAGAAGATCACTGTGCATTAGGGCAAATATGATTTCTCGAAGATTCAACAAGTGTAGCCCAGGTGCAAAAAGGCAACTTTTTAATATGTACTGTACGAGCCTATATACCTCGGAGATGTGGACCAACTTTAAGAAAGCATCACTAAAAATAATGGAAGTACAGTACAACAATTCATATCGAACGCTTTTTGGATTGTCCTGGTACTGCAGTGCCACCGAGATGTTTGAAGAAGGGTGCGTTCCCGGATTCCGAGCACTAATGAAAAAACGGATCACCAACTACAGAACGCGACTAGCCTCGAGCGAAAATAGTATTGTGATGGCAGCATTCTACTTCTTGCAGGGTCCCATCTACAAGCGATGGATCCACTTCCTGAGGACATAGATTAAACAAAAAGTTTTTTTTTTTTTATTATTATTATTTTCTTTTAAATTTCTTTAACCATATAAATATTTTTTTTATGTATCCTTTTTATATCTTGTTATCATTACTTGATTATTATATATGTATAATATGGAACTCGTGGGACTGCACCACCCTCCCCGAGATCTGGAATAAATGATTAAAAAAAAAATTAAAAAAATAATATACAAGTTGGATAAAGTGAAACCAAAAAGGTCTCTTATGTTAGAGTTACTCGAAGATGGAGTTTTATTATAACTTAAAATTAATTTTAGGTGAGAAGGAGAGGAGGAGGGGAAAATAGGATAAGAATAGGAGATGCTCCACGCTCTTGTATTATTTTTCGATCGTACGCGTTACTTCTTTTTTATTTTTTTTTTTTTTTTTTATTTAATATAGATATATAAGTTTACAGTGGGTTAATATAAATTACATATTGGTTCAGAAATTCTTTAAAATTGCAGTCTCACCAAAGAAGAAGCTAGTTCTTGTGCTTGATGAGCGAGTTACACTAATTATGACAGAAATAGAATGACATTATGCAATAGGTAAGTATATAAGGGAACAATTGAAACTTCTGGATCATCTATATGTGAAGATGTACATACAATGGGATATAGTTACATACTAAAATATTGTGCACTTTAGAGAAATTAGAAAAATCTAAATTAAATAGAAATAAATATAGATTGCCAATAAATAGAAAGAAAGAGAAAAACAGGTAATTATTTAATTAATTATTCCTGATGAAGTGTTGCTTCAGTTTGAGTTTCAGTTTATTGATGTCTTTGATTTTTTTTTATTTCAATCGGAAGATTGTTGAAATACTTTATTCCTAAATAGATGTAATTGTTTTGCATTAGTTTGGTATTAAATTTTGGTATTTTGATGTTGTCTTGATATCTTTTTGATTGGTGGGTTTCAAATTTTTTGACGATATTATCTTTGTAAATTTGGATAATTGCATTTTTCTTGAAGATATTCTCCACTCGAGGCACCGTGAAATCTGCGAAAAGCGTTTCTGTTGGATATGTGGAGGGTTTCTTTAGGATTACTTTAATGATTAGCTTCTGGATCACTTTGATCGGGGTAAGAATATTGTTGTATGAACCCCCCCATCCAATAATTCCATATTGAATTAATGACTGGATTAGTGCATAGTATACTCTTTTTAGATTGTTGGGTTTTAAAATATTTCTTAATCTTATGAATTATATATATACACTTTCTGATACGCTTAACCAATTCATAGATATGGCTCTTCCACTTCATATGTTGTTCTATTATCACTCCGAGATATTTAATTTCTGATACTGATTTCAACGTTGAACAGCCTTGGATACATGTGATTTAAATTCGATCTATTCGGTATTTCTGAAGGGTATTGTTAAAGATGTCTATATTGTAAAATTTTGCATTATATTGCGCACATATACGGGGAATTGGAGAATTTTTTCTAATGATAGTTCTACTTGTGGCTTGTGGGCAAATAAAACAAGTTGGATTGTCTTGTTGATCTTGTCGGAACACGAATTTTTATTATGTTGGTAAACTTTGGCGAGTCAGGCCGTTGTTCAGAATTTAAAAAAATAAGGTTAGGTTAAAAATTAAACGTCGTGTGTAAAAAAGTATTTTTTTTTATAATTTATGTGATTAAATTTTTTTTTATTCTTTCGATTCTATTGACATGGGCTTGGTAAAAAGGAATCCAGATCGATGTGCAAGTGTTTTAATGGGGACGGATGTACTGTGTAAAGGGAGTAAATAGTTTTAATGTTGCGGAAAGGTTTTGTTACACGAATTATAAATCCCAGCATTTTGTTGACTTTGTTGATGATTTCGTCAGTGTGTTGTATAAAGTTTAATTAACAATAACTATTTCTATGTAAATAATAACAAACATTTTTCTTTATCAGAATATATTCAACCACATATAATTCAACATCGTGTAATATCAAAGAATAAGTTAGGCAAGAATATTTTAACTCTTACGTTATTCGATTCATAAAGTTTTCGTGTTTTTGTTTTCATTTCGTGTATCGATAAATCATTCTTTTTATTATTACTTTGTTTATGCTCAATTACACCCTTTCTAAAACAGGTGGTGTTTAGTTAATATAACCCTCGAATGACTAGTATTTTTTGGAAAATTCAAATACCTTCATTTTTATTCTACAACTTGTTTTCGGCGAGAATGTGGCAAAACTTGAATATGGCAAGAACGTTTTGCTCTCTGCATTTTTTGAATTATCCAGTTTTTCGAGAAACTTTTTCATTTGATGAAAATGGCACTACTGGGGGTACTAACTTACATAAACCAAGGGAAGTTGAGTTCACATAACCTCCCATTATTCTTGAATAGTTTAACTGGTGGCGGTAGGATATCTGGTCTTTCCCATTAAATAATGTTTTACTGGCATTTCTCATGCAGAACATCCGCTCGTTGGCAGAAATATCGAATTTCAGGGAATATGATATATGGAAGGTACGAGAACTGTTCTTGATTGTTGAATTAAATCTCGAATTTAAGAGATGATAATAATAAATATTTATATACAGACTAGCTTTATTTGTGGTATATTTCATTTGTTAGACTTTATGAATTTATTTCTGTTATATACAATGTAAAACATATCGATCGTGGAAATTTAAAATGCTGTAAACAAAATGTTGTTTGTTTAGGAGAGAGAAAAGATTTTTTTTTTTTTTTTAAATTATGTTTCCTGTATTTGTAGACCTATGAGAAGTGTGAATTTATATTTTAAAATAACATTAAATAGATCTTTCAGAATATTCGTCATGTTTTATGAATTTCCTTAATAACAGCACTTAATTTTTCAGAAAAAAAATTCCCAGTAATATTACGGAAAAAAAACGGTGAATAATGACATATTTTACTCAATTTTGGATTTATTATCTTTTACAGCATTTCAAATTTCCGCTACCGATTTTTTTATAAATGATTAATTGAAACATTATTTTTTTCAATACACGTATAAAGATAACAATACACGTATAATAAATATCAAAACTTTGACTCTTGTTCACCCCTGTCTTCGTCTCGTGCTGATTTGGCTCTTATGATTTGCCTTGTCTGCCTTGCTGGGTAGCCGTTACGTTCCAGTGCATTTGTGAGTTTGGTCAGTTCTAATCCGAGTATTGGCTCCTCACATATTCTGGTCGCTCGGGTTACCAAAGTATGGATGAGTCCTCTCTTCTGAGCGGGGTGATGATGCGAATCAGCGTGGAGATACCTGTTTGTATGTGTTGGTTTCCTATAAACTGTGTGTCCTAGGCTACCATTCTCTTTTCGCATCACCTCCACATCTAGAAAAGGCAGGATTTTTTGGTTATTTTCCAGCTCCATTGTGAATTTAATTTTGCTGTGGAGTGAGTTGAGATGGTCCAGGAATTCGTTCAGTTTTTCTGTTCCGTGAGGCCAGATGGCGAAGACATCATCGACATAGCGCCACCATACTTTACAGAAATATAATTACAATTTCGTTATTATTTGTCGTACTTATTTAATATTGACAAAGTGATGTCAAATATTAAACATATTTAAATGGGGATATACGTATAATTCCGTTTATCATATAACAACAACTGATATTACCATTTCTGAATAACAATTTAATAGCATTTCATTCTTGTTAGTTAAGGTGTGGTTAATACTATGAAAAGTTTCCTTACTTTAGTTAAATAGTTCTTAGTAAACTATAATATTAACATGAAATTATTTTATTATACAATAAAAACACATAAATTTGTTGAAGACTACTTTTATTTTATTAACACTTTACCGGTTTTGTAAGCACCAGTTATAGTTATAATATTCTCCGATGTAGGAAGGGTGCTTCTGAAACCGGTAGAGTGTTAATAAAATATAAGTGGTCTACAACAAATTCATGTGTTTTTATTGTAAATTATGTTGAGCCACAAAGTTAATGCTTTTTACGAATATGTATTAACTTATTTTTAACATGCGTTTTCCTATTTAAACATGCGTTTTTTGATAATATTGTTTTTGCCTTCCAATTGATAAATCAACAACGAAATATTCTGCCTTTAAGTAATCCTAAATAAAAATAAATAAAAAAAGCTGCGTCAAAAATCTTCTCTTTCTTTTAATTAAATGAAGACACTATGAGCGAAACTCAATCAAAAATCTGGAAACAGAAAAATCAGAAAAAAATATTTGTTCCTCTGGGACTCGAACCCAGGACCTCTCTACTTTCCGGGCGAGTGCTCTTGACCACTGAGCTTTAAAAAATAGGCATATTTAAAAAAAAAATGCCTTAAGAAAATGAAGATAATATGGGTGGTTCTTAGTCGAAGTATGGTACAGATAAAAGTGACCGAATTGGATATCGACACCTTAGCTCAGTGGTCGAGAGCACTCGCCCGGAAAGTAGAGAGGTCCTGGGTTCGAGTCCCAGAGGTGCAAATATCTTTTTCTGATTTTTCTGATTCCAGATTTTTGATTGAATTTCGCTCAAAGTGTCTTTATTTAATTAAATATTACAATTTGAGGTTTTACTCATAAAAAGTTTAATTAAAAAATAATAATCTTCTATTTCTCATTATATGAAGAATTAGCTGGTTCCCGGCATACGTCGCAATGCCATATTCAAATAAATAAATTGTTTCTCACTGCATGTCCTTTCCCGCGCGTCCACGTTCCCCTCCCGCGTCCCCTTCCCCTTCCGCGTACCCCTTTCACGTTTCTGCCCTTCCCTTTTCCCTCTCCCGCTCCCCCATCCCACCAACCCTCCTCTCGCGTTCTGTATATTCAATCCCAGTACATTCAGTTTTCAAACAGCTCGCGTGCCACTTATAACAATTTTTTTTATTCAAATTTTCATTTTTCAATCAAATTCGGTACCTAACATAAGTATCTATTTAAAATATCTATAATTATTGATTCGATTCAAATTATTATGTAAGTACTTCAAATTAATTCATTAATTTAAAGAGGTTTGAAAATTGAATGTAGTTTTAACAATCATTGTTTTGCAAAAAATTATTCTTAAATTTTTGACAGTTTCGCAAGAATTTTTGTGATAATAAAAAAAACAGTTTTTTTTTTCATGTGGTTGTAATTACCCAGAAACCTTCGCGGGTGTTAAAAGAAGGTATTTTGAAAGTTTCAAACATTTCCCGTGCTTAATATAGCAATACATATACATCTCACTAATCCCAAAAGTCAAATAAATTAAAAATGAAGTTTGTATAGTTTATTTCATTCAGACATCCAATATTTTTTTAATGAATGAATGAATTTCTTCGCTTTCAAGGATTAGGAGAGGTCGTTAAAAATAACAACGTCTTTATCCTTAAAAAAATCTCCTCACTTCCCACTTCCCATACAAAACAAATCGACGCCCAAGAGGTTCGAGAGAAACTACTTGTGTTATTATAAATCTTGAACAGAAAACACATTATTATATCGGAATACTGAGAATAAAGGAAATAATATTATATTTCCGAGAAACGTGTTTTTATTTTCGTTCATTGATCTGCCAAAATATTTAGATAACTTCAATGCGCATTATCTGTATCTGTAAATAAGCATTCCCTTCGACTCGCTACACCTTCCCGAGTCACTTTTTACAGTTCCGTAGTTTTCATTTTAGTTCATTGAAATGTCACATTCTTTCCCGTGACCCCATTTTGCTGTACTCAGCACCCCCGCCTTTATTTGACGGGCGGAGACTGTACTGTCTAGGTGCCTAGTAATACTCCTCACATTTAATTCGTTTTCATTCTTCCTTTAAGACTCTGACTGTGACTTTCGCTGGCTTACCGAGTGTATCCTTCCTTCATCCGTCTAATCCTCCGCGTTTACTTTACACGACACAAAATTACATTCGCTTTAACAGTTTTTACGGTGCCATAACTTACACTTAGCAATTTGTTCTTTGTTCCTCTCGCAGCGTTCCTTTTAGAGCTCATGGGCCATTTTCATTAGTGCCATCTCCACGTCATCTGCCGTTTTCTCCGTTCAGTTCTCCTTCTTACATCTTCCTAGGCCTCTATCTTTCAGGGGGTTCTGGGTAATCTGCGCCCAGAGGCAGATGCGTAATCCTAAATTTTAGTTTTTAGGAAAAGTGTTACTTTAATAATAATTTCTATCTGGTCACTCTGGTAGGCAGTACATTCATTCCTTCACTCATTCACTCATTCATTCATTCATTCATCATTCATTCGTTCATTATTTCAATTAATCAATCAATCAGTTGTTCTTTCATTCTTCATTCATTCATTCATCATTCATTCATTCATTCATTCATTCATTCATTCATTCATTCATTCATTCATTCATTCATTTATTCATTATTTCATTCATTTATTATTTCAGTAATTCATTCATTATTTTATTCAATCATTCATTCATTCATTCATTCATTCATTAATTAATTCATTCAATCATTCATTCATTCATTTAATGATTCAATTATCCATTCATTCGTTCATTCATTTTCCAGCAAGCGTTGCTTTCCCTCTCCCCACTCCCCTCGCCCGCTTCCCCGATAATAAAGAAATTCATTCAATCATTAATTCATCATTGATTCATTCTTTATTTCATTCACTCATTCATTCATTCAGTCATTCATTCAGTCAGTCATTCATTCATTCATCAATTATTTCATTCATTCATCAATTCATTCATTCATTCAACCATTAAATTTTTCTTCAAAATAGGCAAATTTACTTTGTGGCGTCATCATTAATTTAATGAAAAACAATTACTTTGTGTAACAACCACTATTTAATTAACAATATCAACATGTTTCGAAAACTATGTTTTAAACTATAAAGGCTTAAAAATTTTACACACTAACACAACGGGTATACAATTAGATGATTTAGAAATTTTAGAAATTAGAAAAAGTGTTAAGAGTAAATTAAATATTATAAATAACCAAACGTTTTTTATAAATAGCCATCTTTTAAATTTATTTTCGTATTAATACTTATATTTATAATAATTTATTTTGTTATTTAGACTTCTTGTTTTGTTTTTAAAAGATTTTTTATTATGTTAATGTAATTTTTTACCGATTCTAAAATAATTTTTATATTTTATCTTATATAATTGTTTTTTATGATATATTTTAGGTAATTAATCACCTCTCCTTTCTAACATTTTGTCTATGTTCTAATTAGTCTATACTTGTTTGTCTTTTGTTATTATTTTTTATTAACTTATTATCCTGAAGAAGAAAACATAGTTTTCGAAACATGTTGATATTGTTAATTAAATAGTGGTTGTTACACAAAGTAATTGTTTTTCATTAAATTCAATTTTTCATTTATTCAATCATTCTTTCATTTCCCGGCATGCGTTGCCTTCCCTCACCCTACTCCCCTCGACGGCTTAATATCGAACAGATCAAATTCTTTCATTAACTGGTCAGAGATACGTTTTAACTAATCTTTTAGTATTTTTTCCGGCTACAGACCTCAAAAATGCCTGTGAAAATTGGCTATAAATTTTGGAATTAGACCTCAGCCCTCTTCAGCGCCGTGGGAAGTAATTGGAACACTCTAATTCAATGATTTGCAAACCGAGACAAAGGGCTGACGTTTTTCTGCTGGAAAAGCTTTTAATTACCCACCGCTGCTAGACGAGAGACGTGGGTTCTAGGTTCTAGGCTAACGCGTAGATGTTTGTTTTAAAATGGTAGTTGTGGTGAATTGTAGAAAACCTTAACGCGGGTGGCCGGGTACCCGGATTTCAGAAACAAAGGGGGTCTTAGAGTAATTAATTTACACGTCAGCACCCTAACGGAATGGCTACCCTTACAGGAATGGACGCCCGAGCTCTGGTCCACGTGTATACCCGAAATCATTGGCGAATTTCATCCCTCTTCCCTACTAAATAATAACTATTATTTTATCTACCCATTTCACGCATGAAGTTGTGAAATAGTCGGGAATAATAATAATAGATAAATAGAGTAGGAGGGTAATTTTAAAAATACTACTAAGGTAAATTAAAAAAAAAAAATTATATGAATACCGCACTAGAGTTCCAACTGCTTCCGTCTGGAGCCAGTGAGACTATGGCACCTTCAATTGGGGTATGTTGTGAGGCTGAAGGTAGTGGGGAGGGGAAGGAGATGTGGAAAATGTACATGGCTATTCAGATCTGTTCACCTAATACGGCTAAAGCATTTCAATTAACATTTCAATTCTGAAAGGTCGTCTTACACAAAGGCGATATCTTCATTGTGGAACATGCCGCAAATGTACTATATACTATTTAAAATGTACTATATACTATAAACTATTTCAAATTTATATAAATTTTATTTTATTAATTTGTGATAAAAAATAAATAAAATAAAATTATTTGCCACGCCGGGATTCGATCCTGCGACCTTCGAAATGCGAGTCAATAGCCTTACCGCTGGACTACGGTTTAAAAAAAAACAGGAATAAATAAAATTAATATTCCAAAATTTTCTCCGGAGATTTTTTTCCTTTTTACTAACAGAAATTTTGTTTTTATGTTAGTCATTCATTACAACCAACAATTATTTCCAAACGCCCTCAAGAATACGTTGTGTTCTTAATTTCCTTAATCAATTCGGTCCTGTATGTTGCAAAGCTCTTTTGAGCTGTTGCAGAATTATTCTGGCAGTGGTACTGCCGATCGTTTCGGTGTTAATGTCCCGTGTAATGCCGGGATGGGATGAACAAGTACCCGTGTACGTGACACGCCTGCTGTCTCCTTCTCGCATTGTGAGAGATATAGATGTCTCAGTGCGGCCACAACTTAGACTTATACGGATTTGGATTCACAGAGGCGAAATAAGTCTGCACTTATCTGCGGTAAGATATTGCAGAGAGATGAGTTTGTTAGAGATAATTTCCCCCTTTTCAAATTTGTTACGTGGTGTCACTATAGAGATAAACCGGCTATGTATGTGTGCCTGAAGTAAGCCTAATTTCTTCTTACTTCTGATTAAATTCAATTTGAAGAAGGTATGGGTACCACCGCCTCGGGAACCATTTATAGGATAACCAACACCCCTGCCATAGGTCACCCCAAGTGGTTTGCTACGTTTGGTGACTTAACAAGAGTGCCTAGGTTCACGATGTCTGATGGGGAGGCACTGGTTGAGGGAGACCATTTAACCTGTCTAGCAGGACTCTAGGAATATCGTCTTGCACCGCACTGGGAGGGATGGATTCATACATCCGTCACTCCTGGACAAACTGACTCCCTAAGTTTTTAGCCCAAATACTCTTTTCCTTCCCAGAACCTCCTCTCCTTCCTTTTCTAAAATACCCTCCACACAGCATCCCCAAAGATGACAGCCTTGAGGAGAATTATTTTCCTCCAGGCATCCTGTGTGGAGCTAATGTAAAAAAATATATATATATTTATCTTTATGTTTAAGAATCTCACGTCACGATGTTTGTTAGAAATAAACTCCGAAACTACTTAACCGGTTTTGATGAAATTTGACTAACTGTATGTAATTTGGTCCAACTTAAAAGATAGAAGAGTTTTTATCTCGATTGTTAACCTTAATATTTGTTATTGCGAATTAAATGTTCATTAAATGTTTTTTTAGTAAATAGAACAATGCTTAAAATAAGTTCCATAAGTTTCTAACAGATTGCAGTGTGAGTTGATTTATCGATACAACACTTGGTTGTCTTCATTGGGTAACCATCCAGTAGATGGCGTTGTGTTTCGTTAGCCACAGCAACGCATGGCCGGATCAGCTAGTAGATATATATATTTAAAAAATCGTGTTTTATGCTGAATTTTTCTCTTGAATCAATAATCATGTTCGTTTGCTGTCTAAGGCCTGAGAGTCGGTCTTGTTTAAATTGGCGACATCAGTTATCTTTCAAATCGGTATTGATCATTTCTTGGATTTATCCGTTCAGTGTGTCACGTAGGCGATATTGTATGGTGTGTAAATTCTAAGGGTGATAAATATAATATCAGGGGGAATACGTCTTCGCGGTGAAAATAAAGAACTTACATTGACTGTCATTTATCACTTTTTTTTCTCCGGAGGGAGTTGGCAGAGAAATCCAATAAATTCTGTTTTTTTTTAAATATTTTTTTGGTTGTTGGTGAAAACACAGATACAGACAGTAATAAACAAGACAGTTTAAAATATTTACTCGAGAATTCACCTGCTTTCTAACTGTTTCTCGCAGATCAATATAGCAGCTGATACAAAAGTGGTAATAATTAATCTTTAAAAATGTTTTTATATTAACTTGAGAGAAAAAAAAATTATTCAGTATTTTAACCAGCAATTTTCGAGCGTATTTAGAGTAAAAACCCTAGGTGTCGTTTTGCTATTCGATGATATTTTTTTCAATTAAAACAAACAAAAAAATATATTTCTTTCACACGTCGCCACTGATCACATTGTGGCGACGGCATCACGTCATATATGCTATCTCCTTTGTTACTGTGCAGCTAGAATAAGACGGAGTGCGTAACTCAAAGCCCGTTCTGCCTGCACCCAACTACTTATGTAATTGCGACGTTCGATAGAAATTATTTTTTTGTTTTTAATTGAAAAAATATCATCGGAGAGCAAAATGACATCTACATTTTTCAATCGAAATATGCTCATGAACCGCTGGTTAAAATCCTTCGGGTACGTGCTGTTACATTCTGGATATTATTTTACTAAAAAAAATTGTCTTGAAAAATGGGAGAAAATACACAATATCTATCAATAAACGTTTGCTTATAATTTTTAGAGAGTAGAGAGATAAATAAATAAATTATAAAATGTTGTTATACAGAGAAATGCGAAAAGACATGGCTAATTTTAAAGAAAGTGTGTCGAAGTTGTTGTTTTTTTTTTTTTTTATAGGAAAAGGTCTTCAAATTTTTTACTAATACGTTGAAATCCTACAGATTTTGATTTTAGTAAAACAATTCGCACATTCTTTTGATTGGATCCCTGACACCAGCACTTGTGCGCGTCCCGCTAATATAGAATAAGTCGTTTTTTCATATGTTTTGTTTTTTTTTTCTGATAACAACTCCCTGCTTTATGCGCATTCGCACATTATCTCAAAGATTATTTTTTAATATTAATTTTCATGTAAACGACATCTTTTTCCATCCACTTGCTAGGATGCAACGATTTTCTTGAAACCCTCTGCTCATAACAGAAAATATTCGCCAATAAATATGTCTTCAAAAATAATCTCGTTTTTTCCAGAATCGTGGTTGAATAGTGGGTTATATAACAAAGTGGTATTTCAACACAAATCATTAAAAGTTATGTAAAAAACTAGCCCTCAACCTAACCTTAAATAACCAACTTCTTTTTTTCATCGCTATTAATTCATCGCATCGTTGAGTTATCCGGTCATCGTGAAATATATGTTATATATATGGCGGTAGTTAAAAGGTTGAACACGTTAAATTAGATACAGAAATTGGTTGACCTTTATGAAAAGAATGTTCTATGTCCTAATTCAATCGTAGATGCTAATAGTTGAAACTTCAGAAATGGTATAATTATAAAACTAGCTAGGCCCTGCGGGCGGCTTTGGTTCAGCTTTGCCCAGTTAGTTTTGATGACCATTTTATAAATCCAATAGGAACTGGTTCCAAAAATAGCCCATTCCTCGAATCCACTGTCATCCAGTGATAGCTAGTCACCGGGACAGGCAATGACGTCATTTTTAATATATAGCCGCGTTATACTATAAACTACACTACATACTACTACTATATAGTACTTATATCTACCAGGAACATACTTATATCCTCATGCAACCTTCTAACCTAAGTAGCGCCATCTTTTAACAAACTCTTGAATTCAAAACCTAGTTACAACTGTAGCTTTGGTTGAAATTTCACGTACACATATGGCGCGGCGCGTACGGCGTGGCGTCAGACATGAACTCGAAGCCGGGTTTTGAACTTTCAACCACGCAGACGCAAGCCCATTAATAACGTTCGATGATTTAAATTGGACACTCTTCAGTTTTTAAAGCAGTGAAATATTTGCTTGAAAAATAGTGATTGCGGAAAGCAAACCTCTTACTGAGAACTTAATGGACTTCTGCCTTTTTGGGAAAATTTTCAAGGTAAGAAACTTATTTAAAATAATATTTTAACTAACTGGCCAGTAAATAAAGGTCACTTACCTCGAAAGGGTCGATGATGATTTCGTCAAAAACATTATTTTTAATAAATTTTGGCGAGCTTTGTTACATAGTGCCCCGGAGCGTGTATTGATTTAATTTTGCCTCGATTTGTCCTTTATTTAGACCTCCACTGACGCATCCAGCCAAGAATACCAGATGTGTATTCCCAACACAAATAAATCACCCAGAACAATGGCCCTTTTAAAAAGATCACGTTTCACTGAAAACGTAATTAAAAATTACTGATATTGAAACGTTCTCTTTTTACAAAGTGAAATTATTTTAATTGCACGGCCTTTCTGCTCATCCACGTCCAGAGTCACGGGGATTATGGGGGTGCTATATTCATGAAACGGAAGAAGAGAAGGTAGGAGTGGGAAAACCTGGTTGTTCATAACGGTAATAACTTAACATTTCCAAAGTCACCTCGATTCTAAATGGTTGTCTCACCAGCTGACAATGAGAAAATATTCTACCCAAAATGCATTGTAAATGTGGTTTTTAAATTTTAAAATGCATCTAATAGCGTTGCCCGGGCTTTATACAGTGTGAAAAGACTTCATGTGAAGGATGATGGTATTTTATATTTTATTCGAATTTTCAGTACAGTAATTTTCAACCAGGTAATGTCAAGCACGATTTTATATTTTCACGGCCAAAAGTATTTTCGTTATTTGTTTTTGGGGTGTTATGCCGTGTTGCATTACCTCCTTCTTTAGCCAACGTTACGTTTGCCTTGGCAATTGAAATCCACAAAAATCCAATAAATATTAATAGAGACGAAGGAGCTTAGCTCAGTAGTTCTTGGTATCGTAATTAATGGCTACATCAAGGCTAAACGCAGAAAACCATGTTGAAGTATATTGTAATAACAGCTCGTAGAGAAGTGGAGCTGGCAACACGGTATCGCTTCTAAGTACATAAACACACACTTCAAACTAACAACTACACGTCTGCCCTGATGATGAACAATGTAACGCTGTCCGATACGTTGGCTATAGAAAGAGTAAAAATAACCCTTTTAGAGATTCCAACGTTTTAACCTAGTTTTTTTTTTTATTTATTTATTTAGTTAAATAAAGACAATATGAGCGAAACTCAATCGAAAATCTGGAAACAGAAAAATCAGAAAAAGATATTGGCACCTCTGGGGCTCGAACCCACAACCTCTCGCTTTCTGGGCGAACGCGCTGTCCACTGCGCAAAGGTGTCGATATCCAATTCGGTCATTTTTGACTGTATCATACTTCGACTATTATCTTCATTTTCTTAACGAATATTTTATTGGCTGTTATCTTTATGTATGATGCTCATATTGTCTTCATTTAATTAAATATTAAATATTACAATTTTTTAATCCTTTTTCCTCGCACATCTTTAAACCCTCAACCACTGGACTAAGATTGGGTCGTTTCGACCTCCGCCACATTTGACTGATGATAAAATTGACAATCAGCGCCATTTTGACTTATCATTTTACTTGACAACTGATCAAATTCTGATAATGGCATGTGGAGGGGACAGATCAATAGTCAAATATACAAACTAGAGCTAAACATGAACATCCCAAGCTGATTTACAGGAATGGTGATAATTGCACTTGATTACTGAATGTAGACCTGATTAACAAGTCCCTCTGAGGGTGCCCTCTGCTCCCTAATAACTAATAACTATAGCTACCTCCCGCAACGATATCAGACATTTCTATTTGGTTGAACAAATAGATTGAATGGTATTTCAACTCGTAGTTGTAGCGCTAAATATAGACTCGTCAGTTGCAATTATGGTATTCGATCTACGTGATCTGGGTAACCAAGTGATATTTTAAGTATTACTGAATGATGAATTCTTGGAGCAGGTGGATGTGTTAGTGTATTTGGGAAGTATGTTTACAAGAGGTGAGAAGACTGATATCGAAGTAATGGTAAATGCCGGTAACTCCATTAATGGAGGACTGAACGCCGTTGGCGCCAACAAAAAACTGTCAAAAGAAGCGAATCTGGCCGTGCATAATGGAGTGCTGGTACCTACCCTCATGTGTGGCAGTGAGGCATGGAACTGGCAGAGAAAGGATGAAAGTAGACTGAATGCTGTAAAAATGAGATCCCTGACGCGTATGTGTGGTAAAACCATATGTATGATCGTGTGAGAAATGTGGTGATCCGCAAAGAATGCAAGGCTGATGTAAGCGTAATGAGTAAGATTAAGAAAGGGACCCTCATATGGTTTGGGTATTCAGAGCGAATGAATGAGGAAAGGAGTGTAAGGAAAATATATGACGCAAATATGAATGGTAGAAGAAAATCGGGGACGCCCGAGGAAGACGTGGAACGACCAAGTGAATCAGATACTTGATTCGGGCGATGTCAAGAGTCAGAATAATAGAAGAGCATATACGAGACGATGTATAAATGTGAACGAGGCAAAGAGTGTGTGCCAAGATCGAGTTGTTTGGAGGTCCGTCCTCTCTGCCTACCCCTCTGGGAAAACGGCTGGGAAATGGTTAGTTATTAGTTAGTGAGTTAGTTAAAATATATATTATTATTATGTAATTTTTAACAACTACTGTCACTGAGCAATAAATTTTTATTTATTGATTTCATTATTTGATTACAGTAATGATGTATTGCCCATCTCACTAGGTATGAAACGCCTGTGTTTAGATGGCAATTTACAGAGTGGTTGTAAGCTAGGTTTTTGTTTACATTATATTATGAAAATGACAGTTGAAAACAAAATCAGTATTTTTTTTAATTATACAATTCAAATATGAATGTAGAAGATCAAGACAAAAAAAGAATAATTTTGAAGCAATTAAATTTCAATTTGACAAAAAGGCATAGTTACAAATTATAAGATAAAGAAAAACAAGGCATGTGAAACTCAGGCAAATGTATGTATGCGCAGTACATCGTATACATATACATACACACAGTAAGCATAATAATTGTAAATTTGTTATGAGATACTTCTGATGGATGTGTTTATTAGGGGTAATCAATGATTTTACGTTTAAATAAACTTTTGGTTTGCGTGTTTCTATTGTCAGTAGGTAGAGAATTTAATAGCTTTGTAGCATTATATTTAAAACTTCTTTGAACATAAAAGATTTGACAAACTGGGATGTTAAAATTTTTTACGTGTGACTCTCTTAAGGCTCTAGCTTATTCGTTCTTCAAACATATGTGTGTTTTTAAATTGACGAAGCAGGATATTTTTGAATTTAGAAAGATAATATATTAGAATGTTTATAATAATGACATTAGCATATTTCTGTGCTCCTGGTATTTTGTTCTTGACGGCAGATTCCTGTTGTGAAGCTTATTATTATTTTTTAAATTTTTCATGTATGATTTTGTGACAGCGCTACTGCGTAAATTAACACAAATCCCTTTGACATTTCTGTGCTCCTGGTATTTTATTCCTGTCGACAGATTCATGTTAGGAACTTTATTTTATTTAAAAAATACCTTTGCGCAACCGTGAAACATCAGGGATAGTCGGAATTCTTAACGAATCAGTTTCAGCCATAAAAACGGCAATTTAAATAATTTCCTGTTAAAAATAATATATTTATTTATTTATTTATTTAAGGAACATTAACAGTCTTAGTAATACAATAAACATAAGATAAAAAAAAAACAGACCAATTATTAATGTTCACAGATAGGTATTTAGAAACAAGACTAATTGAATATAAACTAGAATATTTAAAAAAATAATAAGAGTACAAATGTGAATTCAACAAATGGTAAACTAATACACAACATTAAAATAAGTGTGATTATAACTGAAATAGACTGCAAAATAGGGATTTGGGTTGGGAAGGGTAAGGGGAGGAGAAGGATAAGGGAAAGTTGCCACGCAAGTAATATAAAAATATTAGATACAATTAATTCAAAATTAATTATTTCATATTAAAATTATGTACTTTACAGCTTGTCAGAATTCTTGTCACATTTGTTCCAATTTTGAAAACTACTCTTAAACAAAATTCTGTAGGTACCTTACCGCTTGTCTGAATTCTTGACACATTAATTCCAATTTTGAAAATCACTATTAAACTAAATTCTGTAGGTACTTTACCGCTTGTCTGAATTCTTGACACATTAGTTCCAATTTTGAAAATCACTATTAAACTAAATTCTGTAGGTACTTTACCGCTTGTCTGAATTCTTGACACATTAGTTCCAATTTTGAAAATCACTATTAAACTAAATTCTGTAGGTACTTTACCGCTTGTCTGAATTCTTGACACATTAGTTCCAATTTTGAAAATCACTATTAAACAAAATTCTGTAGGGTACTTTACCGCTTGTCTGAATTCTTGACACATAAGTTCCAATATTGAAAATCACTCAGAAAACAGAATTCTGTAGGTACTTTACAGCTTGTTTGAATTATGTACACAAAAGTTTCTCATTTTCAAAATGAAACTTAAATTCAAAACAAAGCCAGGTTTAATAAACCTGAGTTATAATACAACGAAAATAGTAAGTTCGATTATTGCTCTGGTTAAATTACTAAATACATTTTTTTTTATATTTTGGTAGAAAGCAGGCACTTTGTGGTTTGACATATTAACTGAAATAAATCAATTACTTTGTTGTAACCACGATTTATTTATTTATTTTTTAATAACGACCGATTTCGTTTAACATAAGCATCTTCAGTGTATAAAGTTAATCTGATCAAAAATACATTGTTTGAGCTTATAATGTTCATACGGAAAGAAACAAAGCATAATATGAAGCAACAGTGAGAATTAAAAACCAACACAGTAATAGAGAGAAAGTGACCGATATCTAATGAGTTACCAATTATATCTACAGGGGCAAAACGTCACATAAACAGGTGATTAAGGGATAAGACGATTAAGAAATTTTACGAGTTTATGGGAAACATACCTAATATAGGGCTATTGAACACATTTAATTGATTATTAAGGATTTGGGTTTTGGTTTTAACAGTTTTCTTTATTTCGAGGGCTTCTAAATTATTTCACCCCTAGGTATGACCATTTCTGTGTAAAATTTTTAATTAATTCAAAAGATAAATACGACACACTTAGTCATTCGGGAATTCATAAAATAGATTGTAGGAATGGTTCAGCATTTTATATTGGTAAAACAATAATATCAATATCAATGAGCATCTTAGATGCTGAAATAATAATGGATTTTCGGAATTCGCCAATCATCTTGTTGATGGAGATTATACCTTCAACCAAAGCACCGTGCTAAAATTCTACACAGAAATGGTCAGGGCAACATATTGTAAGATTTAGAAGCACCCAAAATAAATAAAGCTGTTAAAACCAAAACCCAAATGCTTAATAATCAGTTAAATGTGTCCAAAGGCCCTATATTAGGGATATTTCCCATAAACTCGTAAAAACCCTTAATCACCTGTTCATGGAACGTTTTGTCCCTGTAGATATAATATGGTTACTCATTAGATATCTGTTTCTTTCTCTCTGTTAAGCGAAACCGATCAGTATTAAAATGATAAATAAATAAATAGTGGTTACAAAACAAAGTAATTGTTTTATAATAAACACAATGATATAATTTTTTTTTAATTCCACTTTATTATTTCCTTATCCAACCGGTTTCGGTTCGACCTGAACCTTCATCGGGGATGAATAAAAATATATTAAACATAATACAGATATTACATGGTATTTAAAAGAAAATTAGAAGAGGGAGAAAGAACATCAACTTAGGCGGAGGCGAGGAGGGGAGGTGGCTACGAGGGAGGGGTGAAGGTGGACGGGGGTAGTGGAAATATTTTAAAAATGGGGCTGTTAGGCAAATCTAATTGTTCATTAAGTAAAGTAGTTTTATTTATTTTTAATGACTTTTTTTATTTCAAGGGCTTCAATATTATTAAGGCGTAGATCTGTCCCATTTCTGTGTAATATATCTATCCCGGAAGATTTATTAAAAGAGTGATATTTATCTATTAGGATCTTTATCGAATTCTGAAAACCCTACAATGTTTAAACACCTCAAGTATTATGTGTTCCCTCAAAGTGTTTGCTAAATTTAATTGTTTTATTTCAGTTCACGCTTTTATTATTTTTTATTTTTGTGTAAGTTGACGAGAAATTAACGCATGTGAAATTACAAAGCCATTATGAAACCTATATTTTATGGATTTTTTGCAAACTCAGGAAAATTTAAGCAACTCCTCTAGTCCATCAATTTGGGAGGCGGGAATGAGTACCGCCGCCCCGGGAACCTTTATTGGATAACCAACACCTCTGCCATAGGTTACCCCAAGTGGTTCGCTACGTTTGGTAATTTAGCAGGGGTGCCCGGGTTCATGGGGTGAAGTTTGTCTAGGTCTCGAAGGTGGATGACCAGGACACACTGAACCCCAGATTCCTACCCACCCCTTAAACCCCTTTCCTTCCTAACCACCCCTTAAACTCCTTTCCCCTTCCTTTCCTTAAAAAAACCCTCCTTACAGCATCCCCAAAGATGAAATAGGCCCTGTGGGAAATTATTTTCCTCAGGGCCTCCTGCGTGGAGCACATGTAAAAAAAAAAAAAGTTATGTGAAATGAATGTATTGTTATGCAAGTATTTTTCCCAACCTACAAAAAATAATCATCTTAGTAATGCGTCATTTTTATATCCCCCAATATTCGATACGCAAACCAATAATACCGACATTTTGTGAAAATATTGATAAAATGGAGGAGGTCGCGTCTTTGATGCCAGCCGATATTTTTTCAAAGGGAGTCGCTACAAAAGTCCCCTTTTTCCTTGAAAGAGACTTCTCAAAGTGGTTATTTTTCTTTGAGATCATTTCATGCGGAAGTAATAAGTGCCGGGACATTTGATAACTTCAATTAACTTCCTTTTTAAGCTAATTACTGCACTCTTTCTTGCATCCTTCGCCCACTAAATTAGATTATAAATGTCAAAAGAACTTAGAGGAACATTTCTTCTTTCGCCAAGTTAGCTTAATGGTTTTTTTTATTGAATTATTTGGTAAATTACCTTACACATTGTGCAAATTCTTTGAGAGCATTTTTGTGCTTTGAAAAATTTTGATTTTGGCTTTTTCTCGCCTTTTATTTTCTCTTTATAATTTTTTAACCATTTTTCAAATCGATTTATTTATAAAGCCATTTGTGTTAATTTGACCACTCAGTAAAAGACAAAGAAATGTAAAAAAAGGATGAAGAACTGAAGAAAACACTAACATAAGTAATGACAAAACGTTTGGTAACATTTCGTGGTAAAATAATTAATTTAACAATTTGGGAGGCGGTCATGGGTACCGCCGCCTCGGGAACCATTTATTGGATAACCAACACCTCTGCCGTAGGTCACCTTAGTGGTTCGCTATGGTTGGTGACTGGGGAAGGGAACCCGGGTTTACGGGTTCATGGGTGCCCGGATGCATCTGCTCACCAACTGCGTGGCAGGCCGAATCGGGAGAAACTGGAACTTCTTGATGAAATTTTGTACACTTGATGTACAAAATTATTGTTTATATCAGATTTCAAAAAATTATGCGCTAAGCCCAGGCAATACAAGTTGAGAGGCGGATATGCGTACCGCCACCCCGGGAATCATTTATTAGATAACCAACACCTCCGATATGGGTCACCCCAAATGGTTCGCGGAGGTTTGTCGTGGTCTTGGCAGCAGATGCGCCTGCCCATTTACTGGCGGGCAGGACCGCGAGAGACTGGTTGAGGGAGACTATTTGGCCTCTCTTGTAGGACTCTCTCGATCCATCATATTGCACCGTTATGGGCAGGTTGGATTTATACGTCCGTTATTCTTGGACCCACTGACCCCCAGATTTCTATCAATCTCTTTTACATTTTTCCTTCCCAGAACTTCCTCTTTTTTTCCTTTAAAATACACTCCGCATAACATCTCCAAAGTCAACAGGCCCTAAAGAGATATTATTTTCCTCTGAGCTTCCTGAATGTAAAACCTTAGTCTGAGTGTCTAAAGCATGTTAAAAGTTATTATATCAGAATGTCATCCGCGCTCTTTTGCACGGATATCAAATTTGGTCGGTTAAGGTCGGGAGCACGTTCGAGGGTCCAGGCTGCCCAAATGAGATTATTGAGAGGTGGTTTCGATATGGGCCCAAGTTAGGAACTTTATCATTCGCTAACCGCTCGGCATGAGACAGCTTCAAAAATCCCTAAAGAACTGGCATGTGCAGGTGATCAGCAAACTGTCCAATTCTAAATGACTATCGTAACAAATTTTGTCAACAATTACAAATGATTGCTTTGAACAACGTTTGGAGAAATATAAAAGCTGTTCAAAGAAATATTGGACATGCAGTGGAACGACCATTAAATTATAAATAATTGTCTAATTTTAAGTCTAAGTCTAAGTTTAATTAAGAAAACGAGATGAAAATGAAATTTTTTGGTATAACACTGAATTTTGAAGATAAAAATTTTTTGAAATTTGTGAAAGCAATATTTAGTAAAAGTACCAACTCGATACACTAAACACAGGGGCATTTTTCAGTTTGACCGTTCACAAACAAATTATGAAGAGAACTCGCCAAATTCCTAGCAAACGAACACGCAAGTATAGGTCACCCAAACGTGGTGGCTTAGCAGGGATGCCCGGGTTTATGGGGTGAGGTTTTTGGCGGCGGTTATTGTATGGCGGGCCGGGTAGTACTGGTTGAGGGAGACCTAACCTAGACCACTCCAGCCGGGCTCTCTCGACCCATCGCCTTGCACCGCAGTGGGAGGGACGGATTCATACATCTTGAACACATTGACCCAGATGCTTACCAACCCCTCATACCTTTTTCCTTCCCAGAATTTCCTCTCCTTCCTTATCATAAAAAGACTTTCCTCATAGCATCCCCAAAGATCTGAAGAATTTTTTCCCTCCGGGCCTCTTGTTGGAGGCAAAAAAATATATTTAAAAATGTCGAAAGGTGTTAACCATAGTAACTAATTCGATGTATAAAACAGTGACCGGCCAACTCAGAACCACCTCAGAAGGGTCATAAAGAGTGGTAATAAAAAAAATATAAAAATTGGTTAAATAGGTTTCGGTAGGTTAGGGTTATCGGCTATTTTAAAATTATTTTTTCCGTGGCTTTTAATTTTTTATATCTTTTATATATTCATTAATATTATTAATCAATTTATAAAAACAGTTTAATTTAATTTTTTCAGATAGATCAATACGTCAATACGTCAATACGAACTCTCCATCAACAGAGATAAAAAAAGTAAAATAAATCTAATTAGAAGCCATAGTGAAATAGTAAAGAGTGCAGAAAATATCTAACAAACTACCACGCGTGACTACGTGTATTTTTGTATAAATAAAAAGTGATTCGTTACCCAAATCCATAATCTCATACTTGATAATCTCACTAAGTGAATACAGTGACTAATAAAAAGTAACTATTTTAACAAATCACTATAATACTGTGGCTGTGTCAATCTAAAAACACATACAAAATTTAAGCAAATCCCAATAACAGTGATTCTAGACTTATTGTGCAAAAAATCAATTAAATAAGTGAAAAAATACATTCATTCCAGTGACATTGAGACCGATACAACATAATTCATAATCACATATTCACATCAACAGAACACAACAGTTTATATTGTGAATAAAAGGCGGTATCGGTACCTAGCGAGATAGCCCAGTGGTCATCGTATTTGACTGTAGCTCTGCCGACCTCAGTTCAAAACCGAGTGAATCCGAACAATTTTGTTATTTTCTTCTTTTATTATTATAATAGGAATTTAATCCTTTTATTAATATAATTTGAAATAACAATAGCACCATCTTTCTACAAAACTTATCACTAAAATAATTCAAAATGAGCAGACAAAGGAAACCAGCGACATCTTGCGACGCAGATGAAAATGACATACCTTCAAACAAGACTGCTCCCAAACAAAGGATCAAGGACACCCCACAGAATACGAATACAAGTGAAGTACCTAATTCTAATGAAGAATGTAACTCCCTCTATGAGCGCCTTACGAAACACTTCGATGCAAAAATCACGGAAATAAAAATAATGTTTACAGATGAAATCAATGAACTAAAGAGAAGCAGTGAATTCATATGCAACCAATACGAAGATCTGCTCACAAGATTTAAAAAAATGGAGGATCTACACAAAGAGACCAAATACCTACGCGAGGAAAACGAAAATAAAAACATCAGAATCTCTTCTCTAGAATGTCGTTTGGCAGAATTGGAACAGGAAAAACATTTTGACAGCATAGAGATGGCGGGAGTAAAGCTGCAGCCGGGAGAACCACCTGTGGAAGCGGTACTTCGGGTCGCCAGCTCCCTGGGAATGCCCCTGCTACAGCAGGATCTGCGAATGGTGACCTCAACACAGGACAGGAGACACAACACCCCGGACAAACTCCGTGCTGCTTTCCACAGCCTGAAAACTAGGGATTCCTTTTTAACACTAAAAAACGCGGCCAAAACATTAATTTCAAACTCCCCCATATTCATAAGTGAAGTACTTACACCGTACTACAAAGAATTACTTTGGAAAACGAAGCAATCAGCAAAAGACAAAAACTTCCAATTCGTATGGTTTAAATCCGGAAAACTGCTGGTCCGGAAAGGGCCAGGGGAAAAAATTATACAAATAAAACACGAAAATGACTTAAAAAAATTATGTAACTAATGAAGGTCACTCAGACCTCATAACAAAACTATCCGGATTTATACAACATCATGGCTGATCTACTCTCAATGAACTTAAATAGCTCTCACCAACATCATATAACCAACGACCCTAAAGTATGTGATGATATTTTTAACAATCCAGATTCTCTGACACTAATTAACCAAAATATAAGATCACTTAATCGTAACTACGACGAACTTGACATACTCTTACACAACTTTAATACAGATTTCAAAATTATAATCCTAACGGAATGTTGGATATCAACCGCTTTTACAAAAAAACATAAATTAAATTATACTGAGTATCACACATTAAAAAACAAAAATCAAAATGATGGGATTGTTGTGTACATACATGATAGTCTTAACGCCTCTGTTTCAGAAATCGACTTGATAAATACTAACTGTCTACAAATAATCATCGACTCAGATACGTGTGTTCTCGCCCTGTACAGATCACCATCCACACATAACGTTACACCATTTATAATAGCTTTAGATACTCACCTAAAAAAACTCACTGCATACAAAAACATCATTATAGCTGGTGATCTAAACATAAATATACTTCCTAATGGCCACCCTCAAAATATCGATTACCAACTAATGCTTCTGGAACACGGCATTATTAGCATCATTAACACTCCTACCAGAGTAAGCAAAGACTCAGAATCATGTATAGATCACTTTATGGTAAAATCAAAAAGTCCAATATGTAGTGCAGTATACGAATCCACAATCACAGATCATTACACAATTATGATAGGCCTAACTTTGCTAACTAGAAACTCAACTTTCCAAAATTATACCACAAAAAAAATAATTGATTACGTTAACCTAAAACAATGTTTAGAAATAAAAACGTGGGAACATCTTAGAAAATATAACTCGGCAGAAGAGGCCTGGAATTTCTTTTTAACATACCTACAAACTCTCATTACCCAAAATACCAAAACGGTATGCATACCTATTCCACACCGTAAAATAAGACTTAAAAAATGGATTACCCAAAGCATCATAAATAGCATTAAAAAAAGGGACAAATTACACAAACAAGTCAAACTGAACCCATATAATACCTCGCTATATTTCTTCTACAAAAGGTACAGAAACATCTGTTCTTTAACAATACGTAAAGCCAAAGAATTATACTATAGAAACAAACTGATAACATCAAACTATGACCCTAAAAGCGTATGGTCAATTCTGAGGGAAAGTTCGCATTCACAGAAGAAAAAAGACGATACCATAAAAAATCTACTCATTGATGATAAAGAACTCCACTTTCATGACAACCCTACACGTATCCTTAATTACATCAACAAACACTACACAAATATTGGAGCTAGCCTAGCTGAAAATATCAAAATTACCCAGCCTCCCCAAGATATTCAGGAACCTCAAAACAATACATCTAACATAAGCAATGAAAATTTTAACAGACACTTCAAATTACAAACTATTACAATAGAAGATACCAATAAAATAATTCATTCACTAAAGATTAACAATACTGCGGGTCCTGATGGTATAGACTCTAAAACTATCTTAACATTAAGCCAACAACTACTTATACCACTCACATATTTAATTAATCGTAGTCTAAAAGAAGGAATTTTTCCTAGCTTACTAAAAAAAGGCCTTATTATTCCAATTTTCAAATCAGGACAAAAAAATAATGTTAACAACTACAGACCCATTACGCTACTAAATACCATTTCGAAAATCCTGGAAAAAACTATTAAAAAACAGCTCCAACACTATTTAGAAGCAAAACAAATACTCTCGGTAAACCAACATGGCTTCAGGAAAAACAGGAGCACAGAACATGCAATAGCTACCGTAACGGACTTCATTACACATAATCTAGACGCTAAAAAAAAAGTTATCTCTATTTATTTAGATCTATGTAAAGCTTTCGACACAATTTCACATAAAAAACTTTTCAAGAAGTTAAAAAACATTGGCATTAATGGAGTAGAATTCAATTTAATTAAAAGCTTCATGTCTGACAGAACGCAACAAGTAAAAATTGACAACAAGACAAGTGAACCACTTTCAATTACGTACGGAGTCCCACAGGGGAGTGTACTTGGCCCTTTATTATTCCTCATTTATATAAATGAACTGTGCGACATTAAAATTGAAGGTAAAATCGTAACCTTCGCTGACGATACAGTTCTTCTCTGTCAAGCAGCCACATGGAAAGATGTATTTATAATAGCCGAAAAAAGTTTATCAATCGTCAAAAAATGGCTAAACAGTAATACTCTTACAGTTAATACAATCAAAACAAAATATATAACTCATAGTATTACACAAAGAGGTCAACCTCCATCAAACATAGGCTTGATTATACATGACTGTACTTTATCCAACTGCCAGTGCGAACATATAGAAAGGGTAAAACATACAAAATACCTGGGGGTTATTATTGATTCACACTTACGCTGGACTGACCACATTAATTTCATCACAAATAAACTGAAACGAGTCATGCACCTAATAAAGTACGTTAAAAACATCTTCCCACTAATAATACTAAGATCGATCTATTTTGCACTTTGTCAATCCATTGCCACATATGGAATACTAGCTTGGGGAAGTGCTACAAACATAGCAATTGACCCAATTCAAAAAATACAAAAAGCAATAATTAAACTCATCCTGCAAGTACCATTTCACACAGATTCTAGCGAAATCTACAAAGCATTAGAAGTCATGTCAATAAGACAACTTTATGCCAAATCTGCTATAATATACCTTGTCCAAAACAAACAACACATTCCAATTCAACCAAAAACCATAACAAAAACCAGGTCCTCAACAAATAAAACACTGAACATACCGATAACCCACACCACACATGGACAAAGACACTTTCAGTATTATGCAACCAAACTTTTTAATTGCATGCCCATTACTTTGAAACAAATATTATCTGCAAATACATCTACAAACATTCATAAAAAATATATCACTGACTGGATTAAAAATCAAGATATTAACTTTATACAAAACATTATTATTCCCAACCAAACGTAACAAAACTATAAAAAGTATAAAATTAAATAAACCTAAAAATTAAGTAGTTTTTCAAGTATCCAACAACTATACATACACTTACAATTTATATATGTGTGTACATATATGTATGTGTATGTGAATGTGTATGCGTATGTTTACGTATGTATACGTATGTATATATATATTTATATGCATGTGTGCAGGTACATGTATTTTTATGGATATGTATGTATGTGTATGTTTATATATGTATATATTTATATATTTTTTATATTCCTCTAATATATTTAAATACTTTTTTTTGCTCTTCTAAATAACCAATGTAAAATAAATATTAAAATTTGAAAAAAAAAATTCATATAAAACTTTCTATTACAACACATAAATACTTGTCATACATAAACATAAATAAACACGTAAACACCTCAGCACAGGTTTTCCTAGTGAGGTGTTCACGAAACATACAACAATACCTATCCACAGTTTCACCTTCACAAACCTACCTTACACCCAACAATAAAATTACAAAATATATTATGTAAAAATGTTTTCGAAATTGATCTATAGGTAAATACTGTAATATATAGAAATAAATAAATAAATAAATAAATAAATAAATATATTAACAAGTTCTGCTAGGTAATTATTATTACACGTGACAGCTGTTTTGCCTTCTGGAGGCATTATCAAACTGTGGTCATGCCACCTATAGACGAGGTATGTATGTTATTTCTAGATAGGATTTCGATGACTTATTTTTAATTTATGAGTAAACTGACTGAAATTATGAATTCGTATTAGGAATAATGATTAGAGCACTTAACGACCTTCAGTCGAATTTAAACAATATAAGTAATTGGAAAACTTTAAATAGGGTAATAACCTACGGACAATACATCCCGCAGCAAAATGTCTACCAAAACTTAACCTAACAAAAATGGGACAAAAATAATACAGACATCCTAAAAATAATAAATTATTGTTCAAAAATAGTAAAATGGGACAAAAATAATACAGATTTTAATTTATTTTCTTTACGGGATGTTTGTATTATTTTTGTCCCATATTTTTGTTAGGTTAGGTTTTAGATGTTTTGTTGAGAGAGGTTTTGTCCGTAGGATATTTTGTCGGTGATATTTTGTCGCGGGATGAAAAGTCGCGGAACCGGTCGAAATAAGTTTTGGAACCTGTGTCCTACATTCTTTTATCCCCGCTAAAAGTCATATAGTGAACAAACCCGGTTCATGGAAAACAGATATAAATAAAAAAAAAACAATAGGCAACCAACAAAGTATAGTACAAACAAAGCTTTGATAATAATTTTGCTTACTTTTATTTATTTTTCTACCCTATGCAAATATGCTCGAATGAAAATATTTAGTTCCGTGGTAGTTTAGTAGCGGAATTCCGAAAAACAAATAAATCATTCGGGATTCCTGTTTTAATTCGCTACCATAATAACTCAGATGTTTCATTTACCATTCATAGAATGCATAAACCGTCGATATTGAATAAATTGCAGCACTAGAGGAAACTTTTAATTATTGGGAAACGATTTAACCCGTTTAATAAACGAAATACGCTTGTCATATTTAGTTTATATCATGAAAAATCTGCCGGTGGAACATTTCCACATCTATAAATTTAATGTTAAAAATTCATCTCTGCTGTGCGTTATTTGTCCTGCGTGAAATCTGGTTCAATGAACTCATTTTTTGTGAATTTAACACTCATTTTTAAAATTGCGAACGGTTATGTGAAGAATTCAGGCAAGCGTTAAAGTACACACTTATAATACGTTATTTTACTCTATCAAAAATATATAAGTAGTTTGTCTAGAGAATCAAGAATTAAGACTATCCCGTGATTTTTCACAGGACTGTATTTGATATTAATAACCAGCGCAGACCCGAGATCTTATTTTATTTTATTTTTTATGTAATATATATAAGTGGGTACAGTGGTGTTATATAAATATAAGTGGGTACGGCGGTGTTATATAAATTATAATATAATGTTTTATTAATTATAATATAATATAAATAAATATAATTTATGATGTTATATAATATAAAAGTGGGTACAGTGGTGTTATATAAATAATTACATGTTGGTACAATATATTTAAAATCGCAATCTCACCAAAGAAGAAACTAGTGCTTGTGCTTGGTGAGCGAGTTACACTAATTATAACGGAAATAGAATAACATTATGCAATAGGTAAGAATATAGGAACAATTGAAACTTCTGGATCATCTATATGTGTAGGTGTACATAATATATGGGATTCGGTTACATACTAAAATATTGAGCACTTAAGAGAGTAATTAGAAACATCTCAATAAAATAGACTTGATTATAGACTGATAATAAAAAATATAAAGGAACAAAAAAACAGGCAATTATTTAGTTAAATGAAAACAAATAACATTTCGTGTACACCACTATTTAATTAACAATATCGACATGTTTCGAAAACAATGATTAACTTATTATCCAGAGGAAGAAAACATAGTTTTCGAAACATGTCGATATTGTTAATTAAACAGTGGTGTACACAAAGTTATTTGTTTTCATTTATTAATAATAACGCCACAAAGCGAATTCGCAAAGTTTGAGAAATTATTTAGTTAATTATTACTGATAAGCATAACTTCAGTTAGAGTTTCAGATTTTTGATATCTTTTAATTTATTTATTTCAGTTTGGGAAGGTTGTTGAAAAACCTTCCCAAACTTGTTTTGCATTATGTTAGTAATTAATGCTTTCTTGAAGACGGAAAAAGCGCTGACCTTTGAAAAATCACACAATTCGACTTCACTTAATTTAAATTTATTTATTTATTTATTTCTATGTATTACAGTATTTACCTATTAATAAATATTTTTACATAATAGATCAATTTTGAAAACATTTTTACATACTATATTTTGCAATTTTATTATGTTGGGTGTAAGGTAGGTTTGTGAAGGTGAAACTGTGAATAGGTATTTTTGTATGTTTCGCGAACACCTCACTAGGGGAACCTGCGCTGAGATGTTTACGAGTTTATTTATGTTTATGTGTGACAAGTATTTATGTGTTGTAATAGAAAGTTTTATATGTATTTTATTTTTATTTTTTATTTTAATAGTTATTATACATTGGTTATTTAGAAATGAATGAAATATATGCATATTTCAAATGTGGTAATATATTTTTTTTTGCAGAGGTCAACACTTCATCCCAACGCGCATCAGTTTTGTATAAAAAAATGTCAAGCTTTTGATTTTGTTAATGTTACGATTCGCAAAAAAAGATCTCGTATTTAAAATATTCAATCAAAGCTATCATTTACTTTATCGAGGAAAGCAAACACTTTGTGTCTTCACATTATACAAATGAAAAACGATATATAGTTTAAAACCATTTTACTGTATTTATGAACGTCAACCGGTTTCGGTGTAACTCAACCTTCATCAATCATAGATATAAACTAAATTACAGTACAGAGGACATAACGTAAACGAAAAAGGTAAATAACGTCTCTATAATTTTATCATGTAAACCCAAACATCACGGCAACAACGAAAAATAATGTGCAGTTCGTACTTTAAAACAAAGGCTAGCTTTTTTTTTTTTTTTTTTCAACGAAACGTTGGCTAAAGAAGGAGGTAGCGAAACACGGCATAACACCCCAAAAACAATAACAAAAATACTTTTTGGCCGTGAAAACCTAAAAACATACCAAAGGCTAGCTTTGTTCTGAAACATTTAGATACCAGTTTCAGATAGTAAATTATCCTGTTTTATTTTCAACCAAAAATATTTGAACGATCTAACTGGTTTCGTAGCACTGTTTCTTTGTAAAGGATTAGTTGATAATATCGTAGTGAACAATGCATAATATTAGTTTCCGTATTGTAGTTCGTTCAACTACCGCCGTGTGGCGCCGTATGCAAAACAATCTAATCTTCTCTCCTGTATTTCATAATATTATCTTCTCTACCTGCTGAATTCCGTGGGATGCTGTATAAATTACAATAGTAATCTGAATATATGCATGAAAATACGTTGTGCACGTAAACGAAGATTTAAGTGAGAATAAATTGTTGGAGATATTTTCAAGCTTCGACTTTCGTTTAAGTTTTCATTTTTTTATATTGATAAAACAGTTGTACAGTGACAACGAAAAAATCCAGTCTCATGAAAATTATGAATCTGATTTATTGTATTAGTACACACGTAAAAAATGGAAAATTTTATTTGCGTTATTTGTTTTTAGGGTGTTATGCCGTGTTGCGCTACTTTTGGCCGTGAAAATCTAAAAACGTATCTGGAAACTTTTAGTTGAATTAAAAATATAATGGAATTTTACATGGCGATTTGAGCAACGTTTTGAGCTTTCAGAGTCTCTTTAGCGCACTCGTTTAATATATTAGTTCCTGAACTTTCAGAACATCTTTAGCACACTCAAATTTGTTTGTAAATTTTTTGAACTTTCAGAACCTCTTTAGCACACTCGAATAATATATTGGTTCTTATAAATGTGTTGAGCTTTCAGAGTCACTTTAGCGCACTCAAATATATTGGTTCCTATAAACGTTTTGAACTTTCAGAACCTCTTTAGCACACTCGAATTATATATTGGTTCTTTTAAAGGGTTGAGCTTTTAGAGTCACTTTAGCGCACTCGTATAATATATTGGTTCCTATAAAAGTATTTATTACACGCAAATATAAATATTTATTCTATTTAATACGACTCGTAAATTTCTTCTAAGAGTTGTTTTGTCTTCGGCGTGACAATTCCATTGGAGACGAAACAGCTATAAATATGGTTCCATGACAGCTGATCCACCGACGATTGGTCCCCCGGCGTACTTATATACAATGTGCAGTCGGTTTAGAGAAAATATGGTATATTTAATTACACAAAATATAACTGAGTGGCCCCGAAGAGATTTGCAGAGAATGTACCGCCGAATAACAAAAGTATGCAACATATTTTCATTCAAATGCATCAAGGAAAGATCTGCTTCTCTATATACTGTGTATAGCAGCTCATAAGCACAAAAAATTCATTTGATATTCAACTTATTATTAAGGTATTTTTGAAGTCGATTTTACTTTTGAAATTGTTAAATTATGCACAAAAAATTGTAATTTTAGAGTAAATATCATTTCGGGAGATAAGTTGTCGGGGGATCAATTGTCAGGTCACCATTAATTATACCTTAGAGTAGTCTAAGTGATGGACGTATGAATCCTTCCTTCCCGCTGCGGTGCAAGATAATGAGTCGAAAGAGACCAACTGCAGAGGTCAAAACGGTCACCATCTCCGGCCCGTCAGCGTATTTCCAAACCCTATACCGATTCAGTCGCGGTACATTTTCAATATCAAAATTTTAATGTTAAGAAATAAAATTATTAATTTCTAATATATACATTGAAAAGATAATTTTATCTAGATTCTAGAACAATTTTTGTTTTTGCAAAATGATAAAAAAATAACCACTACAGAGGTGTATTTACAATATATATGGGGAAAATATCAAAATTTAAATATTTTGAAATAAAATTATTAATTTCTAATACACACATTGGAAAGATTATTTTATCTTAATCTTAGAAGAAAAAGTAACAAAACGTCGGGTAACCTACGGCAGAGGTGTTGGTTGTCCAGTGAATGGTTCCCGGGGCGGCGGCCCTTAAAGCCGCCCACTAAATTAACTATTAATTCAAGATTTAATTAATTATCATTGACCCCACACAATGTAGAGTTATTTCCTATTTTCATGTTAAAAAAAACAATGACTACTTCCTTCCCATGTGCTAATTCTGTGTTTTTCTTTGTTGCGGGTAAGTGAAATTTCATATTTCCTGACATGCAGTTCTGGGTGCAACGAAAAGGTTATGTACACTAGTTTATAAAATCTCCCTGTTATGTAGTTTACAGACATTACATGAAAATATCTTAAATAACGTTAGGTGCAGAAGCTGCTTTCGTAGAAATTGTTAGACACCATCGTGATCTTCAACCTCTTGGATATTCTAACTAATACTTAATAAAAATTGTCTAAAAGGTATGCGTCAGTTGTTAAACATAAGAGCATCATATAAAAATGTCTAATAAATAATATTTCTGGAAGATTAGCTACAAATGGAGGCGACTACTTTACGTGATGAAATGAATAAATGAAAAACACTTTATTCCTATCTATAAAAATCTTTGCAATGTTAAAAATTATGAACTCTAGTATTGACTTACCTTCTTTGTTGCAATTCATCCCTTTCCGTAAACTCAGATATATTTTATTTTCTCTTCCCAAATCTACCCTTTACAAATTGTGGATACCAATTTAATGTCCAGAACAACTTAACTTGTAAGCTCAAGAATGCTTTAATGTTTTTGGTGTAAGTTTGAATGATTTTTGTCAAACATTACGCGAATAACCATATATTTGTCAAACATTACGCGAATACCTATATATTTGAATCAATATTTACAAAGATACATTTAAATATTTAAACATACGCGGATTGTTCATTTATTAATATAAGGAAACCAATTTAATGCAGCATGATGATACGTGTTTCATTTCGATGCCTTAGTAGTAGTATGCCATATTACATAAATGTATTTAAAATCAAACTTTTAGTCAACAAATCAGTCTTTTCAGCCTATAACTTGATTATGTCCAACTGATGTTTATTGTACTATTTTTCTTTATAATTTCTGTAATTTTTTTCAACCATAAATGGGTTGTTCTTCTTTTTAACCAGCATAACTTTTACCACTCTGTTACATTTCCACCACTTTGTCACACTTTGTTTTTACTATAAATGAATTCTCTCTGGATCTCAGAAGGGAAATTGTAGCAAGGGAGGGAAGGAGGCCTAAAATGCCTAATGGGGGTGACAAACATGAGCTGCCTGTATACCTATTTCGAATGACAACCCACTTGTCAGAATTAACGTACGTCATAAAAGTTGTAGGAGAAAAGTTTTTGAGGTTTTTTAAATATTTTATTAAACATCATTAAAAATAATAATAGCTGTTACTTGATAGGTTAAACCTTTTGGAGTTTCAAAATACTTTTATATTTTATGTCATCATATAATTTTTTGTAACATTATAGAATATACGCAAGTCGAGGTGGCGGGAGGCAGCTGTGATTTGTATGAAATACACTACTATCACGAGGAGTTACAACTCTGTAACGTAATTTTTACTACAAAAATATAAACACATATTTTCTTAAAACGCACACAGTCGTTACGTCTTTAGTACGGTAGATTTTAAAGTACTTATAAAATAATAATATTGATAATTCTGTTGAATTTTTCTGCACTAACTAATGGAGACAACTTTATGTAGGTTAAAAAGACGAACGACCCAAATACGTACGAGTTTAAAAAAAAAGATGACTTTATTTTTTTCCAAAAATATTTACAATATCTATTTTGTCCCTTTCGCAGTAATCCCCCTCAGGTATTATACACTTTTGCCAGCAATCCTCAAAGCTCTACTGATAAGCGCTTTTTGGTATGGCCTTGGGCTCTTCCAGCGATGCGGTCGTTATCTCCTCAATCGTGGCAAAACTCCTTCCTTTCACCAAGTACACCAAAACACTTATATCCTTTACATCTGTCAAATACAAACTAAAAATGCAAAATGGCTGATAATGTCAACATATGTTGGGGAAATGTGTACCAAAATAACTTTCGAAAATCGAATGTAAGTTTTTTTAAACAAACCTCGTATGTGTAAAGCTCTGCTGTACACGTTGTGTAATGTTTTATATTGTACTAGCTGGGTTACCCGGCTTCGCTCAGGACAACATTCGAGAGTGTTCTGGAATGTTCCACAATTTATTTTATTTATTTATAGCTGACCCGACAGACGTTGTCCTGTACACAACTGTCGGGACAAACTAAAATTAAAATAGAATAATATTGAAAATTCGATACTGCGATGGTAGCGCAGTCTGCCGGATCCAATGTAAAACATTCCAAAATCAACAACTCCTTAGAAATAAAAAATTAATTAAAAGAACATTTTCCAGGCGACCAAATTGTGAATCTAAACCATTCTCGAATCCCCTTGAACTCACACAAAAAATTTCATCAAAATCGGTCCAGCCGTTTAGGAAGAGTTCAGTGATATACACACAGACAGAAGAAATATATGTATTAAGATTAGGACGGTTCCAAAATGACAAAAGGTGAAATATTGTAACAAAACCCTTAGTTTTAGGAATGATGGGCAGAAACGAGGTGTGTAAGAGATAGGTAGACTGTATACCCAACATAAGTTAAACAATTAAATTTAACGAGGAAATTAATCTGTGCGCTACCATCGTTTGTTTTGATTATTTTATAACACGTTTTCACTTAAAATAAGTGTGTTTTCCAGGGGGGATAGGGGGAATACGAGAAGAGGGTGGTAATTTATCATCTTTATGTCGCTTCCATACTCACGTGAGTTTGCTCTGCGTCTCTTGTCTCGAACACGTGTTACGAACCTCCCGTAGATTCAGGAGTCTTCAACGTTCGAAAAAGATCACTTCAAATATATTATGTTTATGAGTGTTAACAAGTAAAAAATGTTGTCATCATAAAATATGTTTGTATTCAATTAGTATAATGGTCTTTTATAGTGGCATTGAATTCGAATTCGAATTATTTGGGTTCAAAATTTTATTTACTTTCCTAGCTGGAGAATAAAAGCCCATAGCCATTTTAACGAGTGATAATTGCCAGAAAATATAGATTAGTTAGGTTTTGCTTTAATTTTTTTAGGGTTTTAAACATTTATTATTTTGATATTTGTTAAAATAGCTCTCTTTATACAGGGTGCGGCAAAATAGACAGTGCAGTTTTAAAGGGCCATTAAATAAAATGGAGCAACTTACAGAAACGGGGGTAATTTTAATTTATCTAGTACAATAAGCCATTTTATGCATCATATCCTGAAGATGATATCACAAAGATGATGGCCCCAAGCAGCAAAACATTGATGAAGGTGATTTCTGAATCTTTCGGCTGCATTTTGGCATCTTGATGGGCGAAGCGGCGATTTCCTCCCAAATTTGATCTTTGAGTTCTTTCAAGGTGTGAGGCTGATGTTTAAAAACTTTTTCCTTCAGATAGCCCCACAAGAAGAAGAAGCGGGCTATCCCATGTCACCCCCCACAGGGAACATCTGTCGCAGTTTTGTCAATGATACTCGAGCAGTACGGGCAGTAGCACCGTCCTGTTGAAACCAGATTTCCCCCGTTAGTTCTTCCAATTGAGGTTCAAAAATAAAATTCCGACGTAGAAAATTAACATTGAGCGTTGACAGCCACGGTTCGTTCATTCTCCTTGAAAAAATACGGCACAATCACCCCAAATTTGGAAATCGCACCCCATACGGTCACTTTTGGAGAGTGAAGAGGTCTCTCGTGAAGTTGCCTTGGGTTATTTTCACCCCAGTATCGAAAATTTTGTTTATTCACCGCTCCTCAGAGATGGAAGTGGGACTGGACAGAACGGCCATTTTCTAGAAACGTGCGGACAACCCGGTGTTGTCTAGACCAAACCACTGAAAACGGCATGACCCTCCCGGCACAGTGAGACCACTCCCAGGTTCCTACCCCCAACACACGGGATGTACCGGCCTTTCAAAACTGCACTGTCTGTTTTGCTGCACCTTGTATAACTATTGTTCCCATCAATGAGAAGAAGACGATAACACTAATAATTTAAATAAAAAAATTAAATGAACAGATAACGAAAAACAGATAAAAAAGAAAAATAAAATGATAACGGTCGCAACTGGGACTCGAACCCAGCTGGGTTTATTCACTCTTTATTTATTTATTCTTTTTTTCATCTTCTATACTTTTTTTTCAGCCCTGATTTGCTTGGGCTTGAAAAAGTGTATAATATATTTTTTTTTACATTAACTCCACACAGGAGGCCCTGAGGAAAACAATTTCCCTCAGATGCTGTGTGGAGGGTCTTTTTGAAGAGAGGAAGGAGTGAACATTGGTCTTGAAGAGACCCATGTTGTAGGAAGGAGGAAACACACAGGCCAGCTAATCGTTCCACAGCCGAGCAGTTGAATACAAGAACGAGTCGAAGAAGCGACCCGGTTGACAAATGTCAACCTTGTACATATGTTGGCCACGTGTTTGGCGTGTTTCCGACTGTGCACCGGTGCCAAAGGGATCAATGAAGCTATTTCCTCAGAGTATCTCCCATTGAAATACCTGTAGAACAAGGATAGCATTCCCACTCAACGCCTGTGCTCTAAAGATTGCAATCCGCCTGTTAAGATGGGAGAATCTATCAAACGGACCGCCAGTTTCTGCACAGAGTCGAGGGTATTTATCAAGTCTTTTGGAGCTTCAGATCAGAGATGGCTGCCTAATTGAACTGTGGGACGCACTTGTGATTTGTACAGGGTTAGCAGTTGTGTACTATTAAATTATCTGCGGGCCCTGTACAGTACCGTACCGCCCAGTTTTTGAGGGGCTAACTTTTCTGACAATAAATTTGCGTCCTGTTTGCTTTCTTGGAATAAATGATAATTTTAACGCTTCATAATTCATGAACCAAACAGCTGACCAGATACCAAAAGACGAGACTTTTATAACGCCAGAACTCACCAATTATTTTTTTTTCTGGATCAAGAAGACCGATAAAATTTACCACGGATTATTGAATATATCAGGTGCTCGCCACCATTGGTTATCCATCACTGTCTGTAGACATTGACTAGTTAGATGGGTAAACGTCAAATTGTGTACGACACAGGTGATGGTTACCTACTCCTGTGGGAAATCAAGCCTTCGACTGCCCTTGACAGCACCCCTGACCCCTTCACACCCCCCATAGGGGTTGCTTCATTGTTCATGATATGGGATATAGTACATAATATAATATTATCATTCAATGCGTATACTAAATATAACTTATGGATAGTGGTAGCGGATTGACGGGGCCTTTATCAAGATATCGGAAAACACAATACTGTAAATTACGGTATATTATTAAATCGGTAAATTAGATTAATATACGTATACGCCAATGTTAATTCTTACAATATGGGAAGATAATATATTTTAATTATCTACTTATACATAAAATGTTTGAAACTTTCAAACATTTCCTATGCTTTTAAACCCCGTCGAAAATGTTTCTGGATTATTACAATCACGTGAAAAGTTTTTTAATCATCACAAAAATTCTTGCGAAACTGTCAAAAAAATTTGTATGACATTTTACAAAACAACGAAATGTTTTTTTTTATTTTACATACAATCACAATGAGCGCTTTTTATAACCATGACTATGACTATGCACGGTTACGGTATCGTGACAACATAAAAAAAGGCAAAAAACATACGTTATTTAACTCAATAATGATGCAGCTCTTTCAAAGATGAGACACGTAATGTACATAGGTCTGTTTCCTTCAAAGGAAAAAAGTACCTAATCATTTTCTTGCATCTCTCTCACCGCACCGTGATGTTTCAGTAGACTCCTACCAATACTACTTGCCTTGACGATAATTTTGAAAGTATGGAATATAGTTACAACATTATTTAATGTGTAAGAAAGAGCTGCAGCATTACTGTCACGGTAATTATAAAAGCGCTCAGTGGGTTTACAATTGGATAAATTAAAAATTTCGAAATTGGAAAAAGTTTAATAGTTCATTAAATACTTTATATAAGCAAATATTTTTTTTTTAAATAAGCTATCTCTTAATTTTATTTACATATTAATACTTATATTTATAATAATTTATTTTGTTTTTCATTTTTGATTATTTTGCGTAACTTCATAAAAGTTTTTATTATATGAATGCAAGTATTACCTATTCTAAAATAATGTGTACATTTGCAATGTATTTCACTAGATTGAGTGTAAAATCGTTATGAATTATTTTTTCTACAACAAAATTAATATCTCTTGTGTTTATTTATTTATTAATAAACGCCCTTTTTCGGGGCTTTTACAACATATCATCATAACTTCCATATTGTCATGTGGAATTAATATTTGTTGTGGAATTAATTTCTTTTAAATGTTCCCATCAATAGATATGCTCGTACATGGTGTTCAAAAATTTGTAGTACTAGCGAAAAAATGCTCAATCTATACCACATTTCAAGTTTCGTTTTCGAGCCAATCTTGTCCAAAATCGAAAAATTTTAATTCAAATTTGAAAAAATCGGTTGCCAAGGTGGTAAATATCAGCTGTATGTATTTTTAAATGCGTCAAAGCCTTGGAGAAAATTATTCCTCCATAGTCAAAGCATAGACGCGGCTTAAAGTTATTAAACCTTTAGTTTCCAAAAAATTGGAAAAAAGGTAAAAAATAATAGTAATCTCAATGTTTTTTCCTGCTTGTACTACCGGAGTTTCCGGACATTATTGATCACAGTAATACTCGTTATTTTCCGGTCCCTTTTACCCCTGACTTATTAATTTCTTTAAATTCAATTGCGCCGCTATACCGCCACCATAAAGCGTACACCGTAGAGTTGTCCTGCCTCTATTCCATTAGTACCTCTCGGGGCCGCGCCGAGGCTTCGCTGGGATTTCCCGTTCAGTGTTCCCAAAGGGGTAAACCGATTCCATTCCCATTTCCGCACTGCGAGCTCATTGGAGGTATTTTATGCCTGCTTTCCCCAAAGGAATTAGACGTGAATTCGGCACAAAAGGTTCAAAAGCATTACGTATATTTTCGTCGTGAAAATGTTGGGTCTTAAATTTATTGACCAAAGCACTGATGGCTCTGCTTAATAGCGTCATCTGCCTAATCTGGTAAATCATTTATTGTAAACAACAATGCTTCAAATCAACATTAATTGTAAATGTAAGCCCATGTAAGGTAAATTGAAGATAATATTTATTTTTTTCAAACTTTTCAAATTCACTTTATGGCGTCATTATTAATAAATGAAAACAAATAATATTTATTAATCATTGGAAACAAATTAACGGCTCTCAAACTAAAAATTTGAAAGAGAAAAGTCAGAAAAAGATTCATATACAAAGATAACATAAGCAAAAAAAATGGTTGTCTGTAAAGTCGGTTTACGGACGATAATTTTACGTGATAACGTCATATAATAACGATGGAGAGAAAGAGAGATAGATGCGTCATAAGCCGAACGCTTAGGCCGACCGTGCCTCTCTATCGCTTGTTCGCACGCTCGGCTCAGGCGGAACGTGACAATGAGTCATGCTTTTTCGTGCGTGCAGCCGGAGTTCATCGATTTATATGACGTTATCACGTGAAAAATATGCTTTAAAAAAATTAAGGTAATGTTGACTCAGTCAAAGTATGAAAATAACTAATAATTTCCAACTACCTACTGCTTATACTTCTGATTCGAATCTAGTGATTTGTCTTTTCTCTCATCATTATCAGCAGGACTTATATGCTCCTTTTACGGGGCGTGTAGACCTCCACTAAAACTATAAATAATAAGCCTCGGTGTACATCGACCCTCGTCCTTTGTAATAATTTAAATAAAATTTGTCATGTTATATTTTAATGGTTTGTCGACGTTCGTCCTTTCATGTGATTTTATTATTGTCCTGATGTATTGATGTCCTCTCCAGAGATTTTCGTTATTTATTAGTTCTGGGACCAGTATTCTCATGCTTAATAAAATACTTAGGTTCTTGAAATCTTTTTATTGACATATTTTAATTAACAGTTTAGTAGGACTGACGTCCTTACTAAATGGGAGCTAAGTTTTGTATGGCGGGCTCTCGCATTATAATGACTGTGCACACCTGCCTTCGTTAGATCCGGCACATCTCGTAAACGAGAACATGTAACCCGAATAACCCATAGACAACTAGAGCAATATGAGAGCTATTCATAGACTAATTATAATACATTACACATTATAAACTCTTAAGGGGGTGATTCATGTAACCGCCTGAATTTTGACCGTTTTTCAAAGGCTTATTTAAAAGGGAAGAAATAAATTAATCGTTTTTAAATTCAGCATGTTTATTTATTATATATTAAAATACAAGAATCAGATGTTTATTTTTTTTTTCAAAATGGCCGCCGTAGTAACTAATCTCCTGAGACCCTCGTGGCCAAAGGCATCAATCGGCGGGATTTTTAGCTTTTTTATAGCTATCTGAAATCTAAAATTTTGGCTTGAGCGTGTTCATAAAACATGTATCTTCTAGTTGAACCAACAAAAAACAAAAAAGTAAAAAAATCGTTAATTGGCACGCCTCAGAATACAAAAGTTTGATTTTTCACCCTTTTTTTAAAGGTTTTTGGGTCAAAAATGACAATTTTTGTAAAAAAAATTGGCATGTTTGAGGTTCAACTAGAAGCTAATACTATAGAGAAAACATGTGCCAAATTTCATAAGAATCGGTTGAGAACTTTTTGCCCGCCAATTTAAAAAAAAAATAGTTTGGAGAGAAACACGTGTAAAGTTTTGACACAAACTATGATTAAAACGACCTCCCAACTAGTCAGCTATTCCAAGGCCATATAGAAGTTCTTCGGTGCGTTCGAAGTGCTCGTTTTTCTTCTAAGTTTTTCTTGACATGCTTGACAAACTTTTTTGGTCGTCAAAGAGCTGTAGCGACTTTCTCGACTCACCTTTTGGTCATCGATTTTGTCTTTGATTTGAGGCGGAGCACTTAAATGAGTTTTTAATCAATAAATAATGCTAATTTCATTCTAAACATTTACAGGCATATTTTTGAGATGTTATTTTAACTATTTAAGCAAAAAAAAATCAATTTTTTTTTCACATGTATCGCCCCCTTAAAATGTTTATTACCGAATGTCTCCAAATATTTTTTAACGGCATCGTTCGTTACATCTTATTTTTAAAGCACATGTTATAATATATAACGATTTTATTTTCTATATCATTAGTTTAATAATGTATAAAGTTTACTAATAATATTTAAATTTGTATTCGTGTAAAGTAGGGTAGACAGTGCTTTGTACTTGTATGTAATCACGCATCTACACATAAAGGTATTATGTTATTTAAACAACAAAAAAATTGCTCAGGACTTTAAATTGTTATTGGATAAGTTTTGAAAATATAATTTTCAAAACATATCTTCATTTTTCCACTTTGTAATGGCATCGCGTGATCTGACACTTATAACATACAAATCAAATGTTCACAAGAAAATAAAATATGCTTATAAATTTCAGACAATACTAGGGCAGACCTGTGAAAAGTCACGGAATATTAGTTTTCCGATTTTGAAAATGAGAGATTCAGTCGCATTCAGGAATTGAACGCAGGACCACTTACTAGCCGGGGAAGTGCTCTGACAACTGAGCTATTTTGACCCCATCAACATGTTTATTTTTTCATATTTTTGTTTGTTTGTATATGAATACCGCACAAGAGACCCAACTGCTCCCGTCTGGAGCCAATGAGACTTTGGCATCCCCAATTGGGGTATCTTGTGAGGCTGAAGGTAGTGGGGGGAGAAGAAGATGGAAAAGAGGAAGGTGGGAAGAACCTGGCTATTCAGATCCGGTCACCAAACATGGCTAAAGCCATTTCAAGCAAAGTTTCAATTCTGAATGGTGGTTTTACACCAGGTCGAGACTGATAGTATCTTCCACTCTGGAACATGCCGCAAATATGCTGAAAATATGAGAAAAGAAGAAGCTGTTAATATGAGAAAAAATGCCTGAATTTATAAATTATACAATATTTATTTTTGAACCGTCTATCAGCAAGCTGAACGAAAATAATTTACCTCCCAAATAATTTCTTTATCGAATGATCCATAATGACTAATGACTATGCGTTGAAAATCATAATTGTGAATCCCAAACTGATTGCACCCGTTGTTTTGCAATTGTTCTATAGTTTTTGAGCATTCCAATGCATTATACGTTCAGTGAAATTAATAATTATTCATATTTCAATCATAATACAATCATTCAAATTTGCGAAATTTGGCATTATCGTCCCATTATGTTCAGTCACATGACGGGAATAATTCAACCTTCCATTTATACTACCTGCAGTGGACAACATTGATGGTGGACAATAATTCATATAACCTATATGATGACTCATTTACATACATCTACCTTCAATCACTATCGGTGCAACTCGGCAACGAGGCCATGTGACCTTTAGACCCTAAAGATTCGTATGGTAAAATAAAAACTAATTAATTGACTATTATAATACATTATTTACAATTTAAGACGGATTACCACACTTTTTTAAATCAAATTATAGACGTTTCAACTCTTTCCTACAAAATAAAATATAAATTGATCTCGAAAGATTGTTATTTCATCTAGTTAAATTATATTTTAAATTTTGAAAAAATATGTTTATTTTGATTTTAATAAGGGGTTATCGTTGGTCGTTGGCAGATTTGTTTAATTTTTCAACTAAATGTTGTATTATGCAAAACACATTTCAAATAATATTTATACAGTGAAATATATTAATAAATTATCTAGAAAAGCTACTTCAGAATTTTAATTTTAACTTAAATAAAATCATTAAAAAAATCGTGCATGTGTTTTGCGATGAAAATATTTGTCTATTTATTTTCAGTCTTACAAACTATTGTATTTCAAATTTTTTTACATATTTTTTTTGTTTAGACATTATTGAAAAATTATAAATGCTTGATGGAATATAATTTTTTATCAAAAAACAGTTACAAATATCATCACGCTTTTGAACATTTTTATTGCTAATTTGAATGTTGGTATATATTAAAGCTTATTTTTAATGAAATTAATGTTTATAGAATATATTAAAATAATCAATCTTTGTTATAGGAACCGCCATGTACAGTTGCAAGGGTACGATCGCAAAATCTTCGACGAAATTTGAATCCTAACCCGCTGGTTAATGGTCCTTAATAAAAAAATTACTTACCGTCAAAACCAATACGACAAACCTTTTTTTTCATTTACTCATCATCAATTCTATCTCATTTTTTTTGTAAAACAGAACCAAAGATATACATGTAGATGATTACATGTATATCATCGATCTGTACGTATTGTCGGCACATAAGGTATGTATACTCTTAATACCTGTGGCTTCATCTCCAATTTACCTTTCCTTTAAAAGACTGAGTAATAGTAGCCTTGTACTCTCGGGGTGTGATTGCTTTAATTGGGTGATGTTATCAGTGTGAAATATCCTTCTGCCGCCTGGCGGGAGAAGGGTGCGAGCAGCGGAGGCTGCGGGGAACGTAATTTGATAAACAAACCACCCCCATTCCCTCCCTGCCCCACCAGTCACAGGGGTAGCAGTATACATGGGATGCTTCTAATGGTTGTTAGTTTGAGGCTAGCATACTTACATCTAAAATAGTGATGGCCGATGCTGATCAATCTGGGAGGTGGGTATGGGAACCATTTATTTACCCCTGCCTTAGGTCACCCCAAGTGGTTTGCTACGTTTGTTGATTTAGCAGGGTGCCCAGATTCATGGGTGAGATTTGTCTGGGTCTTCGTGGTGGATGCTTTTGTCCACCTACTGCGTGGCAGGCCGGACCGGGAAAAACTGGTTGAGAGAGACCTTTTAAACACTCCAAATAGACTCCCTTGACCCTCGCCTTGCACCGCAGTGTGTGGGACGGTTTCATACGCCCGTCACTTCTGACTGATCTCCAGATTCCTGCCCTCTCCTTATACATTTTTTCTTACAAGAACTTCCTTTCTTTCCTTTCTCTAAAATGATCCTCCCATACAGCATCTACAAAGGTGGTTTAGTTCCTGAGGGATTTTTTTATTCCTCAAGGCTTCCTGTGTGGAGTTAATGTAAAAAAAACATGGGAAAAAGAAATTCGACAAGTAATTACCAATACTGCTACCAATTGTTTGACTTGTTGCCCCAACTTTCAAAGATAGTAGGCATAAAAATAAATGTTTTATGACCTGGAATAACTAGTCTAAGTTACTATATAAACTTCGTGCCTATTTCAGAATTGTGAACGAGGTTATAGACGCGAAATCATTTCTCTATTGTTGGTCAGCTTGTGTCAGTTGTCAGCTTTCTCTCAGTTAGTCAGCTTTGTTAAAAAATAATCGTTTTGTAAATACAAATGGACTCTCTTTTTTAAATGTAATGTAACAAATATATTACAAAAATATAAAAATATGTACACACATACATATGTACAAAAATATGTACACAATAACAACAAAAAAAATTATGAATTAACCTCTAGGTTGGGACATCATTGTCTTATTTTGTTTGTTTAAGTACGTTTGTGATCTTATGCAGGGAATTGTTGTTGACAAAACTTATCAGCGCATTTCTCGTTATTTTATTATGTATAATTTATTTTATTTGTAGACTTCAGATTGTGACTAGCAGACTGAAAATTTCAGAATTCAACAACTTTTATTGTGAACAGTGTAACTTTGTATACGCTTGTAGAGTAATCAGTGAGAGTAATAGAGTCTGGTCAGTGGTTGAGTGGGCATCGCGTTTGGGTTCCACCCGGGCGTCCCGTGTTCGATTCTTTGGCTGTCTAAGTCCTCCATCACAACACAAGCAACATTTTCGGCTTTCTGTGGTGGTAGTAGGAGATTTTCAAACATTGTTGGGTTATTCGTAACACGGGAATGTTTGTCTTTCTTTTAAAAAAATAAAAAAATCAATGACCAACTAGCTACGAAATGTAATGTTCAAAGCCTTCCGCGCCAGATAAGGGTAATAGTGTAATAGTTTGCCGGATCATTTTCAACACGTTTGTTAACAAAGGCTATGCGCTCTTCCATAAACAATAGAACCCATTAAATTTTCCAGTAGAATTATGCAGTACGGATAATAAAACTCTCTATATGTTCTTTTCCCACTCTAAACAAATGTTTGGAACGGTTACTGTTCATTTGTTTAAAAATAGACACGTTTTATCTATGGCGTAATATTGGTGGAATGGGGATGTTCAGTTCATCCCCAAATTCATAAAAATAATTCTTTTGACGTTTTAGCTCTAACGAGATTTTTTTTCTGGTCTTGAAGTATATCTATTCTCCGTCCAACTCTCCTCCGATCATCCTGCTAGAGTGCGAAATTTGGATCGTACTGCGCATACCCCACCGTCTTCTTCAGTCCTTTCACCAGCGCGCTGTTACAGCGCCCATAGCTCAGTAGCTCATGAGTCGCCGTGTCAATGTATGCCCGCGTCTTGAGATTTTAATCTATTCACGCCCCTTGATACAATGGATATTCAAACATCAATGTTTCAGCCGAGTCCAAATTCATTATCACTATCTCTAAATGCAAAGAACAAATGAGGAAAACTGGATATTATGTCCTTTATTTAACGCTATTTGAATTGCAACAATATAAACGATGCATTTTTATAAAACAATGATGTAGGTACTGTGCGTATAAAATTACTGAATGTTGGTGTTGATCAGTTTTATTTATTTATAGACGGTAAACAAACCTCAACCCACAACGATAATTAATGTATTTTATTAATTTAAGAATATATTTGCGGAACCTGATATCTCACAAACATCACACAAATTTTGATCAAGACTATCCTGGGCGGGACGCAAACGCGATGCCAACTCGGCCACCGACCATAATATTCAGGAATCTTCAATAAAGTTATCGATATATTTAACTGGACCAAACGTCCGTTTTAGTGGTTGCTCTGTGTTTTTTTTTATATGAACTCCGTACGTAGGGCCTGCGTCATCTTCGGGGATGCTGTGTTGAGAGTTAATTATTTTATTTAACTATGTAAATATGAAGCAAGAGAACTCCACACTGAAGGTGCTCACCTGTCGATCGAATATCATCGGCTATATCCGTAACCGCTCGGATATTAGACACGAACGGCGACATTTACCACTCTACTAAGGCACTACTTAACTGACATCCGTTGAGACACCTCAAAACTACATGTAACTACTTGTACTAATGACATCTGTTGAAGGATTTTGAAATTACATACACAATCCTATACACCACACTTTTCAAAGTAAGTTTCATTACTTTTGTATGGTATTTTTCGTGACAGCCACATTATCGAAATAAAATATAATATACAAAGATTAACTTAAAAAATTATTATTGTTCCTGAGATTATTAATTTGCTTTCATATTTCTAGCGCAGATCTATAATTTATACGCCCTCAAGATTTGTAACAAACGACTTGTAATCTTTATGTATGCTGTGTTTGCAAAACAAATGCTCCTATACCTACCACTCTTGAAACAATTTATCTTTCGCTTTAAAACAGATTTGAAAATTCCGCACAAAAATATAATTACGGCAAGAAATTCTTGTAACAACATTGTCAGCAAACGCTGGTTGAAAAATTGCCATGGAGATGAAAATTGCAGTCATAGATTAGCTTCTATGAAAAGAGACTAAAGATTCACGTCACATTTTTCATGAAAATATCTTCTCTAGCAAACTTTTGACTTGAGGGTAAGTTTTGCTACCCACCGAACTGAGCGTTCATTTCTGAGCGAACGGCAATTAGTTTATCAAGCAAAAAGTGGCCAGTTTCGCAAAGTGCCGTGTAGGAAAAACCCAAACCAGGGAACAAACTAAGTGCTGAATTTGTGCCAAATTTACTTAAGAATTATACCACTGTGCCAAGAGGTATCTGTCCGCGCAGAGATAAACTCACCCGTGAAACTTTTTGAAAAGAAACTCATAGTCATATTATCATTTTATGTGGCCGCATATTATAAAAGTTCGTGCACCGAATTCGGAAAACTTCATTGTTTCAGAATCTCACCCGAAAATAATTTGTTTCCTGTGCAGGAATTCATAACTGATAAACTAAAACAGTTTGTATGACGGAATCTGGAAATTCTGTCTTCTTGCTTGAAAATTAAAAATTCATTTTGAGGCATTTTTGAAGTTAAAACTTCTCACTGTTGTGATTTGAAACTCGATGAAACGGAAGTGAGCGTCACTAAAAAAAGACAAACACATAGATCTATGGGATTTAGCCTGCGAGAGAATGAGATAGAATAATCGATATTTTCTTTGTGCGGTGCTTTGTAACTTCCCCACTCTTGTCTACGATAGAATGAGATAGAAAAATCGGTCTCCTCTTTGTGCGGTGCTTCGTAGCTTTCCCATTCTTGTCTTCTGTAGTTTTCCCGAAGGTTTCACTTCTACCGCGTGTGCATTTCATTGTGTAGACTCACCCATACAAAAAAGGCTTCGAATGGTCCACAATATTCCAAAACATTCCACAACATTCGAGGGTGTTCTGGAATGTTAAACGATGATCTGGGATGTTCCGGAATATTCCCGAACATTTAACAACAATCCAAAATGTTCTGGAATGTTCAGGATTGTAACTATCTCGTACCGGGACTCGTTTTCTGAGTTTTAGCGGGTCGCATACTTTCTTTTATAATATATATTTATTATAGTTTTAGGGAAAAATAATTCTACCAAAAATTCAGAGTGCAAGACCACTATTCGGAAATGAAATGTTGCTTGAAATGGCTTGACAAATGACTTTAGCCGTGTTCAGTGACCAGATCTTATACTTTCTATCTTCCTCTTCCCTCACTACTTTCAGCCTCATAACATACCCCAATTGGGGGTGCCCTAGTTTCACTAGCTCCAGGTGGTCGGGAACAGTTGGGACTCTTATAAAAATAAAAATTAATGCATTCTGGATAAAGTATTTATAACGTCAATTTTATCGTAACTTGTATCAAGTCCTTGAAAATATTTCGCGAAAAGCGAAACAAACAATTTATTTTACTTGCTCATATTTTTCTCTCCATGTAAATGTATTTTTCCACTTAGCTTTGAGGTTTGCCTCAAAAGCGAGATTTCCTTTTTATATTAACTTTTTCACATACGCACATTTCATATATTATATCCGTACGTAAATGCGGCATATGCATATGAACATATATATATCCTTCATTATAATAAACGTTTGCAGAAAATGTTGAATATTTCGAAAGTTGTACAAATATGCCTACAAAATATTGAGCCTTTTCAGTATTTTTTTTTTGTAAAACGAAGGATTTACGGAGGATATGGTATAAATAAAGTTAATTTTTAATTAATCAGTTTCGTATTTGTCACATAAAAATAATTTCAAGAGAAATAAAAACTCTTTCTGATTCATGGCCTTCTTTAGGTTAAACATGATTTAAGAATATAAATGATATTATTATATACCTACTAAAATTATAAATGCCAAACTACGTGTGTTTGCTTGTTACGCTTTCACGCATAAAAAAATAAAACGATTTTAATAATTCTTTCACTAATGGAAAGCTAAATTATTTGCGAGTACTATAGGCCGTATATAATGGTAAGTTCTGGCTTTGTGAAATTATAAATATTAATATATTATATTTATTACACGTTTTTTGTCGCTAATAAAAGTAAGTTATTACTAATGTCGAAAAATAAATCGTTGCCGTGGAAACGACGTTGATATATTTGCGGGAAATCGCAGTTAATATCTATCCATAGATAAATAAAAATGAATCTCCGAAACGTTTGTACACCCATAAATAACTTCCGAACGACTGCACCAAATTGGTTTTTTTTACTTCGGGTGAGCTCTGGCATTATGAAATTTAGGTGGCACGCGAGTTTGAAAACTGAATGGGAATGAATGTATGGAATGCAAGGTGGACTGGGGATGGGATAGGGGGAGGGAGTGAATTGAGGAGGCGGTGGAGGGGGAATGGGGGGAGGGGGGGGTATTTGATAAGTGCAAGCGTATCTACGGCCTTTTTCGTTTTCAAACAAGACGCGTGAGAAAAAAGAGGACGAATGTCAATGACATCAGTACGAGCTCTTGTTAGTTTACTAAATTGTTGATGTTGTAGCCGAAATTGATTTTTGTTAATAACTTTAAAAATATGTTTTTATGACAATAATATACTACAATTTTTTCAATTAGTTGGGTCACTGCCCACATTGCTAAAAAGTATCTTAATGTAAAAAAAAAAATATTTGAAAAAAAAACACCATTTTCACGGTGATTTTTCTTATTTGTGCAGTACTATTCTCCAAATATTGCAACGACACGTTAAGAGATTCCTGGTCTCATGTTCTCATGAGACCAGGAATTGACTAATATAGTATCAGTAAAATAATATCCTATCACCCTATCAATTTGGATTCAGGGAAAATATGAGTACCTCAAATGCGATAGCCTCAGTAACAGACTTCCTCAAAACTAGTATAGATCCGGGCAAAAAATGTATTGGAATATTCCTAGATCTGGCAAAAGCGTTTGACAAAATTCACCACCAAAACCTTTTCTACTAAAAATATCGGAATCACTGGAACAGAACTAAAATTAATTAATCAATAGATAATACATATAGTAAGGAACAAGTATCCTACGGAGTACCCCAAGGCTCATCAGAAAGTCTGGTGTTTTCAAACATACATTTAGTCTTCGACATCTCTATAATCCACATGGTTTGACTGTAGGAACGTTTCATGTTTGTCAGCGCTAAATTAAATATTCTGTGTTCTACAAAATGCTTTTGAAGTGTGTGGCGATATCTTCCCGGGGTTTCATTTCCTGAATTGTTTTTATCTTTTTTCCTTTCACAACAAGATATCAGTTACGGCGGTGGCGGCTCGTGATTTTTGGGTGTGCCAGAGTGCTAATCTTAAAAATAAAATAAAAATGGCATTATTAATGTAGTTGTATCGGAAAACGTTGCTTTTTTTTCGAAAATTCGGTTTTTTGGTTGATGGACTCATCAGTTTTCCGCTTGTACACGCCTGTTTACCCATGTACACGTATATGATAAGCCAAATTGAGGTTTGGGAGGTGGGTACGGGTACTGTCGCCCCGGGAACCATTTGTTGGATAACCAACGTTTCGCTACGTTTGGTGATTTAGCAGAGGTGCCTGGGTTCATGGGGTGAGGTTTATCTAGGTCTTAGCGGCGAATGCCTCCTTCGGGCCGGTTCGGGAGAGACTAGTTGAGGGAGACCTAACCTAGATCTCTCTCTCCCCTCCTAACAGAAATCTCTCGATCCATCGGCCTGTACCGCAGTGGGAGGAATGGATTTATACGTCCATCGCTCCTGGACAAATTGACCTTCATATTTCTACCCACCCTTCGTACCTTTTTCTTTCCCCGAATTTCCTCTCCTCCCTTTTCAAAAGGCCTTCCACGCAGCATGACAAAGATTACATAGGCACCGAGGGATATTGTTTTCCTCAAGACCTCCTGTATGGAGCTAATGTAATAAAATAAAACTATTAAAATAACTTGAATTAAATTTCACAAGACATACTAATAAAAAAATCTAAAAAAGTAACGAGAGACTAATGTTGAAATTATTAAAAATAGAGTTATCAAGAAGAATTTATTCTACCTTCTACATGTTGCCGAAGAATAAAAAAACAGTTTCCTAGATTTCGTGTAAGTTGTGTTCCTTTTATTTGGCTTTCGCGAATAAAACATATTTTGCGGCTGAAATACGTCGAACTTATCCTCAGTCAATATTGTTACTATCATGGCCAATATTGTATGAATCGGCTGATAAAAACATTCCGACCTGTTCACACAAAGATTGGATCCGTGCAAATACAATTACGAAAATTGGTAAAGATATACTATGTCGTAAATACAATGTTTTGCGTCGTGTCTGTTCCTACCATTTCCATAAAAAATAAATGGATGTTATTTCTATTGATACCCTCGAAACAAGAATTCTTTGCAAGGGTGGGCTATAGCGAAGGGAATTTTACTTTCCTCAAGATCTATATATATGAATCAAAATATGCTTTCTTATAAATATGTATGTAAGTGAGTTGTCTGTGCATAGGAAATGTTTGAAACTTTCAAAATACCTTCTTTCTACCCCCGCAAAGGTTTCTGGATTATTACAACATCTAAAAAAGTTTTTTTAATCATAAAAAAAAACTCTTGCGAAACTGTCAAAAATGTCACAATTTGACAATGACGTTTTGCAAACCATCTCTCTTTAAATTAATGAATTTACTTGAAGTACTAAGTAAGTGAGAATTAAAGGCATTTTAAATAGGTACCTGTGTTATGTACCTAATTTGATTGATTGTTCTTATAATATACAAAATGAATTTTTGTAATATATGAAAAATGAAAATTTGAATAAAAAAATTGTAATCAGTGTTTTATGAAACTTAATGTACTGGAACTGAATATATGGAACACGGGAGAGGCGTTGGCGTGACGTGGAGCGGGAAAGGGGAGAGGGAAGAAGGGGAAGGTGGAGGGGGAGTGAGTGCTTTTTTTTTTATTCTAAGACTTTTTCTATATTTCAACCCGCTTCAGGTTTACCTTACATAGGTAATTTTTCAGTATAACTTATAAATTATTTTTATTTTTATTCAGTGTCTGCGAAATTCGCATTTTTGTATTAAATTTTTATATAAGGGAGTGTACATTTGTGTTTGCGCCTTTTATATCCCTTAATTAGTACTTAATTCCGTGATTGCGTGTTCTGATAACTTTTGTATATTGTCACGCTATATCAGCAGATTTATTTTATTCGTACGCCATAACATACAGTTATCCGACTCCATGAAAGTTGATCCGCCAACAGTTGGCCCCCCGGCATACTTATATACAATATGCAGTCGGTTTATGAAAAATACGGTGTACCTAACTTCACAAAATATAATTAAGTGACTCCGAAGGGATGTGCAGAAATACGGTACAAAATCGAATAACAGAGTATTAAACATATTTCGTTAAATCATGGACATCAGGGAAAAATCTACTTTATATTGTGTACATCAGGGCATAAGCACAAAAAATCGACACCGTACTCAAATTCTTTTGATATTCATACCAACTTTTTTAGGGGTATTTTTGAAGTCGATTTTACGTTCGAAATTGTAAATAATGTACAAAAATTTGGTATTTATTTCCCTAATAGGGACCCGCTCAATATGCACTTTTTATTACAAAAACACTTAACATCAGTTGGATAATAATGGGAAGTAAATATTTCAGTTTCCGGAATTGAAAATAATGAATTTTAATAGTTATTTTGTTAAAATTAAAAACGAATATTCGCTCGGCGACCATTGTCATTGATGTCAAAGTTTTGAGGTTAGTTTTTTTTCTTCTCTTTTTTAATCCAAAATATTAATATATGACCCTAAAATAGGTTCTTAGTTTGGATTTAATTAAAAAAGGAAAAAAAAACTAGCCTAAAATGCTATCTTAATATTATTATATCAAAACAAGGCGTGAAGAAAAGATGTGTAATTGTCTGTTTTTTAATGAAATATCTACTAAAATGCATTATTTTCCAATTTCGGAAAGTGAAATACTTACTTTTAGTTAATATTTAACTGATATTAAGTGTTTCTAAAATAAAAAAAGTGAATATTAAGCGTGTCCGTATTAGGGAAATATTTACCAAAAATTTTAATTTTATAGTAAATATCATATTGGGGAACCAAGTCATTGTCGGCGGATCAATTGTCGGATCACCGAGTTATTCCCAGCATAAGTGGCTGAAAAATACTTTAGAAAAGGATTTGTTTATTATGGCGAGTTGTATGTTGACATCCTCAGATCGGCAGCTAGTCCTTTTCTATTGTCGAGCTGCAATCGTGTGTATGGAGATGTGTGTGTGAATAATACTTCGAATTTACTCAGTCACTTTGTATTTACAATAAATTTATACAAATTAAGGTAAGTCGCGGTACACTAGGGGAGATTGATAACACCCGGAAAGTCGGGAAGTAAACAGCAGAATGAACTATCCAAAAGTATCAAATATCTTGGTATTGAAATTGATGATAATCTCCGATGGAACGGACACATTGAAGCAATCACAAAAAAACTCACCAGATACGTTTACTTCTTTAGAGCCATCCTTAACATCCTCAACATAAACGACATTAAGAACATTAAGAAAGTGTACTACGCTTTATGTCAATCACAAATAGGGTTAACTGGATGGGGATCTGCCTTGAGCACTCACATGGACCGGCTCAATATAGCCCAAAAAGGAGTACTAAAGACAATTTTGAAATTAACGGTTAGAACACCGACAAAAGAATTGTTTCAAAGCATTCAAGTCTACAACATACAAAAACTTTATGCAAAAAATATTTTATTTAAAATTAAAAAAATCATATCAGAATACTCCACTGTCCAACATAGATACACAACCAGGGCAATAAACCAAAATATTCTAGCTACAGCCAGTTTGAAAACATCTTTTGGACAAAGAAATATGAAATTCAATGCGACAAAACTATACAACGCTCTACCAACTCAAACAAAAAAAATAACAGAAATAAATAAATTTAAAACAAAAGTAAAAATATGGTTGAGAGAACAAAGTGAAAATGAACTATCAAACATACTGAAAACCATGTAAAAACAACTGGATACTAAATACAAATGTGGAAAAACTACAGGCCGCCTCAGAACAGGGAATCCTAGAGAGGAGGACTGTGAAAAAAAAAAACTTTGTAATACCTTAATATAATACAATTTATAAATACATTATGTATAAATTTTGCTAAAGATACTAATAAAAAATAAAAAAATAAAAAAAAATTTGCAGATTTTTGTCCGCTCGGCCTATCGGTAGGTCGTGGTGTTGCCAAACGGTAAAATTAGTTTTTGTTAATTATATGGCTGTTCGCCATAATACAAATGAAAGTTTTATTCGGTAAGTAAATTAACCCAATACGCACAATTTAAAATATAATCTTAATAAGTGCGTTTGTGTTTAACCCAGATCACATTTAAGTTTAAGGGTTGTCATGTAAAAATCGATGTCATTATCGATATAAATTATGTTAAATAAACTGGATAGAGTTATGTTATATCCGTAACAGTATTTTTTGGTACATTCTGTTTTAAAGAGAAATAATAACACCGTTCTTTTATAAGTAAAGAAATGTTATATTTATAAATAGAATGACACGATATTTTTGAGGGTGTTCGGACAACTCGGAATGAAACCAACTCGGAACCATCTCAGATAAGTCATTTAGAGTGCAAACAAATATACATATATATAATTGGTTTAATAGGTTACGTTAGGTTGGGGTTATCAGCTAATTTAAAAAATATATATTCATAGCGTTTAATGACTTTTCAAGGAGGTGTTGCGTTGATTTTATCCTCAGTTGGCATGGAACCATTTTTGGGTGATGGCACCTACACTTTTAGCAAATAAGTCAAAGTAGTAAATGAATCGACACTGTTTAATGTAAAAAAAAATTACACATGAATGGCAGGTACCCGTGTTTTATTATTTAGTAATTAGTTAATACGATTTAACTTGCATTTAGTAATGATTCCAGATATATATGTTGTTATAGGTCTCTTTTTTGGTGACTAAAAGAGGTGAGACTGGTTGAGGGAGACCTAACGTAGATCTCTCCAGCAGTGGAAGGAATGGATTTATACGTCCGTCACGTCACGTCATGTGTCCGTCCTGGACACATTTATCCCCAGATTCTAATTCAAACCCTAAATCATTTTCCTTCTCAGAACTTCCACTCCTTCCTTTACCTGAAAAAAACTTCCATACAGCATTCCCAAAGATTACATACACCCTGAAGGATTTTTTTTCCCTTAGAGCCTCCTGTATGGAATTGATGTTAAAAAAATATCTATAATATTATATTATTGACACGAAAACAGTTTGACGGATTAGGTTACTTAACTATTTCAAAACCAAACAACTTAAAGCTCCCACAAGAAGGTAGTTTTGTTGAGGTGTGACTCCATCAGGCTATAAGTCTCCCGATAAGTCAAAGTACAACAATGTACAAAAGCAGTTAGCAAAGTGCTCTTCGCAGTTCCCAGTTCCCATCTCAACACCACGGCACGTCTCGGGGCGTCACAAACTATGAGACGAAGCATGGTAGAATAATTTGTTTTCCCCGAATGACTTATATCAGAGAATACTTAATCAGCATTGTTTCGATTGGCTGCCTTCCAAGACTTGGCGCTGAGAGAGTGGGCGTAAGAAGACTAGAGATAGGGCTAGCACCACCGGAAACCGGTTTACCGGGAAAAATGAATCAATTCTAACACCCGGTAGTTATTTTTCAGTAAAATATATTTTTATAAAACATACGTAAACATTGTGATGCTGTTTAAAGCAGATAGGGTTGAAAATTTTTGGATCTACTGTATGTGTTGCATTTACTAGAAATTTCTCCGGTTGAGATTCCAGTATAATATATTACAAAAAAATTATAACTAAGCCACCAACTTATATAAAACATTGAACAATTATGTAATTTTGGAGGCGGGAATGGGTACCGCCGCCCCGGGAACGATTTATTGAATAACCAACGCCTCTTCCATAGGTCACCCCAAGTGGTTCGCTACGTTTGGTGACTTAGCAGGGGTGCCCGGGTTCATGGGGTGAGAGTCTGTTTTGAGGGCGACCTTTTGACCTCTCTAGCAGGACTCTCTCGAAACATCGCCTTCCACCGCAGTGGAACGGATGGATTCACACGTCACCCCTGGAGACACTGACAGAATTTCCTCTCCTTCCTTTCCTCAAAAGATCCTCTACACAGCTTCCCTGAGTTGATATTTTCCCTAAGGGGAATTATTTTCCTCAAGGTTTCCTGTGTGGAGCTTAGGTTAAAAAAATTTACTTCCATGGCCTGTATAATTTGGATCAAAAATAATTCATTGGTTTTCCCATTAACGGATTATTTTTTTAAAAAAATCTTCATTCAGAAATACTCTGAGATTTCACAACTCTACTAAAAAATCTATATGATCCAACCTTATTAATGACACGTTGAACATATTTTGTTGCATTTAATTCGTTCCCAAAAAATTAATTATTTTATTTACCTTATCTTTTTTCTACCGGTTTTACAATGCAAGATACTCCAAGAAAGTAGCTCCATTGATCCCTCCGGTACTGGTGCACAGTATGGAAACACGCCAAACGTGCCCCTACATTTGTACACGGTGACACTTATCACATGAGAACGGGTTTTTTGCTACGACTCATTCTTGAGTTCAAAAGCTCGATTGTGGAAACATTTGCCGTCTCTTCAAGACCATGTTTACTCCTTTCTCTACTCAAAAAACTTTTTAGAGCAGAAGTGTGTCAAACCAACAAGTTGCTAAAATGTTTTATAACCAACTATTATTTTTAGTTTGTGCGGTGTCATTTTGTGCAAGAGATTAGTTTGAGGGCGGTATGTACTTACATATGTTTACGCCTTTATTCGATTCATTATATGGTTACTGTCAGAAGGTACTACAATTTATTGTGGATAAATAAGAATAATTTATTTAAATGCCGAAGACTCTTTTTGTGACTTTGATTCAGAGTTTGGATGAAATGTGTTATAAAAAACTGCTCTCTTTTCTAAATTGTTGTCTTAGATGACATATGCACTGCGGGAAATTATTATCTTCATGGCCTCCTGTGTGTAGTTAATGTTTAAAAAAACTTAATTTTTACCGATGTACCGGTAACGCCAATTCTATGTATTTGTGCAAGCCCTAGCTCTAGGGTAGCCCAATGGCGGTTGGGTGGAAGGGTTGGAAGAGGGTTGATAAACATGAACATCGTCCGATCCTCCTTGATGGCGTGGGCTATGAAATATTACTTTCTAAGTGAACTGCGTTATGTAATATGGAACAAGAATGCCAGAAAAGCCTTTCTATTTTATACTCAGATTTTCTCATCAAGAGTTATACTAAATCAAAAAGATATATACAAGAGGTTTAGAAAAATGTAATTTCAATATGGCAAAATCTCTTTTCTTATTCTTTCGTGAGTTGTTTATATGGAGTTTAAATAATGTACCTACTTTTTAAACAATCTTTTTCTTTAATAATGATGCAATCAATAACTAAATTTAGTACTGAATAAGCAACACATCATTAAAAAGTATTTTTTGTAAGCGAAACCGGTGAGCGACAAGTATTTCAGTAAATTAGTGAATGCAAAGTCTTGTTATTATTATATCATAAATATTTTTATATAAATACTGCAAAATAGTCCCAATTGCTCCCGTCTGGAGCCAGTGAGACTATGACATCCCCGATTGGGACACGTTGTCAGGCTGAAAGTTGTGGGAAAGGAAAAGAGAAGGGGAAGAAGAAGGTGGGGAAATACCTGGCTATTCAGATCTAGTCTAAAACTAAAAAAAAACGCCGCTAAAGCCATTTCAAGCAAGTTTTCAATTCTTTATGGTGGTCTTACACGAGGGCAATACTTAGAATATATTTCATTTTGGCTTATGCCGCAAATTTTTTTTTATTTAATTTTAAGTGAGCAAATTGTAAAATAAAATTTACTTGCGCACGCCAGGATTTGAACCCGTGATCTTCAGATCACTGGTTGAGAGCTTTACCCCTCGATTACGGAGGCCGTCACAAATGTCAATATTCCGCAAACACAAACCCCCTTACCAATAAACGTGTTTCAAATTTTACAATACAGATAGCCATTTAACCTAGTTTAATGTTTTTATCGGTCGTGTAAAATCGTTATTAAGACCTATAAAATATTTTTTGATGAAATCTTGTGAAATAGCTATTCAGATAAGTGTATCGTAAAAAAATCATTATATTATTTGTATCATCATCAACACTCTTGGCTTTACAACCCCTGGTAGGTCTTGGCCTCCTCAAGAGTCTTCCTCCACTCATCTCGGTTTTGTGCCAGCTATCTCCAGTTAAGAAACTCCAAGGTACAAATGTATTTGAGGATGTTGTCGCTCCATCTTAATATTGGCCTTCCCTGGCTTCTTCACCCTTTCGGTCTTGAGTTTAGCAAGGACTTTGGTGCTTGATGCTTGGTCATTCTCTCCACATGACCCAGCCACCGAAGTCTTCCCAGTTTTATAAATTTTGTGACATTTGGCTCCTTATACAGAGTTGAGCTCATTTTGTAACGTCTGCGCCAAAATCCATTTTCTAGAACCGGTCTGAAGATACGCCTCAAAATTTTCTTTTCAAAAACGTCCAGTGCTCGCTCATTCCTTTTAGTTTGTATCCACGTACTCAGCTACGTACGTGAACACCGGTCTAATAAGTGTTTTGTACACTAATATCATGAGTATTATTTGTAAATAATATATTAAAATGTCGGTGAGATGTGTTCATTTTACGGGTGAAATCTATTTCGCTATCCGAAGGAATTAGTTTGACAATAACTACGATACTTAAAAAATTACAAGTTTTGAAATTATGGAGTTCTGTGTAATAAGTACTACAATCCTAAATGTATTTTAGGTTGGTAGTTTTTCCAATGCATTTGCCCGCGCAGGACGAGCGTTCATTGAAAATGCTTAAAATTTCGCAAATGAGATGCACAAATTAAAACTTTAATAGAGCTCTGTTAAAGTGAAGGATACCATTGTGCTGATTCATCATCATTAGCTCCAGTAATAAGGGCTGGAAATAAAGCGGAAAGTAAAGCTGAAATTCAGTTTTAATAAAACCTACGGAAGAGGTGCACTAACTGTGGTACCCGCACAGCTTGGAGCACTCGAAAACTAAACAGACTTGGTGATAAACGTATAGATATACATATTTATATATCACAAAGTATACGTCATTAGTATATGTAGTTTTAATACCTATAAATGTCATTATTTATGTAGTTTTGATGTGTCTAACACTCTACGAAGATAGCCGATGATATCTCAACACCCTCAGTGATCAATTTCCATGTCGCAGTAAAACACAGTCACGCTAAGTCCAGTTAAATGTTTTTTGTTAGTAAGATGATGATAAACAACCTAATAAGTAACCTGACGAACCAAAGTATCATTGAGTTGAGTTATCAAGTTGGCAGAGTTTTCTACATATTTTGGGTACTCATCAATCATCATCATCAATATATTAATACGTGAAGCCAAAACTTTGTACCCCTTTTTACGAAAATTGCGCGGACGGAGGAGTATGAAATTTCGCACACTTATAGTTTATATAGAGGAGGAGTGCAGAATGCTAATATTTTTTTTAAATTATGCATAAAAATAGATTAAATCAATAACAAAAACATTACACACACTACCATGTATTTGACACACCCACTCGCGTCTTTACTCTATTGTTTATTTAGTCTATGGTCAAATTGAGAATAGATTAATATTAGTACCCTTTACACACAGAGTTCGGCGCGGGACATGCCCCGCGCCACTTCAGGCCGCCGCGCAGAAAAGTAAAGACCGAAAGTAAGATAACGGTTTACAGCGTAGTTCACTGTGAGACTTTTCTGCGCGGCGGCCTGAAGTGGCGCGGGGCACGTCCCGCTCCGAACTCTGTGTGTAAAGGGTACTATTGTTTGTCTTTAATATTATTTGTCTATGGTCTTACTAAATGTCAAACATAAAAAAACGTTACAATTATGGTCGAATTTCGACCATTGGGCGACCACTAGTATACTAAAATTGATAGCTAATTTTAAAGGTTCATCGAGAGGATGGTGAAATACCCCCTGAGAAGAAATCTTTAACATTGTTTTTTTTAATTTTTATACTTTATTAGTTTTATTGGAGTTTATAAATTTAGCAGAAAGTATGCAGAATAAATCTTTAAAATATTTACGTAAGAAATATGACAAGAATACAAGTAATATGTTAATTTTACAAAAAAGAAGTACATTCTCAGATCTATTGTTGAATCTGCTAAATAAAAAATGGATAGTCCTGAATTTGGTCATTGGTTTAAATGTTTCAACAAGGCGTACCAGGCACACTACGCTTTTTTATATAGAAGCCAACAACACTTTTGCAGCAAATAACTCATCAATTACTCGCGCGCTCACAATATACGAAACTCACTACGAAAATTATTATATCTTGATTCACGATTCTTTGCAAATATACAAAACTATTTTTTTTGCATGTTATCATTTATTTTAAAACTACTCGCACTTAATTTTTCATTACACTTTTAAACAGTTAATTACATACAATTCGTGAGCATGTAATTCATGATTTCAAAAGTTCTCGTCATCTGTCCACATATTTTCTTCCTTTTAAATATTATTACCCATGTATAAAAGAATAACTTATTTAATATCATATTCATAATTGCGCGGAACAGAGCCAGTCTTCTATCAAGAAGTTTCTGAAGTTGCCACTAGAGATTTTTGTTACACCACCGTTAGTAAATTTACGCTTTGATCTGTAAATAACACACAGAAACAAAAAAAAAAATCTCATCAGCAATCTACTTTACGTAGTGGACAACTCTTCTCAATTAAAATTTGATTAGTTACATCAACCAGTAGTTCTGTAAACATTGGTGGACCTCGCATCCATAAGAGGTATGTTTCTAATTTTCTGTTATTTAATAAATCAAAAACAAAATTCTTTCTAAAATTTTAAGTTTTGTAAGTAGGTACTTATATACCTGCCTTCTTAATTATAAACAATATAATATTTTATGCAACTTTTTTATTTAAAATCAAGAATTATACAATTTGTTCAAAAAAACGTCTATCTATCTCAATGACAATTGAAATATAAAATTATAATAAATGACATGCCATTGAAAAACTCAGTCAAAAGTAGCCAAGGCATCGAAGTTTATCATTTGGTAAAGATAAAGTAAGGCTTGCTTGAATAATAAAGTTGATGCAACAGATTACCGAAAACGCACATTATTGAGTCAAAGATAGCCACATAATCAAAGTTAGCTTCCTAGTCAAAGTTATCCGTCTAGTCAAAGATATCCATCTAGTCAAAGTTATCCATTTACTCAAAATAACACTTGCTTGAATAATACAGTGGATCCAGCAAATTTTCGAAAACGCTTATCAGTCGACTATATAGTCAAAATTAGCCGTCTAGTCAAAGTAATGCTTCCTTCAATAATATAGTGGTTGTAGCAGATTTAAACGAATTTATAGGCAGATGAAACATTATGCTCAATCAACCATTATAAAATATATCATTGGAAGCACTCTTTGGTTTGGCCATTTGGCCAACTTTCGTATTTTATCTAGAATTCGCAATGAATTATTGAATTGTTCCTGTTCTCAAAAGAGGTCTGAGCAATTATTCCATTTCCTTCACATTTACATATGATTGAGTAGAGAGTAGAGTGTCACATTTTCACAAAAGTTTGCCCACATCTGGCCACCATAATGAAAAGTCCAGCGTCTGAATGATCTGCATTATTCGTTCACTCTCTCTCTTGGCTGAATATACTCCCGAAGGTTCTCGTCATTTGGTTGGAGTTCTGTAAAATTTGTGCGGAGTGTAGAGTACCACCTAGTGAAGGCTTCTCCGTTTTTATTAATTGCTCTTATTTGTTTGAAATTTCGAATGCGGAGATGAAAACGGAAATGAAAAGGACAGTCCGGAGAAAAATGTGATTTATTGCTTGAGTTTTGATTTGTATGGTTTGGAGCGAATTGAGAAAAGGTAAAGCTCATTTATAATTAGCTTTAATATTATTTTACAACATTAATTTTTGAGCAGTTATTTAAGTTTTCAGCCAGAATTTCTCGGAAAAAATGGTTCATGGCACAACAACAACGTTCGGAATCAGAAACTGAACTGACGCGTTGTCACATCAGTTCAGTACATCCGTTGGTTCCTGCTTGTATGATGGAATAATTTTTTAGCCGATGATGCATTCCTCACAATCTGCTGCAATTCGCATTAGTTGAAGCAACTTAAAGGATTGATGAGTTTCAATTTGGGAGGCGGGTATGGGTACAGCTGCCCCGGGAATCATTTATAACCAATACCTCTGCCATAAGTATTCTCAAGTGATTCGGTGACTTAGCAGGGGTGCCCGGGTTCATGGGGTGAGGTTTGTCAAGATTTTGACGTTGGATGCGTCAGCTCACTCGCTGCGTGGCGGGCCAGATCGAGAAAGACTGGTTGAGGGAGGCCTTTTGATCTTTCCAGCCGGACTCTCGACCATTGCTCAGGACTAAGGATTCATCCGTCCATTGCTCCTGGACACACTGACCCCCAGATTCCTTCCAACCCCTCATACCCTTTTCCTTCCCAGAATTTCCTATCCTTCCTTTCCTTAAAAAGACCCTCCACACCGCATCTCCTAAGATAACATAGGCCCTGAGGGAAATTATTTTCTTCGGGGCCTCCTGTGTGGGGCTAATGTAAAAAAAGTTTCCAATGAAAGTCTCTATGCCTTTTTAAAATACCTACTTATTATTATCGTTATTTATTTTTGGGGTGTTATACGTCATCTTTGATAACGTTTCGGGCAGCGTTACAGTGTCCGAAACGTTGTCTAAAGAAGGAGGTATAGATATAGATACACGGCATAACAACCCAAAAATAAATAAAGATAATTCTTTTGGCCGAGAAAATCTAAAATCATAACCTATTTATCATATATTTACTGTCATAATAATATGACTTTACTTTTTCATGATTGATTTATTGTGAATTTAGAATATTACTGAATGATTTAGAACTCCAGGCGATTGCCACTATTAATAATGATAAATCACACACAATTCATTGCGAACGAAATTTGCGAACAAGTTTTTGATATGATTTTTTTAAAGTCATATACAGTAAATACCTTTTTTCGCAATTTTTCACCCACCATGCTAGGGATGTCTGTGTTATGGCCGATGAAGTTTACAGATTGAATTTATTCATTTGATTGATTATAGTAATTATGATATTACATAATTCAGTTTGATTTATTACATTGTTGGTGTGAAAATATTGATGGAAATTTATTATAGTTTTGTCTACGCCATGTATCATTTTAATTTTCATTATGCCTTGCATCCTGATGATCCATTAGTTCTGAAACAAGTTGAAATTTTTTATTGTTAAGTAATTTATTATCATTTTAAATCACACTTAGTTTTTTATATTTTTGAATACCGCACAAGAGTCCCAACTGTCCCCATCTGGAGTCCCTGAGTCTGAATCCCCATATGGCATCCCCAATTGAAATATGTTGTGAGGCTGAAGATAGTGGAAGATAGGGGAAGGAGATGGGGAAGAGGAAGGTGGGCAAGTACCTGGCTATTCAGATCTGGTCACCAAACACGGCTAAAGCCATTTCAAGCAACGTTTCAATTCTGAACGGTGGCCTAACAACAGGGCGATACCGTGAGTATCTTCCACTATGGAACGTGCCGCAAATATACTACATTATTTTAAATAAATAAATTGTAAAAAAACACAAATTTATCAGATAAAATTTATTTGCCACGTCGGGATTCGATCCCGCGACCTTCGAAATGCTAGTCAAGAGCCTTACCGCTGGACTACGCCGGTCGTTGATACTAAGTTGATTCTAGCGTATTTTCACGATATGTAGACATTTTCCTGTACAAATATTATAATAAGGTAAAGATGTAATTAATTGAAGATAAATTTTTCACAATAGGTCTAATATTATATCGCTTTCAGCAGCCCATAATCTACTTTTTCAAACCGGGGCAGAAACTTGATAGTTTCGCCCCCTCTCGCCAGCATATATTATGAGAGGGGGGGACGCAGGGGAGGCACCTGATTAGCGTGTTTTTTGTCTTTTTTAGACCATATTGTTTTTTCCTCCCCACGCCCTCAATGTACCATCTCAACGCCTCCTAAATTACTCTGAGTCTTCTACTGCCCCCTGAAAGTCTCAAACGGCCACAAGGAGGCGTTAACGCCCATGTTGATAACCTAAGACTTACACTATGCACGCGTTCAAAATTGACTTAGGATACAAATTAATATATAAAAGGTTCATGAATCAACCCCCCCCCCCCCCCTGCCCCTAGATCCTGGGCTGCCATTCAGTTCCCAAATGTCACCTATCGACTCACTCCTTTCTTGCTAGTAATATAGATTACCAGATTAACCAACACGGTTTGTCCAAATATCTTAAAGTGAGGTTAATATCCTGATGGCCATTTCACGGCTGATAGTATGATTATTTTAGTTGATTTTTTTGGTGAGAGGTAATTCATGCTATGCTTTCTCTTCTTTGAGACAACGCTTTGAACAACGTTTTCGAGATCATCGTCGGGTAGACTCTATAATACTATCTAAATGATCTTAGCATTGTCAACCAAATCTGGTGTTTTTAAAAATTCTTTTCTGAAATATGCCTTTCATAGGCTGGTTTCTCTTGTATTATATGAAATCTACTGGTGGTTCCACGACATCAAGCACACATCCACTTTCCATCAAATCTGGGATGGGTGATCCATAAAACATAACCACACACGCGCTCAACGACAATTCTGGTACGTCGCTCCTGAAATTCGAGAATACAATGCATATAGATATACCGATATCGAGTCAAATAATACTATATCCCTTTTAACTATATGTGGTCAACATTAGATATTTGAAAAGGGCGAACTCTTTTAAATATTACATGTCTTTTTAACACTGGTTTATAATGTTCATTATTTATTCCCATACATTCTACTTTCCTTTTTATTTTTATCATTTTGTTCTAACTGTTGAAAGTTATTGTTAAAATGATTGATTTTGGATTATATAATATCCTTTTACAAACTTATTTATTAGAAAAATGTAAGAAACAATTGTTAACAATTTATTTTCATTGTTTCATTTCACTATTTTATAAGGTAGTGATTTGTTACTAAGATTTATATATTTTTTTTAAATCTACCACCTTACGAGACACGAGCCTAAATAGAGTTACAATAATACTGTAAAATGAAAAGAGTACAATAATGAAAAAATTAAATATAAATCGAATTATTGCTTACTTGGGGCAAGCCCATCTAACGGGTTCTGGTCCAATGATACAACGGCTTAAGATAACGCCAGTATTTATGGTCTTTATTCTCATATATTAGATTTGCCTGACCTTCCTGAGAGAAACTGAACGAATTCCTGGACCATCTCAACTCACTACACAGCAAAATTAAATTCACGATGGAGCTGGAAAATAACCAAAAAGTCCTGCCTTTTCTGGATGTGGAGGTGATGCGAAAAGAGGATGGTAGCCTAGGACACACAGTTTATAGGAAACCAACACATACAAATAGGTATCTCCACGCTGATTCGCATCATCACCCCGCTCAGAAGAGAGGTCTCATCCATACTTTGGTAACCCGAGCGACCAGAATATGTGAGGAGCCAAAACTCGGATTAGAACTGACCAAACTCACCGATGCACTGGAGCGTAACGGCTACCCAGCAAGGCAGACAAGGCAAATCATAAGAGCCAAATCAGCACGAAACGAAGACAGGGGTGAACAAGAGTCAAAAGGCTGCGCTTTTCTGCCTTACGTCCATAATGTAACAGACAGAATTGCCAGGCTGTTGAGAAAAGAGAACATCAAGACGGTCTTCGGAACCACGACAAAAATCCAAGACCTACTGAGGTCGGCAAAGACTAAGTTTCCTCTGGAAACAGATGGAGTATATAAACTCAGCTGTTCCGGATGTGACAAGGTCTATGTAGGCCAGACAGAGCGGACGATCTCCAAAAGGATTTCGGAACACTTTCGTGCTTGTAAACTTGGCCACCCTGACAAATCGGCAATCGCCGAGCACTTAATCGAAACCGGCCATTACTTTGGATTTGTTCCTGAAGTCCTGGGAAGACCCAAAACTTACAGAGCACGCCTAATTACGGAGGCAATTGAAATCCATAAAAACCCCATAAATATTAACAGAGACGACGGAGCTAAGCTCAATAGTTCTTGGTATCCAGTAATTGACGGCTACACCAAAGCTAAACGCAAAAAAACCATGCTGAATGTTTTCTAACACCAGCTCGTAGAGAAATGGAGCTGGCAGCACGGTATCGATTCGACACACATAAGTAAACACTCTCACCAATATCATTTACTCATCTGCCCTGATGATGGACACTGTAACGCTGTCCGAAACGTTGGCTAAAGAAGGAGGTAGCGAAACACGGCATAACACCCCAAAAACAATAACAAAAATTCTGTATAATTGTTTATTCTCTAATTGTATCAATAATCTGGAACGTGCCGCAAATATACTATATATTATTTAAAATGAATAAATTTGTGAAATAACACAAATTAATCAAATAAAAAAAATGTTGCCACGCCGGGATTCGATCCCGCAACCTTCGGAATGCGAGTCAAGAGCCTTACCGCTGGACTACGCCGGCAATGTAAAAACTGTTTTTTTTTCTTTCTATTTTCTCTCTTTTTTATATGTTATGTATATTGCTTTAAATGCAACTTTATTTTTACCAACAGTACGTATGTTTATTGTTTTTAAGTTTTTCATTGAAGTGAAAACTTCTTAAGCTCCGTTGAGATTTGAAACTCAATGAAACGGAAACGAGCGACACCAAAAAGAGAAAAACATACACATCTACAGGATTTATCGAGAGAATGAGAGAGACTAATCGGTGTCCTCTTTGTGCGTTGCTTCGTAGCCCACCGGCCTCATATATATTGGGTGCTTGAAAAAATGTAAAATAATTTTAAAACTTGGCTGCATTCGTCTCATTCTCTCGAAGTTTAGTTTTCTGAAGGTTTCACTTTTATCGCGTGTGAACCGCACACTCTGATTTTATTATTATTATTGTTCGTTGTCTCTATGTCATGCAGTAAATCATGTTAAATATAAAATCATGTAAACATATAATAATCGATATACAAAGTTAATAATTAATGTACCAAGAATAAAAAAGTCACCTATTCCCAACACCATTCAAAAATTTAAAAAATATATATTACATGATACAACTTAAAAATCGCATCACCCACTTAATCTTCGTTTTAAATTCCATTCCATTTCCACAATAGCTCTGCTTCACTATATAATCTCCTATCAAAGCAAAGAATAATAGCAGTGCCAAAGGGCAAAAAACCCTAACAAAACACCAATTGAAGTAAAAAAAATTCACGTTCTGAGTTAACTTTAATTGCCTGGAAAGGAAAAACTCCGGCAAATGAAGACTTTGCTTTGTTCGGTTCATTGCGAGGGAATACGGAATGAAACGGTTCAAAACTCATCATTTTTACCGGATCAAATAAAGTTCATGCGGAGCTTTCGTGTATAAATGAAATCCTGACAATTTAAACGGTTCCTTTGTCTGAATATTATTTTCGCCCCCAATATTAAAAGTCCCGAAGATGTATTTTTGAGTTGCTACTGTATTAAAATCAGTGAAGTGAGTATTTTGACCGGCTTACCAATAATAATGCTTTATCATTTTTAAAAGACCCCGAACTACAATGGACTACAAAGTTATGACGAATGAAGTAATGAGGTCTTTTCGACTTTTTGAAATATTGGCATACAGAGCTCGGGGCCAAAAAGGCCCCTTTCTCTTTCATCATGAATTTATATTAATGGTTGTTGAAATGAGGTCTAACGCTTCGTGATTATAATTGTTAAAGGGGAAATAGGTGTCGGACGGCGTATTTTTAATGATTTTCTTGATTTCTTTAACACATAAGAAATATATAAATATTATTTATACTTCAGGGTCATTTTACAGATATATTCAAGAGTATATTCAAAAATTTTCAAATATTTTCCTAAAAAAATAACGGAGATAGCTGCCGCGCATTGTAAGTCGCCATCCGGCTGGGCATTTGTGTAACTCCTTGAGGTCATAATTTTCACTTGAAATCAATTTTTCTCAAAAATTTACTTTTTCATAAGTGTTCCTCATTTTTCATAAAAAAATTGAGAATTAATTTTTTTTTTAAGAATGTGAAAATTTTATGTGATTTTTTACCATTATTGTATACGTGTTTCAGCAATAAAAAATAATTAAAACAAAGATTCTATTGAGGATTGAGGTTCAAATAGAGCGCATTTATATAAAGAAACTATATGCTGAGTTTGATAACGATTGTTCAAAAACTGTAGGAGCTAGAGGTTACACAAATTCGAAAAAATGAGTTTAGCGAAAAACGCGTTTGAAAATAAGAGTGGCAGTAAAATAGTATTTCGACCGAAAGACACTCACTCAAACGCTTACAACTTTTAAATGGCGTGAGATTTTGGTTTAAAATTTTCAGAACATATTTTTGAATAGTTTCACTATCGGGTATGTTTTTAGGTTTTCACGGCCAAAAAGTATTTTTGTTATTGTTTTTGGGGTGTTGTGCCGTGTTTCGCTACCTCCTTCTTTAGCCAAAAAAAATTGAAGCATTTACATCTATTTCCCCCCTTAATTATTTTGAAAAGATTACTTAAACTATCCTTTATTATTCCTGTGATTATTCATTCTCAAGCGTATTTTCAAGCTATATTATGGTGAGATACTAATCAGTATCGACGTTTTTCCATGTTCTGTTACTTAAAAACAGGTAAAAGTATACGAAAACCGTAATTTCAAATAGGATATTTTCTAATTTCGTACCGCTAAACCGTATGAACGCACGTGTCGTAACGTGTTCCAAGTGCTCCAATTTCTTGTACTTACTTGTTCACTTCAAGGTCAGATGAAAAATTCTCCGAAAACTTTTCAGTATTCAAGTCATAAAACAAATAATAGAGTCAAGACCTAGAATATATTGGTTAAACGGCCGCCGGTGATGTTGGTAGCTCCAACTTTTTATACAAACGATCCCAATCGCCGGGATGATTTAGAGCGGCCTACTTTGGCATATTTTCACAAATATACATAAATATACGTGTATATATCTCGCAGATACAATCTCCACCGTATTTTATATCACGGGCGTGTTCACATTTAGTGCCATAGACATGTTTGATTTAGCGATCTGCGCAGCCCGCGCCCGGATTTAAATAATCTCGTATTGCTGAGAGTGCTTTGTGACGGATTTGTCAATAACACACCAATACAAATTATTGTAATTCGAACATACATGCTCGTCATTTTGGCAGAGTTCTGATACCATAATTTTTCTAGGCTTGTATTCACAATAAAATAATACTCTAGCGGCATTTTAGAATAACAATAATTTAACCATAACATCAAATTGTTTTTTTTTTCTAATCACTGGAGCGATTGCGGTCGAAAAATGGACTACTTTTATTTTTCTGCGATTGATGGGGGTCCAAAATTGTACCACATTTTCCTACCATTCGTAAAGCATTTATTGTAATTATTTTAAACAATTAGATGGCCAGCCATTTATTTTAAAACAAAGCCATGATATTACGACCATAGATGTCGCAAGTCCGAACTTCGTAGACTATTTTAGAACGATGTTAAAAATAAATTTTTAAAATATTTTTTTCACGCAGAATTTTTGATCGGCTGTTTACGGTTAAAATTAAGTCTTTTTTCCATAGATATGCACATTTCATTATCAGTATACCACAGACAACATGCAGAAATCGAAAATATTCAATGTTGACTCGAATAAGTACCTCTCACGGAGTTGCAAAGAAACAAACACGCTGGATTCGCGCGGTTATAAACTTAACGATTTTTTTATACATATTTTTTAAATTCTACAAATATGAGGTAAACGGTGAAATACAGGTTAATTCATTGGTTTTAAAGCACTATAATAAGTTTTTATGTCTCCATGTTAAAATTCGATGATACGATTTTTTTAATGTTGGCGAAAAATTTTAAAAATGATCTTCTGCAAGTTCAAGCAATTCAGGCAAATTTATTTATTTTACGTGGTCGCTCCAAATAAATTGGATTGTAATTTTAGAGTCCACCGCAGAAACGACATCGAGGATAAAAAAATCAGCACACTTTGCTAAAGTTTGAATCTGAAGTTCTCTGACTTCTTCATATAATGTGAATGATGCAAGAAGCGTGTGCCAAGATGAAGTTTTGTGGAGATCTACCCTCTTTGCTTACCCCTGCGGGAACGTAGTTTACTGTAGAGGCTCCTACAAATGAGTTGATCAGGTGCTTGACGTGAGGTAATGGCTCGTTATTAGTTACATTAGTTATTACAGACCCATTTTGACACCCGTCGGGTGTGACAATCCTGTCGCCTTTAGTAATAAAGCAAAGACCCCTTTTCAAGGTCTTGTCATGTCTTTTTTGTTGTCTAATTACTCCTAAGGGTGGGTTTTTTCATTTACCGAGAAAGCTAAATGCAATGCTGATTGTAAAAGTCATAGAAATGGGTTTTTCCATTTGACATTTACCGTTTACTTTTACCTACAATCTTACAGGCCCACAATGGTACTGTAAATGCTAAAGTAAAGGTAATCAAAATTACTGTCGTTGTCTAATGTCACTTTAGGGATAGATTTCGTATGCGGATTTCGCTTTAATAAAGAAACTGCTCGACTTTTGCCTACAATAATTGCAGACATAGTAATTGCAAGCATAGTATGTACTCTCAGTGACATGTAAGTAATGGTTGATAAAGTGTAATTACAAATATTTATTCAAATGACATGACGTTAATAAAATAAAGCTTCTATAAATTGTTTCTCTCTTCTGCTAGGAATAATGCTGTCAAACCATCTGAGCAGTTGTTACTGGCTTAACGGTTTTATGCGACTGGGTCAATTCAAAGAGGACTTGGAGATATTGCAAATACATACAAAAGTACAGTGTGTAAAATAATTTTTAATGTGTCAAAGGCCATAGCACCAATCAACAAAAATTTCATATCAATGCCTTGAAGTGGTTATTGTGTGTGAACAGTTCCTAGTACGAAAGTTTGGGAATTAGACTGTTTATTATGCTGTCATCCCTATTTACCTTTACTTCTGCAGTTGGCGTCGTGAAAAAACTCATTTTGACGTAAATGTCAAATTTACTGCTAAAGTAACTGTAAACTGCACAGCTAAAAGTAAAGGTAAATGAAAAAACCCACCCTAAGAGTCCTAAGTTGACATACTTTTAGGGATATTGACTTGAGTATTTTAGAAAAATTGCTGTTACAAAATAACTTCTACATACTTAAAAGTGATATGGAATCTACAAAAACTGCGATTCTACATTTAAGTTTATTAACATATTTACAAGATGTTTGTATTACAGCATAACTACACCTCATTGAACAGCACAAAAGCCTTAAGTCTGGAAGGGAAAGGTTTATAATTTTGGCCTATCTTAGAATTGAAATCTCTCTACGGATAATCAAACCCCGTATGTAATACAGCCTTCGTGCGAGGCGACCCCACTCACACATCCGCCACAACACATCCATTAGCCGCAGGGTGACTTAAACCCCCTGACACGGATACCTCTAGCGGCTTCTGTGGCATGACAGATAAAAGATAATTCAAGCACGCCCTATTAAGTTAGACCCTCGCAAACATTTAGGGTAAAACGGTTCAAACGGGTAACTAAAGGCAAAGGAATATAAACTTCCCTTATCACGCAGCCTTGTGAGAGGAGATGTGGTCGGTTAGTGAACATAATACTTCTATATTATCGTGAGACGGAAACTCAAATATATCATAAATGTTAGTCTAAACGTTGATGTAAGGAAACATAATTCAAAAATAAGATTCAAAGAAAATTACTAACGTACATAATTTTTTTTGTGCGCCTACCGCACATGGGTCCAAACTGCTCCCAAACGTCGCAGTTTTTTTTTATATAAATTCCGCACAAGAGTCCCAAATGCTCCCGTCTGGAGCCGGTGAGACTATGGCATCCCCTTTTGTGGTATGTTGTGAGGCTGAAGGTATTGGGGAGGGGAAGGAGATGGGGAAGAGGAAGGTGGGAAATACCTGGCTACTCAGATCTGGTCACCAAACACAGCTAAAGCCATTTCAAGCAACGTTTCAATTCTGAATGATTCTGAATTCAACACCAGGGGGATATTGAGAGTATCTTCCACTCTGGAACGTGCCGCACATATACTATATATTATTATAAAGGAAGAAATTGTGAAATATCACAAATTAATCAAATAAAACGTATTTGCCACGCCGGGATTCGATCTTGCGACCTTCGGAATGCTAGTCAAGAGCCTTACCGCTGGACTACTCCGGGCGTTGTATAGGTATAATGGGCTGTTGGTTTTGAGAGAAAATGGTATACCTAATTACACAAATTGCAGAGAGAATGTACCGCCAAATAAACCGAAGAAACAAACAAAAGTATGAACCGAAAAGTATAAACCGAAGAAGGTTTGACAGAAGGTGGCAATAGCGAAATTGGATAACGCGTACGTCCCGGTTAGACGAGAGGTCTGGGTTCGAGTCCCAGTTGCGACCATTGTCTTTTTCTATTTTTCTGTGTCTTGCTTTCTTTCATATTTTCATTTAGATTATAAGTGTTATCTTCTTCTTCAATGATATATTACGTTGATGGGAATAACCTTCAAAAGTTATAAAAAGAGAGTTTTTCTTATAAAAAAATTAAACATATTTTCATTCGAATACAAAAAGAAAAGACCTGCTTCTCTATATACTGAGTATATCAATGTGAATACACAGTATGTAGGGTGAATATCAATGGTGAATAATACACAAAAATTGTAATTTTATAGTAAATATCATTTCGGGAAATCAAGGGTCGGGTCACCTTTAAGTAGAAGATTTTGTAGATTTGAAAATATTTTGACTGCATACATTTAAAAGTAAACCAACATGGTGCATTACGTGATACAATCACGAGTTTGTTTCCTGACACAAGAGAACTAAAAACACAACCTCGTTATGTTTTTACAATGTTCATATGAAGTCGCGAATCACGTTCTCTGGTACCAACCTCCGAAATCCGAACCAGATAAAATAATCATATTACGCGGCATCATGCGATTTTTCCAGTCGGCAACATGTCATTAAAGTCAATTAAAAAATCCCAGAACCTACCCAGCCTACCTAGTACCTACCGTAACCAATCCACCCCTCGCGGCCAGGACATATTATATGTATAAACCAATTAGGGGCGCGGCTCGACGGTTTCGTTTCCCGCGTTCACCTACAATTATTATATTATGTACGGAGGTACAGCGATCCTAGTAACAGCGAGTTGCGAAGACTTAAAAGTATCGTAATTCCATTATCCGAATTAGATCCATTTCAGTGTACAGTGAGTGAAGCGCATAATAGGTTTTTTCCAATTATTTTTTCGCAAGTTAAAAAAATATATTTTAATCTTGCGAAGATCACGCTGCTCGTGCATAACTGTGGCAATACAATTCTAGCTGATATTTTTGATTGATGAATTTGATTCGTTAGCAATATATTTTTTTATGTTCATTCATAAGAGAAATTCAAATGTCAATCGCTTAAACTGAATAGTAGAAAATCTTATTTGAAACCTGCATAACTCTTAAGGTAAGCTAAACCAATTTTAGCAGTCAATATCATTTCCATCCTCAGATAATATATGGACCTCTGTAGTATTTTTTTACATTAGATCTACAAAGGAGGCCCTGAGGAAAATAATTCGCCTATGAATAATGTAATGTCATCTTTGCGGATGCTGTATGGGGGGTCTTTTTAGGAAAGGAAGGAAACAAAGTTCTGGGAAGGAAAAGGATACAAGAGGTGGGTCAATGTGTCTAAGAGTGACGGACGTATGAATCCATCCTTCCCACTGCGGTGCAAGGCGTTATTCCGAGAGAATACGGCTGGAGAAGTCAAAAAGACTTCCTCAACCATTCGATCTAACGAATAACATTAACAAATTTCATTAGTTACTCGTATATATATAAAAATCAAAATATGTTTGCTTGGGGATATATACATTTATGAGTTATCAATGTATTGCTATATTAAACATTGGAAATGTTTGAAACTTTCAAAATACCTTCTTCAGAACCCCGCGAAGGTTTCTGAATTATTACAACCACGTGACAATACATCTGAAAAGTTTTTTAATCATTACGAAAATTCTTGCGAAACTGTCAAAAATTTCAATATTTGAGAATGACATTTTGCAAAACAATGATTGTTAAATCAAAATTCAATTTTCGAAACTCTTTCAATTAATGAATTTATTTGAAGTAATGAAAATAATTGGATAATTTGTAGGGCGCCGTTTTTGTGAAAAATCACCTCAAGGGCCTGTTTGAATTCTAATTTCTATCGTAATTTATTATTTACATTAGATACATAAATATACTTACCTGGCAGGTCACTTCCGATAAACACACTTTATTAAAAAGTTTATGCTTGGAGAAGATACGCTTTGCATGCAGAGGACATTATATTTAAAACACTGGGCATTGCTTGATTTTACATTTGCTACCCTCATCACTGTTGGTTTTACATTTATAAGAAGATTAATGCCAAAATTGAGTTAATATTTATTTTGAAAGACTAGAACCAGGACTCTTTAAGACTGGAATCCATGAGATGACCTTTACAAAAACTTAAAGTAAGAATTTGCTTATATTTTTACAATTAATTATTTATAATGTTGCGGGCGGTGAAGGTGAAAGGTTTTTAACTTACTCGCCTAAAATTTTTAATCGAATCAAGAAATATAGATATTTAAATTAGGAACCTGTGTTATGTACCAAATTTAATTTATTATTCTTATAATTTATTTATAATTTACAAAAATGAATATTTTTAATGTAGAAAAATGAAAATTTAAAAAAATATATAAAAAAGGTGAGCTGTTTGAAAACTGAATGTACTGCGAATGAATATATGGAACGCGTGAGGAGGGGTTGGCGGGTCGGGGGAGCAGGAGAGGGGAGAGGGAAGGCGGTAAAGGTGAAAGGGGAACGCGGGAGGGGAAAGGGAAAGGGACGCGGGAGGGGAACGGGGATGCACGGGAAAGGACATGCAGGTAGAAACAATTTATTTCTTTGAATATGGTATTGCAACGCATTCCATTAGCTACTAATAATACTAAAAGCTGCCAAAAATATTGCGAAAATTAGTTGAGGAAAACATTGTTAATTCTGGTTTTGATTTATGACATCGACTAAAATGACAAAAAAAAATAAGTCGTTGTCTCCCGTCTTTAAGACGGCTGTCTCATATGTAATTACGAATGTTGGACAGAGCACGCTAATATTTTAAATGATAAAATTGAAGCGAAAATTGTGAAAATGTTTAATAAAACATGACTGGTTTAAAATAGAGCAAAAATCTCGTAAAAGGCATTTTAAGTATCATTTAAAGAAACATTGTGAATTTTTTCACAAATATAACTTGTAAAATAATAGAAATAGACTTGTTTTTAATAATTTTCGGAGCATACTTTGCGATTTTTTTCTATCGAGGAAATTTCCTATAATTTGCATTTCGGCGTAGAACGTATCTAGATATTATGTTAAAAAATAACATATATTTTTTTAAGAGCCTAAAAACTTCAAATGTTTAAGGGAGATATGTAAGAAATCGGTCGAAATTCGGGTAGCGGCGCGGCGGCTTAAGACAAGAGATCCAGGGATCGAGTTATATATATATTTTTTAAATTTATTTGAACCATCGATCTGAACCTTAGTGGCTTATCAAATAAATAAATAATTGTAATACGCCGGTTTATACACTAATTTATTATACTCCGTTATTTAGATAGTTTATAAATATGTAGTATTTTATTACTAATTTTTATTCTAGGATTACTTTTTACACTTTGCACAAGGTAATACGAAAATTCAAATACCAAATTAAGTAATTAGGGATTTCGCTATACCTCGCTCGACGGCCGTTAGATGGCAGGCTGTGACTACAATTTCCTAAATATTCCAAATTCAAACGTGTCCAGACTTTGCAAAGAGAGAGAAACAATAATAATTATAATTGACCCCAATTTGGTACCCTTATTCAAATGAGAATTGTCAATATTTGCTAATCGTAAAACGCGGTACAGTTTTATTTTGGCGGGAAACGTTAAACCCAGCTGGAATTTACACAATAAAAAACGTTTGTGCACAGCGGTTTTATTTTTTATTGTCATTTTGTTTCAGCCACAGTAATAATACTGAATGCAATGCAGTAACAGGATCATTTTCTCAATGCGGTAACTTATGTAAAAATTAAGTTTTTCGAAATTTTCAATTATTAGGTTTTGGAGAAGAGGCTACGATAAAACAGGTTTTTAGTCAAATAAACCTTTTAAAAGGGGTTGTCAAAGTGTTAGGAACTTTCTTAGAAGGTGGGAAATCAGGAAGCGTAAAACTCACTGTATTGTTAATGTAGCATGCTGGATTGATGGTGTCCACATAAGAAATCACATTCCACATAAAATGTTCCAAACTGTGCATAGATTGTATGATCACCAAAAGTTATAGTTTGAAGTCTTTACGTAAACAGGTAATTTGCACTTCGAAAATACGAACATAATAGAGCTTAATAAAAATAATACACTGCTTGCTTGTTGAAAGTTATCACTGCACTGGTTTGCAATTTCATCAAGTAGGTAGAAGGAAGTATGTAGGTATGGACGTATGTAGGTGGGTAAGAATGTAGGACAAAGGACTGAAATATTCCCAGACATAAACACTAAAATACTTATATTTTTGCATTTTGGCTCAAATAGAACTTACTTTGTGTCACCAAATTAACAACTCCCTCTTACTTATTTTTAGGTTATATTACAAAAACAAAAATATATGTTAGATAAATTAAAGCTTTTCTTACCATTTTCATTGGGTAAATATTTTTTGTGTAACTTTATGAGTAAACTCAAATTGTATTATTTAATTAAATGAAGACAATTTTAGCAAAAATCTGGAAACAGAAAAATCAAAAAAGATATTGGCACCTCTGGGACTCGAACCCACGACTCGGCTTTCCGGGGCGCAGCTCTAACATCTGAGCTAAAGTGTCCCTATCCGATTCGGTCATTTTTGACTGTATCATACTTTGACTGAGAACCACCAACTAATCTTCATTTTCTTAACGCACATTTTATTGACTGCTATCTTTATGTGTAATTGCAAGATTCAAACCCAAACTAAATGCTATCTAGATAGTGTTTGGATAAGTTTTTAACCATTTTATTTTAATACGCGACATCTATAAAAATTTATCCAGACACTACCTAGATAGCATTTAGTTCGGGTTAGAATCTTGCAATATGTATTTAGGCTTGTGGATTCCTTTTAATGAAACCCGAAAAAATATTTACATTAAAGCATTATTAACAATCTGCATGTAAATATCTCAAATAAACGTGTTAAACATCTGTGCAAAAAAGCTTTAGATTTATTTAGTTACAAACAACAATGCTCTTTTTTTCTACTGAAACTCCGTGCATGCATGGTCAGTGTTGTAATGTTAAGGGCAGAACAAAGTCACAACAAAATAGTTCGAAGATTTCACTTAGATTATTTTTGTTTTGACAGAGTAATAGGTTTTTCAATCATTTAACAGAATTACAAAATATTTCAAAGTTGGGTGTTCACTTATTTGGTTGATCAATCTTTGTATTATTTGTATGAAATGGTGATATCCCGTGGTTTTATGTATATATCTATCCAGAACGAATGAAAATTTTCTTTTAAATCTAGGTCTAATTTTTAGTATGACCTTACTAACTGAGTTACTGTCAACTAGATTATCAACCATTTTGAAATACATGGTCATCTCAATTATCCTCTTGAGTAGGTTTCAAATTCAAAATACTTAAGTCTCGGCTGATAAGCCATGAAGAAGACGGTGAACTCCCGATCGATAAGACAAAACTCAGTTGTTAAAGCCAAAATAAGGGTATGGACATTAGAGTAACGAGTACAATAACTTATAAAATTATGTTGATAGGTACCCAAAACAGTGTTAAGAGTAGTTTACAGGGAAAATATTGACCATACAGGAATTTTAACACCAAATCAACACCGTCGGAGCAATAGGATTGTGTTATTAAGGGCAAGTTGGTATTTCATTCTTAAATTCCACGGCATTTAATATCAAGTCCGTTACAATGGTGCCCTGAACAATGCACTGCTATTGCTTCTGTCGAGTTCTTTAATATCCTCCATAGAGCAAACAGTCGTCGTTCCTTTAAAATTTATATTTCAATAAACGGACTGTTAGAATGGCCGCTGGCTATTATTCTCGAATTTACTTCCACGAGCTCGCCAGTCGTATGTTCCCAGTTCCCGATAGTGGACATTTTAAATATTAAACGACCGTTCCCGCCAAACCCCGGAAGTTAGTATTGGGTAGTTCGTGGGGCCGCCGTGGTGCTGAAAGCCCAAAAGGTTTTATTACAATTCCTGAAAGAGGAAGTAGGTTCTACCTGATATCATAAATTGATAGTACATGAATTCATAATTCTTTGAAATGCAGTCGGTCTCTGTATTTGGCCAAATGCATGAAACGGTTTTCGTTATTTACGTCTTCTCTCCTGATCCTTTCAAAATCAAAAGTAAACTTGACTATTTTTTAAACAGACCACTTAATAACTGAAGCACTGTTTACACAAATTTATTATATCACAACGCCTTAATCGAATACTTATCACAAAAACTATAATAACAGATTTGGGTACCACTATTTTTACCTCTTTTGAGGTTATGCGTTTTTTTATATAAATAATGTATTCTAATATTATAAATGCGAAACTGCGTGTGTTTGTTTGTTATGCTTTCACGCATAAAACAATGAAACGATTTTAAAAATTCTTTCACCAATAGAAAGCTAAATTATATGCGAGTACTATAGGCTATATATAATGCTAAGCTCTGGCTTTACTGTCGCTAACATAAGCGAGTTATTGCTAACGTCAGAAAACAAATCGTTGCCGTGGAAACGATGTTGACATATTTGCGGTAAATCGTAGTTAATATCCATCTATCTGTATTAAATCTACTAAATGTTTGTACACGCATAACTTCCGAACGACTGCAACAGATTGGATAATTCTTTTTTTTACTACTGGTGAGCTCTGACATTATGAAATTTAGGTGGCACGCGAGCTGTTTGAAAGCTGAATGTACCGGGAATGAATGTATGGAATGCCGGAGTGGGAGAGGGGAAGAGGGGGGAGAGGGTGGGGCTATAATTGAAAAGTGCAAGCGCTACAGTAATTTCCCTCTAATACCATGCGAGCGAAGCCGCGGGTAAAAGCTAGTAATTTTAAGTATAATACTGAGGAATTTTTTTTTCAATTACAAATATTTCAAAATTATCTAACCAACTCACCAAATAATGTAGAACTCAAGATTTTATTTTAAATTTTAACTGTGTGTTGAAAGATTTGCGATGTATATTAATGCTCTGGAGGTAACTTACATTACATTTTTTAAAATAAAATACAGCGGATCTTTCCTTTTATGAAAAACTGTTTCATCTGAAATTTTTCAAAAATTTAAAAACTCACGGCCAATTGACAGAAAGTACTATAGCGAGGTAATAAAAAAATGCTCTACGTATGAAATTATTAATCTTCTGAAATATTTTGTTCTATGCCTACTTATTTTCACCCAAACACAATTCCGTGTTATTTCATAAAAATAACAACACGACATCATACTTCAGATCCATCATCGTTTATTTGAATTGTCTACCCTAATCCTTGGGTACATTTGTGTCTGACTCTAAGAAACTTAAGTATTGGATCCGGCATTGTTTCTGTGCGTTTTTCTTTGTTTTTTTAGCCACTTGAAAGAAAACCATCTCCTTTGAGAACGTAATAAAAGCAAGGACACAACACAGCGGACATTTGATCTTATGATATAATACAGAACGAACCTTATAGAAGGAATTCGAGAGTATTGATTTGATCTGGCTTTGTGTCTCGCAGCGGTGATGGTTGTAACTTGACTGCGAAACGAAGTCGAAGCCAACAGTCGTAAAATTTCTTGCAAACATGAAACTACATTTTCTGGGAGGGTTTTATCAGTTTTCACGGGGTGTTGCACCAACCGCTGATGTGATGCAGTTCTTCATACATGTGCAAGATAACCCGCAAGTTTGTTATATGTATAAACCTTTGGTATAAACAGTGTGGACAGTGACTAACTTCTAGAAAACATTATTTTTTCTCTCCATTACGAATCACATGATCAAACCAACTATTTCACACTCAGGTTAATTATCAAATTCAGAAAAATTAAATGAAAATATTAATTACGAATTTTCCACCCTTGCTGTGTGCGAGATCTTTAAATTAGTTTTCATTTTATTGTTGTTTTTTTCATTATTTTATTTATCTTTGTCATTTTAATGTTTTTTTTATATGAATACCGCACAAGAGTCCCAACTGCAGCCGTCTGGATCCAGTGAGACTATGGAATCCCTAATTGGAGTATGTTGTGAGGCTGAAGGTAGTGGGGAGGTACAGGAGGTGTGGAAGAGGAATCATCTTTCACTTTGGAACGTGCCGCAAATATACTATATATTATTTTAAATTAATAAATTGTGAAATAACACAAATTAATCGCATAAAATTTATTTGCCATGATTCAATCCCGCGACCTTCGGAATGCGAGTCAAGAGCCTTACCGCTGGACTACGCCGGCCGTCTCTATATAAATACCAAAACTAACGACATCTATTGAGAGACATCGAAACTACATACATATTCACATACACTACAGTAAGTATTCCTGACGACATACAAACATATTTACAAAATTACACGATTCCAAGTTAGATCTCAAATAAATTAAACAGTTTCGAACCACTCGCACTCCGCCGAATAAAAATGTTATCAACCAAATTTCAAACAAATTGTAGCAAAATGCTATTGTTCCATTTCTTTTTATGTGTGGGAACATTTTCTTTGTTATTTTGACCGATGAAGACCAACCATAACAATGAGCCGACCGACCGACAACGAGGAAAGTAGGGTGGGCCTACTTCGTGGGAGAAACGCCGCGGGCCTTAATATGCATATTAAGTTAGGAACTCTGACATAGGAAAAGTATTCATTATTAGCCCGGCACACCTCTCAATTTTATGCGCTCCTGGTAAGTGAAAATGTAATTATGGGAAATGTGGTTTATTTGGGGCCAAACTCGGAGCCATGGGAAGCCATCTTCCTGATTACCTCACCCCACGTTCAATATTGCTGACATTTTTTGATGATTACGTAGCGTCGTTTGTTGCTTGACATTTCCCTCATTTATATAATCCTCTGAAATATGTGTGATTATGTATTTGCGAAACACATTTGGGCACGAGTTATGACAGAAACGTGATGTTTGATGGATTAATTTCTTTGAGAAATATTGGTGTTGTTTTCACTATGATCAATTAAAGTCACTATGATCAATTAAAGTTATTAAAGTTATGTACAATAGAACTAAAACATTCTCGACTGAGTTACTTTTCAAAGATACTAAAATATTCAACATCCGTAAATTATTTATATTGCAGACAATGAAATATGTATTTAAAAACAAAAATTGTTTCGAAAAAAATGAAAATAGAATTAGCAAAAGGACTAATAATATTTTTTACACCCCTCAAATCAATACCAAATTAATGCAAACACATAGCAGCTTTATTGGTCCTCGGACATTTAATCTTCTACCAAAACACATTCAAACGACAGATAAGATATCACTCTACATAAAAGAATTAAAATTATGGCTTTATGGTGCAGATGTTAAAACACTTTTGCTATAAATTCTATGTTAACCTTAATACATCACTTTTCATTTTAATTCTAACTCATATAACTTTTTTATAACTTATAACTATTGTTAATTGTACTTACTGATGTATGCATTTTTGTTTATATTACCCACGCACAGGCAGTGCCTTTGTGGGTTCCCATCACCTACTTTTTACTTTACTTAGATTTAATTATTCCTAACTTTTGATTTATTTGTTTCTTATATGTGTATTTTGAAATGTTTATAATAATGGGAAAAAATAAAGATTAAAAAAAAAAAAAAAAAAAAAAAAATCCAAGCGATCCAAGCGATCGTTCCGAGCGATCGTGTTTCTTGACTTCATTTTCTTACTAACCCTAGAAAATATTATATTTTTGGTTATTGCGTAAGCCCCTGGCAAATTAAAGAACTTTTGTAGTAATTTCAAATAAGTAAATAAAAATTCCTGAAAAATAGTTCGCTGTTGGCAGAAATAGTAGGTAGACTATATATGTATAGTTTAGTCTGTCAAATGAAAGTAGAAAATATTAAAAATAGAACTACAAAATTTGTAGGCTGGCAGCACCAATTTATATGTCAAATATTATTTTAAAGTGCAATGATACTGATTGTATAGAACACAGTAATTCATATTTAAAAAAATATTTTTTGTTTTTAAAGAAAAAAATTAAAATCGAGGAAGCACTGTTGTTAAGGCACCTACCTAATGGTGTTTTCAAAGTGATTTGCTTTCATTTAATTTAACTTAAATTTGAATTTAACAGAAGTCAGAAAGGGAGAATCACTAATGGTGAGTTTAGTTACACTACTTTTAGATCTGAATGAGTTAAATATATTCGGATCTAAAATTAGAGACGTGACCTGAAGCCCGGGCAACACTAGGTACTAAAGCTTGTATTAAATAAATGGAAGCAATTTCTAAACTATGGTTAATATTTTATTACAACATTGTTATTTTTCATTATGTTAACACAAAATTGCAAAGGTATAATAATTATATATCTATTAACAATTCTAATTTTGAGATCAGTAGGTATCTATATTGCAATGAAAATTTTTTTTTTTCACTTTTAAGCCTTTTTAATTTTTTATAAAAAAGTAGGTTACACAGCTTTACATTAACACCTTGCATATGTTCAGTATTGCCATTTGAACAACAGTGGTGCCCTCCGATGTTTTCTACTCTTATTTGACAAACTGTACATCAAATATCTTAAACCCTTGTACCAAAATTCTTACTTATTTTATTTAAATAACTAAGGGGCACTTAACTAGAACGCTTTCATGAAATCGATTTTAATATTATATATCACATTGTTATACTCGTAATACGCAGCTTCACGGTTTACATAAAACCTTATTAAAATTTATTTTATTGGAAAATATTTATCTATTCATTTTCGATAAAAAATTCTTAGCTTTTACATTTTCATTACTGCCTGTCAAAGTCAACCTCTCACAAATAAAAAGTATATTTTAGCCCGCGCAACAAGCGGGAAAGCTTTCTATTACAGCGGAATGAATAAACGACATTTGAAGATCGGTAAAATCTTTTCGATTTGTGGAAATTACATCAAACAGACACTCAAGTCACCTGCAATCCGGCCCCGTGATATAAAATGACATCAATCACTCCAAATGGTAAGTTTTATTCACATTGATTTCCGCAAAATAAAACAGACACGGCTGACAGCGAGCATCCGGCTCCGAGACGTTAAACTGAAGTTGATTTTTAGGCACGAGTTCCCTCCAAAATCTTTAGCCCAATGTGTGGCCGCCATTTTCCCTTTACCCGAAAATCCCGACATGTATGTCTATATGGAAAAAATAGAGACTTCACTTGTCTTCCACTCTTTGCAAGGGGAATATAGAACACGCTTCAAGGGCGTATTGGCAATAGTTTTAGTTTAAGAGAAAGTATTCTAAGGATTATATTATTTCTTGTGGAATTTATTTATTGGGGGTGATTTTGTGGGAATTTTCTTACACAGGCACGTTTCTGGCGATTGTTTTAAATTTATAGCCTAAGTTCAAAAGTTAAATAATTGGTATGAACCTTCAGAAAATAATATTTGTATTTAAGTCTTCTAACTTACTTAAATCTCTACTTTAACAATAGAAATACGATAAAAATCAATATAATACCTACGCACAGGCATTGCCTTTGTGAGTTTTTATTTTATTCATACATTTATTATACTCGTTTTAAGTTTTTTTATGTACTTTTCATTATTTTATGTATCTATGTATTGTACAAAAAAATTTCAATTAAAAAAAATTAAAAAGTAATGCCCAAATGGATAGATATTAACGAAATTTCACGATGATGTTTGGTATTTTGATAATAAAAATGTGATTTAATTTATTTATTTATTTATTTATTGATCAACGCCCTTTTTCAGGGCTTTTACATATTAATAGTAATAAACACAATATTTATTGTACATAACTGAACTGCTTCAATAACAATATTTTATATTTGTTTAAAGATAAACTGAAGATGTCCACGGACTTGGTGTAATTGTTTCCTTTCATTAGTATTCTGGGTAAAGAGGAATACATATGGTAGTTAGTCTCAGAATTTCTGCACTGAAATAAATCCTGACTTCTTGTATTACGTTGTGGAATCCGGAAGCTTATCAATTCAAGCAATACCGGACTATCAACTAAATTATGTAGAATTTTATATAGAAATACCAAGTCAGTGAAAATTCTTCTGTCTGACAATTTTAGCATGTTCATATTATTTAACGAGTGTTGTAGTTCAACATAATTGTTGGAATCCCCATTTTGAAATTTAGAAAACGTAAGAATTTGTTTTGTATTCTTTCAACAGCTTGTACATGTATGTTATAATGTGGATTCCAGAAGGGAGAATTGTACTCAAGTTGACATCTAACATACGCAAAATATAACAGTTTAATACATTTTATATTGTTAAAATTTCTAGTTAGTCTAGTTATAAATCCCAACATTTTTAAGCCCTTATTACAGATTTCTGTTATGTGGTTAACAAATGAAAGATTTGATTGGAAAGTGATGTCTAAGTCTTTAATTTGTGTTAGTGTTTCAAGAGCATTGTCATCAATGTAGTAATTAAATATCACTGGATTTTTTATACGAGAAAATCTAATTATTTGACATTTTGAGATATTTAAATAAAGTCTATTTTCCTTACACCAAATTAACAATTTGTTGATATTATCTTGAAGAATGAACATTCAATTCATATTCCAGGAGATAATTATTTTACATAATGTTGCTAGTTTTTGGTGTGCGGAATCATGTTGGGTCCCTTCATCTTCTTCAAGTCTCGGGCGACTTATTTACCCTGATGATGGATACTACACTAACTGTTTTTTTTATGCGAACTCCATACAAGAATCCCAAATATTAGGAAATGGGATAGAGGAAGATTGGAAAGTATCTGATGAAAGATCTGGTCACCAAACTCAGGGCTGGTTCTGTGCAGGCGCAATTGGAGCAGTCCACTCGAGCGCCAACTTGCCAAGGCGATGATACCTAACACTTAATACATGTTGTACTTAATTGAGGTTTTTACCAGCGACAGGCGCCGTTTTGCTCAAGGTTGGTCCTGATTACGTATGGCTAATGCAAACGTTTCGATTCTGAAATGTTGTTTTTTCCCGATCGTAAGAGGAACGGTTGAGCGACCTTTTTCATACATTACTTAAAATAGGATTGGAAGCCAAAAACTAAATACCTAACTATATTTTTTAATCGAGTGGTATAGCAAATATCTAAATCGAAAATGTGCTATTTTATTTATTCGTGCTTTTAATTTATATATATTAGAGAAATCAATTTTTCGTGATTTTTGAGGCAACTTTGGCATTGTTTAGGTTCCAACATAAATTAGTTATTTATAATTTAAATTTACGCCCATAAAAACGCTTTTATATTTTATTTTATTTTTATTTACTAAAATCTTGAACAGCATTTTATAAATTAAAACACAAATATATCCGTACCTGATATACGAGTTTATTGGCTAAGACTTTTGATTAAAAATATAATTATTTGGTTTATATGTTGGCATCAAATCCAATTTTTGTGTGAAAAAGATCCCGAAAACAAATGATTTTCACAAAGCCACTGGAGCGACAGCGCAATTGAAAACTTTTTTCTCCAATTGCTCGACATTTTTTTGTGATCATTTTGAATATTTTCCGCCCAATTTAAAAAAAATCGTACCTCCGAATTTCGATGTGGAGACATACAGACTGATTATAGTTTCGTTTAGCCAATGAATTCACCTTTCCTTTGTTTGTTATCATATGTTTGTAGGATTTATTAAAAAAATATTATAAAATCGTAAACTTCTACTTAATTATTTACATATAAGGAAAAATTTGCCGAAATTGGCAGTAAAGCAATCCGAGGTATTTTAAATAGTGCCATATTGTGGCAAAAAGCGCTCCAGTGGATTCCATTTAAAAAAAATACAACGTAAACAACCTCAGATAGTCTTTTGATTCGTTCAGCGTCTAATAGTTTCTTTACGGTTTGTTGTGGTGAGATTTCATACTGGGCTTAAGGGGGGATTTACGAGAGCAGAGTTTACGGAAGAAGCCGCTAGATGTCTTTATATGTTTGTTGCTGCAGATCTATATCCCTTTGCCATTATATCTTGCGCGGGGTGGAGATTGAGAACGTCGGGCTTTTTATTCTGTTACAAAACAAAAGGTATCTATGTAATTAAATAAGTGAGTGGGCGAAGTTTTGATTCTGCTTTGCTTAACAAAATACTTCCGGAACAAAATATTATATTCGTAATATCTGTTTTGAAAGAAATGCTATAAAAAGCTGAAAATTTGCGCATTTTAAGGGATGTTTTTTGTAAAAAAAGCACGAGCAGATTTTAATGTTGTTTTTTTTCCTGAAAAAACAAGCTTATTTTTAGATTCCTTCCATTGCAAAGATATTGCGATAAAAACTTAAAAGTGTTTGTTTTTAGTTAAAAGAATTTTCTTTAGGAATTCGTAAGAAGTTTGAGATTCAAAGTAAAGTTCAAGAATCTGAATGGTTAACAAGCATTTAGCTTTCCAGGATGCCAAAACGCAAACTGTTTTCATCTTGAATTCGAAATCATTCGATTTATTTAAAATGTGAGGCCCTAAGGGTCGTTAATTTATTATTTTTGCCTTCAAATTGGCAGCAACATTGAAAATATCTGAGAATAAACAAAAATCTTTAATGAATACAAATTATTTTTTTGAATTTTTATTTTTACCTTTTTATTTACTAACTTAACAATTTATTTTACATTTTTATATGAAACATATTAGGTATATATTAAATTATATTCGTAGTCCTCCTTATTAGGAGATCCTGTGCTGAGGAGGACTATGTTTTGGATAAGTTTTCAGCGACTTCTATGGTTTAACTTCCTGGTTGGGTAAGGTTTTCCGGAAACTTCTACGACGATGTTTTAAGTATACTAGTAAGTTCATTTTCTGATAGTTTCTTCAGCCAACATTTAATGTCCTCAATGTAGCTTTATTTTCTTTTAATTTGATTGATACTAAGTGGGGGTTTGTTATATAACTTCTAAAAATTCAGAGCTTATTTGTTCAAACGTGGAGTTACACTTTGGTATATTAAGTACGTCTGTTTTTTGGCCCTGGTTTTATGAGTATGTGAGGTGTCTGCCTCTGAATCATTTTTGAGGTGATGTACCATAATGTTTTTGGCATAGATTTTCTGTATACTTGGAACATCAAACAGTTTAAAATGTTCTATTGTTAACGTCCTCATGGGAACCTTTAGTATAGTCTTTATGATGCAATTCTGAGTTACCTTCAGTTGTTTTATTTGTTTTAATGCTGCTGAGCCCCATCCTATTATTCCATATTCCAATTGAGAGTGGCGTAAAGCATAATATACTTCTTTAAATCCCTAGTTGACAAGATGTTTCGTAATTTTTTGAAGAAGCAGATGAGTTTTGTTAGCTTTTTGAGATTCGATCAATGTGTGAATTCCACTGTAGTTTTTCAACGATTTCAATCCCAAGATTAATTTAATACTTTTGGTTTGGGTTACATGCGGGCAGGGCGAATTAATTGTTGAGTTCCTTTATGTTATATTTTACGTGTATCAACTATAAATAGAAGGTTACACTTCATTGCTTATCTATTATATTACGCAGTGCTTTATTATTGCTTATATTGGATGGAAGAATGCATAATTTGAATAGCAATTTGATGACCCAGATGCAATGATAGCCATGTTTGATGGCGTCATAAGAAGTAAGCTGGAGTATGCTAGTGGTGTGTGGACTCCGCACCAGACTAAATATATTAATATGCTGGAACAAATCCAGAAAAAATTCCTTAGGTACGTCTATATGCGAATGCACGGAACTTATCCGAGGTTCATGCACCATATGGAGTTACTTGAGGCAACAAATAGATTTAGTTTGGAAACTAGACGTTATGCAAATCTTGCAATTCTTAGTTTTAACATAATCCATAACTATATTGACAGCCCATTCCTCTTGGAATGCTACGGTTTATACGTGCCTGAAAACTTCAGTCGTAGTCGTCGACACGACTTGTTCAAAATACCATACGGCAGAACAGATGTTCTAGCACAGCATAGCATAACAAGAGGAATGGTGTTGTTGAACAAAATATCAAAAACACTAGATGTATACAACTCTTCTTTAGATAGCCTTAAGATTTTTTTGTATAATGATCATCTTCTTAGGTGTTAAGCTTGTCTAAATGAGAAAATTATGCGGTAATTGGATTATTTATCTGTTGTACAATTTAAAAAAAATAATAATAATATTATAAATTTAAATTTAGTTATGTTTGTATGTGTACAAAATCCTATTTATCAAGTTCTTGTACTTTTTGGGATATACATTAATTTCATGTTGTAAATTAGCATCTATGATAAATATTATATTCCAATTTTATCTCAAACAGTTATACCAAATGAATTAAAAGGTTGCATTAAAAATAGCGTTTCGCCAGCCTTACAATAATACAATTATGTAATGCATTTAGTTGAAAATATTGAATTAAAAAAATAAAATAAATCAAACATAAACCTTCTCGGAACAGGTTCTGCCTTGTGACATGGTTTTTACAACAAAAAATTCGGTTTATATACCGGATCTGAATAGCCAGGTACTTCCCCGCCTTCCTCTACCCCATGACTTTCCCCTCCCCCTTACCTTCAGCCCTACAACATAACCCAATTGGGGATGTCATAGCCTCACTGGCTCTAGGCGGTTGGGAGCAGTTGGGACTCTTGGGCGATGTTAAAAAAAATCAAAAAATAAGAAAAAATGAAAAATATTGAAAAGGAAAAGTAGATTTTCACCTTTGGTTGGCTTCAATCATTCTGAGTTCTATGTTTAGGGGCAATCTTTAGAGCCTGTTCATATCTGTTTACTTGTGCTGTCAGTTTAGTATTGTGATATGTTTGTGCTAAAAATGGCTTTACCATTGTATTTAGAGGAATATAAACACTAGAAATATTTCGATTTTCATGCCTACAAAATTTAAAATCGCGCGTCGTATTTGAAAAGTGGTTTTTTATTTATTTGTACATAATTTTATAAGAATTAAAAAAAATTTTAGCCATAAGGGAGTATTTTTTTAAAACTGTTTCAAATATTACTTAATAGTTAAGTCATGAAAAAACTTTTTTTAGTGGTTTAATTTGGCGCTATTCCTCAAACCTTCATCTTCAATCTACTGCAATAGTAATTTCTGAATCAACAGGTGGCAGCACTGTATTTGCTTGCAAAATGGCCGATATCAATGTTTGTATTAGTCAGCGTTCTGTGATTGAATTCTTGAATGCAGAAGGTGAAACGCCTATTCGCATTCATGAAAAACTGAAAAATGTTTTGTGAACTGCACAAAAATTGTGACCAGAGACGAAACATGGGTTTCATGGAATCTGAATCGAAGAGGCAATCAATGGAATGGCATCACACAAACTCACCGAGGACGACAAAATTCAAAACTGTGGGATTGGCAGGGAAAGTTATGGCAACTTCTGCAGTGCTACTGAAGGTTTGATTATGGTTGATTTTTTGGAACAAGTATGCACAATAAAATCTCTACAATGCGTTACAACCCCTAAAAAGCTTAAAGCACGTCTTTCGGCCAACAAAAACTATGGCGGATGGCCTTGGGAAGCAGGAACCGTGCTTTTTACAACTCTGGAATATACGCCCTTGTTAAAAAAATGGACCAAAACCTTGGAAATGGACGGAGATTATATTGAAAAGTGATAAATTAATCGTCAATGTTGTGGTTTTCGAGAAACCTAATTGCATTTTTAATTTCTTGACAATTAAAGGAGAAAAAATAGGAGGCATAACTTTTGACTGTAATAAAAAAAAATTGTGGTTTTCGTACTAATAAAATAATAAGTGTAATTAGATAATATTTTAAAACAGATTTACTTCAAGCGTAACTTTTTCTTTGTTAATACCAGGAAATTAGATTTAGAATTGTATTTTAAGCACCCAAATTAAGCCATAGTAATCCCTAAGTGATCAGAAATTTGAGTCAGCAAAAATAAAGATATGAGTAAAGCCAAAACGGTTTATAATATTATTATAAAGGCAAGCACTTTTACGTCGGCAAATGAAATACTTGCTTACGCGTTTTATTTAAATTGCCTTCCCAATTTCTTTTAATTGGTACCTACCTTTCACAGGGTCCACTTGTACTTAAATACTACCTACTTAATTTAATGTTCGGGTGTAACTTCAGAACCATCAAGTTGCCTGCTAGTTCCCGGCAACCCTTTCCCGCTTTATTTATGGGCGTAATTCGTTTGGACCCTAATGGAGCTAATCCTGTAGAGAAACTTTAAAATTTCTTCAAACACGACTGGTTTAAGTTGACGTTTGCCATTAGCGCTAAGTAAACAACGTTACCCCCATTACTTTATTATTTTTTATTACATTTTAGATTTAAAATAACAGATGGTTCTTAAGACAGGATTCTAGTCTAGAAAAAAGGGATCGAATCCTACAAAATCCTACTAAATCCAAAACAATTTTTTTTTTTTTGAAAAATTAATATCCATTCTTCAAACCACTCCAAAACGAACAAGCAAAAGAAAACAACTTACAAGAAGAAATCACAAATACTAACTAGACCAAATGTGTAAGAAAAGGTGCACTGGAATTCGACGACAAAAATATACAAAAAATTATCGTTCACATTGACAAAAACGGTGACCGAACAACTCGGGCTGAAACCAACTCAGAACCATCTCAGATGAGTCATTTAGAGTGATAAAAAAATATGTGGTTAAATAGGTTACGTTAGGTTAGGGTTATCGGCTAATTTAAAATTATTTTTTTCATAGCTTTTAATTACTTTTCAAGGAGGTGTTGAGTTGACTTTATTCTCAGTTGGCATGGAACCGATAAAAACAATGCTTCGTAGTCTCCCCACTCTTGTCTACTTAAGTTTTCTGAAGGTTCCACTTCTACCGCGTGTGAATGAATTGATTTTGACACTTTGATTTTTTTTTCATTAAATTCCTTACTTAAATTTTGCATGTTACCTTAGAAACAATAAAAAAATTCGGCGGTAACTGCAATTTTTTTCAATAAAATCGCTACCATAATATAGACAAATTTTTTCTGACTCCATAATGACACATTTAACCGTCTTACTCCTTAAAGCTTGGTACTTAGAATTACTTTACCCTGGTGAAACACATCAGTCGTAGCTTTGCTATAATTCTGACCACGTTGTTGACAAAATGTGGATTTAGTAAACAACCAGACCGCATCTATCTTGGCTAGTTTCCGCCCGCCTAACTCTATTACTATGTTATCCGTGTCCGGGCAAGAGATGAGAGTTGAGAGTAAGGCGGTCCGTCAAGAGAGAGATATTGCGGGATCTACGAAACCATGCCTACTAAAATTTTCAATAGATTTGATCTGACTTGTGCTTTTGTTAGGCGAAATAACGTAAAAAGCATCATGCTTACACACTTTTAAAAATAATAGCTTTGCCTCAATATCAAGAATCGAATAATATTCTACTCACAAAACCTACAAGCTACGCCAATGTTATTTAGTATTAATATTGAGGTAGATAACTTAGTTCATGAACAGTTCTTTAATGATTACCCTCTGTTCTTATTTTATTGTAGTTCACTGTATTGACATGTATATGGCTTGGATGATGATCCTGGTATGGAAAGAAACTGAGTGAGATCGCGTTACTCTGTACGAATGCTCATCTATTGTCTTTTTACTTAGCACTACGTAAAACAACTAAGAGTCTTTCTCATCCCACATCAATGTGAGCTTATTGGGGATACATTTCATCCCGGATACTGACACGTGTCTTTTACACGTAAAACACATTGTATATTTTGACAAGATACTCCTCCACTCGACTCTTCACTGAATATAATGTCTTAAACATACGGCAACTTCATTTAAAATTTACTCTAACGCATTTCATGTTCAAATACAAGAAAAAAAACTCTCTTACATCACAGTTACACCACCAGAACAATAACCAACCGACACTACATTCAGTATGTACATTACACGTCAGCTCGAACTATTTCATGTACCTTGCTCCTACCCAATCCCATACTTTTAAAAAACATTTATCACAATGGATCCTTACATTTAAAAACTTTGATATATGAAATTTGTTACTTGAATTGAATTGTATAATATATTATTTTTATTATAGATTATTATAATTACTGCATTAAGAGACCATGACAAATAAATTTGTAATTTAATTTAATTTATATAATTTAATTAATAGACAATATTATGAATAATTCCAATCTGTAAACTTCACCCGCCATAACACAGGAAAATCCCTAGCATAGCGGACGAAATAACACAAAAATCTATACAATGTATGAACAAAGTTCTTATATTAAATAAATAAATATACGTAAATAAACTTAGATTAGATTACTTAACTCCCGGAATAGTACACTTTCCGATATTGATGTATAAAAATCACCAAATCCTACTGCATTTAAAAAGCGCCCTATGATCTGTCAACCTTTTTCATAGCATTTAATAAAAAGAAAAATCAAATTTTTTTATAAAGTAATTGTTTACCACCCCACTTAACCCCCTCCCCCAGATAATGTGTATATAAACCGTACTCTAAGAAATAATTTTACCAGACTGAAGACGGCCATAATGGGCTGAAAACAGTTTGAATCAGCGATAAAATTAATTGAATAAAGTTTTTAATTATTTTAATATAGTATCACATAATAAAATTCTCTTTTAAGTCCTATAACTGTTCCTTCTCCGCGCCTTGAATCTATGGCCGAAAACTCAATATAAAACTCAGAAAAATTAATTAGTCTCTATGTTAATCGTGTTTAAGTAATTAGTCTCTATGTTAATGGTGTTTAAGTAAGTACCAACCTAAAAATCTATGTGATAACTTGAGCAAAAAGATCTTGAGCAGTGATTCCCACAGTTGTCCAGGTGGACCCCTAGGGGTTCACGGGAGACCCGACGGGGGTCCACGTAGGCGCGATAAAGAAATGGAGGTTCACAAGTTGTAAGTGGGAGTCCACGAACTGGATTCGATTGAGACCCATCCCGTGCCCATATCCATATCTAGGGGCGTGCACTCCATATAGGCACATAAGCACTGCCTACCCTACCGTATTTGTAAAACATAAGCATGTAAATAATATTATAATTTATTAAATTATTGCTCAAAATAAATACACACTTTCAAAAATAGGGCGAAGAAGCTGAGCAATCTAAACTACGCGAGAGCAATATTAAACGACATACTACAAACGTAGCATAAACTGTAACTAGAAACTACCCGCGCGCCCTCCGACTGCCTCACCAAAATGCGGCCTAAAGCAGGAATTATTTCTGCTTAGAGCTAACTGCATACAAGATATAATATCAATGTTTACGAAATGCATAGAGCATAGAGCATAGAGTAGAACTGTTGTTTTGAATTTGCTTCTATGAGGTTTTTTGTTCGTATCAGGCAATGCTTTCTGGAACAAAATTACCAAATGGCAATCAGTGACGACAGTGACATCTGTTGTTATCTATTTCTATCAACTAGTTGTCTTTCATAAATACGAATTGTCTGTTCAAAAACGTTTATTTGTATTTACGTGATGCATAAATGAAGCGATTATTTGGATATTTGTTGTGGCTCAGATAATCCTAACCTACATCATCTGCAGCCAGCAGCAAGCATATTTAGCGAAAACTTGTACGAAGGGAGTTGTGGTAGGTTTTTTTATTTTTATTTGAATTAATCGGCGGTTTTCCTACTGCCTACCCTGATATCATATCCTATTACGCCCCCCCGTCTCATATCCTATTACGCCCCCTCCATAACAGAGCGACGGCGTACAGTGCACGTTTTTGTACCGGTTATGAATGAGATCTTAAAACGCCCACCAAGGAAAGGGGGGGGCGTAATGGACGTAACGGGTATACTAAACTGGGATGGGAACATACTCATACCCCTCCCTCCCCCGTCCCATATCCCATTACGCCCCTTCCGTCGTGGCAAACATAATCTCGAATACTGGTCCATTTTTCCCCCGTTTGAAAAAGTCGTAGATCCGGTACCTACTGCTCCATTATGACAGACCACACCTCGCCATTCAATATTCAGTACAACGCGTGTCGAGTTTTGGGAATATGGTAGAAATGTATCAGCAGGTATCAATTTGGTAGGCGGGAATGGGTACCGCCGCCCCGGGAACCTTTATTGGATAACCAACACCTCTGCCACAGGTCACCCCAAGTGGTTCGCTACGATTGGTGATTTAGCAGGGGTGCCCGGGTTCATGGGGTGAGGGCTCTAGGTCTTGGAGGCGGATGACCAGGACAGACTGAACCCCAGATTCCTACCCACCCCTTAAACGCTTTTCCTTCCCTGAACTCTCCTCTCCTTCCTTTCCTTAAAAAAAAACCTCCTCACAGCATCCTCAAAGATGACATAGGCCCTGAGGGAAATTAGAGCCTCAGAGCCTCCTGTGTGGAGTTCATGTAAAAAAAAGCAGGGGATCTACCGTGACCAGTATAATTTTGAGAGCGACGTCGAGAAAAAAGTTTGGGAACCTCTGGCCTAGAGAAATGATTTATTTTAATTTTAAAAAATCCCAAACAGTGCTTGAAAGGGTTAAAAGCTTTTTAGCCATAATATCACCCTGTGGTCACGAATAACAGCTTTCAACGTATGACTGATCTACATACATAAATAAAATAACTATGTAGGTGAATTATGAATTGTGGAAAAAATACCATCGCGGTTGTTTTCGGGTAAATTTTTAGCCCGGATTTATTTTTATTGACAATCTCCATATTTATTCTGGGTTTTTTGTCATAGAAAACAATATTAACACATCACAACGTCATGCATAAAATTAACAAAAATAAAAACAGCGAAATGTTATTTACATTTGTAAAATTTTACCTTTTAACTGTGTTTGGGACATCAGTGTCTTCCATACTAAAATTGTTGACCATTTTTTAAGCGATTTTAACCTTTAGGTACTAGTGAACTGTACAAAGGATAATATTACAATATTTTTTGCTGAATCTCACTCTATAAAATACTTTTAACCTTAAGTACACAGCTTCTCTGACGTCTTTAACCCTTGAAAGATAATCTACGCCTTTGCGACGTAAGCGATACACAAGAATTGCTGTCTTTTTTTATTTCGCAACGTAGCGCGCTGTCTATCTCAATTAGCTCAGTTGCCGAACAGAGTTGCGCGGGGCGGCTCTATCACTACATAATACATACACCATACGTCCGAAAAACATGTGATTATCTTTTTGGTAACTTTCGGACTTGCTCGTATAAATGTTATTTAACGAACAAATTTTTTTTTAAATATTTTTAAGTATAACAGCTGATTAGCATTTAAACATTCCTAGAATATAAAAAATACGATTTAGACGTAAAATGAAACAATATTTTTCTCTAAGAAAAATATTTTTATCTTTTGTAGATGATTTGTTACAAAATTTTGTAATATTTTAAATTACAATATATGTTCTATAATTATTTTGGATTTATTTAAAGTACAAAACCATAAAATAACTATTTGTCTTCCTTCAAAATGATAATATGTCATGACTTTTAAGGTTAAGTACGTCTCTAAGACGTATCATTATCTTTAACGTGGGTAAAAATAATATTATCTTTCTAGGGTTAAATGAATTATCGATGATATTTAGCCGATATCTATGACAATTATCTATGATATTTATCTATGATATTTATCTATGATATTTATCTTTGATAAAGTCACCGTAGTCCCACAATTAACAAGAAACTTGAATAAGAGGAATCGTCGGAAGAATAAAAATGATACCATTGGTTTATGATCGAAAGCATCAGGTTTAATTTTTGCTAGTGAAGTTTCCATCATTACAGAAATTAGGATTATTACTCCATTAAGAAGTCAATAAAATTTTAAATGTAGTCTAGTAAGATCCTGTTAGCAGTATCGAAATCTTGCCTTATTCTCATCTGTAAATCTGTCGAAGTAAGTGCATATTTAGGTAATCCGTCTGATTAGAGTTAATTACCGACTTTGACGACAACATTAACTAAATTATCTTTTAACCGCTCGCGCCCTTAGATCCGTAGTTCTTTCCGCCGATCCGCCGGGTCACACGTCTAACCGGATAAGCAATCCAATTTCCGCGTCAGCGAGGGTGGGTCGGGGGGGGTGGTAGACACGACTACTAGCGCCACCGCCCCCTGCGGCCGCCCACGCAACAGAGGCAGTAATGGCGGATTGGTGCTCACAAATGACTTCCTGTGGGATTAGTTGGATTGAACGCAAACTGAGTGGATACTGCCATTAAATTGGTATCAATAGTTATATGTTGCTTGAGAAAATTTTAGATATCTATATGTAACATGTATGCACGTGGGAATATTTTATTAATACCTGGAAGAAGTATGGGACGACTGATTGCTTTCTGTTTACTTTAAATTTTTTTTAAATTCTACATCATTTTTAGAAATTTCAATAAAAAAACATATATGTTTTCGCCTGCTGGTCTGTCAGCAAGACTTTTAAGAGTCCGAGTGTTACTATTCACTCTCTTCTCGTGCAGTTGTTGTTTAGTTAAGGCCCAGTAGTACCCGCTCAAAAAGAAGAAGGAGAGATAGGTAAATACGAATGTTAGACGAAGTGCGCTAATGTTAAAAACGATAATATTTAAGCGAAAATTGTTAAAACGTTTAATAAAACACGACTCGTTTAAATTGTTGTTCGTTTCGTTTAAAGTTGTCAATTTGTTTGCTGAATTCTTCAGCAAAGTCTATGAATCAACAAATAATTCTCCATTGTTTAATGCCACTACATCCAATTATAACCAAATCGATTTCAATCAGTGCAAATTTGAAGAAAGTGACATTAGAACTATATTAAAATCTCTCGTCCTGAACAAATCAGCTGGCCCTGATAACATTCCCCCAATCTTCTTATCGCAATGCATATCAGTCTTGACTTATCCCCTTACTAAAATTTTCAACTTGTCAATAAAAACTGGCACCTTTCCGAAAAAATGGAAGACAAGCTTTCTGTCTCCAATTTTTAAGAAAGGAGATAAGTCTGATATTTCCAATTACAGACCTATATGTATACAGTCGTCCATCCCAAAAGTATTTGAATCTGCTCTGCTATCTAAACTCTCGCCTGAGATCAATAAAGTAATTTCACGTCGACAACACGGTTTCATGTCAAAACGGTCTACTCTCACAAATTTAATGATCTATCAGGAAAATTTATTTAGTACGATGCATAATCGTCTTCAGACAGATGCTGTATACACAGACTTTAGTAAAGCTTTCGACAAAGTCTCACACAAAATCCTTATACATAAACTAAGATCATTTGGAATAACGGGGCATATTTTGAGATGGTTTGAAAGTTATTTACGTAAAAGAAAAATATCAGTTAAACTCAATTCGCACTTTTCACACCAGTTTGAAGTATACACCGGTGTTCCACAGGGGTCACATCTGGGTCCAGTGTTGTTTTCATTATTTATCAACGACATGACCACCATATTCGATGGAGTTATGATTCTTTTATTTGCAGATGACCTTAAAATTTATAAAACAATAACTAATCCGAATGACTGTTGTATATTACAATCAAATCTTGTGAGGCTACAAGAGTGGTGCACCCTAAATGAACTGTTTCTCAATATTGAAAAATGTCAAACAATTACTTTTGCCCGAATAAAAAATCCCATTAAATTTAATTATAGCATCAACAACATTTTTCTTAAAAGAGTAGAACAAATTAAAGACCTCGGTATTATTTTTGACAATAAATTAACGTTTGTTCCTCATATAAATGAAATAACCAATAAGGCCATGAAATGTCTGGGGTTTATTCTGAGAACAGTTAAAGAATTTCAATCAATTAATTCCTTTAAATTGTTGTACACTGGGTTGGTGAGAAGCAACTTAGAATATAATTCTACTATCTGGGCTCCATTATATAAAACCCACCAACAAAAAATTGAAAGAGTTCAGCATAAGTTTTTAAGATTTATTAACTACAAACTGGGTATACCGATTAAAGAACTTAATTATATATACCTGATGGAATTACTTAACATAACCGATTTGACATCAAGGCGCATAAAAAGTGATTTAGTTTGTCTTTTCAAAATTTCGAATGGCAGACTGGACGCCCTCGATTTGACAAATTTTATTAATTTGCGAGTACCTACTCGCGAAACTCGGTCGAATGCATTGTATTCTGTTACCAATTCCGCTAATAATTATTTTATAAACTCTCCCATCCAAAGACTCCATTTACTCGGAAATAAATACAACTCAATCGACATTTATCGTCACCAATCTGTGTCTAAATTCAAACTCAGTATATTAGAATATTTAAAATAAAGCCATAAATATCAATCAGTTGCACCTTTATCAAATTATTAATTATCACAAAACATGAAATATGTGAATAATAAAGGTAGCCAAATAAGAACACAATTAACAACAATCCTCTCGTATTTATTGTTATAAATATAATAACTAACTCACATTGACTTAAATTTCTATTTAAATCTTGGTGCCCTAGCAATAATAATATATTAATGATTAAATTAAAATCGATGGTCTCTTCATGTTCACAATAAAAACAAAATTTAATACTTATGTATACAAAGATTACCTTAGTACTTACCTTTTTATCCTCTCTCTTTTGTATTAATATTATCTTGTACTTTTTGTACCATAATTTGTACTATTTTTTACTTTTTTACTATCACACTATACACTTGTTGAACTCATCTGTATAACTTTTCAAGATATTACAACTCATGTATTTTTTATTTATTTTCTTCTATGTGTAGGTACTATTTATCGCTGCGTTAATTTTGCTGAATTCTTGAAAAACTTGCTTTCGAACAATTTATTCATGATCAAGTTAATAATAAAATCAACATAGTAAATACCTACACGTTCCTCAATAACTACTTTTAAAGTATCTTAAGCACTCTTCTGTTTTACCATTATTACACTATGTAAACTTTTTAACTCCTTTGTACAATTTTAATGATAACGAAACTACATACCTATGTACATATTAAACCTGTTTGTATCCTTAAAGTACAGTTTATAATGTTATATACTTCAATCTTACAATTATACTCCTGAATAACATGTGTAACTTGAATAATGTGATTCTGTAAAAGCCTTCAAGGCGTGTATGAATAAATAAAATAAAAAATAAAAATAAAAATAGAGCAAAAATCTCATGGGAGTTGTCTAAAACAGCATTTAAAGAGACTCTTCGAATTCATGGATATAACTTGTAAAATATCTGAAAAAACGTGTTTATAATAATTTTCGGAGCATATTTTGCATTTTTTTTTTCTGTAAGGAAATTTCATTTGATTGCCGTTTTGGCGTGAGGCATTCCCCACGTTATCTTCAAGAATGACATATATTTTTTTAAGAGCTTTAAAATATGTAATAAATCGGTAGAAATGCGGGAAGCCGGGCCTTAATGTCGATTGTAAAATGCCTGCGTTTATCCAATTCCCATCAGTTTCTAACACTCCGTTGAATAGTTTCACTGATGGTGTATAGAACCTTATTGGTCGCCACTGCCTCCGTTCCATTTTTTCTAACATGTACTTAAATGTTTAAATATTCTAGAACCATTTTACAAAACCCATTCTATCCAAGGGCGATTCGATAACATGTGTTTGTATTGAAATAAAAGCCTTATAGTTTTCCATCCCTTGAACCTTCAAGGAAAGCGTACTCCCCCGACGACAGGCCGCCCCCGCCCCCGCCCCCCGCAGTCACAGCTCCCACGATCTTCATAACAGCTTTATTATTCCTTAAGGACACGACTAACTTACGCATACGCTGGTAAGCATGGTTTTCTCACTGTTAAATAAACAGTGAAACCATTATGCTTTTTCATTATGTTTGTATTTGCTTTTTTTATAAACCCGCATTTTTCGTCACACAGCACAAGAAACTAATTAACTGTAGGCTCCACGTGGGCTCATTGGCATCCCTTACCGATCAGACCCTCGTATTATTATTTTTAGGGGGTATTCTAGTCTAGAAGCAAGAATTGTTTTTTCAGGTGCAATAAAAAAAACAATAATATTTTTGTAGCCATTATTTTACCAAATATTTATTAAACATTAAAGAACACAAAAAAAAAATCAAAAGAAAAAATTTTAAAAATTAAAAGTTACAGGGTGTTGAAGTGGGGGGTCTCGAAAATATGGCGCGCCCCGTTTGACACGATTGCAACCCTCCTAGTTATCCGAAAAAAAAAAACAAATTTATTTTTAATTCAAACAAATGTTGCTATGGCATGAACCTCGGAGAAGTCATAAAAAATATTTTTCGCAAAATGGCGGCTGTCTGAAAAAAAAAAGCATTTTTTTCCCAGTTTTTTTGACTTTCCGAATTTTTTTAGAATAGTAAAAATTAAAATTTTGTTATTATTCTGGTTCATGCTATAAAGTAATGTATTGAAAAAACTCACACCGAATTTCAAGTAAATTGGTTTAGTAGAACTTGAGATTTCGTGTCAACCGTCACGAAAAAAGTGGTTTTGAGAAAAAGTTCTTTGAAATTTTGTCCTACTTAGATTTTGGTTAGATTCTGTCTAAACCGCAAAATTAAAATGGTTGTAACTTTTAAAATAATGCGAATTTCGAAAAATCCTTTTAAGTAGATATTTTTGAATATTGAAACTTTGGAAATATGAAGAAATTTTTTTTTTTTTTATTCTAGACTAGAATACCCCCTTAAATGAAATGAACTCTATCCAACCAAGAACCCCAAACGACTCATTAAAGTTACAATTCCATTCTACGCAAAACGCCAAAAGTAAATTAGTTTCTACATCTTTAACAAAAGTTCTGATAATGAACAGAAAATAATTTCATAAAAATCCGTTTAAACCTTTTTTAAGTAACTTGTTAGACAAACTTTGTAATCTTATTTGAACTCCGTTTAAATTAATTGTTTTATTTCAAACGTTTCTGTGCAAGGCAAAGCTGAATTAAAAGATTTTTAAAATCTGATGGGGAGCGATTTATTTTCAGAAAAAAACTTATCGCTGCTTCGTGGATTTAACGAGATTAATCTTAATGTCTTTTGAAATCAGAAGGGGAGGCAATTTCAGATCCTTTTATTAAGTGTGGGGGGCCCGGGAACTACTCGCCCTGCGGATAGGAATTCTCATGAAGTAATTTTTTTTTTTTTATTGACCATTTTTTTGGTACAATTGGTCAAATTTTGTAATACAAACTTTTACCAATTCAATACGTTGTTGGGCCGCATTAAAAAAAATCATCGTTTTTTTATCTATTAAATTTTTTTTTTAAATCATTAATTACCTGATACTTATGGTATAACCTAACATTTTTTGAAAATCTCCTACTACCATCACACTAAGCTGAAAATGTTGATGGTGTCGTGATGGAGGACTTAGCCAGCCGAGGAATTAAACTCATAGAAATTACATGGGAACCCGATATGATTGCAAATCAGCCACTGACTGGTATGAAATGTTATATTATTATACCAGACCTAGGTACTGGCAAAGCACGGGCAAAGCCCACATGATCAAATATCGTTTTAAAATACATAATTTAAATGCGTCAATAAAAAAAATGGTATTTTTCACGTTCTCTTAGAATCTGCCACTTATCCGCTATTTCAATAAAAGGCATTTTCTTCCGAGATATCTATCGCACACAATACAAAACCTTTATTTTGTGAAAGTGGTATTTCGAAGATCAATAAACTGTCACTTTGACGGAACCCCGACACACGTCAAAATTGCGAAAAAAAAAATAATTGGCGGTGAACGTCTCCTCTGTAGGTAATCTGGCTGTATTTTTGGTAACAAATATATCACCCAATAGCCAAGTTCAAAAATAATGATTTTAAAACATTTTTGTGAAACGTATGCAGTAAGTAAAATCCGATTTTAAAAAATCAACAGATTAAGTTTCATATTTTTAATTCTTAATTAAAATACGTAAAAAGCAAAGATTTTTTATTTTTCACTTGCTCACGCATGGATCTCCAAAAATCTGATTGAAGATGTTATTAATTTGCTCATTAAGGCGGTACACAACCCTAATAATTTTTGTTTGCTCAAAACTCACATTTTAATCATTTTCGGCGAATTCGTAACTAAAATAACTATTTTATTCCAACAAGTCCCTGGGGGTGTAAGTTCTTTATATTTAAAATTAATAAAAACAATACCTTACCATTAATATATTTTAGGTACAACTATTTTAAAACTTTATAACAAGATTTTCAACTACAAAGTTAGGGGTGAGCACCAGATTTTATTTTTTTAGACGATGAATTAATAACTTCGGGAGGGTTTCATAAAGAAACACTTTAAAAATTTGTTACACGTTCTTTAGTATTAATTAAAATGAAAGCGGCGGAAAGGTCGAATCTGTTTACACGCTTTCTTCACTTACGTCGTTAAGATTCCCACATTATTTGTCTTCTTCTTTTTTTCTTTGATAGAGCAAATTCGACAGTAGGTCCGTCCAATACATGGGTCGCGAGTCGCAATTTGTGTACACGACCCCTTTACTTACGTCATTAAGATTCTGAAAATATTTTAGGGTATATTGTCGTCAAAAATGACGTTGCAATGCTCAGTTGAGCTAACAATTCTAATCTAAATCATTATTTTACTAATCATTGGTATACTCGGCTATTATTTTCCTTATAGGAAGGACAATACTGAAATAATAAACTGGTAGAATTATGGTTAAAACCTCTTTCCAGGAGAAAGAAAAGAAACGAGCTTTTGAAAAGCGCCGCTAAAAAGAAAATGCTAATGGTCTAAAATCCGATGTTTTAAATCAAAAGTGTGACAGCGAATTTGAATGGTGGGCGAGATTTCTCCTTCCTTTGTTGGCAACACTAGCAACTCCGAAAGCTTTGTTTAATCATATGATCTTTATTTAATAAGGAATCCGCTATTTTTTTTTACGAATTGTTAAGAGGAAAGTATGCCCGGCCCATTTTGGCCCGATTCATACAAATCTGAATTCTGGATTTGAGATCAAAATACCCAACCAAACTGTAAAATTACTTTTTTAATCAAAAGGTATATTAAATATCTAATACTGATATGAGCTACTTTGTTTAATTTTGCTTCAAATTATAAGATAAAGGCCATTAAAAATTTTAATGTTTCATGATTTTAGAGGCAATTTGGGCAATTATTTGTGAGTAAATGCAAAACGCCAGAGCTTGCTATTATATATACCCTATAACCTTTGCGGGCATGCACACAACAAATAACGAAAGTTTCATCGCAATCGAATGAACGGTATGGCAGCGCATAACATAGGAACTAACAAACAAACAAACAAATATTGATTTTTAAATATAAGATTATTTATCTTTTATAATGGTCAACTTTGACTTCATGAAATTTATACAGCCTCTTTGTGTGCTTTCCCATCCTACGGCCTCCGTGGGATGAGAAAGGGCTCTTGACTCGTAATCCGAAGGTCATTCATTTAAAAATAATACATAGTATATTTGCGGCACGTTCCAGAGTGGAAGATTTTCTCAGTAAGCGTGTTAGACCATCATTCACAATTGAAACGTTGCTTGAAATGGCTTTAGTTGTGTTTGGAGACCAGTTCTGAATAGCCAGGTTCTTCCCCACCTTCCTATTTCCCATCTCCTTTCCCTCCCCATCACCTTCGGCCTCACAACTTACCCCAATTGAGCATACCATAGTCTCACTGGGAGCTCGAGAGCAGTTTGAACTCTTGTGAGGTATTCACGTAAGAAAAAAAATCCTAAGTTATCGACGTAGCTGTGAATAATTCACTTTTTGTCAAGCAGTACGACAAAACCAAGACTGCCACCATAGAAATCCGAAAATGTTGCTTTTGTTGTGATGGAGGACTTAGCCAGCCGAGGAATCGAACACGGGAAGCCCGGGTGGGACCCAAACGCGATGCTCACTCAACCACTGACCGAATAAATATTTTTTCAAAAAATCTATATTCTTTTATAAAAATTAAAATATGTTTGTTTCTGTCTATGTCTGTATGTATGCTATGCGTTGCTAAACCATTCATCCCATTGCGATGAAACCTTGAGAATTTGATGTGCGCATGCCCGCAATTCTTACTATATACAATAGTGAGTTTTGGCATCATGAAATTATGCGTTGCTAACAGTTCATCCGATTGCGATGAAACTTTGGGGATTTGATGTGGATGATTTGTAATATCAAAATACCTTTTTTCCGACCTCGCAAATTTTTCTGCATTATTACAATCACATGACAATACATCTGAAAAATTATTTTAATCATTACAAAAACTCTTACGAAACTATCACAATTTGAGGATGACATTTTGCAAACCATCGATTGTTAAATTAAAATTCAATTTTCGAAAATGTTTAAATTAATGAATTTATTCTCACCTTTAGTATAAACCAAAATCAAATAATTTTAAACTTATCAAAATTTATGTTTATTTGAAATAGGTACCTATTTTAGGTACCAAATTTGATAGAAAATTTGTAAAAAGAAATTGCAATAGGTGGCACGCAAGCTGTTTAAAAATCTAAATGGAAACGCGTGAGGGGGAGGGGACGCGAGAGAGGAAGGGGAGGTGAAAGGGGACGAATGGGAAAGGACACGCAGGGAGAAACAATTTCGTTCTTAAGTGGCAATGCAACGCATGCCGGGAACTCGCTAGTCGTTAATAAAAAATCAACCGTGTTGATTAATTCAATAGGTGATTTGATGAATTCAATCATAAACAGTAGTTTATAAATATTGAGTATGATGAGCAAAGAAAAGATAGTATTTATTTATGGAAATTTCAATAAAAGAAGGGAGCGTAAAGGGATTGGAACAAATCCTCGACTATTCCTATCTAGTTAGCGAGCAAAAAACTTTTCAACATGTATGGAAAGTGGGAACTTTCACCTTCAAGTTCATTTTAAAACAGCTGGGTTCACGTAATACATAATTTACCCATTCATATTTGAATAAAATCACGTATGTTGGAATCCCTTTTCTCTGTAAGCGTTTCCTCTTCCACGAATAATTTCCCGCTTTTCTCTGGAAAACCACGCCGCGCGCCGTGCCTCTCCAACACAATCGGTGGAAACTATTTTTTGTCAAATCGGACAAGTTTCAAAAGAGCACTCGTTGGTTTTACGACCGAAAGAAATCGAGATTTTTGTAAGGAAACAAAAAACACGACATCTGCGACCGTTCAAACTTCAAGGACAATCAGTTTGTCATTTGTTAAAATGTCGCCAAGTGGCCGTCGAAACTTTCTCCCGATTTATATATTATTTTAAGGGGCCTAGCGAGATATAACTTAGTTCATTTCCAGCAGCTATCTTGGATGTAGAAAACCTAGAGATGGGCCTTTGCATCACAGAACACGACAATATTTACAAAAGACGGGAAACAGCCCGAACTCCACTGAGCTTTTTGACACTGGACCCAGGGGTGGCGGGTTTAAATCTAGCTTTAAGAAATGAAGAAAACGTTTTTATAGAATATGTAATAATAAGACATTTTCCACTCGTTAGCTACCCAAATTTGGATAGCTGTGGAATAGCTTGCATAGAGAGAAAAAAAGGCCTAATTTCTAAACGCCCGGGTCTCAAAAGTTGCGTATGATCTGTAGCTATTCGAAAACGTAAAAATAAATGAAATTTTTTCACTATTAGCCCGCTAAAACGGCCGGAATTTTTGAAAAAAATAGATTTTGTGATTTGAAAAAAAAAATAAAACTTATTTTTAATCCATAACTGCAGTACAAAGAACCCAAAAAATTAAACATATGCGATGTGTTTGTTAAAAATATAAAAGGGGTAAATAACACTACCTTTTCTGGATACAATCAGTATTCTTGTTGACTTACTTGTATTCATAAACTACAATTTTTTTTTTTAATGAAAAACAAATAACTGTGTGTAACACCACTATTTAATAAACAATTATCGACATGTTTTGAAAACTATGTTTTCTTCGTCAGGATAAGTTAATAAAAAATAACCAAAGACAAACAAGTATAGACTAATTAGAACATAGACAAAATATTAGAAAGAAGAGGTGATTAATTACCTAAAATATATCATAAAAAACAATAATATAAAATAAAATATAAAAAAATTATTTTAGAATGGGTAAAAAAAAATTTACATTAACATAATAAAAAATCTTTTAAAAACAAAACAAGAAGTCTAAATAACAAAATAAATTATTATAAATACAAGTATTAATACGAAAATAAATTTAAAAGATGGCTGTTTTTAAAAAACGTTTGGTTATTTATAATATTTAATTTACTATTAACACTTTTTCTAATTTCTAAAATTTCTAAATTATCTAATTGTATACCCGTTGTGTTAGTGTGTAAAATTTTTAAACCTTTATTAATATCAAAAGAATGACCTGTTTCCAAAATGTGGTTTACAAATTCTGAATAATTATTATTATTTAAACATCTTAGATGTTCCTTAACTCTAATGTTAAAATTTCTAGAAGTCTTCCCAATATAAAAAAAGTTACAATCATTACAAATTAATTTATAAACCCCAGATTTGTTCAAAAACACACCTTTGTCCTTGTTATTTAATATATAATTTTTTAATTTGTTATTAGCGTAAAAAGCTGGTTGGATATTATCTGGCATGTTTTTAATTATCAAATTTGAAGTGTTATTATTTAAAAATTCAATTTTTCTCCAATTATTATTCTTGTCAATTATCATTACAAATTAATTTATAAACCCCAGATTTGTTCAAAAACACACCTTTGTCCTTGTTATTCAATACATAATTTTTTAATTTGTTATTGGCGTAAAAAGCGGGTTGGATATTATCGGCATGTTTTTAATTATCAAATTTGAAGTGTTATTATTTAAAAATACAATATTTCTCCAATTATTTTTCTTGTCAACTGTGGATAAACAAAAGATCTAAAAAACTTTTTCTTATATATATATTTTTTTTTCATTTTTGTCAGCTATACGAATATTTTAATAACAAACAAACATTAAAAGGTTAAATTATTGAAAAAAAAAAATTATTTATTTTTTTAAATAATTTTTAAAAAACCATTTTTAAAAAAAAATAATTTAAATGCAGTTCTAATTTTCTTTGTAAGGCCCAACTTTTGATACTCCGGGCGTTTCTGAATGTTTGAAATAATTGACACCCTACTGTGGAAGTCAGTTAATTAATTGATTCCTAAAATTTTTTATTTTATATTTTATTTTTAGCGTGGATGATACTCTGATACTAGGCCTGATGAGAAATCACTGCACGCCACAGAAGCAAACTATTTATCTTTAAATGAAAATTGTTTACTTACAACATCCTGTGATTTTTCTCGGGTCTACGCTAGTGTTAAATAAAACAGAATGGTTCACTTAGTAAACTCTATGTCAACGGTTTGCGAAGATATTATTTATTGCCCAAGTTAATGTTTCATGAAACTTGCGATGATAAATTATCGAGATGGCAACATTTTCGGATCTTTTTGTAATATCTATCGTAATGTTTTTTTCATCGCCGACTTTACTTTATCGTCTTTCGTTGTTATGGGCACACATTTTCTCTATTAAATTAATGACTGGAATACCACAGATAAGATAACAAGCTACACAAACGAAGATTCTGAGCTTTTATCACTAATGGAATTAAAATAATGTTGATCCGTGTTTTGTTGCCTTTTTAAGCGCTTAGACATAATATTATTATTAGCATATTCCGCCTTTTAAAAATGATTATACCTAGGGCAGGGCTGAATGGAACCGCGGGTCTCTTTTTGGAAAGAAGAAAGAAGATGGAAAGATATGTAATTATGAATGTTAGAGGGAGTGCGCTAAAGACGATAAAATTGAAGCAAAAATTGTGAAATGTTTAATAAAACACGACTCGTTTAGAATAGAGCAAAAATCTCGTGGGGGTTGTCTAAAACAACATTCAAAGAAACATTGTGATTTTTTTCAGTCATATAACTTGTCAAATAATAGAGACAGACGTGAAAATAAAAATTTTCGGAGCATACTTTGCGATTTTTTTTCTGTCGATGGAATTTCATATAATTTGCGTTTTGGCGTGGGGAATTTATAGATATTATCTTCAAAAATAACATATATTTTAAGAGCTTAAAAACTTCAAATGCTTAAGGGAGATTATGTAAGAAATCGGTAGAAATTCGGTTAGGGTGAAAGCTAAAGTGCCCGGAGACGATGGCAACAGAAGAGTGCTATCGTTGTCAAACCACCTATAAATACAGGCTGCATGCTCTTTTTCAAATCAGTTAACCAGAGACACTTGCCTCGATTACAACTCTTTCTGCTTGCCCACTACCTACATCGTTCTGACCCTGCAGGTATTCGCCTCTTTTCTCTACTGACCATCGCTTCACCCTCTACCACAGATTACCCTACCACACTCTGATCGTTCTCCCGCGAGAAGTGCTGTCAGATTTGTGTGATTTTCTACGGCTGTTATTTGCTTTTTCTATCGGCCGATGTCAAAATTTCAGCTGTGAGCTGTCACGTATTTTAGTTTGGGTCGTTTTAAACACGAATTCCTGCAAGTATGCATGATCATGAGGACATCTCGCGGGAGAACGATCTCTTAGAGAATAGCTCTTCTGGTCAAATAGAAGAAGCCATTAGATCATCTCGGACCAGCTATACAGCGGGCAAAACAGACGACGTTCTCCCGATATCTTGCGCCTCCGTGGATTAGGACCTCCAGCTTATCTTATAGCGCTTATTTGTCTCACCATGTCTCGCATACATATTTTAAAATGTCATTAGTGTAATTGTGCATTGATTGTATAGCAGAGTTGCCCTCACTACAGGGCCGAATGCAATTCCATCCTTCGCCATCCTAAATGGGTTTCCTCACCGGGCCCTCAAAGAACTTGTTAGCGACGCCATCCGATCCCAACTAGAAGGCAGACTTTACAAAAAGGCCAACACAACTTTTCCAGCGCAAACCAATTACTTCTGCATCGGAAATTCCATCTACAAAGGGATCTACAGATGGCACATCTTGTTCAAAATATGATTTAAAAGAAAAAAATATTTAGGAAAAACTCCTAATGAGACATTCTTATTCTCTATGTAGTTTTACCTTCAAAGTAATACAAAAATACCGCACAATCTGCCGGGAGCTAGTGGTACTATGGAATTCCCAATTCGAAGTGTTGCGTGAGAGTGTAGGTGATGGGGGAAGGAGATGGGAAAGGAGAAAGGTTGTGAAATATAGAAATACATTATTAGTGTGTACATTGAGTCGATTTTTTACAAAAAAGGCGCTAAACAAATCATCCAATTATTATTATTATTATGATCTGTTCACCAAACACAGCTAAAAGCATTTCAAGCAACTCAAGTTTATTTTCTTAATGGTGATTTTTCACCAGGTAAATGCTGAGATTAATTACAACTCTACAAAAGAATACTAAATATAATTAACAAAAAAATAGCGAAAGAAACTTTAATGAATTACAAATGAAATTACTTTAGAATTAAGATAAATTATTAAAAATAGGTAATCGCTAATTTTAATTGTATTTTGTAAATTTCTTTAACTGAAAAAATAGATAAAACAAAGATACGATTTTAGATTTTCACGGCCAAAAGTATTTTCGTTATTTGTTTTGGGGGTGTTATACCGTGTTGCGCTACCTCCTTCTTTAGCCAACGTTGTCCGAAACGTTGGCTAAAGAAAGAAGTAGCGCAACACGGCATAACACCCCAAAAACAAATAACGAAGATAAAACAAACTTTATCGGAAAATTTTATTTTTCAAGAAAACTTTATTTTTCAGAAAAATGAAAATATTTCAAACATAATATAAAATTTACCTGAAAATCATTGAAATTTTAAAAAAATATAGCCATATTCTTCATAGAATTTATTATTGGAAATTCCCCGAAATAATAGTTTTCTTCGAAGTGATGGTGTATTTATTTATTCACTGCAAATATTGAAAATATTTAATCCCGAACATTTTGAAACCATGAACAAAACTCGGGAAATCTATTGAATCTCCGGATATTATGGAAAGCCAACAGATTATATTTTTTAATTAATAAATCTAAAAATCTTTATTTCGACTGGCGGGTTTGAGGTGATATCTGATTCGATAAGTGATTTCACAATCATTTCAACTACAAATCAAAGTTCAAAATAATCCTACTTAATTTGTATTGCTTGCCTCTATAACCGAGTCTCATCAGTAAACAAAACACGGTAATCCCCGCCAGGTAACAACAAAATTGACTAAACTTGTGAAATTATACAAAGTTAGTTTCATTGATTAAACAGTTATTATCACATTAACCGTGGTAATATAATTTCAAATGCCGTTCAATTCCAAGTAATCGGTTATAATTTTCATAAAATTATCGTACCGGGATGATAAAATCTAATATATTATAATAACCGCATAACAGCGATTTCAAAATAAGGCCAGAGCGTGACGGGATTAGAGAAGCCGCCATCTTTTAATTTGCTGTCACTTTCCCCGCCAAAAAGATGTCTTGTCAAAATGCAAATTCGGTGTTGCCGCTCCCGCGATAGCCCTTTTTCGTAATTGCGCATAGATTAAAAAAGGTTCCTGGGTACCTGCCCATTTTACGAGAAACATATAAAGTGTAAAACAGGGGCGCATTATTTCAAGGGGTGACACGTGACATCCACCATCCTAGTATGAATAGTAATACCGGTCGACATTTTTTTGGACATCATTTTACAAAAAATTGAAGCTTTGGCTGTCCAACTGAGAAATTCCCGTTTTAGGAAAGTTAAATTGACACTCTTCTTTCATAATATTACAATATTACGATTTGGGAGGCGGGAATGGGTACCGCCGCCCCGGGAACCTTGGATAACCGACACCTCTGCCATAGGTCACCCCAAGTGGTTCGCTACGTTTGGTGATTTAGCAGGGGTGCCCGGGTTCATGGGGGGAGGTTTGTCTAGGCGGATGACTAGGACATACTGAACCCCAGATTCCTACCCACCCCTTAAACCCTTTTCCTTCCCAGAACTCTCCCTCCTCTTCCTTTCCTCAAAAAAACCCTCCACACAGCATACTCAACTCAGCTTATGTAAAAAAAAAATAAAAAATAAAAAAATTTAAAAAAATAAAATTAAAAAAAAATAAATAAAAAATAGAAACTCAGTACATTATTACGTAAAAAATAAATTTTTGCTTTATATCAACACATTAAAATAATAATTATACAAAGCTACGCAGTTATAAAAAATCATCAATATACATTTTCTATTAATCACAAATTTGAAAAGAATATTAAAAGGGTTTGTTTTAGAGTGTTTTTTTTACATGAGCTCCACACAGGAAAATAATTTCCCTCAGGGCCTATGTCATCTTTGAGGATGCTGTATGGAGGTTTTTTTTTTAGAAAAGGAAGGGGAGGAGAGTTCTGGGAAGGAAAAGTGTTTAAGGGTGGGTAGGAATCAGGGGTTCAGCGCGTCCTGGTCATCCGCCTAGACAAACCTCACCGCCTAGACAAACCTCACCCCGGGCACCCCTGCTAAATCACCAAACGTGTATATTTTTACAATACTGTGATACATGCACTCGTTAAAAAATGGACCAAAGCTGTGGAAATGGACGGAGATTATATTGGAAAGTAACAAATTAATCGTCAATCGTGTGGTTTTCAACCCATGTATTTGCATTTTTTATTTCTTGACACAGCATAAATTGGGTATTATCGACAGACCAAACGTACAAGTTTTTTACGACATAAATTTTAACATTTTTAAAAAATTCACCGCACAGACAAAATAATGAAGGCAAAATTAAAGTTTCCCTAATCTACGACTAAGCTCGTTCCGGGGTTAACAAAATTACCAAACAAGTCGTTAAAAAATTACCAGGATTATTTCCTGACGGGAACACCTTTGCCAGCAGTTATTCAAAAAGTTTCGCGCGCAATGATACATGGGTGGGACAAATGGGGGGGGGGGTTGCCAGAAAATGAATTGCGGGTAATTTTAAAACGAGAACTGTGTCAGTCAAAGTAAGATAAACGGAACCCACGCAGCTAAATGGGACGTCATAACAATTAATCCAAGTATTTTTTCAATGTCAGTTATACTTACAAAAATATATGAAAAACAATGTAAAGGAATTAATTATAACATAAGAGACGTATTCTTTAAATACAATCAGCTAAGGTTGTGATTAGTGATAATATAGTGATAGGCCTGATTACTTACTTACCTTCTAATAAAGGAATGTCTTCCGATCATAATACAATATTTTCTTTATTTTTCACCGTTACTCCAATTTAGATAGTTTGAATCTCTGTTGTTCTTTCACTCTAGATAATATCTAAGGAGATGCTTTTTCTTTTTTTACATGAGCTCCACACAGAAGGCCCTAAGGTAAATAATTTCCCTCAGGCCTATATCATCTTTGGGGATGCTGTGTGGAGGTTTTTTTTAAAGAAAGAAAGGTGAGGACAGTTCTGGGAAGGAAAAGGGTTAAAGGGGTGGGTAGGAATCTGGGGTTCAGTGTGTCCTGGTCATCCGCCTCCAAGACCTAGACAAACCTCACTCCATGAACCCGGGCACCCCTGCTAAATCACCAAACGTAGCGAACCACTTGGAGTGACCTATGGAAGAAGTGTTGGTTATCCAATAAAGGTTCCCGGGGCGGCGGTACCCATTCCCGCCTCCCAAATTGAATATTTTTCAGAATTTGAACAATTCATCAAATTTCAAAATTAATATTTAAGCTCTGTGAAAGTCCTAATCAAGTTCTTTCATTATCCTTGTAGGTACTGCGAAACAACCGGACCGCGATGAAACAATAACATAACTTGAATAGAACTTTCCAAGAACTTTAAATCTAACTTTTTAACTGGATGAATTGTTCTCACTCTGTGAAACAATAAAACTAACTGAATATCTCAAAAATCTTAAAATTTTTACAGACGGTGATAGCCGTTCAAATTTTGTTTTTTTCATAAATTCTCGATCAATTTACTAAGAAAGTTTGATGTGTTTGGACAATTTATAAATTATTTATTATGTTTAAGCCAGTTTATTTATTTCTGCTTTTACACCCACGGAGATATTATTAATAAAAAGAACTCGTTTAAAGCAAATGACCACGATTGATTTTCGTAAAACACCCGTCATTTATATTTTGCAGTGTTTTGCTACATTTATATAACTAATATTGTATTTTCTTTTTGTTACAGGTAAGTTTGATGACATCCATAATATTCCTAGTATTTATTGAAAACTGTTAAATAAAGGGTAAGTTAAGGAATTTAATTAATATTTATAATATACAACGAAATATCACCTCTAAATAAAGAATCCCTCTGAAAGTTTTGGCGTGTACAAGATTTCAAACATTTTCACGAAATCTCACGTCTTTAACTAATAACGACTAAATTTTCCAAAACTTTTCTTCATTTCCTGAGAAAGTTTAGTCTTAATAGAAAACATACAGGTAGAGATGTACTTTACTTCGAGCCGGTTTTCAAACACAGCCCGGCCTTCAACAGGTGGCCATGATCAATCACTCACTAAAATTCAAAATACTGTTACTTTTATATTATTTTATTTGGTAGACCAACAATTTACATTAGTATCAGAGCATTATTGTATTTGAGTCACAATAATTGTACCATTTACAGGTTTCCACATGGATATTGTATACAAGCGATTTGACAGATAATAAAAATTATATTACTTACAAGAAACAATATTACAAGTTATTAAGGTGGGAATAGAGAAGGGGTAGGATGAGGGGGATCGGTTAAGTTGAGGTTTAGTAATAAAAATATGCAAAACAACAAAAAAAAATAATATTAAAAAAAAGAAGTTCATAGGGTGAAGGTTGCATTAAATGGGTAGGAATCTATAGTTATTGTTATTGTGAAGTATCGATAGACCGCCTGTGTGATTTTAAAGAGTGTGGTGCAGAGTTAAAAATGTCAAATTGTCTGTAGTGTGTGTTGAAAGTGTTGGATGCGCGATAAATGAAAGAGTTCTGCTTAGAATTAGTGTTGCACCGAGGGAGGCTAAGTGTCATGTCTGATCTGGTTCATCTGTTGGGAACTCGTATCTGGATCCGTTGTAGGAGTTCTGAGCAATCTACGGCGGATCTGGCTATTTTTTGTAGAAAGAGTACATCGGCCGAGCTTCTTCGATCTTCCAATGATAGTATATTGTAATACGCCGCTGAATCTTGGTGATTTATGGCAATGCAATGTCACCAAAGGTATCGTGCCTTTTTATTAAATCTCAAATTTTGCTTTTCCACTTTTGTAATATTTAAATGACTGAGCATGGCAAAGTCCTGCTTTAAATCGACCATTTTTCCTGTACTTTTTTTCGTTCCGTTTCCTTCTCAAGATGGTGGCTGTTTTAATTACCCAGTAAAGATTATTTTTTCAAGTTTGAAATCGTCGTGCTTGTTTGAATTTTTTTACTTGCATATTTTTAATATTATGTTAACGACCCTGCCTGAAGAAGGTTTTAAAATGGATTGTCATCGGTATATTAACGCTTCTTTGAAAAAATAATAGTATGATTCCATGATTCCTGTATGATAAATTTTATATAAATGTATAATTCATAATTGAGTAGAAAGGTATAGTACTTATTTAATTATTTTGTGATTTCAGAGGAAATTTTGTTTCTGTTAGTAAATAAGGCAAAAATTAAGAACATAATTTTCACAAGAACTGTTCACAGAACACAGAACTGCTAGTTTAGTTATAACTATTAACGGGAATTTTAAATAACTTTTCTATCCCCAGAAGGTTTTTCAAACTTCGACGACTTTTGAGGATACAATTTTTCAAAACTAATAACATTTGCATAGTTGTCAAATGACAGAGCCGCTACTTAAATGGTTGGAGTCCAAATTTTGAACTAAAGTTCGAACCACTGGGTTGCCACTGGTGCGCCGGCACAGGCTAAAATAATCACAAAAAAATAATTTTGCAATGCGATTTTAACCCTTATTGTATAAAGAAAACGTATGAAGAAGAAGGTCAGAATCGCTTGGGGCATTCTTGTTCATAAGGTATAAGATGCCGTGAACCACCTAGCGCAGCAATATTTTTTCTGTGGGATTGTTTATGATCACGGACCTAGATTTTTTCCCGCCTCTCAGCTGTCAGATTGGCGTCCCTCAGTGTCGCGCCGTGGTCGATGAAAAGATCGTAAAACGTATAAATTCATTGAATAAACGCAAGTAATGTTGTTTTTATGCATAGTTTAGTATTCAAGAAATGTGTTACAATAAATATTACATAAGATAGCATAAAATAATAGCGAAAAATATTACGTCAAAGTCAAAACATCGCGAAATTTATCCGTTTGTTCCTGTGGCATTTAAATTAACCTGTTTCTTGATAATGATTTATTAAACAAGCTTAATTAAGTTATTTTATTACAATTAATAACGTATTCCTCAAAATATGAAATTGCCGCTTATTTTAAACAGTACACCAGTTATTGATTGAGTTTCTTGGTAAAGTTTTATAACAGAAATAATTGTTTATCCTGCCCATCAATATTGGTGCATATATTTATAATACCTACATCCTTCATCCAGTTTTCCATCGCTCACTTTGAAATTCTGCCGAAGTATCCACTCAAAGGATATTCAATTCAAATTCATTAAAAGCAATTTTCATTCTGCAAGACCGGAAAATTGATTTATAAGGGCTCATAAAATAAATGCTCAAGCATGGAAATTATAACAGCCCCAATAATAAATACAACAACTGCCCAACCGTTAAACTATGTTTTAGTTTCACATTGAATAAAGACTGCACAATTTCTATTTCGAATTACTACTAATAAACAAAATTTCTTTAGCCATGCTGCTAAAGAACTGGCAACATTGCATTTTGGCAGATTGATGCGTGTGCCATGCGTGAGTTTCCCGGAGAAATTCAAATCACGTTTCTGTTCAAAATTTCTATTCTAATGACCAATTCACTATTATATTAGTATAGTTAAATATATTCGCTATTATTTGTGTTATTTTTCTTCAGTTTTAATCCATTAATAATGCCATGTTGTGAATTTAGTTTCATGTTATCGGAAAAGGCGAGCTTATTTCTTGTGTATCATTTTTTTATGACTTGCTGCGTGATTTTAAAATCACTTCCATGAAAGTTATGTTTTTTATAACAAGCCTTATGGGTGTGTAGGAAAATACAAAATCAAGAAATCATAGTTTATATTGCGCAACAATGAAATCGAAATGTCAGATTTTTTGGTTATTCTTGGGGAATTATTATAATAATTTTTAATTCTACGAACGAAATAAAAGTGAAATGACTGTTTTCTTGCAGATTCCATGAAAGGGAATATGTTTTCTAAATTTCGTAATCTCTACAATATTTCGACAATTGGGGTAAAACACATGTTATTTATTTTTTTCAGCTGTTTTAAGGTTTGAAATTTAAATATTCCGGTGTATAACTATCAATTTATATTTCAAATTCCAAAAACAAAAATTATTTTATATTTCAAAATGGTATTTGTTTTGACGGCGACTTCAACAATAATACATTTAAAGCACAATTCAAATACCATCGAAGTATTTTGAAATTCGTTTATTATTATTATTATTAACAGCTTTGTACAACAGATAAACAACCCTCTTTGACTATATAAACCAGAAGTTCCCAAACTTTTTTTCTCGTAGACCACTTTCACAATTTTACTAGTCACGGTGGACCCCCTGCTGGTACATTTCTACCATATTCCCAAAACTCGACAAGCATTGTACTGAATACTGAATGGCAAGATGTGGTCAGTCACAACGGAGCAGTACCAGATCTACGACATTTCAAACGGAGCAAAATGGACCAGTATTCAAGATTATATTCGCCACGACGGAGGAGGGCGTAATGGGATACGGGTGTACTGAACTGGGATGGAAACATACCCATACCCCATCCCGCCATGTTCCATATGGGTGAACTTTACTGGGATGGGAACATACCCATACCCCATCCCGCCCCGACCCATATAATAATAATTTAATAATTTGTAGAGCGCCGTTTTTGTGAAAAATCACCTCAAGGGCGCTGATATCATATTACCCCTCCTTACCTAGCTGGGCATTTTAAGTTCTCATGCACAACCGGTACAACAACGTGCGCTGTACGCCAGTCGCTCTGTTATGGAGGGAGTGTAATGGGATATGAGACGGGGGGTGGTCTCAATCGAAACCAGTTCGTGGATCCCTACTTACAACCTGTGAACCCCATTTCTTTATCGCGTTTCTTTATGGAGCGTTTACTTATGTATTTCTTTATGGACCGCCCTCGGGTCTCACGTGGACCACTTAGGGAATCACTGATATAAACGATGTTTATCTCTCCATGAACTATTTCATCGCTGTTAAATGTCAGTTTTTATTTTACGTTTCTATTAGTAAGGTTATTATGTACACGTTCGTTTATCAATTGAATAAAATTTTCACTACGTTTATGCAAGGCTGTTATAATTTAAGGACATTTTATCGCATGTTTCAGAGGCCAAAACTAAATCCGCAGTTTTGTCATACTGCGACCATTGTCGTGGAATATTTTAAATTGTATTAGAAATTCATCGTAGGTTAGATTCTGAGCTTTGCCGGTTGCTGAAATCAAAAATCTACCTGATGGAAAAACAAATAATGACCTTTTTGATCAAAGATACGACCTTATTAGCATTTATTTAAAACTCCGGTGATTTTGCTTAGACCTTTTTGCGAATGGCCGGCCTGTTTCCACTTCGTAACCTTTTAGGCACATTTTGGGGGTGAAATATTTTACGCATTACGATTATAAGGGACAAACTTCGTTAATTTTCCTTTATGAAGAGTACGCCGAGAATTTTTAAGTTTTTCTGGATTTTCAAATAATCTTACCTTGCCGATCGACGAACGAAAATATCTTTCCGATTTTCATTTCTTAGCTTGTTTGACAGTACTGTCAGACATTTTATTTCATATCATCAAACATACTAATTCAAATGTAACTCTGGTTCAATGAGCTCGTGTTAGTTTTGAATTTAAGTGTATTTTTAAAAATTATTTCCTATGCCATTCATCTGATTGCGATGAAACTTCAGTGATTTGTTGTGCACACGCCCGCGATGGTTTCTATATATAATGATGACTTCTTGCGTTATGAAATTATTTCTTATACCATTCATCTGATTGCGATGAAACGTTGGTGATTTGTTGTGCATACACCCGCGATGATTTCTATATCTGTGATATCTGGCGTTATGAAATTATTTCCCATACAATTCAACTGATTGCGAGGAAACATTGGGGATTTGTTGTGCACACGCCCGCGATGGTTTCCATACACTGAAATCCGATTGCGAAAAAACTTTGCTGATTTATTGTGTGCACGCTCAGGAAGGTTTTGTATATAATAGTGAGTTCTGGCGTTACAAAATTATTTCTAATGATTTCACCTGATTTCATCTGATTGCGATGAAACTTTGGTGATTTCTTTCGTTATGAAATTATTTCCTATTCCATTCATCTGATTACGATGAAACTTTGGTGATTTTTTCTTTATATTGAAAAAAGCAGCTTTGGTGATTTATTGTGCACACGCCCGTGAAGAGTGTGAGATCTTATGAGCGTTGTGAAATCATTTCCTATAATAATATAATAATAATAAAATCATTTATTCCAGATCTCGGGGAGGGTGGTGCAGTCCCACGAGTTCCATATTATACATATATAATAATCAAGTAAAGATAACAAGATATAAAGAGGATACATAAAAATAAATATTTACATGGTAAAAGAAATTAAAAGAAAACAATAATAGTAATAATAAAAAGTAAAAATAAAACTTTTTGTTTAAACTATGTCCTCCGAATGCTGCCATCACAAGACTATTTTCGCTCGAGGCTAGTCGCGTTTTGTCGTTTGTGATCCGTTTTTTCATTAGTGCTCGGAATCCGGGAACGCACCCATCTTCAAACATCTCGGTGGCACTGCAGTACCAGGACAATGCAAAAAGCATTCGATATGAATTGTTGTACTGTACTTCCATTCTTTTTATATACCTTTCATCTGATTGCGATGAAACGTTGGTGATATGTTGTGTGCACGCCCGCGATGGTTATGAAATAGTATGTTTAATAATATCTTAGCACACCTCATTTCAGTATTTCTCAGACTTAGAGCAACGTTATGAGCACTCAGTGCTTCCTTTAGAGATAATCCGTCGGCAGTGACGAATAGTTCAGGCGATTTTCGTCCGTAAATCTCGCGCTTGGTGTTGGGAAGATTTGAGATATTTTTCTCCCGTCGCGTCGCTTTGCAATAAAGCAGCATTACTGCCTTCGTCAGTGCACACAAAAGCTCAGGATTTTTTAAATCACGTCACATACGTTCCAGTTGTTGGCAAATGAAAAAGATAATGGATGCTACGAAGGCGTGACCCTGGATCTCAACAAAATGAAATAGGAAAAATATACCTTTTTTACTTTTTCTACATTAACTTAACTTAATTAAGGCCACGAAGAAAATAATTTCCATCATGGCCTATGTCATCTTTTTAAAGAAAGGAAGGACAAGAAGTTCTGTGAAGGAAAAATGTAAGTGGGTTGTGTAGGAAACCGGGGTTCAGTGTGCCCAAGTCATCCGCCGCCAAGACCTAGACAAACCTCACCCCGTGATCCCGGGCATCCCTGCTAAGTCACAACGTAGCGAACCACTAGGTTGACTTATGGCAGAGGTGTTGGTTATCCAATGGTTCTCAAAGCGGCGTTACCCATTCCCGCCTGCCAAATTGAGAACTTAGGGAACTGTAAATTTATATCTATAGAAAAAACATTTTTAAAAAAGTCTCCAGCGTCTCAGCATCTTACAGCAAACATTGAACCAAATGTTTGTTTAAATAAAAAACAGTAGGGTAGGGCCACAGTGTTTTTTGTTTTTTCCGGTGTTTTGAAAACAATTGATCGCTGGAGACCCGACTTTAAGTAAAAATGTTTTAGAAGAAGATACAGAAAAAAGCTGACGGTCGCAACAGGGACGAGAAGAAGTAAGTAGTTCTTTCATCACGGTAAGACGAGAGGTTGTGGGTTCTTGTCCCAGTTGCGACCGTTAGCTTTTTATGTTTCTGTGTCTTCTTTTTTTCACATTTTTGTTTAGATTTATTATTTTTTTAATTTTAACTTTTTATAAGTAAAAACTCAAATTGTAATATTTAATGAAATGCGCGCAACAGTGGTCAACAGCACTCGCCCGGAAAGCAGAGAGGTCCTGGGTTCGAGTCCCAGAGGTGCAAATATCTTTTTCTGATTTTTCTGTTTCCAGATTTTTGATTGAGTTTCGCTCATAGTGTCTTCATTTAATTGAATATTATAATTTGAGTTTTTACACATAAAAAGTTAAAATAAAAAATAATAATATTCATCCTAGACTTGCAGAAAAGTTAATAGATGTCGCATAATATGGATAAAAATCTATCCAGACACCATCTAGATTACATTTAGTTTGAGATTGAATCTTGCAATCATACATAAGATGGCAGCCAATAAAAATATGCTTTAAGAAAATGAAAATAAGGTGGTTCTTAGTCGAAGTATGGTATAGTTAAAAGTGACCGAATTAGATATCGACACCTTAGTTCAGTAGTCAAGAGCACTCACCCGGAAAGCAGAGAGGTCCTGGGTTCGAGTCCCAGAGGTGCAAATATCTTTTTCTGATTTTTGTGTTTCCAGATTTTCGATTGAGTTTCGCTCATAGTGTCTTCATTTAATTCGTTTAGATTATTTAATATTAATCTTCTTCTTCAATTATATATTTTGCATTGATGGGAATAACCTTCAAAAGTTATTATATCAGAATTTTCGTAATAAAACATTGAATTAATTAATATACATATATTACTAGTTTTTTACATAATAAATTTGATAAGACAACAATTATCAAAAATTTATATAATTTTAAGATGATTAGCATATAGTTTTCCTCATTAGAAATACAAAACATGGGTCAAATTACCAATAATAAAGTATAATAACAGTATTCAATTTGTTTTACATTAATTTTTTTTTATTAAATGGTGTTCTACGAAATAAACACAAAAACAGTAAATATACTAGTTACATTACTTTTTTTATTTTATTTTAACTTTTCTATTAATAAAAGATTCATTAAAAATTTTATAATCTATCTGAAGAAAACCTGGACAGAAGAACTAATTTGAATACAAATTTAATAAACTGTTATCAAAATTAAACAAAAGTAGAATAGTTCCAGTAAAATGTGTTTTGTGGACATTTTACTTTGTTGTTTAATTGTAATACCTGTAGCCTAAAATATTATGTTATTTACGACTCTCAACAGATGACATTGACTATTTCTATGACGATTATGTTAAATTATATAAAAAAATATTTTTTGTGATAGAATCTAAGTTAAGAGTGAAAAAAAGAACAGACACATAAAAAAACACCTCGCGTTTGGTCAAAAATAGTTTCTACCTACGAACCAGAAATGTGAGAAATACCTAGCGTTAGAATTATCACCTGTCACGCTTAGGAAAATCGTCTGCTATTTGTAAGATTTTGATAAAATACAGGCGGAAGATCCGACAGCTCAGGTGGCAAAATGATATTCAATATGGATACTTCTAAGACTGCTGTAGAGTAGAAAAGATATGAGATTAATCGGGAGTTATGGCTTGAAGTGTTAAGGAGAGATATGGTTGGAAATAATACTGTTTTACTGCTAACAGGTGTTCTCTCATTTCGAAATGTTTTTTCTCATGGATGGAATTAACTATTATAATTATTTCGAGTTAACCATTAAATTTTATTTTATCAAATTCATAATTGAAAAATTAATTGTATAGAAATTTTTTTTTAAACTATTGCTTTGTACCTATATGTAATGTGTTTGCAGTCCCATCCATGTACTTTACTATCCTTAAACAAATAGGCTACGATACGATACGATACGATTGTACCCCCCAGCCAGGAGCATTCCTGTCCCGGTGAGACCGGTACACCGAGGGGCACTGATTTGTTGGGATTTGGAACGCGTGCTCTGAGGATAGAAAGGAGGTTGGAGTTTAATCGACCGGTATACATGGTAACCTAATAAGCCAATATTGGAATCTACGATGGAAAAGGAATGGATTGAGCGTTACGGGTTTTTTTTAAATTCTTTCTTTGTGTCTTCCTTATTCTTGCCTATTCTCGGTTCTCTAAATCTTCTTGTCTATTTCTGACTTTTTTTACTGTTCTTGCCTCTTCTTGGACCTCCCCGTCTGTTCTTGGCATTTCTTGATTCTTCTTCGATCTTATGGTCTTTTCTTGGCTCCTCTTGTCTCTTCTGGGATATTATCATCTCTTATTGGCTCTTTTTGGAGCTTCTTGCCTCTCCTTGACTCATGTTGTCTCCTCTTGCTTCCGCTTCTTGAATCTTCTCGTCTCTTCTCGGCTCTTCTTGACTCTTCTTACTTATTCTCGTCTCTTCACGGCCCTTCGTGGCTTTTCTTGTCTCTTCTTGTCTCTTCTTGCTTTTTCTTGTCCTTTTGGGATCTTATTGTCTCTTCTTGGGTCTTTTTGTTTCTTCTTGCTTCTTCTTGGATCTTCTCACCTCTCCTTGGCTCGCCCTATTTTTTATCATTTTTTACAAAAAATTAATCTAATCTACTTACCTTGTTTTTTTTTAAGATGCTTTTCTTCACTTTTAAACACACTAATAGAATTTCTTCACAAATTCACGTCAATCGGTAGGTTACAATTTATTTCACGAGATCACGTCAATAACAATGAACGAAAGAAATGAGAATGATCCAGATGTCAAGCAAATAATATTTCAGGGGAATCCCCAAACGAGCAATAGTTAGATTTAGGAACGAAAATAAAATAACAGAATTTGGGAATCTCTAACCGACCGAAACATAGAGCTACGAAAATATAAATAACAGACAATGTTCATGGGTAAAATATTTTTGTGGCAATATTCTAATCAGTATTCAGTTTCCTGTAACCTTCCAATCACAATCCTTCCTACACGTTAAATTACAAGCATCATCCTACAATCGACATACACTAACATCAAGTCATTTTACAATCGGCATCCAAACCACAACACGATACACTGATGACAATAAAATCCGCATTCCTCTAACACACTCTACAAGCATGTGATAAAATCTTAACCATAATATTGCCTACACATACTTTAAATCGCTATAGATGGGAATATATAAAAACATACATGAAAACAATTTTTTTTAACTCATTTAAAATGAAAATACTATTTATCTTATCATGTTTTGTTTCTTTTTTTCCTCTTCTTTATTTTCCCCGTATTTTTATTCACCCTAGTTATGTACTAGGGTGTGAAGGGAGACAAGGTCACGAGCGGCGCATTTTTACTGTGGATTTCTTGCCTGTACTATTTTCGTTTGGTTCTTTTCTGCGTTGGTCTATTTTTTTTCTTCTAGTTTTCGTAAATTACAATTAGTTATAGAACTGTTTTGTGTGTGTATAAAAACTTTTTTCCCTCGGCTGTATATTATAACAAAATAACATCATCTTCTATAGTTTGCTGTTTTTGTTTTTTTAATATTTTTCTCTTCTCGACCTTCTAAAATAGGACCATTTTTATAAATGTACTTTAACCTGCGTGGGTCCGTAACACTTATGAATTTTTTGGGCTACATAATGATTAACATTTTCTTATCTCATCTTGTTACTTTGGTTTTTTTAAACCATCCTCTCATGTATACAATGCATAACCTACTTAAAACCCCTTATTACTAAAATAAACCCCTTTACTTAGAAACACAGTGTAAATATAACGCCGCGCGTTTAGTCGGATCAGTGAAAAACTTTACTTATTACCACGGCGTTTGAATGGTTAAAGCAGTCTTAAGCCAGGTTTAAGGCCGGCTCTACCATATCAACGTTGAACCGGCGTATAAAAACCTAATTAAAAACGGATAATAGTAACTTACTACTTTGAGTGTATGCTTATGTGTGTATCTTTGTTTAGTAATCATATTTTCTTTTTGGTTATTTCTACTTAAGTAATACCTAAAAATACCTAAAAATTATTATTTTTACTTCTCTAAAAATACGTAAGATTGTATTACTTCATATTTATGTTTTTTAAATTCCTCCCCTTCAAAAATAAGTGTTTTAGCTCATCAAGATTATTATGCAGCAAGAATTAAAAAAAAATTAAAATAATCCGAAAAGGGTTAGGTTTGAAACTATATGTTGGATAATGGGAAACTAGATAATGGAAGTTTGAAAAAACTGAGTGAAGATCATTTTTGCCTCCCTTTTTATGAACATTCTGTGTTAAATTTCCCCTTTCTAAGTGAAGATCATTTTTGTCTCCCTTTTTATGAACGTCCTTTGTTAAATTGCCCCTTTCTATCTGAGGAATGTTTATAAATGGGGATCCTTTTTACGAAAACAATTTTGGGTGTCAAAACCTTACTTCCCCAAATAACAAGAGGGTACAAAAAGCCACTCAAGGTAAAGCACCGTGTCACAGGATGTCTATTTAGTTGAAGAATGCTCGTCTCCAAAATTAATACCTCAACAATGACGTGTCAAACTTTGGACAAAGGCTAAAATGGACACCACGCTGCTTATGAAAGATTCCTGTTAACTTTTTGACAAAGTTTCCACTGTTTCCTCTTAATCCGAATTAATTATTCACTCTCGGGTCTCGAAACCTTTTCCCCTTACACCTCAGCGGTTGCTCTTTGCAACAACTTTTTTTTATTTCGCAAAGTTTTCTAGTAACCTCAATATTAAAAAAGTCGCAACCCGCGGAAGGCGGCGATCGTGATTATTTCAACGTTGGTAGTATTACCCATTATCTTTGCTCAACGCCTGTGGCTTTACTGCTTCTTTTTGATCTAGTATTAAGATGAAGCTATACGTGAAATCCTAATTAGATACTATTTAGATTAATCTTTACAACGAATCGGTTTACATTATTAACATCAAAAAATATGCTACGGATAAATTGAATCTTTTAATAGCTTTTCTTTGTATTGGAACTACAATAAAATTATTATTTTCACAACAAAAAATATAAGCGTAAACCACTAACAAAATATTTTTCACGACTTAATTATGAAGTAATACAAGAAACAATTTTTTTACATACCCTTTTATGGCTTAGACTATTTTTGAGGTTTTGTATGTTCTAACTTTTTTAATTCTTATAAAATTATGTACAAAATAAATAAAAACCACTTTTCGCTTGCTTGCCTCGTGCAAATAAGACGCTCGATTTTAAATTTTGAAGGCATGGTAAACGGAATATTTCTAGCGTTTGTGTTCCTCTTAAAATATTGTTTTATTATATACTTGATTATTACTGTAATTAAACTTTTGACGTTGTTTTTTTTTTGTTATTTAAGCTGTAATCGAAAATTGAAGTCACTTAATTTTTTTAAGATTTGGGGAGGAAAAAGGATGAGGAAGGCTTAGAAATATCCAGGAGTTCAGATAGGGTCACTAATGGCTAGAGCAAATTTTCTGCAGCAATGGTGGTCTTTCACTAGACTGATTTTGAATTTGCCGCCACTACGTCATTTGTACCTATATTTCCCTTATTTGTGGATGTATGAATGTTGGTTTAAAACAGAATAATTTAAGCATCTTGTTCATTATTATTATTTCTAAGAAAATGTTGATTCAGGGATTAAGTAAGTTAAGCGCGGGCTTTTAAAACCAAACTACTTTGTACGGCGTAGCTGGGTATCATAGAAAGCCTCTTTTCCTATTACGTGGGTTGATTGTTTGGTTGATTAAAAGATATTAAAACAAAGGGAGAGAGCAAAGGTTAGAAGATCAGATTAACAAATAATAAATTTTCTCTCAAATAAAATAAGGATCTCTTATCCCATTATTTCTCCCTCGTAACCCCTTGATATAACTGTATGGATCGCTTTAACCAAAGCAAAGACAATGTCCTTGAATATTCAATCATTTAGAATCATAAATTCAACTTTTATAATTTATTGAAAAAAAATCAGAGTGTGCCATTCACACGCGGTAGAATTCAATCCTTCAGAAGACCTTATTAGTATTTATGTTTTCTTCTTCGGAGTCTGAAGATTCGATATTGATTTAAATTTAGGATTATAAAATTATAAAATATAGGATTTCCTTGGTCCGCTAAATGTCTCCAGAGGTTTGTCAGGCACTTTATACCACTACACTAAAGGAGATTTGCTTGGCAGTGTGGATTTATTGTATTATATTGGAACCCGTGAATTAAATAAACATTTTATTGCTATCACATTCTCTCGCAGGCTAAATCCTGTAGATGTTTGTCACTATTTAGAGTCGCTCGTTTCCGTTTCATCGAGTTTCAAATCACAATGGTGCTAAAGAAGTTTTCACTTTAAAAAAACTCGTTGTTACTGACATGGCCCGAGTTGAAACCCCATTTTTCATTTTTTTCTTGTAGTTAACAACAACAACCTAGTTAACAACCCATAAACCATAATTTGCAAACTTGTCATTTTTTGATAAATTAATTGATATTTTAAAGCTCCTTAGCTCTTGCAAATAATGTTAATCCGGTAAGATAGAAAACTATGCATTTTTATTGTTGCAATATATTCCTATTTGCCTAGAATACTAATGGAGGGAAATAATTGTACGAAGTCAGTGGTCATCTTCAATTTATCTTCACACAAATATAAAATATTGTTACTGAGGCAATTATATACAATAAATACTGTGTATTTCTTACTATTCATTTGTAAAAGCCCCGTAAAAGGGCGTTAATAAATAAATAAATAAACTTTTATTATTGAACAAATTTCTGCATCAAGATGTACAAGATAAAATATGTACAAGATGCTTGTATACGATAAAATAGAACGAAGAAGGATAGTTCTAATTTTCAAGAATTATTCTAGCAATGTCCAACATTAGCAACTGCCTCTCTGAGTAACTTTTTTGAACTTTTAAAATAAATGACCATAAATAAATCATTTATACCAATCACCCCTAAAAAGAGGCTTTCAATTACGAGTGGTTTCCAAAACACCATTACGTATCCTCTTTCGTTAAACTTATTAATTTACTTTCATCGTAATTTCGAAGTTTGCCAATTTTCAGAAGGTTGTATTATTCAATATTCATCCCTGGTTGTTCCTCCCGAATTTTTCCTATTAGTTTGCAGTTCTCTTCTGAAAAGAAATCCAATAGCCATAAAAGCCTTTTCCAGTAAAACTATGGCCGGCTTCGGCAGATATCATTTCTTCCCACTAAAATGGCTTCGCTGCGGCGTAACTTGTTAAATTTTCCATTTATTTTTCTATTATTTCATAGCAACTGAACACAAGAACTGTGAAAAGACGGTTATTTGGACATGCATTGTTGTTCGCCTCCTTTTTATAATGTGACAATTTTATCACAACCAATTTATACAACGGCGTACCAAACGTCGCAAAAATCTTTATTATATCATTAAAGGTTAGCGTTTTTCAAAGGTTTTGATAGAATGTTTTTTTTCGAGGGAATCGAACTCACTTTCGTCGTTGATGATTAGAATTTGGGATGAAACGGTATTCCGTATAAATATAAATAAATTTTACAAATAATTTTTTACAAATATTTTATAAATAATTTTTTCGACCCGTCTTATAATAAATTTTAGTGACGTATTCGTCACTAAAATTTATTATAAGACGGGTCGTTGGTTCTAATATAATGCGCTAAATTCGCACCTCGGCTCGACCCTCCCGTAGCGCAACGGCTAAGGCGGCGGACAAATCCAAGCCGCCAGAGAGACAGATATCAAGCGAACGGAGTTCGAATCCTACGTAATCCAAGAAATAAACATTTTTATTTTTGTAAATAAATATCCAATCTTCAAACCTTTAAAATAAACAGGCAAAAGAAAAGAAAGCGACATCTAGCGACTCTCCATCTGACCCGACACACATCTTCGGGGATGATGTGTGGAAGGTTTTTTAAGGAAAGGAATGAGAGGAGGTTTTCGGAAGAAAATAGGTACGAGGGGTGCTTAGGAATCTAGGAGGAGTGTGTTCAGGAGTGACGGACGTATCAATCCTTCCTTCCAACTGCAGTGCAAGGCGATGGGTCGAGGGTTTCTGGCTGGAAAGATTTCGGACAAACCTCACCTCGTGCACCCGGGCACCCCTGCTAAGTCACCAAAAGTAGCAAACTACTTGGAGTGACTTATGGCAGAGGTGTTGGTTATCCAATTAATGTTTTCCGGGGCGGCGGTACCCATATCCGCCTCCCAAAAGAGCTATGCTACTTATGAAGGATATTAGGAAGTTAAAATAAATAACCTTAAGAAAACTGACACTGTTTGTTGTCAAAGTGGCGCTGAGACCAAAAAAACCTTTTAAAAGATTTTGTTACTACATCAAATAAAATAAATAGTAAATAGAGAAATATGTAAATAGAGAAAAAAATGGCATGCAATCAGTTGAAACGTTCTCGAAAGCACGGCAATGCACTAATTTTATTTTAAATCAGAAATTCTGTGTATACTAACTAAGCTTTAAAACTCTCGAACGGTGATTTTTAAGGTTTTTAAAAATGCGCACCATTTCTGTTGTTGTTTTAAACATTACTATAACTATAAAACAATAAACACGATGCTACGTTGTCTGTTCAAGATCTTCAATCCAATTCTCAAGCAAAGCCGCATAATAAAGCAATTGATTTTATTAATCAGAATCAACCAGTCCTATCTACGCAGAGAGCCTTCCACAAATCTAGTTGGGTTAGGAACAGCCTTGCTGCGGGTACAAGGACAAGGTCGTCGCAGTAGTCTATGTCCTACGACCGGTCATCACGGTTCACGTAATAGAAAATTCGATTAATAAAATAGATCATATCAGCATGTTAAATAGCCCCAAGTGATATACGGCTGACGCACAAAAGAATTCCCGAAATTACAACGTTTATCTCAAATCTACACCGCAAGCAGAATATAATCGGCGTTCCGCGTTTTGTTGGGCAAACTTTTGTCATTTTATCCCGCGGTGTTTTCCAAAAATACGAGTTGACCTCCACGGGAGATAAATCACGGACATTTGGGGTTTTTATTTATTTGACATACCTTCCTCTGGACCGCTACCTTCTGCCCGGCCTACCTGCCTTTTGATCGTTGGAAATAGTTTCAATTTGGCTAACAATCAGCTTTTGTTGGACGGAGAAAAGCGCTATGTACAGCCTAAAAAGATGTGAAATGAAGTTTTTCAACGGAGGATGACAAGAAAAACACCTGTTCATAAATATTTCAAGATTTACGACTAAAACATTCTCTATCATACTTTTATTTTTTTATTAGCAACTATATAAAATAATTGTGCATACAAAATATAATGATGAATTTAATGTTAAATATTGTAATTCTTAGTCCTCCTCACTAGGGGGTCCTGTGCCGAGGCGGACAAAAATTATTTAAATATAATTCATTTGTCTTCTATGTCGTTTTTAGTGTTTCCATGAGGGTTTTTTCATTGATCTCTTATAGCCATATTTTTATTCTTGATTTGTATACATTAGAATTTTTTATTAGTTTTATGTCTTGGGGAAGGATGTTATGAAGTTTAGTTGCAAAATATGTGTAGTTTCTTTGTCCATGTGGTTTTGTAACTTGGAATGTTTTTTATATCATTTTTATTCGACCTAGTGTTATGCATGCACGGTCTAGTGGAGGATTCAGTATTTTTGAAAAGCTTTAATAATATATTTTTGACATATATTTGTTGCACATTTGATACGTCAAAGCTATAGAAAGTTTCAATTGAAGGCGTTCTAATGGGTACTTTCAATATGGTCTTTATGATTCCTTTTTGAATCGTATTAATGTTATGTATGTACTTATGTAATTATAGATAATAGTTTCGTAAATGAACCTTTCATTCCTCCGGAAATCGCCGCTCTACATCAACAAAAATTGTAGGCATCATTCTGTGTTGAAAAGCCTCGATGACATAGAGCGAGTTTACAAGCTACTATCTGGAAAATTCACTATCTGTCAGTAAATTCGCTCATCGTCATCATATTATTTGCTAACTAGCAGATTGTGGACAATCTACGAAAAAAGTTGAAAAGTGGTCAACTTTACTCGCTACCCGCTAGTGTTTGCCTAAAGATGGCGGCCCACCAACAGCTGATTTCATCTGTCAGAATCAGTTCGGGCGGCAGCCGTTATTCTCGCTACTGGCTGGCGCTGCGAATTCAAGTTTTCTACAAAATGTCGACAGAGTTGCATGGCGCGGGAGTCGTTATTTTATCTGCTACTCGCCGATTCACCCGCTTTTAAACTTACCGGCTAGTAGCTTGTAAAGTAGTTTAATGTAATTGAGGCTTAACATACTCTACAGGGACAATTTTCACCAATAATATTCTAAGCAAAACTTACCGAATCTAACATCCTTACGGGTCCTGAAAGATGTACATCATCATACAGTATCGTAAGCAATGAAAACGAAGGGTGGCTGTAGTATTCATATCTTATACGTAGATAATTCAATATCCCATTAGCCTCCAAATGATTGACTATGGAAAGCGTTTTCCCCTTGAATTCTATTTACTGCTTGCTGACAACATGTCCCCCAGGAATGCACATCAAAGCGAACAGATTTATAAAACCAAATATATTAGGTTAAATTTGTGAAAATACTTTTAAAGCACTTTATATGTGTCAGTTCAATTTTTGTTGACATATTAAGAATTTTTCAGAAATAAGCCAACATTTTAAATAAATCTCTTGTCACAAAAGTTTTGGATTGATTAAATTATGGTGGCTACTTGAGCCTAAGAGGCCCTGGAGGGAGCTATTCGAGAACAATTTGAAGTCGCAGGGTGAGGAATAGTATTACGAATTTTTATCTCTGTTTTTTAAATTCCCAAAATATCATTAAAACCCGCTATAATTGCATTCAAAATACAAAAATAATATTTAAATAGTTTATTATGTACCGCTTTTAATACAAATTTGTATTTTTGGAGGCGGTGTGGGTTCATTTATTGGACAACAAACACCTCTGCCATAAGTCAACCCAAGTGGTTTGTTACGTTTGGTGACTTAGCAGTGGTGCCTGGGTTCAGGGGGCGAGGATTGTCCAGATCTTGGCGGCCGATGCGTCTGCTCACTGCTGCGTGGCGGGCCGGATCGAGAGAGACTGGTTGAGGGAGGTCTTTTGACCTCTCCAGTCAGAATCCATCCTCCTACTGCCTTTGTTTTTTTTACATGAACTCCACACAGGAAGCCTTAAGAAAATAATTTTCCTCAGGGCCTATATCATCTTTGGGGATGCTGTGTGGAGGGTTTTTTTAAGGAAAGGAAGAAGAGGAGAGTTCTGGGAAGGAAAAGGGTTTAAGGGGTGGATCCATCTTCAAGACCTAGACAAACCTCACCACATGAACCCGGGCACCCCTGCAAAATCACCAAGCGTAGCGAACTACTTGGGGTGACCTATGGACACCTTGCACCGCAATTGGAGAGATGGATTCGTACGTCCGTCACTCCTGGACACACCGACCCCAGATTCCTACCCATCCCTCATACCTATTTCCTTTCCTTACAAAAACCCTCCACACAGCATCCCCTAAGATGACATAGGCCCCTTGGAAAATAATTTTCTTCAAGGCCTTCTGTGTAAAAAAAAAAATAAATAATCAACTAAACAAAAGATACAAAACGATTCCTAAAATGACACTACGTTCGTCTAAAACCAGAGCAATCCTCTGATAGCGACCTAATCGGAGTTACGACGTGAATTTCTCCGCCCATAAATGACCATGTTTGTTACAGCCTAAGAACTACGGAGATCTAAAGTAGGCACCTACGTATTTCTTAGATATGAAAGTTGTGAAGCTTTAAGAAAAACGGCCCCATAAACTTTTGATTACAATCAATGGCAAGCAGTAAAGAACATCGCCTTCTGTGGCTGTTTCGAACTGAAATATTGCTCTTCTGACACTTTGAAAGTGGTTACAGAAAATCGTTTTACTGCGTGAAATATATTTTCTTTTATTTCCCCAGATATTAAAATCACCCCTTCGAACATGAGAAATGAACGCCGATGCAAAATATACTAGAATGGTGTTTATGTGAAAAAATAAATGCACATTTTTTCAATTGTCTTTGAAGTGAAAACTAGTACTATTGTGATTAAAACTCGATGAAATGAAAAATAGCGACACTAAAAAGAGACAAACACGTACATCTACAGGATTTAGCCTGCGGAGAGAGGAGAGTATAATTGGTCTCCTATTTAAGTGGTACTTCGTAGCGTCCCCGCTCTTGTCTACTTTAGTTTTCTGAAAGTTTAACTTCTACCGCGTGTGAATTGCATACTCTTTTTTATTATTCTTCATTCATAAAATAACTTTGCAATATAGTATTTTTCATATTTTTCTACTACCACATTAGACACTTGTTCGTATTATGGTAGTCGAAATGTGCATATATTATTATATAAATGTGATAATTGTTAGTTCGTTGAATATTTATTTAATTGCCTTTTTAATTTTCATCGTCCTGATGGGTTTTTACTTAGGAAAAGAGGAACAAATTTAATAATATAAAATGACTATTGCATTAGCTATTGATATTAAGCATTTTTATTTTTGTATATATTTGTATATGACGATGAAGATAAAAAAGACTAGCGACACTAATACACATAATATATTTGAGAGTAAAATCTTTAGAAGATAACTCCGTAACCATGCGAGAAAATAGTGTCTGGCGAAATAAGTTCAATCACAAATTGTACTATCTTTTTGAGGTATTGTCAGAACAACATTTACAAAGTTGGATAGCGGACATGTAGCGAAGTTAGAAAATATAACATATTACCGACCACCACAAAGGTCTCATGACAATAATACAAGAAAACGAATGAGATTTTGGGGACATAAACATAAGAGACTGGGCTTTAGTCAACACTATTTGTTTGGATATAAAGAACTGAAGGGAGACCAGAAGTCTGGCAGGAGTCGTTTCCTGCAGACAATAACCTCCAAATTTTATCACACTTTGATATCATGAAATAACTCAATCAATACCAAGCATCGGTAAATAGGCTTGTACCTAGATTCCAAATAATCTATGAATTTCGTTAGATCGTGAAAAGCCCTTTGGTAGTTTTCTTCCTTGCACATTCAAATTATTTTCATCCGGTATCCATCTAGTGCATTGAAAATCACTGGGAATAACTAATGGTGGTCCTGTCAATTTTCGACCCATTTTCAGATATCTTTCGGTGGAAGTTTCCTAGAGATAACATTGAGGCCGTTACTTATGTATTTTTTCAATTTCTTATTTATGTTACGAGAAAGTTGGCTTTTTCGCCGATGTTGAATGTAAATACTAAAAACTTTTTGTATATAAAACAATAGACACGATAATAATTCAGTAACAAAAGAAATGGAAACAGGTTGAAGGTTATATTTTATTTCGAGAATCTACAACAAAACGTCAATGAAGTTTCTGGCTACTTTTTTCTCGTGTGACTTTTGTACATTTTGTACTTTTTAAACATTATGAAATTGTACAAAATCATTTTTGTACAATTTTATAATGTTTACATAATATCATTATTCCAATTTGAAATAACATGCTCCGGGATTTCATTTTTACTCCATTAAGAACGTGTTGTTTCATAAAATTTGAACACTTCATCAAATTCAAAACATAATTTTCAAGTTTCTGTGAAAATCCTATTCAAGATCTGTTATCTGTTGAGAAAATCCTATTAATTTATTTTGTGTTGCTTTACATAACTGAATTAACAGCAGAACTTTTACAGACCTTGACAGTTATCTTTGAAATTTTATGAAAATTTCATATTCTATGAATCTATACACAAGTTTCTTTTTTAAAATGAACTCATTATTTACTACAGGAATCAAGTGGTTGTTTGCAAAGTAAATTTTGTGAAACAGGTGTGGGGACCGCCGCCCGAGAACTATTCATTAGATAACCAACACCACTTACTTAGGTTACCCCAAGTGATTCGCTACGTTTGTAGATTTAGAAGGGGTGCACAGGTTAATAGGGTGAGGTCTTGCCAAGTCTTGTTGGCGGATGCATCTGCAAAGCGAACCTGATCTAGACCTGAAGGAAACCCTCTGATATCTCCAGAGGGTCTCCTTAGCTTTAAGTGTTTTGTGTGATTCGTGTTTGTTACTAGCACAGCTTGGATTGGAGCACAGGATAAACGTCTTAACACGAATCACGCTTTGCGGGTGTCCGTATTGTAGTTTAATGTGGTCTCCTATCTCTTTTTGTTTTCAATGTATTGATCTTACATGTAGTATTTTAAGTTTTTTTATATTAAAAATAATAATTGGATGATTTTAAACCATTTTTTATGAATAATCACACCAGTTGCAGGATACGGTTTAATGGTGGTCTTTCAAAATGTTATACAAAATGCAACAATTTTAATACGTATTCAGGTTCTCTCCTGACTTAATTACACCGCTGTGCTCTAGGGAAACTTCTACATGACCTTTGAATACGCAGCACTCAATAGTTTACAAAGTGAATTTGAATATTTTAAGAACTCCTTAATTAATAAGTTGAATCATTAATCAAACAAGAGTTGTACGAAATTCCGGCACGTGAAACAAAACAAACTTCTTTCATAATTAATATTGAGATAAGGTATGTACCTAACCTACACAGCCCGTCAGTATTGATGGGCTAAATTTATTTAAAAATGTTTCAATGAAATGTTATAAATATTTTACAGTTCTCGTAAATATTTTACGTAGTTTATATTCCGTGATTCGTAAATTTTTTCCAAACTCCCAAACAATTTCAACAATTCTCGCCCAAATTTCGCTTTTTAACCCAACTAACCAACCCCTGAAGTTTTTTTTTTGGCTATCCAATGTTAATAATGTTCACCAACCCATGTAAAAGGGTTCTTTCTTATTTGAGACTATGGCATCCCCAATTGGGGTACGTTTTGAGGCTGAATGAAGTGGGGTGGCGAAGGAGATGATAAAGAAGAAGATTGATAAGTACCTGGCAAGAGCCAATCAATGTTATCAATCTTCAGAGCTGTTCACCAACTAACTAATTATCACGCCGTTTCTCTGCAAGGATAGGCAGAGAGGACGAACCGCCAAACAACTTAGTCTGGGTACACACTTCTTGCTTCATTCCTATTCATACATCGTCTTATTCGTCGTTTCAATCGTCGTCTCCTTCTGTTATTCAAATGTGAGGGCAAAAGGATTAAATTTGGAAATAAAATCCATCAAAAATGACTGCCACCAGCATTTAAGATTTTTTGGCAATTTTTGTCATATAAATTATTCCGCATTACTTTTACAAGAATTTGGTTACTATTTAATTGTCTAGAGAGGCGAAGCTAGCAGGCCACAATGGCCATCCTTGATGTAAGCCAGCGAGGCATGGAACTGAGAGAGGAAGGATGAAAATAGACTGAATATTCTAGAATTTTTCAGGAGTCCTAAGGCAAAAAATCCCTCAAGGCTTATGCCATCCTTGAGGATTCTCTATGGAGGGTCTTTTCCGGGAAAAGAAGGAGAGTAAGTTCTGAGAAGAAAAAAGGTGAGGGTGATGGGTAGGAATCTGGGGGTCAATGTGTCCAGGAGGGACGTATGGGGGAGGTACGTAAGAGGGAGGGGTTAAAAGTAGGGTAAAGGAAATATGTAAAAAATTAGACTGCTTGACAAATCTAACTGTTTATTCATTAAATTAGTTTTATTCATTTTTAATGATTTTTTTTATTTATTTCAAGAGCTTCAAGATTAGTCGTAGATCTATCCCATTTCTAAGTACTACATCTATCCTCGAAGATTTATTAAACGAGTGATCTTTTTCAATTAAGTGCGTTACGAATTCTGAAAAACCTACACTATTAAGGCAACTTAAATGTTCAACAATCCTTGTTTGAACATTTCTAGCCGCTTTACCTGAAATGCTGGGCAATCATTAAGTTTACGCTTATAGATGCCAGAATGACTTGAGACGGCGCATCTCCGCTCAAAAAGAAGAAGATGGAGAGATATGTAATTATGAATGTTGGACAGAGCGCGCTAATATTTTAAATGATAAAATTGAAGCGAAAATTGTGAAAATGTTTAATAAAACACGACTTTTTTAAAATAGAGCAAAAATCTCGTCGAAGCCGTCTTAAGTATCATTTAAAGAACACATTGTGAATTTTTTCACAACTATAACTTTTAAAATTATAGAAACAGAGTGTTTTTAATAATTTTCGGAGCATACTATACGATTTTTTTTCTATCGAGGGAATTTCATATAATTTTCGGCGTGGAACGCGTCTAGATATTATCGTCAAAAATAACATATATATTTTTAAGAGCTTAAAAACTTCAAATGTTTACTGGAGATATGTAAGAAATCGGTAAAAATTCGGGTAGTGGCGGCTTAAATTATTTTCTTCATTCTTAGAAATTATCAAAAGTTTACCTTGGCTATTATTAGTGAAGAAATTCGCTTTAATTTCTGTAGGAATTTTGTAGGTTAGTTAGGTAGTTTGGTCACATAGCTTTAGTCAGTGAAGGTCCGCTAAGGTTAACCTGATTGAAATTCCTAGTACAGGTTTTATTTTCAGCTGCACTATGTTAGCAACCCTAGTGAGAATTTGTGTCCCACATCTCGTAGGAAATTTCAGCATCCCAAATACCTACACGTAGTACAACCACGAACATCGTCACAGGAAGACAGCCCCCATTCCAAATGAAATACGTCCCCATTTGGGTAAGCACGGTGCGTTCGGTATATGCCAATTTTGTTTCCGCTGATAGGATTTTATGCCAGATAACAAATTTAATAATGCTCCTTGAATATTGTAATTGTTTTAATGGAAATATTATTTATTTAACTAGCTCGAATCCTTGCGGGAATTTGTTGGGGTACCGCCGCGCCGGGAACAATTAATTAGATAACCAACACACTCTGCCGGGGTCACCCCAAGTGTTTCGCTACGTTTGGTCACTTATCAGGGGCTCGCTGGTGCATGAAAAGGTTTGTCTAAGTCTTAGCTGTGAATGTTTTTGCCCACCTATTGCTTGGCAGGTCGGGTCGGCAAAGACTGGTTGAAGGATACCTTTCGACCTCTCCAACCGGACTCTCTCAACACATCACCTTACACCGCATGGTTTCATACATTTGTCACTCCTAAACACGTCGATCCCCGAATTCCTACCCATCCTTCACACATTCTTCCTTGCCAGAATTTCCTCTCTTTCACTTCCCCAAAAAGACCCCTTACATACCATTCCCAAAGATAACATAGGCCCTCATGGATTTTTCCCTCGAGGCCTCCTAGGTGGAGGTAATATTAAAAAAAAAACACTCTTTTCTACTTATTTTTCATTTATTTCTCTCTTTTATATCTTTTGTTTCTTAATTATTTTCTTTCATGTCTATTTATCTATAGAAATTTCTTACAAATTTTTTCTCTTCAAATTCTACAGGTTCTAAAATTAAATTAAATTAGTGAGGTGGTTTACTCAAAACACAAAGGTGTTAGTACTTATTATATTATCTGAGTTAATAAATAATATTTTTTTTATAAATATGTTCATTAATAATAATTTTGGTTGTCTCACAAACTCTTTCATTAAAGCTCCGGCGCGCCGCGTTAAAAAAACACTGTACTTTTATTGGTGATAGATTGTAATAATCTCGGATGGCTCATTAGCAGGCGGTTGGGATGATTCTGGGCCTTGACCTTGGGTTTGCAATCGCGGCAAGTCTCAATTTCTGCATTATCGACACTTTATTCGTTCCCAGTGCCATCTATGAGTAACGTCTACTACTGTCTACTATCTAGGTATCACACTTATTCGTTTTAGTTTCGTGAAAAACTTGCTTACAAAAATTTCATGGTTACCAACATAATTATATTATTTGAACTAGCGAGTTCCCGGCATGCGTTGCTATACCACTTAATAATGAATTTTTTTCTCCCTGCGTGTCCTTTCCCATTCGTCCAGTTCCATTCCGCCTTCCCTTCCTCTCCCGCGTCCCCTTCCCCTCTCGCGTTCCCACTCCGCCTTCCTCACCTGCCCTCTCCCACCTATTGCAATTTTTTTACAAATTTCATAATGTCGGAGCTCACCAGTATATATAGAAACCATCGCTGGCAGGCACACATCAAATCCCCAAAGTTTCATCGCAATCGGATGAACTGTTAGCAACGCATAATTTCATCATGCCATTATATTGGCACTATTGTATGTAGTAAGAATCGCGGGCATGCGCACATCAAATCCCAAAAGTTTCATCGCAATCGGATGAATGGTTTAGCAACGCATAGCATGCAAACATACATTCATAGACAAAAGCAAACATATTTTCTTTTTTATTTAAATAGATAAGACAAATTGAATCTTCCATCCCTACGTATCTTAATTTAAGTTGGCTTCACTAAAGACGAATAATTTGCAGAATTTAAGCTCCCGCCTTTACTTTGAAACCATTTTAAATAGCTGGTTTTCCAAAAAGGTAGTAATCAATTATTTTTTTATTGGAGATTATTGATTGAGGAGCTCGTTATAAGATCCGTTTTGGTTTGATAATTCAAAAGAACCTTCGACTAGTTCTGATTATTTACTAAATCCGTATCGGGGTTCTCAGAATAACCTTTGATATTCTGCTTCCTTTCAATATTAAGAAATCATACGGCATTACTTCAGGGGATGATTTTATTCACGATAAAGGTTTTCCATCTTACTAATTAGATTATTATACGCCAGCCGGTTCAATTTTGGTATGGTAAAGCCAACCTGAAGCCTGATTTAAGGCCTTTTTAACCATACAAACGCCGTGGTGGTAACAAGCAAATTATTAATTGTTCCGACCTTACGCGCTGTGTAATATTTACACCGCGTTTATAACTAAATGGGATAATCGAAAAAAATTAAGAATGTTTTTAAAATTAGCATTTTTTACATAAATGGATTTGTTAAGGCACAATGTAAAAAAATGTAATATATTAATTAGTTTACTTATTACATTTTGATTTGAATTGGTACATGACTCTGACTCCGTGCAATCGCGGGAGGTTTGTATGATAGATTCCCTTATCTTAAGACGGCAATATACCCTAAAATATATTCAGAATCTTAACGACGTAAGTAAAGAAGCCGTGTATACAAATTGCGACTCGCGTATTGAACGGACCTACTGTCGAATTTGCCCTATCAAAGAAAAGAAGAAGAAAAATAATGTGGGAATCTTAACGACATAAGTGAAGAAATCGTGTAAATAAATATACGCCCATATTATAGCTACGAATTCGCCGGAAATGATTAAAATGTGAGTTTTGAGCAAAAATTATTAGGGTTGTGTACCGCCTTAACAAATCTATCTGCAATGCAATCTTAGAGCACATGAGTCAGGTGGGAATTCTGTCCTTGTTCTAGGAAAATGCTCCAAGGAATGATGCTCAATCGAAATGCTCCAAGGAATGCTCCAATCCAAGGAAATTAATCACTCCCGCGCCGGTGCATAGTTCTAAAACACGCCAAACGCGCGCCCATCATTTGTACAAAGTTGACATTTGTTACAAGCAAAATTCGTTTCTGTGACTCGTTCTTGAGTTCAAGAGCTCGGCTGTGAACGATTTACTGACCTCTGTGTTTCCTTCCTCCTACACAATGACTTTATTTCTTCGCTTTCACGTTTACTTCTTCCTCTCCTCAAAAAGACCCCCGACTCAACATCTCTAAAGATGGATCCTTGCGGAAAATATTTTCCTCAAGCCCTCCTGTGTGAAGTTATACTAAAGAAAAAAAGTTATAAAAAGAAAAAATCACCACATTTAATGAATCAGTTGTCGTTAAAATTTGCCTACGAATAAATTCTTTATACATCGCTTCAACAAAAAATAAATTGTATTTCTGAGATCAAATTTCGCACGTCAAAAAATATTTAATCGCTTTTCACACCAATGAATCGTATATTTATATAGTACCTGGGTAGAAAGCGTAAGTCACAAAACTGAGCTTTAGTCATAAAAATAATATGATGTTCTAACTTAGCAACTGTGATCTCGGTGTTATAATATTCATCATTATGTGTTTGAAAATTCAAAGTTTCGCCCTCTAAATAAAAATTATTTCTGTTGCTCGAAAAAATTTCTTATTTAAGGGGAAAAAATAAAGTTGGCCCATAAAACTTTTAAGTATTTTACATCAACAGCCTTCAGTCCTCGTGTGGGTGTATGAATAATAATATTAATGTACCACTTTTTGAAATGTGCTTTCTGAAATATGCACTGTTCGGCGTTTTCATCTAAAAGCTATTTTTATTATTAATTACCTCCATAACTACTTTAGAGTAACTAGTAATTCATTTTTAGGTTGTAACATTAGCTGTATCTATCAAAAATAATGTGTATAATTATAAAAACATGATGTGAACAGAAAAATTGTCAATTTTTTATGAGAAAAACTCTCTTTTTATAACTTTTGAAGGTTATTCCCATTATTCCATGGAAAAAGAACTAGTTGGAGATAATATTAATGATTCTAAATATTTGAAATATGAGATTGACAAATATGACGGTTTGACAGAAGGTGGCAATAGCGAAATTGGCAAACGCGCACGTCCCGGTTAGACGAGAGGTCTGGGTTCGAGTCCCAGTTGCGACCATTGTTTTTTTCTGTTTTTGTGTGTCTTGTTTTCTTTCATATTTTCATTTAGATTATAAGTGTTATCTTCTTCTTCAATGATAGAAAAATTGTCATTTCATATCCCACTAAAAAGTGGTTCCATGCCAACTGAGAATAAAGTCAACTCAACACCTCCTTGAAAAGTCATTAAAAGCTATGAAAAAAAAAATTTAATTAGTCGATAACCCTAACCTAACGTAACCTATTTAACTATTTTTTATCACTCTAAATGACTTATCTGAGATGGTTCTGAGTTGGTTTCACTCAGAGTTGTCCGGTCACCCTAAAAAGTCGCGAATCGTGAGCTATGGTGAAAGATTTTTTCTGTCTGCAATTCCTAGTTCCCCTCATAGTAATTTTAATTTTGAGTTATGTAGCTTCGAAATATCCATTTATCTAGCATAAATATAGTGTTTCAAAGATTTCAATAATTCGTATAAAAGTATGGAAATTCGTACAGCTTGTCAAATAAGAGTAGAAAACATAGGAGGGCGCCACTGTTGTTCCAATAGCAATACTAAACATAACTCATAGTGTTAATGTTAATGTAAAGCTGTGTAACCTCCATTTTTATAAAAAATTAAAAAAGCATTGAAGTGAAAAAAATGTTTTTCCATTGCAATATGGATACCCACTGATCTCAAAATTAGAATTGCATATGGGTATATTATTATTTACCATTGCAATTTTGTGTTAACATAATGAAGAAAAACGATTTTGTAATAAAATATAAAGCATAGTTTAGAAATTGCTCACATTTATTTAATACTAGCTCTAGTACCTAGCGTTGCCCAGGCTTTAGATCATATTATCTCTAATTTTAGATCTCAATATATTTAACTCTTTTAGATCTAAAAGTAGTGTAACTAAACTCACCATTAGTCAGTGATTCTTTCTTTCTATGTAATGTTCCTCTTTCTTTCTTTCTATCTATCTTCGCCCATTAATCTTTAAACAATCGCATAATCTCATTTCGTTTCAATGTAGAAAAGAGAATCGATGATTGAAGACGGAGGTCACGAGGTGCCACCTAGCGCCCAAAGTCAACATTAATTATTCATTCAAATAGCTGTTAGGCGAACGAATTACTGGGGAGGTATTCTGTCAATTTTCCGTTAATTTTCGTCAAGCCAAAATCAAATTTCAAATAGCTTCTCTGTCTCGCCGACCTGCCGACCTCTTCGCTGACAAAGTAGATCCATTTTTGATTGCGCCGCTAATAAAATTTTAATTAAGCTATTTTTAACCGCGAATTAAGCGCTAATTGACAATTGCCTAATCTCGGATGGATAAAAAGATTGTTTCTTGGAACTTGCAGGCGCTGGAGAAATCTTTATTAGGTTTATTTTGGTTGTTTTTGTAGCATTATTTAAAATGCAAGATGCTTTGCGATAATGATTTTTTTTTTGCAGATTTCTTGAAACTACTGCATTCGGTGGTAACTTTTTAGGTCGGGATGTTTCGCAGAAGTTCAAATGTAGCATTGTCATCATTGGCCATTCGGCGCCATTTTATTTTTTTACAGTTTCCCGTTAAAGTCCGTTTCAGCTTTTTTCCAACTTGTGATCACCAGAAGAGGACAACTACCATTTCGTTAAGTATGTTGTAAGGCTGAAGGTAGTGGGGGGAAACGAGATGGAAAAGAGGAAGGTGGGTAAGTACCTGGCTATTTAGTCACCAAACTACGGCTAAAGCCGTTTTAAGCAATTCAAATAATAATCATAATCAATTTCAATAAGCGTTCCAATTCTGAATTCAAGCCTTGCACCAGGGCGATACTGAGAGTATCTTCCACTCTGGAACGTGCCGCAAGTATATCTTATATTATTTAAAATCATTAAGATGAAGCTATACGTGAAATCCTATTTAGATTCATCTTTACGACTAATCGGTTTACATTATGAACGTCAAAAAATATGCTACGGATAAATTGAAGCCATTACTAGGTTTTCTATGTTTTGGAATTACAATAAAATTATTATTTACATAACAAAAAATATTAATGTAAACTACTAAAAAAAATGTTTTTTCGTGACTTAACTATGAAGTAATTAATATTAGAAACAATTTTTAAAAATACCCCTTTATGGCTAAGACTATTTTGAGGTTTTGTGTGTTCTAACATTTTTCATTTTTGTAAAATTATGCACAAAATATATAAAAACCACTTTTTTTTGCTTACTTGCTTCGTGCAAATAAGGCGCGCGATTTTAAATTTTGTAGGCATGAGAATCGAAATATTTCTAGCGATTACATTCCTCTTAACTAAGAAATATGACGCTGATGAAATGCAAGTGACTTTTTTCTTTAATAATGGCCGCAAATTGACGACTCTTCGTTTTCCGTTTATTTGACGGCTGGACGGTTGGAAGTTAAAGTGAGGTGCTGACGTTTGAAAAATACTAGCTGCTGATTTTTCTGATCTCCTGGTAGGGTTTTTAGGAAAATTGCAATTTCTTTGACTTATGTACTCCATAAGGTGACATGTGGGTAATTCTTATAATGCATCTACCGTGATGTTAAATATGTCATAATATGAATATCATAAAACAATCACTGAATTATGATTTGAAAAATTTACATTTTGGGAGGTGGGTATAGGTACTGCCGCCTCGGGAACCATTTATTTGATAACCAACACCTTTACCAAAGGTCATCCCAAGTGGGTGACTTGACCAGCTTCATGGGGTGAGGTTTGTCCAGGTTTTGGCAGCAAACGCGTCTGCTCACTTGCCGGATCGAGAGAGATTTTTTGAGAAGTTGTGTTTAATTATTTCTAGTTTATTGAGTGAAAATGTAATTTTACTTTTACTGTATAAAAATATAAATTAATTAAAAAAAGGCTTTTTGAATTCTCCAGCCACATTCTTTCGTTCCTTCGCCATGCACCGTCGTTGGAGGGATGGATTCATACGTCCGTCACTACTGAACACACTGACCCCCAGATTCCTACCCCTCTCATACTCTTTTTCCTTCCCAGAACTTCCTCTCCTTCCTTTCCTTAAAGAGACCCCCCACACAGCGTTCTCTAAGATGCCATAGGCCCCGGTGGAAATTATTTTCCTCGGAGCCTCCTGCGTGGATCTAATGTAAAAAAATCACGATGTTAACATTTAATATTATTAATAGCAATAAATTATCAAAACAAAGTTTTCTAGAATGTCGTTGAAATGGTTAGAAAATAGTTATACTAAAAGTTATTTTGACGTGATAACGTCTTATAAATCGATGAACGCCGGCTGCACTCACGAAAAAGCATGACTCATTGTCACGTTCCGCCTGAGCCGAGCGTGCAAGCGAGAGCGTGGAACAAGCGTTCGGCTTGTGACGCATCTATCTCTCTTCCACTCCATCGTTATTATATGACGTTATCACGTAAAATTATCGTCCGTTAACTTTACAGACAACCAATTTTTTTTTAAATTCTTTATTAAAAAAATGTATAATTGATAACGGAATAATAATTTATAATATATTTTATAACAAGCTATACTTATATGTATGGGTAGTAAAAGTGATGAATTCCGAAAAATTCACATCGTGAAACTTTTTGAAATGAATCGTGATCAACCTGCAAGAGAATTATTTTCATAATAAAATACACAAGCTTTAAGCAGTTGAGCCACAATAATCTGAAAACGTCACTTTTATTTAATCCTTCTGCTTATTTTTTATTCATCAGTTGACATCTTTATTGTGCTCGAATATTTTCATATCGCGACGGTTCGTGCGTGTACCCGTGTATCCGTGTATCCGTGTGGGGCCCCCTGCGTGGCCCGCTGCGCATTTCTTCCTTAGAAATTTTATTATTTATTGCCGACACGTGGCGGGAAAAGTCTGCATGCAAATCTTCCGAGAAGGTTTTTATTTATTAAAATTTTCTTTATTCAATAGAAAAAGACGTTCGGTGTCAACTTACATTACTAAATTTGATCTTTTTCGTGTTTTAAAGAAAGAAATTCATAAAATAATAAGGTACTCTGATTTTAGATTCAATGGAACAAATGTTACAAGCAATTGTAGAGGATAATTTTTTACTCCTTCCGATTTTTTCGAAAATAAATTTAAATCTCGTCTCGAGAAACGATTTTTTTGGATGTTTTATTTTTATTTTTTATTTTGTGCAATATATAATTTTTATATTCTCCAATGACTAAAATCTTGTAAAATGTAATTCTTAAATGGCCTATCTATATATATATAAATCAAAATATGCTTGCGTAGGGATATATAGATACGTATTTGAGTTACGAGTTGTCTCTGTATTGCTGTGGCGTCATGGTCTTTGTATTTACATAGGACATGTTTGAAACTGCCAAAATACCTTCTTTCCGTCCTCGCGAAGGTTTCTGGATTATTACAACCACATGACAAACCATCTGAAAAAAATTTTAATCACTACACAAACTCTTGCAAAACTGTCAAAAATGTCAAAATTTGAGAATGACATTTTGTAAAACAATTTCAATTAAATCAAAATTCAATTCTCGAAACTCTTAGGATGGGTTGTTTCAAAAAATTTGATGGATTCATCAAATATTTGAAGTTGATTTTCACGTTCTGTGTAGGTTCTATTCAAGTTCTGTTATTATATCGTGATAGAATAGCTGCTTCACAAAACTGAAATAATCGGAGAACTTGAATAGAACTTACACAGAACGTGAAAATCAACATCAAATATTTGATGAATCCATCAAATTTTTTTAAACAACCCGTCCTTAATATTAATGAATTTATTTGAAGTAAGTACTCGCCTAATACTTTGAATCAAATAAAGAATTATAGATATTTTAAATAGGTACCTGGTGGAATTTATAAGACTATAATGAATATATGGAACGCGTGAGGAGGGTTGACGGGATGGGGAGTGGGAGAGGGGAGAGGAAGGGGACGTGGGAAGGGAACCGGAACGCACGGAAAAGGACATGAAACATATACTTGATGCATTTGAATAAAAATATATTTTATACTTGTAATATTCGGCGGTACATCCTGTGTGTACACCTATTTGGGACACTTAGTTATATTTTGTGTAAATAGGTATACCATATTTTTAGACATAACACAAGGACGTGCAAGGAAATCAGGCTACAAAAAAGGACAAAGCGAATACGCAGAACAGTTTACTGTACAAAGGGATGAAGTTATGTAACACTATACCAGAAACTTTAAAGTACGCACCAATTAGAAAGTTCAAGGTGTATTGTAGGCGCTACATAAAACAAGAAAAAATATATTTTGCAATATGAAATGATATAATTAACGAGCAAATTGTAAACTTAAATGTACAATTAACTATTTTTTTTTATTCAACTTTTATGAGTAAAACCTCAAATTGTAATATTTAATTAAATGAAGACACTATGAGCGAAACTCAATCGAAAATTTGGATACAGAAAAATCATAAAAAGGTATTGGCACCTCTGGGACTCGAACCCAGGACCTCTCTCTTTCCGAGCGAGTGTTCTGACCACTGAGCTAAGGTGTCGATATCCAATTCGGTCACTTTTAACTGTACCATACTTTGACAAAGAACCACGCATATTATCTTCATTTTCTTAACGCATATTTTTATTGGCTGCCATCTTTATGTATGATCGCAAGATTCAAACCCGAACTTAATGCAATCTAGATGGTGTCTGGATAATTTTTTATCCATTTTATTTAATATGCGGCATCTATTGACTTTGCTGAAGGCCTAGGATGAATATTTTTATTTTTTATTTAACTTTTATGAGTAAAACCTCAAATTGTAATATTTAACTAAATGAAGACACTATGAGCGAAACTCAATCAAAAATCTAGAAACAGAAAAATCAGAAAAAAATATTGGCATCTCTGGGACTCGAACCCAGAGAGAAGAAAGAGAGTGGTCCTTGGTTCGAGTCCCAGAGGTGCCAATATCTTTTTCTGATTTTTCTGTTTCTAGATTTTTGATTGAGTTTCGCTCGTAGTGTCTTCATTTAATTAAATAAAATAAAATTAATAACCTACTGCATATTGTAAACAAGGGTACCAACTATCTGAGTATCAACATCAATCGATATTCCTTTTCAGACCCGGGGTTTTTCGCGAGTCTGTAAAAATATATTTCTCGTTAAAAAATATTATCCAATTTAGAAAATTGTGACAAAAGAAACGATTTCTCAATTACATTTTTATCGTACGTACCGAGTTGTTGTTTTCAACGAAAACATGAAAGGATCTTCTGGACTTGAAACGATATTGCTACCTAAAAGTAGGTAGTTGACCTACACAGTATACATTTAACATTTTCAGAAAAGAATTCTAAGAAATTCGCTTTCATAATCTTCAAATAATAAAGAAAGTCAATAACAAGCGTTATTTGCTTAATAGCAAACAATGACTTGACCTTTCTTACATTTTATTTTTACTTGTGAAATCTAATCTGGAAGTCTTAACAAAACCTTATTAGCGTCCTTGGGGTGAATATTTTCATAAATGGGCCGTCTTATAAAGTGACTTAATATAATATGTACCTATATGTGCCATTTAGAAACATCTCATTTCGTTTGGTCGAAATTTACTTGAAAACTTGACGACACCAATAAAAGTTAATTTTAGCTTGACTTATTTACGATATGTGAGGAGTTTATAAAAAAAATCAGAGCGTGCAATTCACAAGCGGTAGAAGTGAAAACTTCCGAAAACTAATGTAGACAAGAATGGGGAGACTACGAAGCACCGCACAAAGCGGGGGCCGATTATACTATTTCATTCTCTCGTAGGCTAAATCCTGTAGATGTTTGTCTTATTCTCTTTTTAGAGTCGCTATTTTTCGTTTCATCGAGTTTCAAATCACAAAGATGCTAAAGAAGATTTCACTTCAAAAATTACATAATTATTTTTACTAGTTATTTGACAAAATGATCACCGAATTGGCCCACGATCCTACAATATATTTTGAATTCGTATTTTGCAGTGAAAACTTCTTTAGCTCCGTTGTGATTTGAAACGGAAACGAGCGAATGAAACGGAAACGAGCGACACTAAAATGACGAACACTTACATCCTTACCCCTGTTAATTGCTTTTGACTCGCAATCCGAAGGTCGCGGGATCGAATTTCGACGTGGCAAATAAATTTGTGTTATTTCACAATTAAATCATTTAAAATAATATTGTATTCAGAATTCCACCATTCAGAATTGAAACGTTGCTTTAAATGGCTTCAGCCGTGTTTGATGACCAAATCTGAATACCCAGGTACTCCCCCACCTTCTTCTTCCCCATCTTCTTCCCTTCCCCACACTACCTTCAGCCTCACAACATACCCCAATTGAGGATGCCATAGTCTAACTGGCTCCAGACGGGAGCAGTTGGAACTCTTGTGCGGTATTCATAGATAAAAAAAAAATTAAAAGCTTTGCGGAACGTTGACAGGAGGTAGAAAAACACGACCTAGCACCCAGAAATCAATAAATAAAAAATATATTTTAACTGTTAACGCCAACATTTTCAAAGAGTTTTCTCTCGCACGTCCACAATGCCTACGTTCGTGTTCCCCGCAAAATCAATTAGAATCTCCATTTCCAGGATGTTTATTTGCTACTGGAACACCATGTGAATGATAAATAGTATTTGGGAAAGAATGTATTCATTTTCTCCGTATTTGAGAATATTCTTTGCAGAGAGGCGCCGAACTCCCCGACGTCAAATCGTCTCTTATCAAAACATATAAAGGAAATATCCAAGTGCCATGACATTTCATAACATATTACACAGTCACTGATATAAATTACACTAGGCGAATCTCACACAAGACTTAACATACGAGTAAAAGAGAATTGTCTCAGATATCAGTTCATTAATACCTACGCTAAGAAATTATTTGAAAGTTTGTTTATATTATTATTTGTTTTTAGCAATCTGCACTTAATAGATTAATAAAAATAATTATTACAATTTTTTTTCCTTTTATGTATTCAATAATATTATTATTCAATTTATAAAAACATTTTATTTATAAACTATATTTGTAATTATTATTACACGTTACAACTGTTTCGCCTTCTAAAAGCATTATCAAACTGTTTGTAATTATTAATTATTAATAACTGGTTTAAAAATAAACTGTTTATTTAAATTGAAATATATTTTTTTATATATAAAAGAAATAAAAAATTAAAACGGAATTCTACAAATTAAACGTGATAAAAATAAATAAATTATTACAACAGTTTCAACAACCTACCTCAATCCATAGACCGAAGTGCAAATAAAAGTATTTATAGGCTTGCGTCTGCGTGGTTGAACTTCAGAACCCGGCTTCGAGTGCATGTCTGACGCCACGCCATACGCGCCGCGCCAAAAATTACATCTGTGTACGTGGAATTTCAAACATACCGTTGTAATTTGGTTTCTAATTCAAGAATTAGTCACAAAATGTAGCCACTTCCGTCAGCAGGTCGGATGGGGACGTGTCCCACCTAGATATAACTTAGAATTTGTGAATATGTAGTATCTCTCCGAATATGGAAAGTAATTAAATTAATACAATAATAGCGAGACTCAATCGAAAATCTGGTAACAAAAAATCAGAAAAAGATATTGGCACCTCTGGGACTCTGGCCTCACGGCCTTCGACTTTCCGGGTTGCAGCTCTACCAAACGAGCTAAGCTAGTCCCTAGCTGATTTGATCATTTTTAACTGTATCACACTTCGACTAAAAACTACCTACATTATCTTCATTTGCTTAACGCATATTTTATTGGCTACATCTTTATGTATGATTGCAAGATTCATAGGGTTTCGTTATATTGTCTTGATTTAATTAAATATTACAATTTGAGGTTTTACTCTTAAAGTTTAAAATAAAAAATATTCGTCCTAGACTTGCAGAAAGGCAATAGATGTCGCGTATTAAAATAAACTGGATAAAAACATATCCAGACACTATCTAGATAGCATTTAGTTCGGGTTTGAATCAGTAAGTAAAAATAATACATATCAGTAAGTAAAAATAATATTTTCATGTTGCAATTATAATACAAAAATACATACCAATTTCTTCATTACTATTTTTTTTATGTAGGACGGAGAGGTTTTGAATATATTAAGAAAGGTATGTATATATCTATATGTATTGGCAGTTCGGTAAAATCGCGCTAGCAGTGAATGATATGAAAAGTTGGGTTGTCCTTTTTAACCTACGTAGGTTTTACCACTCTGTCACACGAGCTGCGTGTATACCTATTTCGAACGGCAACCCACGTGACAGAATTAACGTCCGACATAAAAGTTGTAGGAGACAAGTTTTTGAGATTTTTTAAAATAATTTATTAAACATCATTAAAAACAATAATTGCTGTTACTTAATAGGTTATACTTTTTGGAGTTTAAAAATACTTTTATATCATATCATTTTTTTGTAACATTATAGAATATGCAAGTCGAGGTGGCAGGAGACAACTGTGATTTGTATGAAATAGTTACAATTCAGTAACGTAATTTTTACTACAAAAATATAAACACATATTTTTTTTTAAACGCACAGTCGTTGGGTCTTTAGTACAGTAGATTTTAAAGTAATTATGAAATAATAATATTGTTAATTCTGTTGAATTTTTCTCCACTAACTGGTGGAGACAACTTTACGTAGGTTAAAAAGATGAACCGTTTGTATTATGGTTGTAACAGCGGAAAAGATGGTGGAGTGGAGTAGATTTAACAGGAACACAGATATTTATAACATTTAAAATTTAAAGCCAGTCGATAAAGTTCGACTTTAATCGGTCTCCGAGTAGAAGGTAGTGGTAATTTTTAGATTAGACTATTTTTTATAACAGATATCAATCACAAATTGTCTTGTCTTGGGGGGGGGGTAAGGTTTTAAAGACGAAAAAAAGGCATATTTTCATGATTTTTTTTTTGAGATATTTTGTTGGCTTATTTTTTTTAAATACACCTTATAGTATGATATCAAAAATATCTTTGAAATTTTTTTTAATTAGAAATATTAATAAATAAGTCCGTGAGAGCGAATCTCGGGTGGCGCTTCGAAAAAATGGTGTTTTGCGGTGAACATTATAACTCGTTAACAAATCATTTGAAACAAAAAAATTAAAATGGGTTTAAAAGGTGATATGTTATTTCAGATAGTGACGAAGCGTTTTTTTTTATTTTTTTTTTTTGCAGCATGTTGAAGTCAAAAATGCGATTTTTGCTAAAATTTTCGGTGAATTTTAATAAAATGGAAAAAAATGGTAAAAAAAACTCTTTAACCTGTTTATTTATGTGTAAAAATAGTATGCAAAATTTTAAAAAGATCGGTTAAGAAAATTTTGAGTTATAATGTTCACGGACTAAAAAACATTGTTTGCCAGAAAATCAATTTAAAATTTTGTTATACTCGAAATATACTTGAATAGAGCAAGAGGGCCGGTCGCTTGAAATGCTGTATCTTCGTTAGTTTTGCTTCGATTTACTTGAAATTTTCGCACGATATTCTCGACATATTGTACATTTAGAAAAAAAAATAATTTGAAAAATGAGTTTTAAAATCTTCCCCCCCCCCCCCCCCCCCCCCTCCCCTTAAGAAACTTCTTTTGTACTTTCTCAGAGCGGTGTAAGTTACAAGTAAAGGTGACCATAGAGGAGATGCAAATTCTAGCTGCGATATCACAAGGGATGATGACTTAGCAATCTTGACAACACACCAACAAGACTGATTTGTTTTTCAGACCCGGGATTTATTCCCTGCCATAAAGGCCGATCTTTGTATACTTTATCGGTAGTCTTTTCTTTGCAAGTGTGGATTTTTTCAACAATCGTCTCGTTCTAAGTAACTTCCATAATATATCATAGAAAGAGATGAGAGGGGTCATCAACTGAACTACACGGGACGGGGCTTGCTTTCTTCAGAACGAAAATAAAAACCGAATTACCGCATTATGAATAAGAAATAAAATCTCCATGTTTCGAAGAATAAAAATCGCAAATTGTGCGATGCTTTTCAAATGGCTTGAAAACTTTGATTGAAATCGAATTTCCTTGAAATTCGCTTGGCAAAATTTGGAAAAATTCAAGTTGATCCTACAATAGAAGTAATGTTCAAAGGTTTGCAATATTTCATTTCAATGAATCCATACGTAAAATTTTATCAGAATCGTATTTAACGATCACAATATAATACAAATAAACCTATCAGGTTCAGTTAGCTAAAATGAGTGAATGCAACAAATTTATTTAGGATTTTTTTTTTAATATGAATGCCGCACAAGAGTCCCAACTGCTCCCATCTGGAGCCAGTGAGACTATGGCATCCCCAATTGGGTTATGTTGAGATGCTGAAGGTAGTGGGGAGGGAAAGGAGATGGGGAAGAGGAAGGTGGGAAGTATCTTACTATTCGGATCTGGTCACCAAACACAGCTAAAGCCATTTCAAGCAACGTTTCAATTCTGAATGTTGGTCTTACGCCAGGGCGATACTAAAAGTATCTTCCACTCTGGAATGTGCCGCAAATATACTATATATTATTTTAAATCAATAAATTGCGAAATAACACAAATTAATCAAATAAAATTTATTTGCCATGCCGGGATGCGTATTTCCAAACCCTATACCGTTCAGCCGCTGTAGCGACAGCTAACATTTTAAATACACCTCTTTATTGGTTGGTTTTTATTACTTTGCAAAAATAAAAATTGTTCTAAAATTAAGATAAAATAATCTTTCCAATGTGTATATTAGAAATTAATAATTTTATTTCTTAATATTAAAATTTTGATATTATTCCCATATTTTGTAAATATATCTCTTTATTGATTATTTTTTATCACTTTGCAAAAACAAAAATTGTTCTAAAATCTAGATAAAATAATCTGTTCAACGTGTATTTTAGAAATAATAATTTTATTTCTTAGTATTTAAATTTTAATATCGAAAATATAAATTGTCGCTACAGCGACTGAATCGGTATAGGGTTTGGAAATACGCTGCCGGGATTCGATCCCGCGACCTTCGGAATGTGGGTCGAGAGCCTTACGGCTGGACTAAGCCGGCCGTCAGGATTAAATATATTTTTTATCGTTATTTCGCTGGCATTGAATCTGCTACGTACGGTACGTATATGTACGCTCAAATAATTCCATTTTTTAAGGCAGGCAGGAGCTTTGAGCATTTATAAAACCATTCTGTCAGTTTAAAAAACCCTTTTAGGGAGAATCTGTTTTCCCGAAAGTCTCCCCAATTTTTCTCGTGGATTCTTCCGAAACGACAACAATAAACAGCGCTTACCTCTGAACCCAAACAGCCGACCACAGCCAACCACAGCCCACCCCAGCCGCCGACATAACTAATCGAGTGGCTTTCGGGCGCGGAAGAGCCGACGTCCTAAATTGTGTTTTTCTTCCTCAAACGATCCAAGACGCAGTGCTCCTTCTAAACAAATGACATTAAATTAAGAAAAGCCTCGATAATGGCACGAATATATCACTTAAATCCATTGAAACGTCGCGAAGGCTGGAGAATGGACCAACTGATAGAGAGCTCTGAAGCTTTATAGTGTTATTTGAATGTTAGGACTGAAATGAAGACTTACGCTGGACACGGTGCACATAAAACAAACGTACTTATTCTTTAAAAAAATTGATCGTCTGTAAAATCGGTTTACGAACGATAATTTTACGTGATAACGTCATATAATAACGATGGAGTGGAAGAGAGATAGATGCGTCACAAGCCGAACGCTTAGGCCAAACGCTTGTTCCTCGCTCTCGCTTGCACGCTCGGCTCAGGCGGAACGTGACAACGTGACAATGAGTCATGCTTTTTCGTGAGTGCAGCCAGCGTTTATCGATTGATAAGACGTTATCACGTCAAAAACGCCAATAATTCTGATATGGTACAAAAATGTTTTATACGAACGCATTTGCTTAGTTTTATACGAACCAAAACGATTGATATTTATAGTTTGCCCTGACGGGGCAAAATAACAAACTAACGTGTTGTAAGACTGGAGTTGAGCTCTGCTTTAATGTCGGGGCGCCCAATCCGCTTCATGTGATGGAGATTTGTTTGATAACTCCAAGTGTTGGTCTGTGACGCGTAGATTGTTTATTATTTGAAATGTGGTGCGATGACACCAATGAATAATATATATTTTAATCAAACAGCTGGACACTTTCTTTCGAAGTTGTCCAACTGTTCCATAGACTTTGCTGTCAGTGTTCCCGCCTCACATCCATAGGTCAAGACCGTTCAAATAATTATTTTTGAATTCTCCCTACTCTACCATAAAAAAATGACAATGGTGCTTGTGAAAAGATGGAGGATTCATCGTGAGGCTTGGATGTGAAGCAAAAAGCTTTGGATCACTTGTTTACATACAAAATCAGCAATAATGATTTATTTTTTAATGTTGTTACATGCAGGAGTCATTTTGAGAAGAAAATATTACTACTCGAAGGACGGTCTAAACCAACTTTTGTAAATTTGAGCAGGACATTTAACGGGGATGGAAGTTTCCCGACCTCCAAAGAGATTTATTAATAATAATCCCATAGGACCGAAGAGCGTTGCAAGGTCTAAGCATAGTTTGAAGTCAATATAGTATCTTTTGATACAAAAAAAGCCAAAAATAATAAAATCAGGAACACCACAGAAGTTGAGTTTCTTAGAAGAACTCGCCAATACTCTCCTAGAGTTGATTTAATGAAGGCTGTACCGCTCAAAGCATTCGAATAACTAGATTTCTGAATACGATTTGATATTATAACATCGTTATTACATCGATATTATAACAGTTATTGTACATCCCTACTTCTTGATCATCAATAAATTATATATATGACGGTAATACATTTTGTCACATCGCGCGTTGCTGTCTGATTTCATCGTAGATAAATAATAACAAACAATCGCGAAACGCTTTCTTCCATATAAATTAATATAATGAATTTATTATAGTTGGTATCAGTTTCATAAAAGTATTGGTGTTGTCCTTGGTAATATAATACCAGATATGTGTCCCAGTCCCGAGTCCCGACGCAAAACGTTAACTTATCGTTGTGGAAGATTGCCAAAAAAGTTACCAACGAGATGAGACGAGAATGGAGGAATTCGCCGCAGTTTATGACTTGGGAACAAATAATTTTCAAAATTCAATTAAACTCCGACACTTAGCCTAATTTTGAATAGAGCAACTTCAAATTTACTACAAATAATAACATGCGTGAACCATGTTTTGTGAAAAACAGAGATATTCTTAGGTTTTTAAAGTTTTTATTATAATCCTCTGTCTGTATGGCGGCGCACAGATAAGGGAACTTGGAATTGAGGCGGGTCAAGGATGGGGCTGTAGGGAGGGATTTCTTGATCCGCTCTTCGAAGAGGCTCTTATTAAATGTAGGTGGAAAGACAAAAGCCGGTAGCTGGTTTCACATACATAATTTGGGAGGCGGGAATGGGTACCGCCGCCCCGGAAACGTTTATTGGATAACCAACACCTCTGCCATAGGTCACCCCAAGTGGTTCGCTACGTTTGGTGATTTAGCAGGGGTGCCCGGGTTCATGGGGTGAGGTTTGTCTAGGTCTTGGAGGTGGATGACCAGGACACACTGAACCCCAGATTCCTACCCACCCCTTAAACCCTTTTCCTTCCCAGAACTCTCCTCCCCTTCCTTTCCTTTAAAAAACCCTCCATACAGCATCCCCAGATGACATAGGCCCTGAGGGGAATTATTTTCCTCAGGGCCTCCTGTGTGGAGTCATGTAAAAAAAAAAAAAAACATACGAGCCGACTTACATAAAACGAGTTGGCGAAAAGACGCGTTCTCATAAAGTCTACATCATCAATGAAGGGGTTTTCCACTGATATCAGTAGAGTTTCACGAACTTTCTGCACTAAATTTTTGCTAGAAATATCTGCGGAACAGACTCAGCGTGCCTACATTGCGTATTGAAGGTAGCACAATCAGTATAAGACAAACCTCTCTGCTTTGCACAGACTCAAGCAGGCTCAAGTTTTCATGTCAACTTTTTTTGAGCTCCAGTCCTGAGGTAGCTTCTAAATTCAACTGTTGGATGCACGTAGCATTAGCACAGCTGGTCACTATTAAAGAATCTGCTAGCCCTATAAAAGAAGACGCCCAATTTCTTTGAAGCCACATTTACTTATAGATATACTTGAGCTGATCTAAAATATCAATATTTATCCCAAAATATTTATTGGGGACGGTAAATTTGTAAGTAAATTAGAGGGTTGTGAAAATTCATCCCTAGTTCTGAGAAACCGTTTTAAGAACTTCATTTCTTTTTTCAATCGTCAAACGCGTGTTAGCATAGAATATAATGTAGTAGAACGTAAAAAAACTTAATTAAACAAAAACAAATCACTTTGTAAAACACCACTTGAAATTTTCAACAAGCAGATTCGTATTTGGGCTCACAGTATACGGTTCAGCAATTATTGTCACAATACTACTCAAAACATGGTTGCAGTACAGCTCAAGTACTAGAAACATACCATATATACTTAATTCGTCTTTTGTTATTTTTATTAATGTTAATCTGATCCTGATAAAGAAACCTTTGGTTTGGATGTAGATAATTTTGATTAAATAGTTGTCTTTTACAAAGTAATTTGTTTTCATTCAATTAAAAATGACGCTACAAAGCGAATTTGCAAAGATTCCAAAAACTTATTATTTTTACATGAATACCTCCGCTAAATCAGCCCCTGCTTTAATTGAGTAAAAAGATTGAGCAAATTAATGAAGCCACGAGTCATGATACTTCCAAATGAAATGAAACTGTGTTATTTGTTTACGTGTTTAATAAATTGGTCATTACTTATGATAAGTGTAATAAGATAATAGATTTACTAGTTATTTCTTTCGGAATTCAAAAGCCTCCACACCGTTTTATGAACGCGATTTAATGTTAAATGTGACTGTTCTACTGTACAATTTCCTAATTAGAATAAGTAGAATGAAGGCCCCCTACTCGGGCCAATATTCAGCCATAACCCGGTACTTGTTTGTTTATAAATCGGCAATAAACCTTTATATCTCTCCTTAAATCCTCGCAATTACTCGCTAACCGGCCGACAATGCGGGTGAGTGCTGTGAAGGGGGTTATCGAAGCTTTCTTTAGAATTTTGAAACTCCTTGATTTTGTTGCGTTAAATTATCAGATTTTTTGATTTTTACATACATACAATAATTGCCGCTTTAATAATAATTCTATTTATTTTGTATAATTTTTTTTTTATATTAATAACTAGCGAGTTCCCGGCGTGTGTTGCAATGCCACTAATACAGAAATTGTTTTTCCCTGCGTGTCTTTTCCCATTCGTCCCGTTACCCTTCCTCTCACGCGTTCCCCCTTCACCTTCCCCGCCTTCCCCCTTCTCTATAGGGATTTTAGGATAGGAAGGAGAGGAAGTTCTGGGAATGAAAGGGGTATTAGGGATGGGCAGGAATTTGGGGATCAGTGTGTGGGTAGGAATCTGGGGATCACGCATGAATCCATCCCTCTCACAGCGATGCAAGGCAATGTTCTGAGAGAAAAAGTCAAAGGAACTCCCTCAACATTCTCCCCCGATCCGGCCTGCCATAATTTTGGAGGGTAGCTTCATCCGCCGCCAAGACCTTGACAAACCTCACCCCGTGAACCCGGGCACCCCTGCTAAGTCACCAAACGCAGCGAACCACTTGAGGTGACCTATGGCAGAGGTGTTGGTTATCCAATAAATACTTCCCGGGGCGGCGGTACCCATACCCGCCTTCCAAAATGGCTAGACAATATACGAGAGTTAGTCTGTAAAGGTAAAAGGTTTTTTTGTTTTTTGTAAATGTCGCACAAAGATTCCAACCGCCCTGAATCAGTGAGGCATCCCCAATTGGTTAAGGTTGAAGGAAGTAGGGAAGAAATGAGATGTGGAAGAGAAGGATTGGAAATTACCTACCTGGATCCTTAGATCTGGTCACCAAATACGATTAAAGCCATTTTGTTGTTTTTTTTAGTTTGTTTAGTTTCTGAATTTTAGCCTTTCACCAGAGTGATACTGAAAGTATCTATGAATCTAGAAAATGCATTTTAAGTAAACTTAGTAAGTAACCTTAGTAAGTACCCTTTTGTCGTGATATTATTTCTATCTTTTTTCGTTAGTAGCGCTTTACCCTGTTGGTGATTGGATTTTTTATTCGAAATCCATTCAGGGCCGGTCCTATGTAAGCGTGATTGGGGCAATTCGGTCTGGTTGTCGACTTACCAAGGAGCCAAAGCCCGGAAAATACTTAACACCTAAGTTAGCGCCCTTGAGGTTTACACTCGCGCCAGACGCTGTTTGTCTCAGGGCAGGCTCTCAACCCATTCTACCTGTATTTGTTTTTTTACCATTTGGAGTAATGTGGGTGGTTATGTCACAGTACAAATAAATAGCTTTTATTCAAGCTAAATTATTTTCTTTAAAATCCCACTCAGAAAGCTTCCGAAATGCTTCCGAATTCCTTGGCAGATCTGTTTAATTGAAAAGAAAATACTTGTTTGTTCCATTTTTATCGTAAAGTACACAGATTGAATTTAAGTTTGAAATATGGCAACCTTTTAAGTGCCAAACAAAATAATCCTTTTTAATAGAGCTTATATTTACTTTGCAAAGCTTTCAGAAGTTAACAGTGGCTGTCGTTTGAAGTAGGGCGAATCAAGGAGAGAGGGGGTTAATGTATTTATTTACTTTCATAATAAAATGGTTACCGTCATGTAAAATTTAATCATATACACTTAAATAAAGAGTTTATTAATTCTTTATACGCGATTATCTTTTTATAGCATATACTACCTACTTCTATTACTTGAGTTCTGGAAATTATCTCAGGCTTTAAAAGTATAAAAACCCAAAGAACTCTTTATTTCCTTTTGGTTCGCCCTCATTTTGAATTAAGCTTGTGTCCTTGGTGTCCTTTTAATTGATTCACCTAACTTTCATACATCTCACCCCTTTCGATCCCTTTCCATCCTCTGCGTAATGATCTGTTCTTCTTCAATCAACACTCATTTAATTAATACTATTCACCATTGTTCATAAATGATATGTGTCTAAACTGATCAACTCAAGACGAGAACTTAATTTTGTTTGTATAAGTCTAAGTTTATTATATTTGACGGCCTTCGTGGTCGAGGGGCAAGACTCTCAAGCAATCCGGAGGACACGGGATCAAATCCCGGAATACGCTAATAAATTTTATTTGATTAATTTGTGTTATTTAACAATTAATTAATTTTTAATTAAATGAATACAATAGTTACGAAACTCAGTCAAAATCTGGAAACAGAAAAATCAGAATAAAATATTGGCGCCTCTGGGACTCGAACCCAGGACCTTCGGCTTTCCGGTTGTAGAGTAGCCCAGGGTAGCCCGGTAGCCCAGGGTTGGTAGAGTTGCGTTTGCTTCTCGTATTTTGTCTTTGCTTGTTTCATGTACATCATTTCCTTATAATTAACATTCTTCTTTTATTTCGTGTTACTTGTTTAGTAAATTGGACATATGTCCGTTAATAAATAAATAAATAATAATCAGACAATATTTCATTATGGCTCCGTTATATAGGCAATTTACTTAGCATCTATTTCAGACTTTTTAATTTTTTGTTGTATTTCTTTTATATATATTCAATAATATTATTATTCAATTTATAAAACAGTTTATATATAAACAAGTTCTGCTATGTAATTATTATTACTCGTGATTGCTGTTTCGCCTTCTGAAGGCATTATCAAACTGTGGTCAAACTACTTACAGACGATGTATTTATATTATTTCAATTTGGTATTTACGATGACTAATTTCTGAGTTAATGACTGAAATTATTAATGGTTTTATCCTTTTAAGGTTTCCAAATTACTTCATCATTTAAATTCAACTGAAGGTCGTTATGTACTCTAATCATTACGTGAGTTATACATGCCGTCAGTGCCGTCATTCTTTTTTTTCTAAGTAACTATGTTGGTGATTGTTGTTAGGCTCAAGGAATAGAAATAGAGAAGTAGGTAAAGTAGAAAGGTTGGGAAGTAGGAACCCAGCAATTCATGACTGATCACTAAATAAATGTAAAGATATTTAGCAAGTTTTGCTTCTAAATTGTGAGCTGTGGGGTTTCATGACAGTTGATCCGCCGTCAGTTGACCCCAGCTCATAAACAATATGCAGTCGGTATAGGGAAAATACGGTAAACCTAATTACACAAAATATAACTAAGTGATCCCAAAGGGATGTTCAGTGACAATGTACCGCCGAATAACAAAGTATAAAACATATTTTTATCCAAAATCAACAAGAAAAAATCTACTTGTCTATATACAGGGTATACCAGCGCAGAAGTATAAAAAATCGATACTGTAAACCTTTTTTTTATATTCATACCAACTTATTATTAAGGGTATTTTTGATGTCGATTTTACGTTTGAAATTGTAAAATAATGCACAAAAAATTAAAACTTTATAGTAAATATCATTTTGGTGGCCAATTATCGGCGGATTTGTAGAATTTCATTAAATTTTAAGTTTTTTGTTTGTTATTCAATGATATCTACTATTAAAAAACAGTTTATTTAAAACACGTTCTACTGTGTAATTATTATTAAGCGTCACAGCTGTTTCGCCTTCTGAAGGCATTATCAAACTGAGTTCATACCACTTACAGACGATGTATTTATATCATTTCTAGTATTTACGATGAAAAAAATGGATTGCTTTCATTTTAATTATTTGCGCCCTAATTAATTTCTGAGTAAAATGATTAAATGGTTATTATACTTTTAAGTTTCCCCAATTGCTGCTTCGTTTAAATTCGACTGAAGGTCGTTATGTATTCTAATCATTAAAATATTTTTCCAAGAAAAAAAGCAAGAGAATTTCTAAAAAGCTTTTTTTGTCTTTTGTATTTCTATAAATATAGAATCACCTCCCGAAGTAATATATATCTTATAATAAAATAAGAACCACAAATATAAATAAATTCAGCTAAAATTACTTACATAAATTTCTCTCAAAGCAGACAACATTTTCATGAAAGTTAAATTATCAAAGAAGCACATACTTTGTACTTTTAATTTTCTTACAAATCCTTCGGGCAATCAAATTACACCAGCTTAATAATACAAGGCCTTGCGAGCCTATTAATCTAACTTCCTGCGTCGGGACTTCGAACATCATCCGGTACAATCCACGTATACAAATTCAATTTAATATATATTTAATCTTGTTCGCATGAAAGGTACATTTTTAACATTTCAAATTAGATGTGTTCATTCGTAATCTCATGAGGCCTACATACAAAGCGATCGCCCAGTCAGACATCACCAAATACTTGATTGAGATACTGAGGAAAGCGATATTCGAATACTCACAATAAATCAAATGTTCTTCTTTTTAACCTACATAACTTTTACCACTCTGTCACATTTCCACCACTCCGTCAAAGTGTGGAGTGTGGAATTTTGTTTTTACTATAAATGAATCTTTCTGCATCTCAGAGGGGAAAATTGTAGCAGGGGGGGAAGGAGGATAAACACGAACTGCGTGTATACCTATTTCAAATGACAACCCACGTGACAGAATTGTCGTATGACATAAAAATTGTGAGAGACAAGTTTTTTAGATTTTTTAAATATTTTATTAAACATCATTAAAAATAATAATCGCTGTTACTTGATAGGTTTTACCTTTTGGAGTTTAATAATAGTTTTATATTTTATGTCGTCGTATCATTTTTTTGTAACATTGTAGAATACACGCAAGTCGAGGTGGCAGAAGACAACTGTGATTTATATGAAATACACTTCTATCACGAGGAGTTACAACTCTGTCACGTAATTTTTACTTTCAAAAATATAAACACATATATTTTTAAAACGCACACAGTCCTTGCGTCTTTAGTACAGTAGATTTTAAAGTAATTATAAAATAATAATATTGGTAATTCTGTTGAATTTTTCTCCACTTAACTGGTGGAGACAACTTTATGTAGGTTAAAAAGAAGAACGACCCATTTATACGTGTCTGTATTTTACATTTTAAAATGCTATTAAATAACAAGGGATAGCATAACGGTCCGGTACATTAGTAAAACATTTTGAAATATCTTACCAATAATCCTGAAGACATCAAATTTTTGTTCATTTCACTACAAGTTTTTCTGCATTATAATTGATTTGGTGGTCTTTACGAGTGATCCGAGTGTTGTTCCATAAAGAGGTCACATTTTTGCATACAACTGCATACTAAAATCTTTTTGAAGTGAAACTTATTTAGCCTCGTTGTGATTTGAAATTCGGAAGAAACGGAAATGACGCATTACAGCACCTATGAAGCATCAAACTGCACTCATTGGCCGCTTTGATTATGATGTCACTTTTCAAGGCTCCTATTGGTTGAGATATGAAACGGAAATTACTCTAGGTCTGCGCTCATTGGCTGCTTTGATAGTGATCTCACTTTTCAAGATGAGGTTGAGTTTGTTTTGGTAAATTTTCGCTTTTTTTATTGCACCTGAAAAAACACCTAAAATGCATGCTTCTAGACTAGATTACCCCCTTAACTAACTACTGTGTGTATGCTACTTTCCCCAGAATACTAATGGAGGGAAATAATTATATCAAGCCAGTGGACATCTTCATTTTATCACTAAACACATACGAAATGATGTTCCTAATGCAATTCAATTATTTACAATAAATACTGTTTATTCAAATGTTAAAGCCTGTAAAAAAGCGTTAATAAATAAATAAAGAATGTCGATATTTGAAAATTCCTTTCCGGCTAGCTGTCGAAATGGGGTACTTGAGAGGAGTGTCAGGGGTTACGAAATGGGATCATATAAGAAACTCGACGATCCGAGACGATCTAAACATTGAAGCGCTGTCTCTTCATAGAAAAATCGCGACTGAGGTGGCTTGGGCACGTACTAAGAATGTCTGATGACCGAATTCCTAAGAAAATACTGAGTGCGTTTCCAGAGGGTAGACGTCCAGTGGGCCACCCCAGACACAGCTGGGCAACTACAGAAACTGTGTGAGGAGAGGATGGGACTACTATGGACGGAGAGGCAAGACAGGGGCGTGTGGAGGCGCCTTGTCGATGCAGTGGGTCCCCGACCCGAATAGGATAAGGGGAAGAAGATGCAAACTTCTCACGGTGTATCTCTTTAAGAGGAATATTAACGATAGAAATATTTCGATTCTCATGCCTTCAAATTTTAAAATCTAGCGTCTTATTTGCACGAGGCAAGTAAGCGAAAAGGTGGTTTTTTATTTATTTTGTGCATAATTTTATAAGAATGAAAAAAAGTAGAACATACAAAACCTCAAAAATAGTCTTAGCCATAAAGGGGTATTTAAAAAAACGTTTCTTATTACTTCATAGTTAAGTCATGCAAAAACATTTTTTTAAGTGGTTTACTCTTATATTTTTTGTTATGTAATTAATAATTTTTTTGTAATTTCGTTCATACAATAGGTACATAGAAAAACTAGTAAAAGCTTCAATTTATCCGTAGCACGATTCGTCGTAAAGATGAATCTAAATAGGATTTCACGTATAACTTCATCTTAATGGTGTGAAACCGCAATACGAATACCAACTTAGGAAAATAGTCTTTAATAATAGATTACATGTCGAGGTTTTAGTCGGTGGAAGAGGCACTACAAAGAGATCTAAACTCCCCTTCGTATTAGACTATCATAGTGGAGTATTTTCTCCAGGATCTGTAAAGCCCACTTGATTTATCTAAGACTAACAACTAGACCACAGTTTGAACTCAAAGGATGTGCAAGTGGTATCTTAAGGCCTGTGCCGGTGCGCGGTGGTTAGCGTAACCCTGACATTAGGCAAATGGAGTGGAAATTAGGCAAATTAGTGCTTGCCCTACTGAACAGGGCCGTGTTCAGGCCAACGCAATCTAGGCAGCTTCAAGGGGGCGGCATTATTCTACGAACTGTGTAGTTTCTCTATTAAAAAAAATATGCACAGTTCACACGCGGTAGAAACCTTCAGAAAACTAAAGTAGACAAGAGTGAGGAGGCTACGAATCACCACACAAATGGGAAACCGATTGGTCTATCTCATTCTCTCGAAGACTAAATCCTATAGATATATCTGTTTGTCTCTTTTTATAGACATACGTGTTTATCGCTTCTTCGTTTCGTCGAGTTTCAAATCACAACGAGGCTAAAGAAGTTTTCACTTCAAAAAATTTGTGTGCAGTTCACACGCGGTAGAAGTGAAACCTTGATAAAACTAAAGTAGATAAGAGTCGATAGGCTACGAAGCAACGCACAAAGAGGAGACTGATGGGCTACGAAGCACTGCACAAAGGGGAGACCGATTATTCCATCTCATTCTCTAGACTAAATGCTGCAGATGTATGTTTATCTTTTTTTAGTGCCGCTTTTTTATCCTGTAGATGTTTGTATTTGTCTCTTTTTAGTATCGCTTTTTCCATCGAGTTTCAAATCACAACGGTGCTAAAAAAGTTTTCACTTCAAGAATACAACACTTTTTTTTATAAAACACAAGTTTTCACTTCAAATATTAAGAAGTTCAATCCAAACTGCGATCGGTAACTGTCAGGAAAATTCATAATATGGAAAAGCAAGCAACATGTCTGGAAAGTATTCAAAACTTCAAGCAATGATAGAGGTTAATATTGGTGTAGAATATGTTGAACTCGTTTAACCTTACTCTGAATCTTGCACTTTCAGAAATCTTCCACGAATTTTGCACATTTTTTTCGACTTTTTTACGACTTAACTGTCGAGAAATTGAATGTCGCTGCGTATCTAGTCTGCATACATTTTACAGGGCGTTCGCTTTGTTGATAGTACACGAAAGGGATAACGGATAATACACGTAATATATGTGGAAAGCTTTCGAATAAAAAAAACTTTAAATTTAAAGACTTTTGACCTTAAATCCGGAAAATTTTACGCCAACCTTATGCTGTGTAAATGATGATTTAGGGGCACTGTTCTGTGTATTTCGCCCGCATTACAGGCAATTGAGCTGCCTGGGGCGGCTTGATATCTAAAGGCGACCCTGCTACTGAAGAAGTAGGTTCCTACGCAGAGATTTACGGGAACCAGAAATCCCAGACGAGCCTTTACATATTTACCTAAAAAGCTCCAAGTTGTTGTAGAGGCTCGTTACTTTACCAATTAGTTAAGTTATGTCGGTCAACTTAACTTAGGTTAGGTTAGGTTACATTATTCATAAATCAGCCATTTTACAACATTCTGCGAGAAGAATGCAGATTCAGTGTTCTGAGATTTCTGTAGTTTCTTACAAATTATGAATGATAGTTAATGTATGTTATTTTTGTATTTTCATTAGTTTTGAGCACAAAATGGGTGAAAACTTAACAATTTTGAAATGTTTCCAACAAAACGTATTTTTTGGGAATCTTAATTTAATTTTTCAGGATACGAGTAACGTATTAAAAAGAATAGTAGAAATTCAATTTTAATTGAATGATCAACCAGACAAACATTTATGCTGAAGTTTACATCCTTTATTCATTACCTCATTACCTTTTTGCAGAAGGGGTGAACACCCTTTACGAAAAAAAGATAAAATGGGGATGGTGCACAACTTTTAGTGTCCGGAATTTCCATGTCAAGGCAAATAATTCATCATCGTCTTCATCCCCTTATCCTATTCGAACCAGGGACCCATTGCATCGACAAGGCTCCACTATACGTCCCTGTCTTGTGCTGACTGTTCGGCCTCCGTCCATGGCAGTCGCATCCTCTCCTCACACTGTTTCTGGAGTTGCTCGCCCAGCTGTGTCTGGGGCGGCCCACTGGACGTCTGCCCTCTGGAATCGCACTTAGTATCTTCCTCGGAATTCGGACATCAGGCATTCTTAGTACATGCCCAAGCCACCTCTATTTTTTCTATGAAGAGTAGCAGTGGTTCAATGTTTAGATCGTCTCGAATCGTCGAGTTTCTTATATGATCCCATTTCGTAACCCCTGCCACTCCTCTCAAGTACTTCATTTTGGCAGCTTCGACTCTAGAGCGTGTTCGTTCGCTTAGCATCCTATATCTGGTGGCCGTCAGTGAGCGTCGGGCGATATACCGTTTTAAACACTGTCATCTTTGTCTTGATACTGAGCTCGGCTCTCCTTATCACTGAGCTGTAGAGAGGACGCAACACACCGCTTGCCGCACTAACTCTTCGATCAATTTCTCCGTCTTGCCGTCCATCGCTGGACAAATTATTAGTTTAACAATTGTGTTTGTTTAACAATTCCAGGCTGTGATGATTTCTTGACGTTCTTTTTGATACTTTTTCATTCATACGAACTATGCTAGATTATTTTCCGGTTGGCTTGACCAACATTGATTTGAAGCCTGCTGTGGATTCAAAGTTCTAATGTCACGTCAAATAAAGAGGTTAGTAGATAGTAGGTATTAGGGGTAGTAGGTCCTACCTGACATTTAAATCCCGTCGCGGATAAATGGCGAAGGCTATTTCAGTTTCAATAATTATTTCACACAACCAGGAGACTGTCTCTCGGAACACAGAGTGATATAGCAAACAATGACGAGCATATTGAAGTAATTCGTCGACTTGTTGATTTTTTATGAACAAAAAATGTCTCAACAACAATGAATTGCTTTCTTTGAACATTTCATATCAGTTTTTTTATTATATTAGCTCCTGACAGGAGGCCCTGAGAAAAATAATTCCCCCCAGGACCTATGTCATCTTTGGTGATGCTATGTAGAGGGCATTTTTAGAAAAAGAAGAGAGGAAGTTCTGGGAAAGAAAAGGGTATGAGGGGTTGAAAGGAATCTGGGTGTCAGTGGGGTGGACGTATGAATCCAGCCCTCACACAGCGGTGCAGAATCCTGCTGAAGAGATCAAAAGGTTTATCTCAATCAGTCTCTTCCAATCCGGCCTGCCGGACAGCTGGTGGACAGATGTATTTGCCGCCAAGACCCGGACAAACCTAACCCCATAAACCTAACCAGCACCCCTGCTAAGTCGTCAGTGCTACATATTAAAAAATTAAAGTTTGCAGATTGTCATAGCAAAATTTGGCAATAATAACAGCTTCTCGTTTTATATGAAATGTTAGCTTACTACGAAAATTTGTAAAATATAGAGTTGTAGGAGAGCCTCAAAGAAAATTTGTTAAAAATCTCTTGCCAAAGAAGGGCCGTACCAAAATTCGGCTAAAAAATCGGGCGATCGAGGAGTTTGTTTTCCAGAAATTCTTTAACAATGCCTGTATAATAATGGGAGTATTTTTTAAAGTTCCCAAGAAGACGGCATTTGCCTAGAAAGAGCGCGGCCTAATCAGAAAATAAAGGAAGCAAAAAAAAATAAGGCTTGTGTGTGCAACAAGAAAGGGAAACGATATTAATTATTCAAAAGCAATCTCATTCAATCGGAGTCGTCTCCGATTCATTATTGTAAATACTACTGCTTACGACTGGACACTATGGACTGGACAGCGTCGACTGAGCTTTATTATTCATGGCTTTCGACAAAAGATTGTTATAATGTAATAAAACACATGTAAAACTTATTTCCACTTAATTTATTTTTAATAATAATTGTTATTGGTACTAATGTTTCAAGAGCAATATAAACGCCAGAAATATTCGTGTTCTTAGCCCTTCCACATTCTATACTTCTGTATCTATATCTTCTTTACTAATTTTAGTATAGTATATATTAGTATATCAGTATTAGTATTAAATACTAATATACTAATACTGATATACTAATATATACTATACTAATTACTAATATTACTAATTACAAATGCGAAACTGCTCGAATTTGTTTGTTACGCTTTCACGCATTAACCAATAAAAAGTTTTTAAAATTCTTTCACCAATAGAAAACTACATTATATGCGAGGACCATAGACTGTATATAATGGAATGCTCTGGCGTTATGAAATTATAAATATTAATATATTATATTTATCATACGTTTTCTGTCGCTAACAAAAGCGAGTTATTGCTAACGTCAGAAAACAAATCGTTGCCATGGAAACGATGTTGACATGTTTGTGGGCTCTATGCTGGTAGATTAGTCAGTCCTCTACCTACTGGTCGGCTGCTGCTTCAGGAAATTCAAATATTAGAATATTTTTTGTTTTTTTTTTTATAAGCTTATGTTTTGGAAAAAAGGTCAAATGAGTGTTCCTATATTAAAAATATAATTCGTAACGATTATAAAGATTGTATAATAAATAGCGTTATTTTTTATTATATTTACAAACTTCCACATATTTAAACAAAAAAATAAAACTCCGAAATGTTTGTACGCGCATAAATTCCGAACGCCTGCACCAAATTGGATAATTATTTTTTTCTTTGAGCTCTAGCGTTATGAAATTTAGGTGGCACGCGAGCTGTTTGAAAACTGGATGTACCGGGAATGAGTGAGGGAGAGGAGGTAGTGGGAGGGGGGGGGATAATTGATAAGTGCAAGCGCTACAGTAATTTCCCCTAATACCATGCGAGCGAAGCCGCGGGGAAAAGCTAGTAAAATATAAAGCACACTTTAGAAATTGCTCACATTTATTATATTAGCTTAAGTAGTAATTAGCGTTGCCCGGGCTTTAGATCATGTCTCTAATTTTCGATCTGAATATATTTAACTCATTCAGATCTGAAGTCGTGTAACTAAAGTCACCATTAATGATTCTTCCTTTCTACTGTTAAATTTAAATTTATGTTCAATTAAATGAAAGCCAATCACTTTGTAAAACACAATTTAATCAAATTAATGTCTAATTATTTGTATGTTTTAATTTTTTTTTAAGAACAAAAAAAAATGTTTTTTTTAATGTCTGTACACGTGTTTTGTGTTTTCAGTGTCATTGCCATAGATTTATATATGTCATTGCACTGAATATTTGACAGATAAATTGGTGTTGCCAGCGTACAAATTTTGTGGTTCCATTTTTTATATTTTCTACTCTTATTTGACAAACAATATACGGTTTTATAAAGTTGTTTTTTTTTATTGATTTTATTTTTATGCATGATTGTTAAATAAATAATGATTCAGAAATAATCTATCTTGTTCTGATAAAACTAAATAAACAACATGACATTATTAAAGGATTAAAACTGACGTAAAATAATGCAAAAAGTAGTAATTGTGTTGAATTATACTAATACAATAGTGAATTGGTCGTTAGATTAGAAATTATGTACAAAAACATTATGTGAATCACGCATCAAATAAAACATGTCAAAACTTTAATTTTGACGCGAGCGAAAAAAAATATGGCGGATCCGCGCATGCGCCTATCTACCGAAGTTCATTCAATGTGACCAACATAAAAATGCCTTTCTTTATTTGTGATCCGAAAAAGAAAATGTGCAGTCTAAAATGTATCAAAACCATAATTTATCAGTCGTGAAGTGTTTTTTATAAGGCTGATAGTCTTTAGATTTGAGAAATGTGTTTTACTCGGTAAAATTTGCTGGTAATGGACACAGGTAGCATATATTGGCTCACAGCCGCAAAGGAGTTCAACTTTTAAAAGATGGGTAGGTACTAGGTACACTGTATGTCCAAAAATGCAATATAACTCATTTCGGGAAAATGGCTTACACAGTGTTCACCTTGGGTAGGGAAACGATATCGAATAGAAAGTATCGATACCGTACTCATGAGTAGTATCGGATAAAAAGTATCATACTACGTATCAACACCCCCCCCAGGATCAGAATTTGAAAATTCTGATCCTGTGGGGGGGGGGTGATTTAGCCCGATATGGGGCCGCTTTTAGCCAAATTTTAAAGGTATCGATACTTGCCAAAACGTACTCATTGAGTAAAAGTATCGTATACAAAGTATCGTATACAAAGTATCGATACTTTTTTTGTGTCCCTAACCTTGGGAGAGCCGAAATTATCTTACCTCTTCATGCTTTCTGTGCTCCTGGTAGATATTCTTACGAATATTGTTAATTTATTCTTGAGTTCAACAGCTCGGCTATGGAACGATTTACCGGCTTCTGTGTTTCCTCCCTCCTACGACATGGGTCTCTTCAAGACCATTCCTCTCCTCAAAAAGACCCTCCACACAGATCCCGATGACATAGGCCCTGAGGGAAATTTTCCTCAGGGCCTCCTGTGTGGAGTTAATGTAAAAAAAATAAAATTATATTTATCTGATACTTGGAGACTGGTGACAAAGACTTCTGATGATAATGTGTATAAGAATTTGGTAATTTGTGCATCCTTCGGTTGATCTAACATGTTTGTTGTTTGGTTGTTTCAGGATGCGAGAGTACGTGGAAGAAAACGAGAAGAACGACCCCCTCATCCACGCTCCCGACAAGAAGAGCAATCCGTGGGCGGAAAAGGGGAAGTGTGTCATCATGTAAGGGAGGGGGGGGGGCTGGGAGAGGCGGCGAAGGCGGAGAATTTGAATTTCACCATGCGGGATAATACGGCTGTCAAAATTTTTATAAAAAAATGTGAAAAATATTACCTTTCGTGAAAAAAATGAACTCATCACTGCTCAGAAGTTCTGCCCTTGATGGTGGCGAGTTAGTACTGACCAGTGTCAGTGACACCCGAGCACATAGCACGTCTCCACGTCACCACGTCACCAGCCACCATCAAACAGCGATGCCACGTGCCGCTAGCAGACAGTCATGTTTGAATGTGTGATAAAATTAATTTTAAAAGTTTTGTATCCGAAGCTTTGTAATGAGTCGTAATAAATTCATTTCTGATTAAATTCTAGTTTAACGAGGATAGAATAATGAGCGGTCATAAGTCTTATGATGATATTGTTAACCGAAGTGAAGTGTTTCTGCAGTTGTGGCCTGCTGCCTGCCCGTGCCCGCTGCCAGTACAGTACAGTACAGTGCAGCGCCGTGCAGTACAGCGCAGTACAGTACAGTACAGATTCAGTTGGTCCACTAGCCTTGAGGCCAACGTGACTTAGCCATCAACCACCAGTTGCCTCCTTTGCTTGCCAACCAACCATCATGTCGATCTCTTGTGTTATTATAATGTACCTCTACATGTATGTATGTCATTTAATCATTATAATATTCAGTCATAGATTTAAATAAATATCTTCAAACCTTTGCTTTGGTAGTAATTTAATTTTTATTTATTTAATATCTTAAATATCCCACACGCTTATATAACATTATACTTCTTTTATCAGTACATTATACATTTACATACTTTCTTCATACTCTCAAGTATATTTAATGCTCTGTAGAATTTAATGTGGCTACGAGAACATTCCATAAAGTATTCACTAACAATACTCATCTAGTCTAAACCAACCTAAAGTATAAACTGTTCCCACATCGCCACCGAGATTAACAATCTGCATGCTATCGACTTACTTCAATAGATACGCAATTAACAATACCAACCAAACAAATATTCAACAGGCGTCAAATTCTAAAAAGCTATTTATTATGTATAAAACAAAATAGATTTGCCACATAGCCCACCAATTTCAATTACAGAAAACGCTAACAAGCCAAATGAAAGCTTTGCACCAAAACTATGTTTAATTTGTTGCATTTTTGTATGCAAACCAAATGCAGTCTGCCGGGACCTTTGCAATATTCCCACTAATATTTGTACTATTTAATAAATAACGCAATACATACTTAAGAAATAAAGAAACAGTCAGAACACTGAATTATTGTATTCATGAAATGTCAGATATATTTGATTGGAATCAAAAAGAAACCTTGGGAGTTTTTTTATGAGAATATGTAGAAAAGAATAGAGTAGGAATGAGAGAAAAACAAGGAATAAGAAGATAAATGAATAGGGAATCTAATTCATGAACCCTAAGTTTATGAACACCGACTATGAAGTAGCCACAATGAAGGTGAAAGATTACTGAATAATTTATCGCTTATAATTCTTATGTTTTCAAAAATACTTGAAATTAAAAATGCAGCGTTGGTAAATTGAATTTGATATTTAAAAAAAAAAGTATTAAGCTCTCGACTAATTATTATCAGATTACAATCTTGGCATTGAGGATTGCGGGATTTTCATATTTAAAGTATATATCAGAGTAATTTCCCTAAATATTATGTATGAATAGTTTGGTAAAATAATTTAGTAGTAAATTTTATCCATAATTAATTAATAATTATAAGCGATCATTATATTTATTCAAAATTCTTCCCTAAAATAATGGTATCTGAGGTTATCTCAACATTTCCTTTCTTTCTCATCTTCAAACTAAATGCTAGGAATAGCAAGTTGAGACTTCATCGTTATTCATTATTAATTTTCTTTATTATTTATCGGAAAACAATATTTTAAAAATGACAAACATGAATCTTGTCAAATCAAAAATCTGTTTGAATTTCCAAAATGCATGGTTCTCACTTCTACGTGAATGTTTTCAATACTAACGGATTACATAGAAACCCTATGTAATGGTCAATGACAGATAAAATTATTTAAAATAAATATTAAAAAAAACTAAAATACAAGTACTAAAATATATTGTAGCAAATGTATTAAATACATTGTTACATTTAAAATAAAGAACTAAAATAAAAGATTAAAAATAAAAATAACTAATAATGTATAAAATAAAATTGAGATAAAATACAATATTTAAATTGTGTCTCGTCTCACGACCTAAAATAAATTAAGAAAGTATAATATTAAATTGATTGAGTTATTTTGAAGTCGCTGAATCTTAATGTCTTTAGAATACTTTAGTCTCCTCTTAAAGTCAGTCTGGCGAGATGATTGTCGCGGAGTCACTAACGCTAACTAACACTCGGCGGGTGAACTCCATCAGAGAACGGATGACTTCATTCAAATGCATTCAAAGAGCAACTTCCAAATTCCATCTTATATCTTCAATGTATTTGAATCCAGTCACAGTATTTCTTTGAGTAGATTATTGAAGTGACGCATTCTTTCCACTTCTCGTCACTTGCCTCGGCGGACCGACGTCTTCTTTGTATTTAGAGATTTCAAACTCTGGTAGAATTTTCAGCTATCTTGTCTTGATGAAGCTTTTGTATTTTTTGTGCCCGAGGAAAAATGCGGGAAGGGTCTGTATAATTTCAGACGTAGAGGATTTGTCGGTAAAAAGGAAAAAGTAGTAGATGTTCTAAAATAATTGAAATAAAATAAATAATAAAAGTAATGTTAATAAGTAGAGGTTAGTAATTTAAAGATTGGCATTCTGACCGACAGCGCCGTTGTTCACTTCATTAGAAGCTCGGTCTGTGGGTGTATCAAACGCGCGCATCGTACACCTTCAGACCGGCTTCGCACAACTCCAGTAAACAGTGAACAAGCAATGCTCTGTCAGAGAGAGAAGATATAGTAAATACGAATAAACTAAAAGATAAGGATTAAAATAAAGAATTAAATAGATTTTGCAAATCATAACTTAACATAAGTAACTACGTATCACAAAAATCAAACCTTGGCGAGTTATCCCAATGATTCTTCCATTCTTCTTACTTCCTAGTTCTAAACTGTCTGAAAATGAGACAATATTACGGTGATTTAGTGGATTCGCTTAACACGCATTATTATATTGAAATTTCCTTTTTGTATCGAATAAAGTCAATTTTCCTTCGTAAATCTTACCTTCTATAACAATTCTTCACACGTTCTCAAATAGAGTGCTGACATTGTCAATTTTAGCTTCAATTATATTTGATGAAAACAGCTACAGGAACGCCACAAGGGGGGTGAACTAATGTTTTACATTCAGCACACCTGTTACCTGTAGCTGTTTTTACTAAAATATTAAAATAATTATCTACTTGGATTGTACAAATATTAAAGTAAAAGATTCAATAGCATAAAATCAGAATATATTCCCTTCTATTTAAACATTTGGAAAACAGTAGCGAATAGCCGAGTGCCTTTAGAGCATTCGCAGACACAGAGAGATTCATTAAAGAATGTGTTAAAAAATATATTACTATAAAATCACAGAATGGTTTCCATTCCTGTTAAAAAAAAAAAAACAAATATTAAAATAACTAGTGGGAAAGTATTAGCTATCGAATAGGGCAAACCCAAATGAACTGAAAATATAATAATGTAGGCAAGTATGTATATTACTTTTATACGTTTTTTTATGAACAATACACGTTGAGAGCCCTTCAAAAGTAATGCGATATATATTTATAACATCCACAGAATTTAACTGAACAATGACTCTTCTGTTACAATAATCTTAAACCTAAACAGAACTTACACTTTCCCACTAGAATAATAAAATACTAATGTTGACAAGCTTCATAGAATGTCAACGTTACTATGTTAAAACTTAATCTAAAATTGCGCATTAAAACCTTAGGGAGTTTCCTCTATAAATGTAAAAGTAGATCGTAGTACTAATACTCGCTCACCGCATTTCTCAATCAACTAATCTCGCGCTTGCCATCTTAGAAAAAGTAAACTTTGGCAATACTCGTACGTTATACAATATTATGTAATATGTTGATAAGATTTTAAACTAGCTTCATTTGTACTCAATTGTTAATACACATGTTAAACTATAGAGCGTTAAATAGATCCTGCCAGCAATGGGAGATAGTTTCATAGAAATTAGACCAAAATAAATATTTGTAAACGAAAAACACCGGCTCGTTAAAAGGCAGTTGTTAAAGATGGATCGTAATCGCTTCCCAGAAGTGGAATACGAAATTTAACAACAAAACTAATAACAAATGAACAAAGAACAATCCATGGATGATGATAATAATAATATAATAAAAGTAATGAATTGTCATTGCGTTAGTATTGAAAACATTTCATATTAGAAGTTTGTATACTTTTTAATTCATTTCAATATCTTGTTGATGAATCCCACGTATCATTATTGTGTAATAGCTATAAAAAATCTAAAATTGAATAGATCCCAACGAATCCTCCTAATGGCATTAATAATACCTAATTTTTAATAGAGTTTTGATAGAGTTTTCATTTTGCTTCTGTTTCGTGTGAATTTGTTATGCCAGTCCTTAATTTAATAGCCAAAGAAAATATTAGTATTTGTCATAAAGTTTAAATGTATTTTGTTTGTTAAAACTTTTAATCTTCCACTTGTCACTCTCTCTAAAGTTAATTTACAACAATACTGTTATGTCCCTCACTTCATGACTAGACAGACAACAAACATTAGATAGTTTCTTTTCACTAATTGCCCGAACGAGACTCAGTTTACGACCCGGCCAGGTTAAATCCTCCACTGGGATGAAGAGTATGTGGAATGGAATAATGGGTTACTTTCTCAGCAAACTGAAACAGACGATAGCAGAGACGTAATGGAAGATAGTTTGTAATGTCTTTCCCATGTGTAGTCTATACTCATAGTGTATCTATTTCATAAACCTAAGATCAACAAATGTATGTTAATTAATAAAAAAAACAAATAAACATAAAAAATATACAACACTTGTTTTATTTTCACATTTTATACACTGATGAATCCAAATGTCCAAAAGGACATATTGGAACTTATTATTTTATTCATTTGATTTGCCACAAATTAATGATGATTTTTTTATACATAAACACCCAGAAGAAGGCAATACATATTCTACAATCAAAATACAATTTATTTTTAAAATAAATGATACATTTAATACAACAAAAACAATAAACAGGAAAAAAATGGCAGAGAAAAAATCACATGCATATTTAGGTATGTGTTGTGTTTATTTAATTTATATAATTATTTACCAAAAGCAAGTAAATACATTTTGATTTTTTTTTTAGATAAATATACAAACCTACCTACATTTTTTAAACCTACGTAAAAATAAACATAACATCTATTAACTGATGAAAATACTTCCACGGACATAGGATTTTGCAACATAATATATATTTGCAACATAAATATTTAAACTTAAAACTGAATAAAATAAATAATGTCAGACAAAGATTAGAGCAATACTAATAATAAATAATCGTCACTCTATTTCAAAAATCTTAATAGAATTCAATAAATATCCACATTATTGCAAAATATATTTATTTCTTAAAAAATTATAATGCCTATACAAAAATGGTTGCGATTCTTAATCCGTTGTACGCGGACGTCACAGCAGTTGGGTTGCAAGCGGCCATCTGCCTCACACGGACATCACAACAGTCGTCTCGCAAGCACGTATAAATGAAAAAGCTACAGGGGCACATCACATCGAAACATCACATGTTTAAAGGGTTTGATTTGATTTAGACATTTTTTTCTGGAAAATTTAATAACAGTATCTAAAAGATCAATAAAGGCAGAACAAGAAATTTGCTCAGTTCACGTCAACATATCTTTCTTTCTGTATTGCACAATTTAGTCAGTGTTAGACGGACTGACAACGGTTACAAAAGTGCCAGCACAAACTCAAGGTGTTAATAATGGCGCTTGTGAGTGGCACATTCAACTCACCCAGAGAAAAGTAGATATAACCTTACTGGAGAGAGCAACAATACTTATTATAAAGGATAGTTATTTTGTATAAGCAGCAAGACCCACAATGTGTTCAAACCAATGACTAAACAAAATACAAACAGAAGGACTTGGAAAACCAATAAAAAATTCTGTCCAAACGGTTTTACAGAATTGGCAGCCAAGATGAAAACAATATTTATTACTTATCGTATAAACTGAATAACAAACCATGGAAACCATTTGAATGTATGATGCCAATTCGTATAACCGTTTGGACAGAATGTTCTGTATGTATTTGGATCTGTGTGCCAAGTCCTTCTCTTAGGTATTTTGTTTAGTAATCGGTATAAATTTACAGTCAGTGGCATTGCTACTATAGATTTAGTGGCCATCTGTGCAAAAATAATTAGTTTGTTCGTTTGTCAGTTTTTCTTGTGGCCGCCTGTGCCCTTCGTTAGTTCCTTTTTTGACCACCTACACAGATAAATTTGTACAAATTCATTTACAGAGAAAAGATAGTATTACAAAGGAATGATAATGCCTACCTCTAAAAGTGGTTTAAAACTATTATAATATCAATCGGGAAATAATTCAGATAACCCCTTCCAGATCAGGTCTGGGAGGTGCCACAATACAGAGGGGAAACTGTTGCGCGGCTTCTTGAACTTTAGATTTAGTATTGGTGTTGCGGGCGAGGCGTACCTCCGTGGCCGTCTTGCCGCAACGGCCGCATCGCCCTGCCACCGGGTCGCACTCCAGGTGGAAGGCGTGCCCGCAGCTGTACGCTCGAACCATGTTGTGCAGGTGCAAGGGATTGTGACAAGTGCCGCACGTGGCTGTGGGAACAGGGAGAATACGCTTCCCTCGAAGCGACGAAGCCAAAGCGGCGTGAAGTTCGCTGCCCGTCAGTCTAGCGGCGGCACTTGCGGCTTCCGCTCCTCCTCTCGCCGCTTCCAGCAGTCCCGTAAGCGCTCCTCGTAGAGCGCCGGCGTGACCCCCGCCTCCACACAGTTGCGCCACTAGCCACGGCAGCGGCAGATAGTTGGCTGCTCCTTCTAGTAACAATGCCGGCAAAGGTGCGCCGGGAGGTTCCACAAGCTTTGCTACCCCTTCTACGAGCTGTCTCCAAAGCGATTCAGCTTCCAAATGACTAGATAACTTGGTAGCGCGGGTGCACAGAGCGCAAGCTTCTCCAGCCAGCTTCTCTCTGTTGTCCCTATCTTCTGCCGCCAGCATCAATTCTATAGAGGATTTAAGAGCGCCTGACAAATCTCCGCAAGATTCCAAACAGCCGGGTTCGGCCTCCTTAATATTGTACTTCCTGATAACTTGAAGAGCCGCTTCGGGCAATAAGGTAGAAGGTGCATCGGTCAAAAACATCAAAACAGTTTCCTGGCGAAGTCTGCAAAGTAAATCTAAATGTTTAACAGAAGTATCGGCGTCTAGGGCCCCTAAAGCGTGAATACTATCAGTAAATGCTAATTGGTCCGACACATCACACAAGGAGGCTAAGACGTTGGGGATGAGGTCGGGCAAATTAGCTACGAGAAACTTTGCAGTTTTCTCAGGCCATTGTTTGGCTAATTTGTTCCCGAATTCCAAAACTTGCTTTGTGACGAATCGTTCTTCTCGTGAAGCATACTTTTCTAAATATGCAAACATGTCATTCTCCGAACCAGCGTCATTCAAAAATGTCTCTAATATGTTTTCATACTTCCCCGCCCTCTCCATGAGATATCTCTCTACTTTTAAGCGTCCAGTTTTCTGGGCCATTTCCATCATCTCAACGTGCGGCAGATGATTGGCCGCATTGTTCATGCACGTCAAGAGGCTCAGCCAAGCTCTCTCTATTAATCTATTGGCTTCCGGAGAAGTAGACGGTTTGGCAAAATATGTTTTAAGATTGTTTATCAAGTGAATATCTGCAGGTAAAGTACCGCAAGCCAAATGGTTTGCAGAAAACAAAACTACTTCGGCGAGTTCTTCTTCCTGAAACATGTACAATTCTCCATTAGATCATAGCTTTTTTACAAACCAAATAACATGTTTTCTACATTTCTTTTACAAATTTATTACTGTGAACAAAAATGCTAATCTTTGTTAATAATATACAGTATCAACAATGTACAATACAATACAAACAATAATTACCGTGAATAAGTTAGGTTCGGTTGCCGTCTGAATGACGTTATGGAGTGACTGCGTCATCTTGAGTCGGTTGAGTTTGCCCATGGGCCCCATGAAGGGGGGCTCGGCGTAGGCCATGCCTAACATGCGCAAGCACGAACCCGTGTCGTGCAGCAGCAGGGCGCGCAGGTACGGGAGAGGCGGAGTACCACCAGTGGACTCGTCCCCTTCAAACAGGAGGCAACTGAGAATCTGAAACATGTGGCTTTATGGTGAGGATTAATGAAAACAAATGTTCTCTACTGGCTTCAGTCCCTCGCCATTCCAGTCTTCGTTCCTTCTTATCCTGCACCACGCATAAATAATAATGATATAATAAGTCCCTTCAATCGTCCTAATTTGACGATATCAAAAAAACTCATGCCTCTATTGTAGTATGTACAATCCTTGACACACGTATTACTTCTTTCTTTTATGTATAATGAAACTCTCTTATAAGATTGTCCAAGGGAATGGAAAAAAAACTTGTTAAGTGTTCAGAGAATAAGTGAGAGGCCGCAGTGGGTTGGATTCATGCATGAAAACTTATTTATGGGTTTCACTGTACAACATCTGAAAACAAAGAGTGCAAAGATGATAGTTTATGATAAGTTACAACAATTCTATTGAAAATATACTCTAGCTTTAAAGAGTATTCCATCTGGTTCATATTGTTAATTTATTACCAATGATTGTTATAATTTCTATAACAACAATTATCTGCAAAAAAGAACATATTTGAGATGTCAACACCACAAAATGTAGATATTAGGACCATTATAATGTGCAAAACTAGTTGAACAAATAAATGTAGCATGCTTTCCAAAAATGGAGTCCATATGTTGCAAAGGTATAGATCTAATGAAGACAATTTAGAAAAACACCAAGAGCTTTGAAAGACCAGCAATATGAAGGCAGACTCAAGGAACTAAAATTACCAACAAAAGAAAGAAGAAAGAGTGACTTTGAGGCTTTCAAAAATTTATCTGGATAATATAGTTGTGTTCAAAATCTTCACCGCAACACAAACAATTTGGGAGGTGGGTATGGGACCGCCGCCCCGGGAACCATTTAACGGATAATAGACACCTCTGCCATGGGTCAGTCACCCAAGTGGTTCATACATTTGGTGACTTAGCAAGGGCGCCCGGGTTCATAGGGGTGAGGTTTGTACGGGTCTTACCCGTTACTAACATTACCTTGCACCGCAGTGAGAGGGTTGGATTCACATGTCCATCACTCGTGGACAAACTGACCCCCAGATTCCTACTCATCCCTCATATATTTTTCCTTGTCAGAACTTCCTTTCCTCCCTTTCCTAGAAAGACCCTCCACATAGCATCCCCAAAGATGACATAGGCCCTGAGGGGAAATATTTTCCTTCGCGCCTCCTGTGTGGAGCTAATATAAAAAAAAATGTAAATCCTTGTCACTCAAAAAAAAATTTTCAAAACACTTTCGCATCCAATCTTAGGAAAAACTTTCTTGCAAATAGATCAGTGGAAAGATGAACAAACTTCCACAACATGTGAATACTGGAAATTTAAAAGGGTGTAAGTGCCATTTACAAAAATGGAGGTAGACGGGAATTTAAAGTAGTAAAGGTGTAAGTGCCATTTACAAAAATGGAGGTAGACGGGAATTTAAAGTAGCAAAGGTGTAAGTGCCATTTACAAAAATGAAGGTAGACGGGAATTTAAAGTACGCTCAAACATTCAAATAAAACCCTATTTTATTTTTATGATGTACAAAAATATAATATATATAATGATACATATTTAAATATAAAAATCTAGCATCACGATGTTTGGTCGAGATAAACTCCAAAACTACTAAACCGATTTTGATGAAATTTGGCTTACTGTGTGTAATTTGGTCCAACTTAAAGATGGGATAGTTTTTATCTCGATTATTGACCTCAATATTTATTATTGCGAATTAAATGTCTTTTTTAGACAATGCATCGTAAGGGGCCATCCATAAATTACGTCACACCTTAAGGGGGGGGGGGGGGGAGTAGAGAAGTGTGACAAGGGGTATGAGGCGGTCATCAGCTCTGTGATGTCTAAATTATTAAAACGCAAAAAAAATTTGGATGTAAAATTGCAAAATATGTGACGTCAAACTAGGGGGAAGAGGGTCTCATAAATGTGACGATGTGTGACAGGGACGGGGGGGGGGGGGGTCAAAAATCATGAAATTCGTGTGACGTAATTTATGGATGGCCCCTAATTATTTGTAAGTTCCATAAGTTTCAACAGATGGCGGTGTGAGTTAATTTATCGACACAACACTTGGTTATCTAGTTTGGGTGACCATCCAGTAGATGGTGTTGTGTTTCGATTCACGTCACAGCAACGCGTGGTCAGCTAGTAATATATAAAAATAAAATAGGGTTTTCTTTGAATATTTGAGCGTACTATAAATTCCCATCTACCTCCTTTTTTGTCAATGGCACTTACACCCTTTTAAGTTTCCGGTATTCATGTCATCGATGCTCCTAATACAAATCAATATAAAGCGTGATTGGGTTCTCATTTGGAGAGAAGGAAGAATTAATTTATTTTAAAATTTAAATTAACTCATGAGCAAAATGCTATCATGTCATGTCAATAATAATAATACCTCATGTCTGATGGTGGGCCTATCCTGCGCCGGAAGCAGCCCCTGGGGGTAGTCCCGGCCTGCCAGGCAGTCGGCCACGTAGACCAGCAGCGCGTCCCCCGGGCAGGGCGGGTGCTGGACCGCCCGACACGGGGGCCCCACGAGGGGCAGCAGCTCGCGCAGAGGCAGCACCGGGTCCCGCAGTGCCCCCGCCGTCACACGGATCCACCCCTGCCACAAGGTCAGGCGTCGGCACTCGCTCAACACCTGGAATGGATGGATTTGTATTCATTTAATCCTAGTAGTTACTATTTCAGCAGCTTATTCAAGACCAGAAAATATGCTTCGTAGACTACTACATAGTATGAAATTAAAATAGACTGCTAAAATATATGGCATCCCAATTTGGCGGGTACGGGTACCGCCGCTCCGGGATTTATTGGTTATACAACACCTCTGCTGCAGGCCATCCCAAGAGGTTCGCTACGTTTGGTGATTTAGCAGGGGTGCCTGGGTTCATAGGGTGAGATTTCAATTTAGGAGGCGGTTATGGGTACCGCCGCCCCGGGAACCATTTATCGGATAACCAACACCTTAGCCACAGGTCACCCCAAAGTGGTTTGCTATGTTTGGCGACTTAACAGGGGTGAGATCTCGTGAGATCGCCGAGTCTTGGCGGCGTATGTGTCTGTCCAACTGCGTGGCAGGCCGGATTGGGAGAGACTGGTTGAGAGAGACATTTGGATCTTTCCAGCAGGACTCTTGCCTTGCCTCGCAGTGGGAAGCTTGGATTCATAAGTCGGTTACTCCTGGATACACTGATCCCCAGATTCCTACATATTCCTTTTTCCTTCCAAGACGTTCCTGTCTTTCCTTGTCTAAAATGACCCACCACACAGCATCCCCGAAGATGACTTTGACCCCGAGGGAAATTATTTTCCTCAGAGCCTCTTTGTGGAGCTAATGTAAAAATAAAAAAATAAAATAAGAAGAAAGTAGTAGAAGTTTATAACGGTAAGATTTCAGAATAATTTAACCACTCAGGTACTTTGCGATTGTGCAAGTTTTTTGTTTTAAACGAACTGTCAGATTTATAAAAATTTTGTGTGATTTCTGCTTCGCAATTAAAGCTCAATTAATTAAATATTTCTGAACGTAGCCAAATACCAAAAACTGTTTTTGAAAGGGTATGAAATAAGCTTTCAAATTGTATTATCATAAATAAATATGAACATTTGTAAATATTCAAATTTAGAATGCAAACATAAAAAAATTGTAAAAATAACTCACATGATGTTTTTATGTGAAAACGGTACTAAAATCACGGATTATGTAAAAAAAAAAACCACTTATTTTATCTTACAAATGTATAATAAACAATTTTGTCACCTCACTTTTTTACCATTTCATACAAAAATATTTTGTTAAAAATTAACACTGTCTAACGCGAATGCGATTTGGCAGGTGAAAACTGTTTCTACAAAATAAGTATTTTTTACCTTTAACTATGGACAACGTTGATTAGAGATGCGTAGCGTATTTTATTATAGATATTCTCCTTTTTGTTTTAAGGTTGTAACTAGAACAAAAACGAAGTTATAACTATTTAAAAACAAGCTTACTGTACTTGACTGATATTCTTATATTGCCGTGTAAACAAGCTTAGGGGTCAGAGTGGTTAATGTAAATATGATAACGCACTTGATGAAGATCCAAGCAGTCTATGGGCATGTGCATGAGTGCGCTCTGCAGGCCCTGGGGGTCGCTGGCAGCCAGGGATGCCACCAGCATCTGCGCGGCGGCGGGGGGCAGTCGCGGGAGGCGGCCCTGCGCCGTTCGCCGCGCTAGAGCTGCCAGCAGGGCTGCCTCTACACCCGAGTTGCATGCTGCCTCCCACAGGACCGACCAGAGGGTGTCACTGGAATTATTGAGGGATGTCTTTATTACACAAACCATTATTGATATCATTTACAAGTGTTAAAATAAAAAAAATAAAAACGGTTAAGATAATGTATTTTCATCTCTTTATTTAATAAGAACCAAGAAATTAACAAAACTATTATATCATAGATGACAGCTATTACATCACAAAAGCATACTCCAAACTAGACCTGGGGAAATTTTTAGGGTTGCCATGGCGAATTTCGTTGACCTTCTAAAAGATGGTAAAAGAGTAGAAATTATAAAAGTAAGTAGTGAGAACTTACAAGAGCTGCATCTGTATGCAAAGGTCGAGTGCAGCAAGGGCAGTGGTGGAATCCCCGAGGTGTCGGGGGTCCGTGGCGAGGCGGGTCAGCAGCCCCTCCGCCCGCTGGCGAGACAAGGCCTGCCGGCTGGACCTGCCCTCTAATGACTGAAATTATGCATTAAAAAACATCTTGGTTACTTACTTTCAAATAATATTAATTAGTAACTAGACAATAAATAAATTTTAAGATTTTCTATTTAGTATGCCATGATCCGAGTCTAGCAAAGAACAAATTGATTTATTAAATTGTGATAGTATTTCTTACATGTTTCGGGTCTGAATTTAACTTAAATTAGTCAAGAATAAACAAGTCGAACTGCAAAAACAGGCAACTTTTAGAACAATTTTTCAAACACAGATAGGATAGGCTTTTTCTTCGATAGTAAACGGTGACCTTTGATACCGGTAACACGGTCTGGAAACAAAACATGTCAAAATCCAAGGTTTACTACTTTTCTTTAAACAAAAATATTTATTAAAAAAAATTTCAAACCTTGTTTCATAGAATTATTTCAGTTTTTTCCAGAGATTCCCCTGGAATCTCTCTTTCTAACACTGTTTAAATCGTATATTTCGCAGTAATACTAAATAAGATCGCATAACTTTTGTGAGACCATGTCAGGCTGGTAGATATATTTCCCAAAAAGACTGCAGATGTTTGTTGTCTGTGAAGAATGTCTCCCAAAATTGCCCGAGGCAAACTGATACCAGGCAGTTTAAAAAATACATTTCACAAATTACAAATTGCTGAATTTGAATACAATTTGAACTAACAACCTAGCTTCTATCTCATTATCATCATCTGCACCACAACCCTTGGAGGCTCCTGGCCACCTTTGAAAATCCTCCAATCTGCTGGTTTCCTGCTGGTATGGTGTTTTCTTCCAAATATTACAGTCACCTAGTTTGGGCCCCTTAAAATTCCTTCATGTTGTATCTTATGGCTTTTTTATGAATTTTATGAATCAATTTTGATAGTACTTCAACACATTGCTGTAGCCACCATCCAGTCACTTAACCCCTCAGGTCTCGGGCATATTTTGTCAGAAGGTACAAAATATTTCCACTTTGCAATAAAATTCAAATAAATATTTCTGAACATATCCGAAAGCTAAAATCTGTTTTTATAGGCGATAAAATACGCTTTCAAATTTTCTAATAAACATTATTCACACCTCACATTTTTATCATTCCATGTAAAAATAATTAACAAAAAATTCCTAAGTTTCAACATTTCATTCTTTTGTGATTAATTTTAAATATAAAGCATGGTGTTTTCTCTTTCTAACTAGGTTTAGATCATATTTCTTACTCTGATAGTAAGGTAAATGATTTCTACGAGACCTATATGAGTTGTTTCGAAAAGCAAACAAATAAGACTGAGGGATATGAGGAGTATGTATATGACTTTGCTTAATTGCTACTTTGAATTCGAGCAGTAAAAAAAAACAATAAATCATTAAAAGCAGTAAACAAACAAACCTTATTAGCCATTATTCATTAGCCAGTGTGTGGACAGTAAACAAACAAACCTTATATTCATTAGCCAGTGTGAGGACAGTAAACAAACAAACCTTATATTCATTAGCCAGTGTGTGTGGACAGTAAACAAACAAACCTTATATTCATTAGCCAGTGTGTGGACAGTAAACAAACAAACCTTATATTCATTAGCCAGTGTGTGGACTGCCTGCGCCCATCGGCCCATGTCTGCATGGTGATGGGCAGCGGCGTGGGCTGCGCGAGCCGAGACGCGGCGCAGACCGGCGCGGCCGAGCAGCAGCAGCGCCCCCGCTTGCCCCGCGCACGCCCCGCCCAGCGCCGAACCCCCCGCAGCCGCTAGCGCAGCAGACACCTTGCCTCCCGTCGCCACGCCCTGCAAATAATCATGCATAAGGGTCAATCAATATTTATATAATTATTAACGCCTTTTTAGGGACCTTTAAATAGTAATAATAATAGTAGGAATTCTTTTTATTAAATACATCTACTTGAATTTCAATTTTGTTTTCGTGAATGAACGAATGCAAATCTTGGAAGTGATAATTAACCCTCATCCTTAGACGCTCCATACAGCTTCCCCAAAGATGACATGGGCCCTGAGGGAATTTTTTCTTCGGGGCCTCCTGTGTAGAGCTATTGTAAAAGAAAAATTTAAAAACCCTCTTCCCGATATCCGATCAAGCTGAAACTCGGCAGATTGATTTCTTGTCAGTGACAATACATTCTATCAACCTTTGGTGGCATTCACGTACACACATGCGCACACACACGCAATTTTTTCCGAAATTGGATGTCATTATAATTAAAAATTTACAACAGTTAATACACAAAATAAATGTCGGTACCATCCAATTAGGATTTGGCTTAATGAGATATTAGCAGTGTTCACCCATTTTAGTAAGTCCATGGGGAGGAAGGTTCAATCTTCAATCAAAAACAAAAATTAATTCTTTGAAATTGTCTACTAACAATCCCAAGAATTGGCGCAACTTTAAAATAGGTGTATTTATTATAGTAAAAAAAAACTTTGCTTTTTAACATATCGATTTCATGGTTGCTCTTTCCCATCTCCTTTCCCTCGCCCCCAAGGGCAATTGGGACTCTGTAGTTGCCCCCAAGGGCAATTGGTGATATAATCGCATAAAAATACTAAATAATATAAAACTGTCATATAAATAACAATCAACAAAATTTTACCTGCATTACTACCGAACCTTCGTGACCCATTGTGTCGAGTAAGGGAAAAATAATCTGTAAATATTGGTTAGTATACAATGTTTTATGTAGGCGCTACCTAACTAAATAAATAGTAATAAAAACAAAATTGCTGGCATTTTCATTCTAAGCATCATATTATTATAATTTTTACAGTGTGTTAGACCTAAAAATTTTTTAAAAAACAGTCTAGAAGATGTTTAAAACACAAAAAAGAAGTAAAATATTAGGAGAAAAAATGGCAAAAAAAGCAAACCATCCACATGCTGTCCTTTTTATTATTTACTTAATCCTGACTATCGACCGAACCAGCACTAAAACATTGTAAGATAGATTGATTTGTTACGTTAGAGTTTGGTGATAACCTCGCATGTGTTGTATATAATAAATAAATTTTCTTATCTCATTTGGGGTTTTATTATTACTTTATAAATTAAGATCTCGCTACATGGAATTTTGCTATAAGAATGTTTTTTTACTGAGTCGCTTGCACTATCTTGTTTTTTTTAATTCTTTTCACGAAGGACTTCTAAAGCATTTAGTATTTTTTTATACTAATAAAGGAATGATTTTTTCAAGTTGCAATATTTTTAAATACCCTTCCTGGAAATCAAAGTAATTTTATGTGTAACTATGAAAAGTGTACTTTATTGACTATTAAATAGCCAAATTATTATTTTTAATGAAATTGAGTTAAGTATGCATTCCTAAAATTAAAAATTAAAAAAACTGTCATAAGGTTTATAATCATAGAAATAAATAAATCAATAAAATTGAGGAATTCCACTGCATGTTTTATATGCACAAATTACTGAAATAACACTTACTTTTAATGTAATTACTGCAAGAAACAACTATTACCTCGGGGGAGATGGAAAAGCTTGCACAAAATATGTTATTAGGTTCTTAGTTTGGGTTATTTAAATAGTTTATGCGTATTTCCTAATCTTCAAACTTAACTTACGGAAAACGTCATAAAGGTCGAGACTGTCAATGAACGAGAAATTTTGAACTTTGATTGAAAAATGGGACTAGAATGCATCTTTTATCATCTTCGCCTGACTTAAATAGTCGTCTCTCGTAGTAATAAGCTGAAATCAAGGATTATTTATTTTAAACTGCGTATTAACCTCTTGAACGTCGGAGTAGAAAATCCTCAAAATAGATTTCCGGCTGAGAATTCTCAGAACTGCACGAAAATTACCTAGAGTTTTGCTCAAATATCATTAAAAAAAAACACAATTTATGTTTTTATGCAATTGTTTTCTTTACCTTAATATTGATATATATTTCATGTTTATATCGTAATAAGTTTCCCCCAGAATATTTAAGTTTATTTATAAATAAATAAAAACTCTCACTTGGGACACAATGGTCAATAAATATAATTAAATGAATAAACTGTTTTTTTCCACATAAATCATAAATCCAAATAACAACAATCAAAAGGTGTTTTCATAGAAATAATTACCTATATACTCCTTTGAAAATTCAAATATTTAAATTTTTAGGACGCCGCTGAATGAAAATAAATTTTGACATTCGTAAACAATTTATTTTGTAAGCCTATGACGGCTTAAGTACAGAGGCTAAATTCATAAAATAAAAAGTAAAATCAACAGCGACAGTCTTCGCTCAAGTGATTCTGATTTTGTCCACCATTCAGTTTTAAAAGCGTAAAGGTTAAAATCGCATTGGAAAAAAATTCCAATGTGGATGGTATTAGAGCGAGCATATGCATATGCCTGAGCATGGTCGTAAAAATTGTTATGCACATGTGCTCGAAAACCAGTTGACTGGTTAAGAATTCTGCAATTTTACCAATAAATCATAGAGGAATAGCAAAAATTGTCAAATTTACTGTCAGTTGTTACACAGGTTAGTACTCGGTTTTCAAATCAGACCATTTTTAAATTTCAGTTTACAAGAGAACGAAAAAACAAAACTTTGTACTTTTGAAAAGTCCTCACGGTAATAAAAGAGTTTCTTACTTTAAAATGTGCATTGGCGTAGATGAGTTGGGCATCGGAGAGGTCAAGGGACTCGAGAGTATCAGCGGAGGCCACGTCCCAGAGGTGCAGCTCCTCGCGGGAGTCCACCAGGGCGAGGCGTCGCGCCCCGAGCCACCCCAGCCAGGACAGGTTGTGCGACAGGGCCGCCCGCTTCAGAGGCAGAGCCTCCAGCCCTCCAGGGCCCCAGCGGATCTGCAAATAAACTTAATGTTGAAGATAATACATACTGGCTAGGTTTGTTATATAATGTTCGCGTATGTATTCTAAGATCTTATTTGCTTATATTATCTGAATGACAATTTATAATAAATGTTTACCAACTGCAGCAAAAACACATAATATGGTTCACATCCGGTTCACAATAAAATGCTAAAATTAAAACCATTTAGGCTGAATATATATCTTTAGAAAAAGTGTGCACTTGTCGAATAAGCAAACATATTTAAATTCCTCATGAACAGTGTTTTCATGCCCCACGCGTCGGGCCAGTTTTGTTGAAAGGTCAAAATATTTCCGCTTTGCAAAAAAATCCAAATGAATGGAATATTTCTGAATGTATCCGAAAACTAAAAACTCTTTTTGAAAGTTGATGAGATATGCTTTCTCATTTTATAATTCGAAATAAACATATAATTTTTTAAATATAAATTTTTTTATTGAAAACATAAAAAAGTTTTAAAAATGGCTCACCTTACGTTTTTTCTAACTAAAATTACGGATAATGAAAAAAAAAAAAAACACACCTATATTTAATCAGGCAAATGTATTTTAAACGTTATCGTCAACTCACTTTTCTGTTATTACATGTCAAAATAGTAATGTAAAATTTCCAAAGTTTAATAAATTTATTTTCAAATTGCGGTCAGAAACATAGGTTTCATAAAGGTGTACATTTTTATTTTTTCGCAGTTAACTTTTAGATTTGAGTTTAAAAAATGGTGTTTTCTCTTTCTAACACCATTTAGGTCACATTTCTAACCATGATAGTAAGGGAGACACAACTATTTATGTGAGATCTATATGAGTTTTTCTGAAAAGCAAACAAATTAGCCTGAGGGGTTAAGAAAAACTTCATTCATATTGTTTGTAACAATTTAGCCAATTATTTATAAAAAAAGTATAATTTGATACCTTTTAAAAAAGTTATAAAACTAAGAACCTTTTAATAAGGACAAAAATAGATAAAAACAGGACACTTTTTACATAACAAAGTAATAAATGTTTTTAATAAATAAATAACCAAGTAACAGAAAGAGTTTAAAATGGAGCTCTCTGTGGAAGGACCTTCCTAGGCGAATACGTTACCTGATGAAACTGCACCTGAGCCCCCCTGGCAGAGCACAGCACGGGGTCGGGCCTGCGGGCGGGCTGCCAGGCCAGCAGGGGCAGGGCCTCTGGGGGTCCCCGCAGTGGAGCCCCCGCACCTCCGCCACCACGCACTCCGCCCGGGCCCCCCACGCACACCACGGCCACGCGCGTCAGGGTGGCCAGCGCTAGCACCAGGCCCCAGCCGTCCGGAGCCAGCGCCAGGGGGGACACTGCACACACCTGCAAACATGTAACTTTATTATACTTAATGTTATCTGTATTTAATGTAGAATTCGGTACTCGCCACTGACATAAGAAGAGTTAGACAAGCTCTAATACATAAACTGGGTTTCATTTTGACAAGCTGGAGGCAAACCACTCAACAATCTTTTTGGCACGAGGGTTCGAGTATGTTTTGAATATACAAAGTTCCCACATACAAAGTTTTCATGCTTAACCACTCCGGTCTATAGCCTTTGTGCAGGTTTTTTGTCTTAAACAAACTGTCAGATTTATAAAAATTTTGTGTTATTTCCGCTTCGCAATTAAAGCTCAATAAATTAAAGATTTCGGAACGTAGCCAAATACCAAAAACTGTTTTTGAAAGGTGATGAAATACGCTTTCAAATTATATTATTACAAATAAATATTAAAAATTGTAAATATTAAAATTTAGGATGCAAACATAAAAAATTGTAAAAATGAATAAATGATGTTTTTATGTAAAAACAGTACTAAAATCACTGAAAACTTTTAAAAAAGACTTATTTTATTAGACAAATGTATAATAAACAATTTTATTATCTCATTTTATTACCATTTCATACATAAATATTTAATAAAAAATTTAACTATGTCTGACGGCGCCTATGCATTTTGGCAGGTGGAAACTGTTTCTAAAATTAGTATTTCTTATCTATTTCTATGGACAGCTTTGAATAGAGATGTAAAGCGTGGTTTATTATACATATTCTTCTTTTTGTTTCAAGTTTGTAACTAGAACAACAACGGAGCTATAACCATTTCTGTGGGAACACACACATTAGGGGCCATCCATAAATTACGTCACACGAATTTCATGACTTTTTGACACCCCCCCCTCCCCCCCTATCACATTTGTGAGACCCCCTCCCCCCTAGAATTTCATGATTTTTTGACCCCCTCTTACCCCTTGTCACACTTCTCTATTCCCCCCCCCCCTTAAGGTGTGACGTAATTTATGGATGGCCCCTTAGCTTGAAAACAAGTTTATTGTACTAGACTGCTATTGATATTTTGTCTTGAAAACAAGCTTAGGGGTCGGAGTGGTTACAAAGTTTGGTTTTTCAGTCCCTTGGAGACTGAATTGCCCAATTTATCCCACATGTAAGGTTTTACCCTTAAAAAGTTTTTCCAGGTCCTTGCAACCTTGGTCCTCTTAAGAGAGTTTTACTGTACTTCAACATCATTTGTATATTGTTCCTTTCGCCCTTATGGGCAGCTCCGTGTCTTAGTTACTTTGAATTACTGTGGGCAATTCCAGAGGAAAAAGTCTCATTGGCCGCCTAAGACAAAGTCGGGGAATGCAGCTTTAGAGGCTGTGTGAGGAGTGGTCCAGTCGTAGTACTGCCAGAGCTAGTCTAGGTAGAGTTGCCTGGAGGCACTCTGTCCGGTGACGGGATCCGCACCCAAATAGGACAGAAAGAATACCATAAGATGACGATCATCCATAAATGTTGTTTGAAGAGGTTGCAGCTACCATAGATATAGCCAAGATCTAGCCCAACTTTAAATCAGACATTAAAGAATAGTTAAACGAGGAAAAGAATAATCGCCAACTTTCATTTTACAGTTATAGACTTATGCCTGGTTGCACAAAGGTTTGTTACTATAATACAACTGGTTCTTAAACTGCTGTGAACTTAGAAAAGGTCTTTTACAAAAAAAAAAAAAATTTTGATTTCACCGAGGATTAAACCTTCCTCACCTGGGACTGGAACACCGCTGACAACTGAGCTAAATCGCAATCGGATAAGACCGACATTCATAAATTAAAACTGCTGTAATGACATCCAATTTCAGAGAAAAGCGTATATGTCCGCCTGTGTATGCAAAATAATTGTAATGATTCTGTTTCTGCATTCAATAATTCGTATAAGCTATTTTTATTCCTTTTTCTTTGCGAATCATAAGCTCAATGAGACTCCTTAATTTATTTGGACAATTTTGAGATGTCCGGGGATGTTATAATATTTATCAAGTTGGTCAGACGAGATGCCAATATCTCTGTTTAGATTTTAGATTTTACAAATTTATTTGACCGAGAGAACAATAAAATAAAATTAACAAACCTCTCCTCTCGCCCCCGAGAACAGGCAAGACACTTTGGTGCCCCTCACACCCAGTATGCGGGTGAAGCGCAGCAGCCACACAGAGCCCCCGGTGTCGGCCACAACGGCCGAGGCAGCGGCCCCGCCTGTGGGGGGCGCCCAGTTCACCGCCAGCACCCCCCAGGGACCCCCGCCGCACGCCTCCACTAGCCGGAGTACTGTGCCTTCTGTTGATTCATACATTACTACAATCCCGCGGGCGAATCCTAAAATAAAGAAAGTTAGCCATCAGCTTTCAAACCCTAAAAATATCTAATGGTTAATGATTCTATTCATGTAGTGTTTTGAATTTATGGACGACTTTTCTCATTGAAACCTTTAAAAATAGTTTTAAGAAATAATCAAAGATTTTCTGTCGTTGATGTCAATTGATGTGAACCTGAAAACAATCTACATTTTTACAGCCTTAAACCAAGTTTTAAGAATTAAATTGTATTAGAAAATAAATAAAATGAAAAAATATTTGTAAAAGATGTATATTTCTTTTTTTTTAAAGAAAAAAAAACATTCCCAGGTTACGAATAACCTGACAAAATTTGAAAATCTCCTACTACCACCACAGTAAGCAGAATGGTGACCAGACAACTCGGAATGAAACTAACCCAGAACCATCTCAGATAAGTCATTTAGAGTGATAAAAAAATATACATAAAACATTGGTTAAATAGGTTACGTTAGGTTAGGGTTTTCGGCTAATTTAAAATTATTTTTTTCATGGCTTTTAATGACTTTTCAAGGTGTTGAGTTGACTTTATTCTCAGTTAGCATGGAAACAAGCAGAATATGTTGCTTGTGTTGTGATGAAGGACTTAGCCAGCAGAGGAATCGAGCAAGCTTCACCTGGGTAGGACCCAAACGCAATGCCAATTCAGCCACTGACCGGTCATGTGTAGACTAGGTACATAGGGTTTGTGCATAATTCAATTGAACATAGGTCAATATCTTTTTGGGTTAATTAACATCTATAAAGTGAATATTTGATTTTTTCTAAAAAGTGAATACAATACCTTCGATTCTATTTAATTGAGACACATGTTGTTGAAGTCTAATACCTATATCAGACAGAGATGTCAGACCGTTTGTGGCTCGGTCTATTTCAGATACGCTGAAATGGGCCGCGCCCAAAAACGCTTGCTACATTATCTCTTAGTCTGACTGGCCTGTAAGTAATAAGGTAAAAAAATATATTTATTGAGCTTTTTTATACGTAAACATATTATATTTGTTTGAGTAGTCTCAAATGTGTTTTTTGTGTCAAAAATGTGCCAAAAATCCTGGTTCTATCTTCAATATAGTCTTGTGAAGTCGCAGCAACCTGGTACCTGGGAGGTGCAGATAGCAACACGTTCACCACAGGCGGTCATTGCACTGCCTCCTAAAGTAACTCACCAGCCAGCAATCTGGTGCCGTCTTCATTATAATCTAGCGACGTCACAGCGGCCTGGTCCCTGTGTTGCTGGCAGCACCAGCGCAGCGCCTGAGCGGCGAAGGCCATCACCAGGCCATGGGAGGTGCCGATGGCCACACGTTCGCCAAACGCGGCCACCGCACTGCCCGTTCCTGCCCCAATGCGTTCCTGAAACATTGACCATGATCCAAGTTATTGCATTGCAGAACTAAATTAAGAATAAGGTTCATAATTTTAACCAAATTTAGGGCATTATGATGTTGCAATTTGTATAATTATAGATAATCTATCCACTCTGAAAAGAGCTGGGCATCCAAAATGGGATGTCAACTGTCAGCCTACAATGTATTTTAAAATATTTTGGAAGCGTTGCTTACCAAACAGAGACTTCCAAACTACATAGAGAAGCTCATGGTCACTGGCAAAGTGGAAGTGGGAGCAAAGGAAAATCGGTTGAGTGAAAGTCATGGAAGACTTAGCTAGCCGAGGAATTGACCTTATTACTCCTGGATGCGATTCAGACGCAAAGTCGACTCATTCACTGACCGGTCAATATAATGCTCCAATACCAATTACAGAGGGAAAAATTAAAGATTTTCACAGATTTCAACGGAAGCAATCTTGCTAACAAGCCTTCCATTTACATACTTGGTGTAACACTAAGTGACCGGATCAGGCACGGGGGCTCCATCAAAGCGAGAGTTAAGTTAGCTTCTCAGAAGCTGGGTGTACTGTACAAGGAAATGTGAAAAATTTTGTGTTAATAAATATATTTTTATAGTAAAATGTCCTTTATTTTTAGAGTTTCAAAGCATTCAAATTTTTATTTGCATTTATCTCAAATATGTTTTTGTCGGTAGGCCCCTGTGATCCTAACCCCCGACAACACAGTGAGAAATGGAGGGGCCTGGTTCATCAAGGCAATTGGAGTGGGGTTCATCATCCTCAGCAATGAGACCACGACTCAAGAACTCACTACAGAATCTCAGCATCCCACTTTGACCTCCAACCATTACTCTCCACCATACCAAGAAGAAGACTATTGTAATGAAAAATATAGAATTTAATGAAATATGTTAAAATAATTAAGATGATAATTGAATAGCTGCCAACCAGCATTGGCAAGAGCTGGCTGGGGAAAAATTACTAAATGTGTAAAGATTAGATTTGTTTATAAATAATTTTGTCAGCAAATAACAAGATAAGACAAAGTAAGGTTCAAGGTGACTTATTTATAAATCCAGAAATCGCTTTTACACCTGGCGCTTCAGTGAAAATATTTATGTACATTGAAAATTTTTGCGTATTCGTAACGTAATTTTGGAATAAATACTTGAAACTGTAATTTGTTTAATTTGTAGAAATATATTATTAAATATTCCGTTAAACCAAAACAATTTTTTAGCAGCATTATTTACACTATAAAGTAGTGAGCATTTTTGGGCTTAGCTTATCTCAGCATTTTTCTTCCATTGGGAATGAATGGCAAGCGATATACTCGATATGAAATAGGCAGTGGCGGTTCTTCACAGGGGTACAATGGGGACAGTCCCCACCAGTTACACTCGAAACCTACTACAGAAAATAACAGTCAATGCTTTTCACCAAAATGTATGAATTCTTTATACATAAAAGTAATCAACATTTGCAGAAATAAAATACAAAAAAAACATTCCGGATGATTACAAGACCCGACGCGCGTACGGCGATTAATGTACGGCGCATGAGAACGGCGGGTCTATTTCTCAGTGCGCACTTGGGGGACAGCCCGAACTCTCCACATAGGCGATATGGTTCATTTCTTGCGTTGTTTCGTGATCGTATGGAACCGCGCATGCGCACCCGTATGTGAATTCAAATACCGTGGGGATTGGGCTTCGGGTCCTCACTGAATCATTTGTTCGCGTAGTTACGGGCAGGAATCGCTCGCGTTCAAATTAAGTTCGATAATAATCTTGCAAGATAAAGCTTTATTTTTATTAAACTATATTTTAAATTGGTATATATCAATAGACATTTTATATTATTTTGTGTTTAGATATCCGATTAGCATGATTAGACCATCAAATTTTTTTTTGAGAAATTTTATATTATATTCTAAGGGTGGTGAGATTACGGTACAGTACGTTAAAAATGTCGATCCCCATCACCCAAGAAGTGCTCGAGCCGCCACTGGAAAAAGGCCAAGCAACGAAAGCAATGCGAGTGTATAGCGTGGTCTGACACAGGCATAAATCTATTTTCAGTTTATAATATTCAAATCAGATTGTTTAATTTTGAAATGAAGCCATTTAAACCATAAGATTTATAGGAAAGATCTTTTCATTAAGCATATGTTGTTTTGAAACAGGTACAAGTTGGTTTGAGTATCAAAGTGGATTTTTCTAACTGCATCCTATCCCAGGACTTCGAATGATTATAATATATAAGATAGGCTATGAAATAATATATTACATACGGAAGCTGTTGTGATTTGCTGTGAAATCCCTTGAAGAAATACATATTTCAGCAGAGATCCTCCTGTTGAAGAAGTTTCTAGGGCATTCTTCCTCGGTGTCGGAGACGGAGAAGGAGTAGGCAAAGAGGAGTGACCGTCTTCCAGAGTGGCCGTCTCCCATTCCTCGGGAAGACCCTCGTCTAGGGCCAGGACACTCTCCAAGGAAGGCAACTCATTCACTGCTGGTATGCCATACTCCTCGTCATTCAACTATAAAATATAATATATAATGCATATTAGAGTTGCTCCCTTATACTCCTTGTTGTTATTACATCAGACGTTTTTGGGAAAGGGAGAGAGGCTACAGCGATGTGCCTTTAAATTGTTTAAATCATCGTAAATCATGAAAAATTCAATCAACTTACCTCCTCAATATCATAAGGCTGAAAGCTGTCGATGGAGCCGACGTCTGAATCTACTAGAGATTGTTTGGACGGCGCCTTCAACAAATCCATATTTATAATTCACTTATTTGCACAACCTACTTAGGAAAAATAATCACGGCAATCACACCCCCTAAAACCATTTTGACATTTGACGATAATTTGACATTAGATACAAATGTTACCATTAAAATAAATCCGGCAAAGATAATATTTTTCGTAAATAATAAATTTATTATCTACAGATAATGGTTTTAAATTTTTACGTTATGGCAACTACCCTTTGACAGTTTGAGGTTATTTTTCTTCATTGAATGCAATCGAATGATAATAATTTGTTTAGGCTACTACAATCTATCACGGTTCTTAGTTGGGTTGCTAATCACAAAGGGTACGTTAATTAATGATTTTGAATTATTTCCTAAATTTCAACTTGGTTTGAATACACGTAACATATTTATATGTGTTTTTTTTTATATTTACTACTTCATTTCCAGCTCAATATGCAGGCCATTCTGAGAAGGTTCGTATGCCAAATACCTAAAGTATCGGGAAATCCAGCCGCTTCTAACAACATTTTATCCAGTTCGTTAATGCCTTCTAATAACCAAGGGCTTGATGTTACTTCCAAAAGATTATTTGGCATACTCAGTAGCACTATGTCGAGTGCACTCAGCCAACCGAGCTCACTACTGAGACCTTTTGTACCGTTAATGAATCAGCTCGCCGGCTTCAAGGTGAAGGCAGTTCTGAAGAGAAGGTGCAAGGATTGTTACTTTGTGACCCGCCACGAGCGCATGTACGTGATCTGCCCGACACACGGCCGTCACAAGCAAATGGCGATGGTTGAGAAACCCCACAACACATGGATACTGACGCACGCCACCCAGGGGAAGAAGAGACCGTGGTAGTCTAAAGCTGATTCGGAGGCCTCCATAACTCTTACACAATGAGAAGTCTAATAACTCTTTCACAGCCACCGGTCCCGATAGGGATCGTTCAGATTTAGTACTTTTGTGGCCTCTTTGAACTTGTTAAATGAATTGTTTTCAATGTGTACATTTTTTTTGATATAATTCACTCGATACATAGAGATGTACAGCACTCTTGATAGTTTTGAGCTAATGAAAATTTATTTGTTCCTAGTTTTGTAATAAATTTTCCTGAAAAACTTAAATTTACAGTCCAAAATGTCCAATTTTTAATGAAAAACTGCTAAGTTTGCTCAATGATGTTATATATTACATCTAGACTCGCCATTGTCTCACAAACTCAAGATACAATGTGGCAAGTAAGAAACACTCTTTTGTTTTCAGTAAATTCAATTACGATAAAGATAGACATTCAAATAATATGTATGTATGAACAATGTAGATGTAGGACCGGGCGGCGTTTTTATTTGCGCAGAAAACTACATTCTACATCACGTTACTGTAATCGTTCCAGCTATTTCAATAGCTTTGTAAAACTGACTGCATCTGAATTACTGTTAAATTTATACATTTCCAACATTGCTCAGTTGCAATCATACCCACCATATTCAGGATGAATGTGTAATGTTATATATGTAAATATTTTTGTAAAAATCCATCAGACTTCTTACTGTGAAAGTTTTACACATAGTTAAAATTTGTTGTAAATGAACACCTACAATGATTTTACTGTTTATGTTTTATTTTATTTTATTAGGTAGTTTAAGGTTTATAATATGAAATGCTGCTTTACATCTCAGTATAATAAAAAAGATCATAATATGCTTTTATTTTATTTTTTTAGTTTAACCCTCCGTCAGGAGCACCTATGGGCGAACCGAAATCAGGCGCACCCGGCCTGAGAGGCCACCCTCCCCCCATCCCCACTATATTATTTCTAACACAAAAATTCTTGTCGGATAGTCTTTACTAGGATCTGTAGAAATGAATTATACCAAATTTAACACAAAAGAACCAGTTTATTAAACATTACCAACCATAAACTAAAATAAACAATTTTTCTAAATCTTCAACCAAAGCTGGATCTTCAGAAGCGTCATCGTTGAGGAGAAGCTTCAGCATATCATCAATATCATTCGGTTGATAGAGAGCATATTTTCTAGTAATTTCAAACAAATATTTTCATATAAATCTGCATATAAAATGTCTGAAAAGACGGCGGAATCCAATCGGGCATAGGCGGCCTGTGAAGCCAGGGAGGTTGTACGTGGGCTGTGTGAAGGCCGACACTTGACTTGAGGCGAGCGACGTGTGAGGTCCCTAAAGTTAGGCGAGTAAAAGGAGGGATGTGGCGGTGGGCCGCCTTTGAGAGTTGGAGAGGGAAACAATGTCTTTTGTTGGCCTCTGAGGCCGGCTGCGCCCGACGGAGGGTTAAACCCTGTCTTCATTACACCCTTTTTCCCTCTGCTTCATGTAGGTCATCAAGTTCATTGGAAAACCTAATTTCATTTCAATGTAGATCTTTGATTTTAAAAAGAGTTCTACTTATCTATCATGTCTGTCTGCTAATTGTCATCGAATTACACTTACTATGCAATTTCCTCAATTCTAACCTCAGACTGTCGACCTCGACTTTTAATTATTTTTCCCTCCATATTTTGTATCTCACAATAACCATTTTCTTTTGTTTAATAGTAGATCACGAGCTAGTGAACCCTTTGAGTAACGGTATGTCTGTAAGACCAAAAATTATCTTAGTGATGGGTCATAGCATGTCTAAATACGATAACCATCACCTGGCAGCCATCAGCCCTAAATTTTCAAAAGTGTAAAAAAAAAAAAACTTGTTGATGTTAACTTGAATTTTTTATATGATTCAGTTCGTTTATTCTAAAGTTTGAAAAAAAAATTGACAGGCGATTTCGGTGAGCACAAGTACCTGACAGGTGAAAAAGGAAAATTTCAACTTATTATATGTGCGTTTGACTAAGCGATTATAAGAAATTGGATGATAGACGGTTCTGTAATTTTAATTTGGGAGGCGGTTATGAGTACCACCTCCCCGGGAACCATTTATTGGATAACCGGCACTTCTGCCATAGGTCACCCCAAGTAGTTTGCTATGTTTGGTGACTTAGCAGGGGTGCCCGGGTTCATGGGATGAGTTTTATCCGAGTCTCGGCGGTGGATGTGTCGAGGGAGATGGTTGAGGGAGACCCTTTACTTCTCTAGCCGTACTCTCTCAGAATATCGCCTTGCACTTCAGTGGAAGGGATGGAGTCATTAGTCCATCACTCTTGGACACATCGCACGCAAGATTCTGATGAAACATGAAAATTTTAATTAAAAAAATTGTAATAGCTGTTTGAAAACTGAATATGCGAGAAGTGGGTTGGCAGGATGGGGGAGCGGGAGAGGGAAGGCGGGGAAGGTGGAAGGGGATGCGGGAGGGGAACGGGAAAGGACACGCAGGGAGAAGCAATTTATTTCTTTGAATATGGCATTGCAATGCATGCCGGGTACCAGCTAGTATTACATATTTATAATATGTATGTAATTTTTATTTATACAGTTGCAATAAAACGAAATTGTCCAAAAATACTGTTGATTTATTTCAAAAGCACAATATATTATACATATTTCATCTTTTCATATGCCTATTAATAAAATTGACGACAAAATATATTATATTCAAAACAATGAGTACAACAGAGATTACGTTTTAATATAATGACCAAAAAGTCAAAGTCACACATTACAAGGCACTAAATTATTATTATGCATACAAAAATAGATTCAAAAATATCAAAGTTTTTGCAAAGGCGAAAAATAATTGCAAACCTAGTATTTTATAAAATGTAAATGTGATGGCAAATATTTAATGAACTTCTTCCATTGGTGTATAGTTTATTTCGGACTGCAGTCGGCAAGGTAAAGATTGCCCTGATGATAGACAACCATCAATAAGAAAGGGTGTCAGGAGAAGAATAATTGGAATAAATTAAACTAATCTAAATCAAATTAAACATATCAAATAACAATCTGAATGAAATTCACATGGGTTTTCGCAAACATATTATGGACATACATACATACATACCTGCATAAAATAATATAATAGTATTATGTTCATGAATGGGGGGGGGGCTTTTTTGTATAAAATAATCTCTAAATGAGATTCTTATATCTAATTTATTTTGTCATAAAAAATATTATTTTTAACAGTGGCTTTCTTTTAAATGTTTTGAATTTTAGTGATGATAGGTTTATATTATGGTACTTTTGATTTGTGGCTTCTCACGTGTAAATTTAAATGTGATGTAATACAATTATATCAACTCATTCTTAACACTTCATTGGTCTTGTAGTATTATGTAAGACCCTTTACAACCGGCTTCATGCGAGTGTGAATTTGTCTTTGGAAAAGTCCTGACAGAAAATAAATCTGATTTCGGGAACGGGACTGGTGTCGAATTAACATGCGGGAGCTGCATAAGCAGGGTATATAAGTAGGGTACCTTCACGCGCACATGTTTCAACCAGTAAATCGCCCAGCTCTATAGGATCTTAAGAGCTTTACTGGTACAGAATTCATAATTTTTTTACCGGTTGCAAAAGGATAAGAAAATATTAAAAACAAATAAATATAATATTTTATAAACCAATAAATATTCATGTATTTAAATTAGTAGCTTTTCAATTTCAACAATTCTGCTTTTAAAGCTATCTATTCTAAACAGTTCTAGATATTTTATACAAATTTGTTTTAATATCTTATAATCACAAAAGTTTGGAATGTTCAGTAAAATGTCTAACAAATGAATAACCTCAATGATAAAAATAAACACATACACGCCTACATGGTGTCCGGGGGTAAAGTACACTTACTTCTGTAGGTGATTCTACTCGGTAATACAAGTAAAAAAAGACGTATGTATTTACCTTTTTTACTCCTAATATCATGTAGAATCACCTTCCTAAGTTACTGTACTCCTGGACACCTAGAATAAACTTTATATATTAAAAACACAAATAACTTAATTCACATCACATGTTTGTCTTTTTAATAAAATAAATAATGCCATCACAAAGTGATAACTGGTCAGAAGAACTATGGTTTTATTAGTTTTGAGAACTGAACAGATAATCTCTAGAAGTCTGATAAACGATTCAAAGGAAAACTGATGTCAGAAATTAACGTAAATGTATTCCCGAGCCCCGTGGCCCGGACAGACCAGTTTGATCATATTTCACATTTTGGGCTTAGAGCACACTAAACATAGCCTTTACACACTTATATTGGTTTATCTCTATGTGATTTTGAATTTTTTTAAATTAATTTACCACTGTAAAAAGGATAAAAGTAACTACTTTACACATAAATGTATGTGTAGGCAATTTGGGAGGTGGGTATGGGTACCGCCACCCGGGAACCATTTATTGGATAACCAATACCTCTGCCATAGGTCACCCCAAGTGGTTTGCTACGTTTGTTGACCTAGCAGGGGTACCCGGGTTCATGGGGTGAGATTTGTCTAGGTCTTGGTAATGGATGTGTTTGCCCAACTACTGCATGACGAGAATGGTTGAGGGAGACCTTTTGACCCCTCCAGCCAGACTCTCTCGACACATCACCTTGCACCACAGTGGGAGGGATGGATTCATACGTCCGTCATTCCTACCCACCCCTCAGTCCTTATTCCTTCCGAGAACTTCTCTTCTTCCTTTCCATAAAAAAAGCATCTCCAAAGATGACATAGGTGGAGCTAATATAAAAAAGTAATAACTGCACAAAAATAAACTAAAAACATTATACATTTTACAGCTCCCTTCTAATAAGTACGAGGGTCATTCGTAAAGTAGTACCCGTTTACCCCGTGTGGAGGGCTGGCAAATAGAGTAGCCACCGGACAAATACCAACACGTTCAGTTGTCTGTGTGCAACGTTACATCTCGCTGGTATTGACTGTGTTGTTTCTGTGAGTGTTTATAATGTTCTACTGCTAAGAAAATAGAGAACGCCGCCAGTTGTAAAGTTAGAGCTGTGATTAAATTTCTCAATGCAAGAAATGTGTGACTTTGCGATATTCATAGGCAATTGAAGGAGATGTATGGAGACAATGTTATGGATGAGTCGTCTGTTTGGCGCTGGTGTCGTAATTTCAACTTGGGAAGAGAGAACACCCATGATTTCGAGCGTTCGGGACGGCTGTCAGTCATTACGGATGAACTGCTGAGTTCAATTGACGAATTCATTAAGAAAGATCGGCGCGTTACAATTGATGAGAACTGTGACATTTCTGTAATGTTTCACAAACAGTTATTCGTGAAGTTGTCAAACACCACCAATATGTGAAATTTTGTGCAGGGTGGATCCCTCACATGCTTACTAAAGGCCCGTATCCTGCGCCACAATACACATGAACACTAGCTTGAACAGCACCCAAAACATTGAAAATTTGAACACTTCGTGTTCAAAAACCCTGTGTTCAAGCTTTACCACAGCCGACGGAAAACATTCATCTCCCGGGCGAAGGGGGAAGGCTGGCGGGGGGAAATGTGTTCATATTTTTACAAGAGCCGCGCGATGCGGTCATGTATGGAGAATCAAACCGAACAAGGTTTTGAGGTTATGCGCAATGAGCAAGCTTAATAATCACTAGTTTAAAATATTATGATACCTAAATACAATATAATAAATATATTTGATAATAAAATTATAACATAATAACGAATATTAACAATATTAATATTAATATTATTTTTGAAGTGGGTGAAGCGGGAGCGGGAAGGCAGGCGGGGCCGGCGGGGGGGGAAATAAGTTCATATTTTTACAGGAGCCGTACGAAGCGGTTGGTTGGTACCGGAGGTAAATCGAATGACGTTTGGGGTTATGTCAACCGCGCGAGCCTAATACCTAATTATGACTTTAAATTCCAAATAAATACTGTCGTAATGATGATTATATCTTTCGTGATCTCACTTGTAAATAAAGTCTATTAATTTATAAATCGGTTTCAGAGACATGGAAGAAATGACCAATTAAAATAGGTATTCTATTCTTTCCCTGATAAATAAATACCTAATAAAAATCTAGTTAGGTAGGTTAGGTCTAAGTTGAAATCTGCGTGTTCTCCTTTATATTTCGTTTACAATATCATCGCTAAATTTCTTAACAGAACTCGACTTTTGACGTTTGAATTTCGAATGCGTAATTAATTACGCATTCGAAATTCAAATACTGACTTTAGGTCATAATAATTGATATTAGTCGGAAATCTTTCCTGGTAAATAAACATCTATTGAAATATCTCTATTTTCTCCCTGATGTAGCATCTTTTCTTCATCGGAACATATTTTAACATTTATTTAAACGCTAAACGTCAAACGTCAAGTCAGACTCGTGGACAGGCCACTAGCAAAGTGTGTGACCGCGCGAACTTCACACCTGTTCACACCAATCTTTCAAACCATGTTTAAAAAAACGCAGGAGACGGAAAACAAAGAACGTTTATAGTGGGGTTCAAGCTAGTTTTCATGTGTATTCTGGCGCAGGAGTTCCGCCTTAATGAACACAAAACCATGTGTATGGCTGCAGCACTGACGTTTTTGGAACGTTATTCTGATGAAGGAGACTCTTTCTTGATTCGCATAGTCACTGGTGACAAAACATGTGTTGCTAAGTGACTATGTAGAGAAGTAGTTTAAAGTATGCTCTTTACAAATAAAACATTCATATTTGTTTATACATATATACAGTGGACCCGCGGTAATCCGGACCCTGTCTAATCAGACACCACACAGAAAATTTGTGTGGTGGGTCCCTCACATGCTTACCGATGAACAAAAAACGGTTTAGAACGTTATTCTGATGAAGGAGACTCTTTCTTGACTCGCATAGTCACTGGTGACGAAACGTGGGTTGCTAGGATTGCTATGTAGAGAAGTAGTTTAAAGTATGCTCTTTACAAATAAAATGTTCACATTTGTTTATATACAGTGGACCCGCGGTAATCCGGCACCTCCTGTAATCCGACACGCCTACCACTGTTGATTGTACATAAAAATTTTGGCAAATCTTTACTTATAAAATGCATGATTGGACAGGTTATAACTTGTACGCGCCACCACTATTGTGCTCGACGCGTATTGTTGAAAAAATTGATTGGTGCATATTATCCTTTGTATTTTTAGTTTTTGATTATTCTTAATACCCTGTGAAACACTTATATTTTTAGTACATTTGTTTGAACATAATTATTTCCTAACGTAAATAAGTTTAGTTATTATTTTTTGTAAGTTCTACAGCACTGATGATATTAATTTTATAATAAAATATTAGTTCTCCATTGTGATGTTTAATTTACTAAATTCCACATGCATATTATATACATCATTATGTAGTATGATTCGTAGTTGAAATAGATTCTTTGATTTGTAATTTGTCGGATTACAAGGTACTCTTATTCAAAAAATTCCGGACTGTAGAGGGTCTTAGGCAGTACTCTACAATTCAACAAATTCGATAATCCAACATCGCCCTGCAAAACGTTTGTCGGATTACCACGCGTCAACTGTACAGGATTTTTTTTATATTTCCAAACGGGTACTACTTTCCGGGTGACCTTTCCGGATGACTTGTATATACCTACATAAATAAAATGTTTTTCATATGTAAAATTTTCTAAAATCATAAATATTATACAATGTCTTTTGAGCATTCGGTAACTACATAATATCTAATTGGTTTATAATGTTTAATATTCAATTACTCCTGACAATGTTATAAGTGAAAAATAACTTCAATAAAATATAATCTGGAACAATATTAACAAATATTTTTTTAAACGTGCATTATAATTATGTCATAATATTACTATCATTGTTGTTGTTGGGATTTTTCTTCCCAAGTGTTATAAATGTAATCAAAATATTCAATTTTACTAGGCACCATTTGACCAACAATATTATTATCGCAGTGAAAGGAGTACATTTTCTAGGAGTTTCCGTTGGTGGAGTCGGACTGCTCGGGCAGGAACTTGCCCACCGTGGGCTGGATCTGCCGCCAAATATCTGCCATCTGTTGGTCAACAACAACATATTTAACAAAACATATGCAACAAAATAATAACAATATAATAAAACAAAATGAAACTTATTTCCACTTTAATTTATTTGACCGTAACCGGTTTCAGCTTGTTAAAGCCATCTTCAGACTGGTACAAATTATTCTTAATCTACGGTTTATATACATAACATATAGGGGATGGGGGAGAGTCACGGTGTTTTCTATGTCATTATGTTTCATATGACACTTCAAAGTTGAGACAATCTGAGGCCAAGAGGAAATGAAAGCATAACGCTTACCTCGGTGTGAGCTTGAAGGTTGACAGCGGCCAGGGCGTTGAAGACAGCAGCAAGCTCTGTGAGATGAAGGTGCACCAGCTGCGTCTCCAGCTGTGCACAGTGCAAACTGTACGCGTGACGCAACTCCAGCGAGGATATCGCCGCCTCCTGCTCCAGCATGCGCTGCTCCAGGTTGTCCACCGACTCCGCCTAGGAGATCATTAGAGGTTAAAATACTTTACTACGGGAGTCATAACATCTTTTTGCTAATTATTTATTATTCTTTAGGAGTGTGATTTCGAATAACATAATAATAATAATCGTAATTATAATTGGATAATTTGTAGAGCACCATTTTTGGGTAAAAAAGGGCGATATGGTTTTATTAAGGATTAAAGGAAAGTAGATAAAATTAGAAAACATATACATAACAGCTGTGTTTAGACCCAGTCGTTTCGCAGAAATTCACATGTGACGAAGTCTTCAAGTGGCCATTAATGCCATTTTGAGATTACAACATTTGAAAGGTCCCCGCTGAATGGGGATTCTATGTGCGTTTCAGCTTTCTATCAAATTGTAAAACAGTGAAACCCTCTTAATAAGTTTTCCAGGGGACCCGGAAAAAAAACTTCTTAAGCAGGAAAACCTTATATGTGGGAAAAATTGGGCCAATTGTGCGCCGAGGGACCGACAAATAGCCATTTGATGACAATGTTACATTTGAAATTCTGTGAAACTAGACCTTAACTTGGCGGATCTCAAATAAAAGAAATGATAATAAAATATCTGACATCTTGCCCCCTGATGACTCCCTTGATCCTCCTCTTCTTGAGGGCCAGCATCTTGTTGAGCGCCGTGTGGTGGTCGTTGACCACACCCCGCTCGAGGCGGTCACACATGTCCTGGTGCGCACCCAGCACGTCCAGGATGCCCGCCAGCGAGGACGTCACGCGCTCCTCAAACAGGGCCGAGTGGCGGGCTGCACGGGAAGACAGAGACGAAAACTCACTGGAAAAGATATATTTTTTTTACATTAGTCCACACAGGAGGCCCTGAGGAAAACAATTCCCCTTAGAGCCTATGTCACTACGGGGATGCTGAGTGGAGGATCTTTTTAGAAAAAGGAGAAAATTTTCTGGGAAGGAAAAAGGTTTAAGGGGTGGGTAGGAATCTGGGAGTCAGTGTGTCCAGGAGAGACAGTCGTATGAATCTATCCCTCCCACTGCGGCGCAAAACGATGTTCCGAAAAGAGTCCTGCTAGAGTCCTGCTTCCACTCAGTGGGCATATGTATTCCTCGCAAACTTCAACCTATAAACCCAGGCACCCCTGCTAAGTCACCAAACGTAACACTTGCTACAGCTACAGCAGAGGTATTGGTATTCCAATAAATAGTTATAAGCAGCGGTACCCATACCTGCTCCCAAATTGGGATCAATCATTTGTCCGTGATTCAATCCAATATTATATTTGTATGCCTTTCTGAAAAGAATTAAGTTTAAGGAAAAAACTATTTAATCATTTTCACATTGTGTACGTACGGGTGCAAACAAAAAATTGATATTAATATTTTGGCATAACTTGCAAAAAGTGTTTTTTCCTAAAATAATTAAATTAGCGCTATCTATGAAAGAATCGTTTACCAGATATTGAAGATATTTGACCGGAAAGCAACAAGGTAAAATCCGCACTGTTTTTCGAAATACGCCCGGCACACAGGTTAAGCAGTGGAGGGTGTTTTAGCGATATTGATAAGTTAACATTAATAGCTTAGTTGGGTGTATGGTTCTGCTGTCACAAGGCAATGAATGTAAACTTACTTGGAAATGTTATTGAATCCTCGCTTTATTCGTTGCCACACCATGTTGCCCCCCGAAGCCCAGTCAGAGTGCGGGAGGGGCTCCCCTCCCAGCGCGGCCAGCTGGGCCCCCAGGTCCTTCATGTCCGCTGCATACGCCTCATTTCTAGCCGCACCTAATGGAATAAAGAACAAATTTTCCATAAAGTGCAACAGTTATCATCATCATCAGTATATTAATATGTGAAATAAAAACTTTGTACCCCTTTTTACGAAAATTGCGCAGACGGAGGAGCATGAAATTTTGCACACTTATAGTTTATATAGAGAAGGAGTGCAGAATGCTAATATTTTTTTTAAATTATGCTTAAAAAATACATTAAATCAATAAAAAAAACATTACAATTATGGTCAAATTTCGACCATTGAGTGACCACCAGTTAATATTAAATGCCTGTAAAATTAATGGAAATTAGGATTTAAGTATGCCCAATAATTGAATTTGGGAGCCATCTCTAGGCTGGAGCCCCAAAATCTTTGATAAACCTACTTGATTTTGTGCTAAGCAGGACGGTTCATATGATTGACAATCCATTGTTAATAGAACGATTGCCATCTCTAATGCACAGACGCAATTAGGCAAGCTGAGTCTGATCTTAAGGTATTTTAACGAAGCCTGTTCTGAGCGGCTAGCAGCATTGATCACCCATTCACAGTTGATGCTGGCTTCATACGAACGGGTATTTTCTTTGACTTGTTTTTGTGTAAGTCGGCTCGTAAATGAACGAGCTACCGGTTTGTGTTTTTCCTCCTTCGTAAATCCGGGCCTCTTAGAGAGCCACATTAATAAATCCCTTACCGCCTCACAATGCTGCCCAATCAGATTTTTCCTTTAAAATCTTGAACAGATAAGTTGATGTGCCACACACATTGAAGAAATTAGAAGAACGTTGGTTGTCACAAGCATAATCCAAGTAACAATACAGCATTGGTAAGTTCTCTGACAAAAGCAAATAAACATGCTAAATTGACACGAAACACAATGCAAGGTGGGTAGTTTTAATGGCAGGTACATATTTATAAGATAACCTACATTTCAGTTAGAAAATAATGGAATTAGCTAATAAAATTTATGTTTTACATTCTTGTAGACCTTGTAGCGTTCGGAACCATAAATAAACATAAGCATCTAATTTGGCACTTAGAGAAAAGGGTTTCTTCTAACTTATTCTACATTGTGGTCTTGCTTTGTTGTAAAGCTTCTTTCTTTCGTTACATGCTGCGTTTATGAGAAAGGGAGATGTTACAATGGAGCTATCAGTGATACATTCGTATATATTTATTATTACTTACCCAGATCAAATATTTGTTTAAGTTTCGAGACTCCGAGGCAGATGACTCTGATTTGTTCTCTACTTGATGAAAATTCTGTACTCGTTTCTGAAGGGACCAATTCCTGTAAAAAATTAAAGAATTTAAAAAATGGTGACTATGGAAACTTCACAAAGATGAAAATTATGTAGGTATTATCAATCTATTGACATAAACTAATAATATGTTTTATGGTTATCAATCTATTGACATAAACTAATAATATGTTTTACAGTTATCAATCTATTGACATAAACTAATAATATGTATTATAGTTACCAATCTATTGACATAAACTAATAATATGTTTTATGGTTATCAATATATTGACATAAACTAATAATATGTAATATAGTTATCAATCTATTGACATAAACTAATAATATGTTTACAGTTATCAATCTATTGACATAAATTAATAATGTGTTTTATAGTTATCAATCTATTGACATAAACTAATAATATGTTTACAGTTATCAATCTATTGACATAAATTAATAATATGTATTATATTTATCAATCTATTGACACAAAACAATTTATATATTACTAGCTTTTAGCCGCAGCTTCGCTCGCATAGGATTAGGGGGAAATTACTGTAGCGCTTGCACTTACCAATTATCCCCCCCCTCCCCTCCCTCCCGCATTCCATACATTCATTCCCGGTACATTCAGTTTTCAAACAGCTCGCGTGCCACCCAAATTTCATAACGCCAGAGCTCAAAGAAAAAAAGAATTATCCAATTTGGTGCAGTCGTTTGGAAGTTATTCGCGTACAAACATTTCGGAGATTTATTTTTATTTAAATATATCAACATCGTTTCCACGGCAACGATTTGTTTTCTGACGTTAGCAATAACTTGCTTTTGATAGCGACAGAAAAATAAATATAATATATTAAAATTTATAATTTCATAAAGCCAGAGCTCACCATTATATACATCCTATATTACTCGCATATAATGTAGCTTTCTATTGGTGAAAGAATTTTTAAAATCGGTTTATTGATTTATGCGTGAAAGCGTAACAAATAAACACACGCAGTTTCGCATTTAATATTAGAATAGATAGTTATCAATCTAATGACATAAACTAATATGTTTTATGGTTATCAATCTATCGACATAAACTAATAATATGTATTATAGTTATCAACCTACTGACATTAACTAATAATATGTATTACAGTTATCAATCTATTGACATAAACTAATAATATGTATTATAGTTATCAACCCACTGACATACACTAATAATATGTTTTGTAGTTATCAATCTATTGACATAAACTAATAAGCCAAACACGGCATAACACCCCAAAAACAAATACCGAAAATACTTTTGGCCTTGAAAATCTAAAAACTTATCTAATAATATGTATTACAGTTATCAATCTATTGGCATAAACTAATAATATGTACTACAGTTATCAATCTATTGACATAAACTAATAATATGTATTATAGTTTATCCAGAGATTTTGACGCTTCAGATAATCAGGTATTCGCTTAATATGTTTATTTTACCATGACACATTTAGATTAACACATGTTTTATTGTTAATGAGGACATACATTATTTATAAATTTCATTAAAAATGCTAAATGCACATTGCTTATTCAAAAACAGACATTTCATAACAGTTTAAATATTGGAATCAGATTAGATGATAAAATTATAAAAACACATGTTTTGCTGTAACTCAAAATTACCCAAGAATCCACTAAAGAACTTCAATTTCTGGTTGTGACTAACATTTGTGCTCCCAAAATGCTCAAAAAACCAATTATTTTATAATTCATACTTCACTTCAATCTTTAGATTCAAATTATCAAATACACAATACGGTCACGTTGTGTTATTTTCCCTCAGCCCCACCATGTCAGGAATCAGATGCTTTGGACAACTCAGCCACTAAACTGAGTGTGAATATGTATTGTTTATGATATACAAGTTTCTAAGTGTGAATATGTATTGTTTATGATATACATGTTTCTCAGTTAGTAGACGAGTAACAAACCTTGGCTCGGGCCGCCAGTTCGCTGGTGGTGAACTCATCGGGCGCCCTTCGGAACAGCTCCCGGATCTTGTGCTGGACATCGTGTCCCTGGTCGCGCAGGAAGTACGAGACCAGAGCGTCCCGAGACACCACGGGGTGTCGCGCCACCAGGGTCAACCATCGCAGCAGCCCCTTGCGCCTCGCCTCCAGGAAGTGGGCATCCTCCGACACTATTATCTTCTTGGGGGGCAGGCGAGGTATTAATCTGCAAATATTCAATAAAACACTTAGGATTTTTCGAAATTCGAATTATTTTAAAAGTTAGATCCATTTTAGTGTCGTGGCAAATTGACCGGTTTAGACGGAATCTAACTAGAATCTAAATAGAACAAAACTTAAAACATATTTTTCTTGAAACTACTTTTTTCGAAACGTTTGTCACAAAATCTCAAGTTCTGACCAATTTTCTTGAAATTTGGCATGAATTTTTTTCATTTATCTCTCTTTGGTAGAAACCAACAAAATTTTTACTATTTTTAAAATTTCGGAATAGTTAAAAACAACTGAAAAACATCAAATTTTTTTTAAGTAGCCGCCATTTTAAGAGAATTTTTTTTTTCCTTGTTCCTACCATAATGACATTTTACTGATAAAGAATCTACCTTTTTTTATTTTTCAGATAACCAGAAGGGTGGAAATCGTGATAAGATGGACATGCTTTTTTCCCCCTCTACTTCAACAATGTGTAACTTTTTTTTATTTTTTTTTGTGAATTCTTAAAATATAAATAAATAAATTATAAAAAAATGTATAGTTAAAATATAGCTTCTAGAATAGAATACCTCCTATACAGGTAGGTTATGTGTAGATTGTTTGTATTTTAAAAGTGATTAGTTCCCAAACCTCGGGAACACGCTTCGGGAGCATTAAACATTCATTCCTACATACCAAATTACCGACAAATTCATTGAAAAGACCAATAAAAATTAATGCTTTTTTGGTTGTCAATGCGCTTGTCAGCTGCACAATGTGTTTTATATTTTTTGTCGGCCTTTGTTGAAGAAAGTCGAAAGTGCTTGCATTATTTTGGAAAAAAAGTGAGCTCTATTATTATGGATTGTGTGAAAAACAATGAAAGTTTAATCATTCAATATAATTTTATTGAAATTAATAACATTTAAACAGACTGCTATTTCACAATTCAGTTGTCAGTGTGAAAAATCACGGATAGTCTGAATTTTCGACAAACGAGTTCCAATTTTGAAAATGGCAATTAAAATGATTTTCTGTTAAAAATATTATATTTTATGTGAATTAGGTACTTTATTGCTTGTCTAAATTGTCCAAACAAATGCTTCCAATTTTGAAAATTATGACACTTAAATTCAAAACAAATCCGAGTTCATTGAACCATAGTTAAGACGCCCACCCGAAATTAGTATTTTTATTCAAAAATAAAATTACGTACAATCTACATTCTTCTATTTATATTTGAATGGTATTTTGTTAAACAGCGCTCTAACACATATCTTACAGAATACGCTAATTAATATTAACATAAAGTATGTAAAAATATTACTGTGCATGTTCACATATGCTCAAATTTTTCTACTTATTCAACTTTGGTGATTTGATGTGCGCATGCTAGCGATGGTTTCTATATATAATAGTGAGCTCCGGCGTTGTGAAATTATTTCCTATACTATTCATCAGATTACGATGAAACTTTGGTGAGTTGTTCTGTGTACGTCCGCGAAGGTTTTTATATAAAAATTTTGCAATGGGTGGCGCGCGAGTTGTTTTAAAAATGAGTGTATTTCACGTAGTTTAGCGGAAGAGTGGTGGGAGAGGGAGGAATCCGGGAGGGGCGGAGGGGAATAAAGGGTGGGGATTAGCGGGAGAGGAGTCGAGGGAGGGGGGAAGATGGGGAAAGTGGAAAGTAAATGGGGGGGGGGGGGGTTCAGAGGACAGGTGGAAGCAGAAAAGGGGAGGGGGAAAAGCAAAGAAGGTGGAGAAGGAACGCGGGAGGAGAAGAGGGGGGCGGAAGGGGAACGGGGATGAAAAGGAAAGGACATGCAGGGAGAAACAATATCTTTATTTAGGTGGCATTGAAAACTTCAAAACATACCTATAGGGGAATCTGGCAAGCAATAATTCATGTAGTGCCACAAAGTCATTATATCTTCTTCTCACTGTGGTTCTGAACCTCTGCGAAGTGACCAGGTACTCCGAATGCTTCAGGATGATGCCGATCCTCTCAGGAACTAGATCTATAGAGATGGTGTCCAATTGCTTCATTTCCGTGTAGGTGAGATTCAGTTTAGTGGGGTCCGATTTGGCTTGAGTCTTCATCATGTCCTTGATGACTGAGAGGTTGGAGATTGATGGAATCGGCAGTTCTGGAATAAGAAAAAGCAAACAATGTGAATGTTGGAAGAACAATAGCCTTGGAGGAGTATGACCCTAAACTACTGCTCTCACGGATAAGCCTGTATTAGTACGAGTCTTTTAACCCTTTCCACTCCAATTGATTTTGTTCCACCAGCTCAGGTGTCGAGTGACACTCGACGTGGTGCAATGCTTCTTTTTGTGAACAATTTTAAAAAAGGAGGGATTTTTTTAAATAAAAATTTTAAATAAAAATTGAAAGACATTCTAGAATCCCACTATACTTTAGTACTTGTTATGGTCAAGGGGTGATGTATTTTGTTTAGGGCTGCGCCTCACTGCAGGTAGAAGCGCAGGTATCGATATTACAAAAGTACACTATTATTGCACCGTGCTGTCGTCAACATCTCATCTCCAACTGTGCATTATCGTGTTTCGTTTTCGTGCAAAGACTCGTTGAATGGATTATTTGTGATTTCTATTTTCTATGGCTTGATTGTGTATTAGTGAAATGATTTTCAATCCCGTCATCTAGTCTCTAGTCTCTTCTCACTGAAGCAATCTTCCGAACAGGCCCTTCATTGATATGCTTGGTGTAACTCCAAGTGACCAGCTCAGATGTGGAGACTCCATCGAAGCCAGAGTTAAGTTAGCCTCTCAAAATCTGGGTATACTGTACAGAGCCCGCAGCTACTTTAATAGTACACAACCTTAATTACAAATCACAAGTGCGCCCCACGGTTGAATTTGGCAGCCACCTCTGGTCTGGAGCCTTAAAATATCTGAAAAAAACCCTCGAATCTGTGCAGAAACGGGTAGTCCGTTTGATAGATTCTCCAAACTTAAAAAATGGATTGCAATCTTTAGAGCACAGGCGTTGGGTGGGAATGCTATCCTTGTTCTACCGGTATTTTAATGGAAGATGCTCCGAGGAACTAGAGTCATTGATCCCTTTGGCACCTGTGCATAGTCGGAAAACACGCCAAATGCATGACTAACATATGTACACGGTTGACATTTGTCACATGAGAACGGGTCGCTTCTTCAACTCGTTCTTATGTTCAACAGCTCGGCTTTGGAATGATTTGCCGGCCTTTGTGTTTCCTCCTTCCTACAACATGGGTCTCTTCAAGTCGGACCCAAACCTGGAACTCGGCGGTCCGAGCCGCTTGCACTCGAGTCCCGGGTTCACCGGCTACGCTCAAACCCATGCGTCTCGGTCCGAGCCACGGTCGGGAGCAGGTCGCGCGTTCGAGTTCTTTTGCGGGTTCCGGCTCCGGTAGAACTCTGCGTCTCAGTCCGAGCTACTCGCGAGACGGGAACGGGTCGCGCACTCGAGTTTTTTTGCGGGCTTCGATGGAACCTGAGCGTCTCAATCGGAGTTACTCATGAGTCGAGAGCAGTATTCGCGCGTTCGAGTTCTTTTGCGCGTTCCGGCACCGAGATCCGGCTCCGGTCGAACTTGTGCGTCTCGGTCCGAACCATTCGCGAGTCGGGGGTGGCTCCCGGGACCTGCTCCAAGAACTCAAGTACTTTTAAAAAAAAGCACGTCTCGGAGGCCTCTGGCAAAATGCAGAACTTACCCATCTCTAATGTGGACTATACAAGAGAGTTGGACAAAGTATTTGAAACTTGACGAGTGTGAAAATCAGGATAAAATTCTTGAAAATCCTGTACCATTGAGGAGGAGAGAATGTGCATCTGATCGAGAAGCTGGTGGAATAAAATGGAAAGGGTTAAATGTTAAATGTTTCAAATTACCTTAGCAAGACTAAATTCAGTGTGATTCTGACAATCACATTTTTATCACGTTTGTTGTAGAGCAACAACATCGTTATCAAATTACTAATTTGACAAAACATTTTTATTAATCTGTTGAATGGGACATGTTTATTGCAATATTTGATAAATTTAACAGCTTGAAATATGTTAAGTGTCCAAGAGTCTCTCTCACCTCTCCAGTGAATGTTTGGCCTCCCAATATTGGGGAATAATATGAGATGAAACAAACAGGGGATTGACAAGGATCATTCACAAGGACAATACAGAGAACATCTGACAACATCAGGACAATACAGAGAACAATAATCATATCTGTTTGAGTGAGGCCACCATGGTCGAGGGGTAAGGCTCTTGACTCGCAATCCAAAGATCGACAGATCGAATCTCGGCATAGTCAAATAAATTTTATTTGATTAATTGGCGTTATTTCACAATTAATTCATTTAAAATAATATAATTTGCGGCACGTTCCAGAGTGGAAGATACTCTCAGAAGACCACCATTCAGAATTGAAACGATGCTTGAAATGGCTTTAACCGTGTTTGACTACCAGATCTGAATAGCCAGGTACTTCCCATCTACTTCTACCTCTACCTCTTCCGCATCTCCTTCCTCTCCCCGCTACCTTCAGCCTCACAACATACCCCGATTGGGAATGCCGTATTATACTGTTACAAAAAGAGCAATCAAATATTTTTTGGCAGAAATCAGCCATTTTAGTCCTGAAATATGCAGTTTGGGATAATGAATAAGCGGTTGATTCAATTCAGCTAAAAAAAGATAGAGAGGTCAACTCAAAACATGAACTTTTCGATTATTGCAAATTTCGTATATTTTGTATGTTTAATATTTTCCAGTGGAAATGTTTGAAAAGTGAGTGTGATTGTATTAATCACTCTCTTATTTAATAGCTCGTGAACATTATCATGAGTGAGTCTGATAGTGAGCGAGTGGTGAGTGATGAGTGGGCAGCACACCGTATCCATTGCACCACATTAATGTAATAGGTCATGATCACGTTTTTTGCATTATTCAACGGGGAATTAATTACATAACCGTTAAGGAAAACCATCCACAGTTAATATCACTGGATAAGTTATAAACTAATGATAGTCATTATCGAAATGTTAAAGACAAAAACTTAATTCTTTCGAATTTCGGTGATTCAATCCAATATTGACAAATGACAAATTGTATTGGTGATTCAATCCAATATTGCATTTTGTCGCCTTAGTTCGTTTTTGTCCAACAGACCGTTAGAAAATTTTACAAGAGGAGAAGGTTTTCTTTTATTATTTCAATGAGACATTATGATAGGTGTTTAAGATAAAGCTATTTCGGAAAGGTCAAGGACTCGTTAATTTAGATAATTCTTAGTTAAGTGATTAACCATCATTTTTTATACTTTATTTTTAATTTTAAAGAGGAGATTGAACAAAAATTAAAGGGTCTGTTGGACAAATAAGAACTGAGGCGACGATTTGTATGCCTTTCTTGAGAGAATTGAGTTTTCATATGGACAAAACTATTTAAATTCCGTACAGGCGCAAACAAACAATAATTCATCTTAATATTTGAAATCATAACTTACAGAAAATTTTTTTTTTAGATTAGCTCCACACAGGAGGCCCTGAGGAAAATAATTCCCCCTCAGGGCCTG